>CM033646.1:74437457-75057413 GCA_019512145.1 Engystomops pustulosus
GCTCTCATTGTAAGCTACAAAATAGCCATAGGAGAGCCCCAACGGCTTACTTAGGCCTACAATAGCGTTATATTTAACTTTTTTTTGTTTGCTTGTGGCTGGGCTTGCTGGCACTAGTAGTGCAGCTAGTACCATATTGTGAGGAATTTGCAGGGGGACTTGCTACCGTTGTGTTTAGCTCTTAGTGACACACATATCCACCTCAAACACCGAAGTGGGACAATTTATTAGGGGTTTGAGTAGAATTAGGCAGAGTCTGCTGATTTTTTTTTTTTTTAGCTGTATTTCATTTTATATCTCAAAGTCATAAGGCACAGCACAAAATCCAGTTGTGTGCTCTCAGTGTAGGTTAGAAACTAGCCATAGCAATAGGATAGCATCGTTTTGTTTAAAAAAAAAAAAAAAAATTAAAGTTTACACTTTAATTTGGAAAATGTTTAACCGGAGGGCTAGGGGTAGAGGACGAGGGCGTGGACGTGGGCGTCCAACTACTGCAGGGGTCAGAGGCTGTGGACCTGGGTGGGGTGAGACACCACCTGCTGATGAGGGAGCAGGGGAACGCCGCAGAGCTACACTCCCTAGATTCATCATGTCTCAAGTTACTGGGACTCGTGGTAAAGCACTGTTGAGGCCAGAACAGTACGAAGAGGTGATGTCGTGGATTGCGGACAATGCTTCTAGCCATTTGTCCACCAGTCAGTCTTCCACGCAGTCCACCCATGTCACCGAAATCAGCACTCCTCCAGCTCCTCCACCTCAGCCTCCTTCCCCCCAGTCTGCCCCCTTCCAGCAAAATTTGGCATTTGAACCGGCATACTCTGAGGAACTGTTTTCTGGACCCTTTCCTCAGTCACAAACCACTTGTCCGGTTGCTGCTGAGCAATTTTCCGATGCCCAGGTTTTCCACCGGTCGCAGTCTGTGGGTGATGATGACATTATTGATGTAGTGGAAGAAGTGTGTAAAGAGGTGTCGGACGATGAAGAGACACGGTTGTCAGACAGTGGTGAAGTTGTTGTCAGGGTAGGAAGTCCGAGGGGGGAGCAGACTGAGGGATTGGAGGATGATGAGGTGACAGACCCAAGCTGGGTTGATAGGCCGGGTGAACATAGTGCTTCTGAGACGGAGGCGAGTCCTATAGCAGAACAGGTTGGAAGAGGCAGTGGTGGGGCCAGACAGAGAGGCAGGGCCAGAGCTGGTGCATCAGCGCCAAATGTTTCCCGTAGTCAAGCTCCCGTGGCGAGGGCTAGATTTTCAGAAGTCTGGAGGTTCTTTAAATAAACACCGGATGATCGACGGACTGTGGTGTGCAACCTGTGCCAAACCAGGATCAGCAGGGGTTCCACCACTACGAGCTTAACTACCACCAGTATGCGCAGGCATATGAATGCTAAACACCCCACTCAATGGCACCAAGCCCGTTCACCTCCGGCCGGGCACACCACTGCTCCTTCCCCTGTGTCATCTGCTAGTCAGCCCCCTGCCCAGGACCCCGGCCCAAACACCTCCCGTGCGAAAACCCCATCTTCGCCTCCACGATCCTCCACAGCATCCACCAGCGTTCAGCTCTCCATACCCCAGACGCTGGAGCGCAAAAGGAAGTATAGCGCAACCCACCCACACGCTCTAGCCCTCAACGTCCACATCTCCAAGTTGCTTAGCGTGGAGATGCTGCCCTATAGGCTGGTAGAGACCGAGGCCTTTCGAAACCTCATGGCGGCGGCCGCCCCTCGGTATTCGGTCCCCAGCCGCCACTACTTTTCCCGATGTGCTGTCCCAGCCCTGCACAAGCACGTGTCAGAGAACATCATCCGTGCCCTGACCAACGTGTTTCTGACAAGGTCCACCTGACCACGGACACGTGGACGAGTGCTGCCGGGCAGGGCCACTATATATCGCCGGCGGCACATTGGGTTAACTTGGTGGAGGCCGGGACCGAGTCTGACCCTGGGGCTGGTCATATACTGCCGACGCCGAGGATTGCGGGGCCTACCTCGGTCCAGGTCTCAAAGGCCTACTATGCCTCCTCCTCCTCCCACCCATCCTCCACCTCCTCCTCCTCCGAATTACCATCCGTGGGCATGGCGCCTCAGTCGGTAGCTCTAGGCACAGCAGCAGTGCCATCGCTAAGCGACAGCAGGCGGTGCTCAAACTGCGGAGCCTAGGCGATAAAAGGCACACCGCCCAAGAGCCATTACAGGGCATCACGGCGCAGACTGATCTGTGGCTGGCACCGCTGAACCTGCAAGCCAGGCCAGGTTGTGTTTTTTGTGACACGGCCGTAACCTCCTGCGTGGCTGGCCTCTGCAATCGGCAGTGACACATGTGCCAGCTCTGGCCAGGTTTAAATCTCAAGTCGCTTTTCCTCAAGATAATTACCCCAATCTGTCTGATTTGCCCGAAGGTGCCGCCGCATCTGAGCATTTCAGGACAGTACAGCAACAGATTGCGCCACTATCAGGGCAGCGCAAGCTTACCGCGCCGCTCCAATGCCAGCGATCACCATCGGTGGCGACGTGCCCCGAGGGTGGATTCAACATTAAGCATGTTATCCAGAGTTACCAGCAGCGCTACGAGCGATTGTAGACTGCCAGATGTCAACTTCCACCAGAACTGGTAGTCAGGTCAGTCAGCTTCCTCAAGTCTACAATGAGGAGTGGACGTGGATGTCTGATATCTGTCAGGTGCTGAGTAACTTTGAGGAGTCAACACAGATGGTCAGTGGCGATGCCGCCATCATCAGCCTCACCATCCCGCTGCTTGGCCTGTTGAAAAACTCTCTGGTCAGCATGAAGTCGGAAGCTTTGCGCTCGTCACAAGAGACGGGGGAAGAAGATTCCCTTGTTGATAGCCAAAGCACCCTTAGGTCTGTTTCTCAGCGCATATTGGAGGAGGTGGAGGAGGATAAGGAGGAAGAGGAGGAGAATGTTGGCGAGACAGAAGAGGGGACTATTGTTCAGTCCTTCACTGTTCAGCGTGTATGGGCAGAAGAAGAGGAGTTGGAGGAGTTGGAGGAGGAGGAAATGGGCAGTCAGGCCAGTTGAGGGGAGTGAATTCTTGCGCGTTGGGACTCTGGCGCATATGGCAGATTTCATGCTAGGCTGCCTATCCCGTGACCCTCACGTTCAAAGAATTTATTCCAGCACCGATTACTGGGTATTCACTCTCCTGGACCCACGGTACAAGCAAAATCTTTCCACTCTCATCCCTGGAGAGGAAAGGAGTGTGAGAATGCATGAATACCAGCAGGCCCTGGTGCACAAGCTGAAACAGTATTTCCCTTCTGATAGCGCTAGCGGCAGAGGGCGTACTTCTGCTGGACAAGTAGCGAGGGAGAGTAGGCGAGCAGGCAGCTTGTCCAGCACTGGCAGGGGTACGCTTTACAAGGCCTTTGCCAGTTTTATGTCACCACAGCAAGACACTGTCACCTGTCCCCAGTCTCGCCAGAGTAGGGCTGATCTTTACAGAAAGATGGTGAGGGAGTACGTAGCTGACCATACCATCGTCCTAAATGATCACACAGCTCCCTACAACTACTGGGTTTCAAAGCTGGACATGTGGCACGAACTGGCGCTGTACGCCTTGGAGGTTCTTGCCTGCCCTGCCGCTAGCGTGTTGTCCGAGTGGGTTTTCAGTGCAGCTGGTGGCATCATAAGCGATAAGCGTACACGCCTGTTGACTGACAGCGCTGACAGGCTGACGCTTATCAAAATGAATAAAGCCTGGATTTCTCAGGATTTCCATTCTCCACCAGGTGAAAGAAGCTCAACCTGAATAATTCTCATGTATGCACTCCTCCACCTCATTGTCCTCCTTCTCCTCCTCTTTGTACTCTAAAGCAGAGGAAACTGGCTATTTTTTGCCAGGGCCAACTGGCTCTAGCTATAGTACTCTGTGTATTTAATTTTTCTGGAGGACCACCTACCTGTTCCTCTGGTTTGAAAACCTTTTTGGACTGCCACATACAGGCACTCAATTTAATTTTTCTGGAGGACCACCTACCTGCTCCTCTGGTTTGAAAACTTTTTTGGACTGCCACATACAGGGACTATCCAAATTAAATTGTCTCCATAGCAG
Source organism: Engystomops pustulosus (assembly GCA_019512145.1). Classification (NCBI taxonomy): domain Eukaryota; kingdom Metazoa; phylum Chordata; class Amphibia; order Anura; family Leptodactylidae; genus Engystomops; species Engystomops pustulosus. Next base: position 74,441,533 of record CM033646.1, read on the forward strand.
CCTCCACACGTCGTCTTTTTAGCTGCCTCCACACGTTGTCTCCATTGCTACCTCCACACGTCATCGCCATAGCTGCCTCTAAAAGTCGTCCATATTGCTGCCTCCATACATGGTCCCCTTATCAAACGAACTGTGTCAGGCAGAATTTTGGGTTGTTTTCATGGCTTCCACATCAAACTTGTTAACTTTGTCGCCACCCTGCTATGTAATCCACAAAATATACTGGCAAACTTTTATCATTTACCGATATTATTTCAGCGCTTCTTGCACATGTTTACATGTGTTTACATGTTTACATTCCCCTCACCCGCCATAACCCAAACTTATAAGAACACTAATACACTTGATCTTATACAAAAGGTTCTTAGAAGTGCTGTTTGGGGAGGCCCGCTGCTTGGCCTGTTGAAAAACTCTCTGGTCAGCATGAAGTCGGAAGCTTTGCGCTCGTCACAAGAGACGGGGGAAGAAGATTCCCTTGTTGATAGCCAAAGCACCCTTAGGTCTGTTTCTCAGCGCATATTGGAGGAGGTGGAGGAGGATGAGAAGGAAGAGGAGGAGAATGTTGGCGAGACAGAAGAGGGGACCATTGTTCAGTCCTTCACTGTTTAGCGTGTATGGGCAGAAGAAGAGGAGTTGGAGGAGTTGGAGGAGGAGGAAATGGGCAGTCAGGCCAGTGAGGGGAGTTAATTCTTGCGCGTTGGGACTCTGGCACATATGGCAGATTTCATGCTAGGCTGCCTATTCCGTGACCCTCGCGTTCAAAGAATTTATTCCAGCACCGATTACTGGGTATTCACTCTCCTGGACCCCCGGTACAAGCAAAATCTTTCCACTCTCATCCCTGGAGAGGAAAGGAGTGTGAGAATGCATGAATACCAGCAGGCCCTGGTGCACAAGCTGAAACAGTATTTCCCTTCTGACAGCGCTAGCGGCGGAGGGCGTACTTCTGCGGGACAAGTAGCGAGGGAGAGTAGGCGAGCAGGCAGCTTATCCAGCACTGGCAGGGGTACGCTTTACAAGGCTTTTGCCAGTTTTATGTCACCCCAGCAAGACACTGTCACCTGTCCCCAGTCTCGGCAGAGTAGGGCTGATCTTTACAGAAAGATGGTGAGGGAGTACGTAGCTGACCATACCATCGTCCTAAATGATCACACAGCTCCCTACAACTACTGGGTTTCAAAGCTGGACATGTGGCACGAACTGGCGCTGTACACCTTGGAGGTTCTTGCCTGCCCTGCCGCTACCGTGTTGTCCGAGCGGGTTTTCAGTGCAGCTGGTGGCATCATCACCGATAAGCGTACACGCCTGTCGACTGACAGCGCTGACAGGCTGACGCTTATCAAGATGAATAAAGCCTGGATTTCTCCGGATTTTCATTCTCCACCAGGTGAAAGAAGCTCAACCTGAATAATGCATGCACTCCTTCTTCTCATTGTCCTCCTTCTCCTCCTCTTTGTACACTAAAGCATAGGAAACTGGCTATTTTTTGCCAGGGCCAACTGGCTCTAGCTATAGTACTCTATGTATTTAATTTTTCTGGAGGGCCACCTACCCGGTCCTCTGTTTTAAACAATTTTTGGGAGTGCCACATACAGGCACTCAATCTATTTAATTTTTCTGGAGGACCACCTACCTGCTCCTCTGGTTTGAAAACTTTTTTGGACTGCCACATACAGGCACTATCCAAATTTAATTGTCTCCATAGCAGCCTCCACACGTCATCCATATAGCTGCTTCCATACATCGTCCCCTTAGCAAACGAGCTGTGTCAGGCAGAATTTTGGGTTGTTTTCATGGCTTCCACATCAAACTTGTTAACTTTGTCACCACCCTGCTGTGTTATCCACAACATATACTGGCAAACTTTTATCATTTACCGATATTATTTCAGAGCTTCTTGCGCATCTGTTAACATTCCCCTCACCCGCCATAACCCAAACTTATAAGAATACTACTACACTTGATCTTATACAAAAGGTTCTTAGAGGGGCGGAGTCAAGCCACGCTACTAGATGGCCGCTTGAGTTCAGAGCTCCCGGCACGTATCACCCGAAGCAAGACCTAACAGAACCTTATCCAGACCAGATGGTTAAATACGGCAACCCCAACGCCCCGGAACAGAAGGGGCACGCCAGAACCGGTAAACATCAGCAGGAACTGGATAAATTCCTGAAAAAAAGAATGAAGACGCCACCGAGTAAGGCCTCCAAGATGGCGCCCGCGCTGCCTGAGTTAGATGACGCAGAGGACTCAGAGCAAGACAGTAGCGGTGAGTGCCCAGAGGCACACGAGGAACGCTCCTCGAGCCCAATATCTAGAGACTTTATCAAAAAAGCCCTATACCAGACCCTGAACCCTATAGCTAAAGAGCTGGCAGATATAAAAGCCGACATAAGGCAAATCGGTTCCAGAGTGGAGAACCTGGAAGGGGCCCAGACGAAGCTGATACATTATTATGGGTTGAAGACCAGGAGAACCGCAGCAGGAGAAAAAACGTGTGCATAAGAGGCTCACCAGAGGACATTATGCATGAAGACCTACCCAAGGTAGCAAGCGCGATTTTCACAAACATACTGGGCCAGGAGAATGCAGACCAGGTCCATATCAAAAGGATCCACAGGGCTCTGAGGCCTAAACCGCGTGCAGCAGAACCACCAAGAGATGTAATTTGCGGCCTGCTGAGATACACAGATGCGGCAGACATTCTGAAAGGAGCTAGAGATTGCAAAGAGCTCCAGTATCAGTCCCAACTTATAACAATTTTTCAGGACATTGCTCCAGCTACACTGGCCAAAAGGTGAATTGTTAAACCACTATTGGAAGCACTAAGGGAGAAGAAGGTTCCTTTTCGCTGGCTATTCCCCTTTGGATTAGCATTCACCATAAACAACAAGCATATCGTCATTAAAACACCAGAGGACTTAAAGAGGGCATGGAGTGCATTAGAAATACCAGCACGAGAAATCCCCTTGTGGATGCCGATGGGAGAAGAGGACGACTTACCAGAACTGCCTGATGCTGCAATATAGCACACTTTATGAAGCCCGAGGAACAGCAGGCAAAAGACGACCAACACCTGAAGAGTCTGTCAGCATCGGGTAACCCCTGACACGGGTTTGGCTTAAAAAGTTACTTTTGGTGTGATGACTCTCATTTACACTGTTTATGACTCTCATTTACACTGTTTATAATATTACTTTTCGGTTCTTAAATGGGGATCACAGCCTACTACCATAGGTAGAGGTCTCTTTGATATTTTTCAATAGATACTGTCTGGGTAAGGAGTTAATAGTTCCATCTGACCTGTAGAGGAGCACTGTGCACTGTAGGAGAGTCAGATGAGTTGAGCGATCAATTGTTAATTTCCAAAGTGTTATTGTTAAAACTCGGGTGATAGTGTTTATAAGCTGCCACATAGATATGTCAATTATATGTACAGTTTCGGCGGTGACAATCTGTCTGTTAGTAGTCCCCGACACTAAAAGGGGCGGCGTCAAAAATTTGGGCGCAGTGCAGACTTGGCTACAGCAGGGTCACCGAGGAAAACCTATAGTAATAGTGACTGGTATTAAGTGGCACTTATTATGTCATTTTTACGTTGTATTTTATTCATGTTCTTTTCTCTTTCCCACCCCCCCCCCCTCATTGCCACCCCCTATGAACCTCCCTACCGATTGGGTATCCCAGTGGAAATAACCCATAAAACACACAATGGTCCCGAAAACAGGAGACATTAAAGTAATATCTTTAAATGCAAAGGGTCTAAATGAGCCATATAAGAGACATCAAATATTAAGACAGATGAAAAAAGAAAGAGCGGATGTTATATGGTTGCAAGAGACGCACTTTAAAACCAATAAGATTCCCTTGTTGCCAAGGAAAGAGTTCTCCCAATGGCATCATAGCACGTACACCTCGGCAGCAAGGGGAACTTCAATTGCGATCAATAAAAGAGTCCCCTTTAAGGCTCTAGCTGAGCTATGTGACTCAGAAGGCCGATATGTATTCCTGAAAGGGACTGTTAACGGCCAATTAATTACGTTTGGAAACATCTATGCACCCAATGTGGGACAAGTCCATTGGCTCATTGATACCTTAAAATTGTTTGCAGATTTCGGTGAAGGTATAATTGTGTTTGGAGGTGATTTTAACCTTACATTTGACCCACTATTAGATACGACCGGGTCCAGACACCTCTCATTCAAAGAACTAGCAAATTTGAAAAGAGCTTTGGAGGAGTGCCAGCTGATTGATGTGTGGCGCCTGATGAACCCCAAAACAAAGGACTACACCTTCTTCTCACAAGCTCACCAGAGCTATCACTGGTTAGACTATATACTACTGACACAGACGCACATAGAACAGATCACGGAAACCGAGATCGGTAGTGTACTGTGGTCAGACCACGCTCCTGTTTCCCTAACTATTAAAATTCCAGCTCTACCTAGTAGAGAATGGAATTGGTCATTAAATACCACTCTGCTAGAGGATGAGGAACACCGTTCAGGGATTTTGGGTAAAATTGAAAAATTCTTTCACTTGGGATGCCCATAAAATGGCAATTAGAGGAGAGTTTATATCTTTAGGGACGTTCGTTAAGAAAAGACGCACTCGGCTCTTAAACTCTATGTTCACCCACATCACTAAACTGGAGCACGCCCACAAGAAGAGTAAAGCACAATCAGTACTAGAAGAATTGACAGAGCTTAGAAACAAGGTTAAAAACCTACTTAACGTAAAGTCAGCTAAATTAATACAGCAATGTAAAGCCAGACAATATATGCATGGAGACAGGGGAAACAAATTGATGTCACTCCTGGTTAAAAAACAAAAAGAGAAGTCATTTATACATTCTCTTAAGATTAAAGACGGCACCATAACTTCAGACACACACAAGATAGCCAACGCATTTAGGTCCTTTTACTCGGATTTGTATAATATAACACCACACCAGGCACAGACGAAACAGAACATTGATGCTTTTCTTGACACCCTCAGTTTAGCACAGCTCACAGAGGCAGACAGAGCTTCTCTCCTTGCCCCTTTCTCGGAGGAAGAACTTGGAAAAGTCCTTAAGTCCATCCCATCTGGGAAATGCCCAGGATCTGATGGGCTACCAATAGTGTACTATAAGAAATTCTCTAGTTGTCTCTTACCACATTTTACCACGGTATGCAATAATCTACTAGCTGGAGGTACCCTACACACACAGGCACTAATGGCTAATATCACAATTATTCATAAAGAGGGTAAGGACCCTGCACAGTGTGGTAATTACCGCCCTATATCACTCCTGAACACAGATGTGAAGTGGTAGGCGAAAGCACTAGCAAACCGCATTAGCGGCCTTATGCCGAAACTGATCTCCCCAGAGCAAACAGGCTTTGTTATGGGTAGACAGGGGAAAGATAATACATGTAGAGTGTTAAGACTGATAGAATATGCGAGGAACACAAAAACCCCACTAGTCCTTCTCGGCACGGACGCAGAGAAGGTATTTGACAGGGTTAGTTGGCTATACATGCACAACACTCTCACAAGGTTTGGTTTCCCAGCAAACTTTATAGCATCAATCTTCTCCCTCTACACGACACCAAGTGCTAGAGTCAGGGTAAATGGCATCCTCTCTCCCCCTTTCTCAATAAAAAATGGAACGAGACAGGGGTGCCCCCTTTCACCCTATCTATATATACTATTCATGGAAATGTTACTCCAAGCAATAAGACAGAATCCAAACATACAGGGCATAAAGGTAACACAACTGCGGCATTTGCAGATGATCTACTGATCATGACCACAAACCCCAAGGTATCTATCCCCATAATCACCCAATTATTCATCGAATTCGGCAAACTATCCAATTTTAAAGTCAATTTTGATAAGTCGGAAATCTTAAATATTACCCTTTCCAGAAAGCTAGCGTCCAAGTTGAAAGCCAATTCAGAATTCCAGTGGCCACAAAACTCACTTAAATATTTAGGCATACAAGTATCAATTCCATTCGTGTCCTGGATAGGGAGAACCAACCTACTCAAAACGTACATCATTCCTAAATTCACATACCTCTTTAATACAGCACCTATCGCGATCCCTAGATCATACCTACTGCGTGCACGTAGACTCTTCTCCTCATTCGTCTGGACATTCAAAAAATCAAGACTTCATTACTTACAACAAATTCAAGCTAAAAAAAGAGGGGAACTGGGGCTACCAGATCTTACAAACATCTCCTGGATAACACACATCCAGGGTTGGTTATCTTTAGTTAAGAACCCAGCAACATCACTTTGTGCCTCTTTGGAACAGAGTCTGCTTACGAACTCTGAACAATTACAACTCTGGAACATCCCTCATAAATATACAACAAGAAGTAATAGCGACCTGATTTCTTTCACTATCAAAGTCTGGCAGACTATTCAAAAGAAACTAGGTCACTTGCCCTCAATTACAGCTGAGATGCCCGCATGGTTGTTACCACAAGTAGTGGACCCTAACCTTCCAATGGACTCCCCAATTGGGAAACAACTAAGAGGGTTCACAGTCAGGGAGTTAAAAATAGCAGCCCCGGATGTGACAACACTTACCAAACTAGTCAAAATGCACAGCCCCCAACTGGATTTTATACGATCGCACAGAATACACAAGATATGCCCACGTATATATTAGATAATATCACAATCACATAAGGACACATGGCTTACAGAACTACTGGGCGGTCCATACCATAGTAAAGGACTGGGCTCCAAAATAAGGCATAAGCTTCTGGATCAGGATCTAGGGAACACACCTCTGTCCTTGATTAAATGGCAAGAAGACTTAGGAATCTCACTGTCCTCAGAGGAGGAAAAAACTATACTAGCCAACGCACATGGCTTCTCTAGATGCATCAGAGTTCAGGAAAACTCATTTAAACTCTTTACAAGATGGTATAAAACACCGCATCAGCTCCACCTAATAGATAGAAAAATTTCAGACACATGCTGGAGATGTAAAGGGGACAGAGGCGACATCTTTCACATCTGGTGGACTTGCCCAAAGATAACAGCATACTGGAAGCAAGTAATAAATAAAATTAACTTTATCTGCAACACTGATATCGAACCTGACCCAGCTTCTGTCTTGATATGGAGACCCAATGACAAATTTACACCCAAAAAATACAACAACACTAATTGAGGCAGCCAAACTATTGACACCAAAGCTTTGGCTTTCAGAAAGCCCCCCCACCTTAGGCATGTGGAAAGAAAGGTGAACGAAATATGTAGGATGGAGGAACTGTCACACTGGGAGCTAGGTACGAGGAAAAGATTCTTAGATATATGGAGACCCTGGAAAGAATACAAAGGGAACTAGTAAGATGTACTAAGTACTCCAACATGATGTTAACCCAACACCCCTCGTTTGTTTATTTGTTACATTTAATCATTTACTAAAATAATACGTATATTATTCTGGTGGTCGAGATGATCGTAACGTATAAAAGGTGGAGGAAAGCTATAGGAGCCGACCTGGGTCTTAGTAGGATTGACTCTAATTTAGAACTGTGTATCGGGTGGATAAGCGACTCCCATGGGAGAGGTCCACCCAAACTAGTATGCACTGTATACCACTGACTGTAATCTATGTAACAGACCAATCCAGAATGCACTGTAATGTAATATGTATGTTTATTTACAAAAATGTTAAATAAAAAGAGTTTTAAAACAAAAACAAAAGGTTCTTAGAAGTGCTGTTTGTTGCCCCTGCCTGCTTTGAAAATTATAATTTTTTCAAAGTAAACGCTTCTGGGCCCCAGGCCCATTTTGGGTGGGGAGGAGTCGAGAGACAGGGGCTTGGACAGCAGCGGACCGCCAGCTCCATCCCAAGATTAGGCAGCCTCAGAGACATCCATGCATACTGCCCCTGCTGTTTCCTGTCCTTTTCGCCTCCACGATCCTCCACAGCGTCCACCAATGTCTCCATGCGCAACTTTCAACTCTCTATACCCCAGACGCTGGAGCGCGAGAGGATATACAGCACATCATCCCCTTATCAAACAAGCTGTGTCAGGCAGAATTTTCAGGTGTTTCACCAGATACATAATGGAACTCGGCGCATCTGTCGCCGCCATGCTGGAGACCTGAAGTTTCAATCATAGCAGCGCAATATGGATGCCCCATACTGTCACTCTTAATCATGGAAGTCGTCTCCATGGCTGCCTCCATATGTTGTCCCCTTATCAAACGAGCTGTGGCAGGCTCATTTTTCGGGTGTTTCACCAGATACGTTATGGAACTTGGTCACTATATCGCCACCATGCTGTGTTATCGACTAAATATACCATCAACCTTTTGTTCACATAGGAAATCATTTCAGCGCTTCTTTTTCACCTCTTTTGGTTCCTTTCTGCCACCCATTGGTTTGAAGCCTGAGTCCATTTGGGGTATGGCATGCAACAAGAACGAAGGGCTAGTGTGCATCGGCATAAAGTACATATAAATTTTATTAATTGAAAAAATTTTTGAACAAATATCATGCATCAAAAAATTTTTGTTTAAAAACAATTAAAAGGCGTGAGAACACACATAAGGAAACAACAAATGGATCAAAACAGTGTAAGTTGATCCACATTCAGCCACAAAAGTTCCTCAGCCCTGAGGAAGTTGCAGGTCTGCGACGGAACGCGTGGGGTGCCTCCAGCCACCAGTAATATTGTGACCGTCTCTTCCCACTTCTTTTGACTCTGTGACCTCTTTTTGACTTGCATATCCAGGATGTTGTCCAGATTCATGGGTTATCCCCACATTTGGCTAGCTTTTCACTCTTAGGGGCCCCTTGGTGATTAATATAGGGACTACTGCAGGAGTCCTTTTTTCATCCAGGACATTCATGTATTGTTTATTTTGATTTGTGGGAATTTATTGTGCACCCTTAAACTTTTGTGGCTGAATGTGGATCAACTTACATAGTTTTGGTCCACTTGTTGTTTCCTTATGTGTGTTCTCACGCATTTTAATTGTTTTTAAACAAAAAATTTTTGATGCATGGTATTTGTTAAAAAAAATTTTCAATGAATAAAATTTATATGTACTTTATGTCGATGCACACTAGCCCTTCTTTCTTGTTGCATATTATATTTTTTAGTGTGCAGGCAATTTTGTGATTATTTGGTTACTACACACTCGTCCACTTAGTGAGTACACATTTGGGGTATGTCGCCATGCCACTCTCTAGCCTGCCGCTGCCTCTGCATGCCGTCTTCTATAGTGTCAGGGTCAATTATTGGATGTTTTAGATGCTATCTAGCCTCATTCGGTCACTCTGTCATCGCCATGCTGTTGCCCATAATTTTGGCATAATGGTGCGATTAAGCAGCCTCAGAGGCATCCATGCATGCTGCCCCTGCTGTTTCCTGTCCATTTCCGTGGTGTTTCCATCATTTTATGAGGTTTCCAGGTGTTTGGCCAAGCTTCCCTGTGCAGACCCTTGGTCCCCTTGAAAAATGCTCGAGTCTCCCATTGACTTCAATGGGGTTCATTATTCGAGATGAGCAGTCGAGCATCGGGAAAAGTTTGTCTCGAATAACGAGCACCCGAGCATTTTAGTGCTCGCTCATCTCTAGTAGTAGAGAAAGATGGGCGCCATTGGGATTGTGTGATACCCTACCTATTGTTTTCTATAAAAGAAGTACATCAAGCCTCCACAGGGTTTTCACCCTTTTAGCTGTTGTATGGACGACACCCTTGTGGTTTGCTTGATGTGGCTAAGGAGACCTGGGAAGGTGAGGTAACTCCATACAAAAGCGTAATTGAGCATGTTGTACAGATGCAAGAAAGGATAGCTGATGTCATGCCAACTGTTAAGGAACATCTTTTTCAGACCCAAGAAGCCCAAAGTAGGGTATATAATAGATTAGCCAGAATTAGGCAATTCCAGCCAGTTGGTGCTTGTACCCACAGTAGATAGCAAATTCCTTGCAAAGTGGCAGGGCCCATATGAAGTTCTCAAAAAGGTGGGTGAGGTTACCTATAGGATGCACCAGCCAGGTAAAAGGAAGCCTATTCAGTTATATCATGTTAACCTCATCAAGCCCTGGAGATATAGAGACACTGTTGGTTCACCTTGCTTACTTGCCCAGTCAGAGGTGGATTTTAGAGATGTTTCTATTGCAAACAGCCTCTCACCGTCCCAAAAGCAACAGTGCAAGGAGTTGTTAGAGCACAATAAAGATATGTTCTCTGAATTGCCTGGTCTTACCTCTGGAATTGAACATGAGATTGATACTAAACCTCATGATAGGGTAAACCTGTAGCCACATAGAATCCCTAAGCTACGTAAGCAAGTGGTTTCCCAAGAGGTGGAACGAATGCTAAAGTTAGGAGTCATTAAGGAGCAGATGGTCAAGTCCAATATTGTTGGTGCCCAAACCGAATGTAACGATTATAGAAAGCTTAATGAGGTCTCCAATGAGGATGCCTACCCAATGGCAAGGGTGGATGAACAAATTCAAAGGTTAGGGCCAGCCCGTTAAATTACTACACTGCATCTCACAAAGGGGTATTGGCAGATCCCACTGTCAAAGGAGGCCAAGGAAAGACTGCATTTTCCACCTCTGAAGGATGCTACCGATATAAAAGGATGCCTTTTGGGCCGCAGGGGGCTACTGCCACGTTTCAAAGCGTAATGGCTTAATTAAACCCCAAATAAGCAAAGTTGAAGCCATTAAAATTGGTCACGCCCACTATAAAAAAAAACAAGTGAGGGCATTCTTGGGGATTGTGGACTATTATAGGCGGTTTGTCCCTGACTTTGCCACCATTGCTGCCCCACAAACGGAGCTCACAAAAGGGACAAAATCAGTCATAGTGGACTGAAAGAGCCTTTAATGAGCTTAAACTTGCACTGTGTAAACAGCCAGTCCTGGTAGCACCCAATTTTACAAAGGAATTTGTAGTACAAACAGATGCTTCTAATGTAGGGTCGGGTGCAATATTGTCACAGGATATAAATTGAAGAGCACACTGTAATGTATTTAAGCCGTAAACTTTCCCCAGCACTAGAAAGAGAAAGTGGGCATTAGATTCCCTCAGGTACTATTTACTGGGCAGAAAGTTCAAATTGGTCTCAGATCATGCCCCACTGAAGTGGATGAGGAGGGAAAAGGGGAATAATGCCCGGATAACACGCTGGATTCTTGCATAACAGGACTTCAGGTTTAATGTGGAACACAGAGCTGTCAAATTGCATGGAAATGCAGATACAAGGGTGCACTGTTTGCTGATTCAAGGTGCCCAGCCCCTCGGCAAAGGAGGGGGGTATGTGACAAGGCACAAAGTATCGTGGTTGAGGGCCGATACATCGAGGTGCCTGGCCTAGGTGAAGTAAGCCGCTAATCTTTGTCGGTAACCTTAGGTTTCTGACCCTTATTTAAAAGTAGTATAGCTGCTTGCTGCAGCTGATCCAGGACGGCTTTTACTGGAGTAGTCTGAGAGCTGGGTGGGATGAATACTCCCATGTATCCAGGCCAGGTCTTGCATTTATTAGCCAGGAGGTGTAGCAGTGCTGAGAGTGTGTGGCTCCAAGCCTGAAGTCCAGGTCTGCGGTCTTTCTCCTGCTGTTGTCTCAGGACTGGGTCAGAGACGCTGGAGGACTCTGCTGTAACTTTACTTATATACCTTTCTTATGTTAAAATCTTCCGTTATTGGACATTAATGTTTTGGTGACCTTTGTGACGAAGCCTAGCCCCCACAATATTTTATTTCTTTTAAGCTCTGAATTGCGTATATTCCCTTCATTTCATTTTGGGACACCTTGTTTTGTGACCTGTTTTGTATTCAACTAATATATTTGTACCCCTGTGTGTACCTCGTATTGATTAGCAATTTACAGCATCTGAGCATGGTCCCGTGAAGACTTTAAAGAACACCTGTCATCAGGTCTGTGTCACTATTCCTGTCACTACTACCTGTTGGAGCAGCTCACAAGGATCCCATCCCAGCCTTTATCTAGTTATTTCATACATTAATCATTATAAAGTCATGTATTCTTTATTATGTAAATGAGGGTGGTCACATGGTCAGAGGCAGTGATGTTACTCCTGTTCCCCCTCCCCTCTCCTCCCCCTGCTCATGTCTGTGTGTAATGTATAGTAAAGCATTGCTAGTGTGTGTGCTGAATCTGCTGACATGCTGCATCCTCCTAATACACATGTGTGATACACAGACATCAGCTACACAGGTACCTGACATGGCTGCACTCTGGAGCTGTTGTATCCCTCCTATACACACACAGGCTGCAGGGGGTGTGGCCACCAGTAAGCACATGGAGCAGCCATCACATCATTATACAGCCATCACATGATTATACAGCCTCACATCATTATACAGGCTGTCAGTCATGCACTGGGGGTGTTGCTGTGCCTCCCACTCATGAATAAGCTGGACAGCTTGAATATGCTAACGACTCATTGGACATTTCACAGGTCATTTGCATAAAGCTTTAGGACCTCATTGCTTACGTTTACGGGCATGTAGAGGGACAATAGAGGGATAGAGGTAATGCTCTCTAATGGCAGTTTATGAAAATATATTTAGATTAGGGGGGTTATTTTGCATGACGGGTTCTCTTTAAAGAAAATCTACCATTGCAACGATTGATTACTTCTGCTTGTCAGGCACAGCATAGTGATTACATCATTCTCTAGTGCAGTGCATAACTAATCAGTGTATAACTAATAGTTTTATAATTGCTTTTTCAGCAAAACCAACTCATGCATTAAACCAAACATGCTTTTGCATCAGTGTAGCTACAACATTCTCAAGGTAGGTTTGGTTTATAATGCATGAAATCAAATGGTGGATTTCCTTTAAATGTTGCACAATTTTTGGATTGCAATTTTTTTGAATTATTATATCTTCTCAAAAATTATTTTAAAAAATGATTCTCATCATTTGGAAGTACTTGTTTATTTGTTTATTTTATTATACCCAATTTAAATGAGCCTTTTATTGAGGGTTTGGGGTGGGGGCTTTTTTGTCTTAAAGGAAATGTACCATTTGATTTCATGCACGATGAAGCAAACATACCTTGATAATGCTGTGGCTACACTGATACAATATCATATCTTGGTTAATCCCTGAGCTGAGTGGTTTTGCCAAAAAAACTATTATAACATTAAAGGCGTTGGGAAAGCTGGATCAGGCTGGCTGCCTAGATCAGCACATTAGACACTGAGCTTGTAATTACAAATGATGGTTACTCAAGCATGACTAATCAACCTGAGCTGGATCACTCAAACACAGTAGCTTGGGGATAGTGTAGCAATTGATTATTCTGTCTGACAGGGAGAACAGTGATTGCATCATCCTCTCCTGCAGAGAACAACTAACATGCTAGGAGAAGCACTGAACCAGCCACAGAAGTAACAGAGCTTCATTATCATAATGTTATATCCATTTTATCAGCAAAACCACTCCTCTCAGGGATTAACCAAGATATGATCCTGTATTAGAGTAGCTACAGCATTCTCAAGGTATGTTTACTTCATTAAGCATCAAATCAAATGGAAGGCTTCCTTTAATCTCAGGATAATTGGACATATTTTTTTCACTTGTATTGACCTTTCCATCATTTCCGTCATTGACCATGACGTAGCCACCATTATTCCTAGTGCACAAAATTCTGCTCGACACCCAGCTATTTCTGGAACTAAATGCCTGTTCTCTAGGTCCTATTAGTGTTAATTATGGTCTCTTTATGTCCAGGGTTTTGTCACAGCATGCACGGTTTGTGCTAGGTACAAAGTGCCACATCAATCTCCAGAGGGGCTGATTCATCCTCTACCAGGACTATTATATCTATGGAATTTATAACAGATTTGCCCAATTCCTAGAGAAAAGCTGCAATCTGGGTGACATGTGATAGATATTCTAAACTGTGTCACCTGATTCCCTTAAAGAAGCTCCCCAGTGTTAAGATTCTTGCTTCCTTGATTATTAATCACATACTTCGCCTGCATGTGTTCCCAGAGAATATTTAGTCTGACCAAGGTTAACAATTTCTCTCTTGATTCTGGAAAGAATTCTGTAGACATCTTGGCGTGTCTCTTTCTTTCACCTCTGCTTTCCATCCAGAGACAAGATGATTGGTCAGACTCAGAGATTAAACCAGACTCTGGAACCGTTTTTGACGTGCTATGTCTCCAACTCTCAGGAAAAGTGGAAACAATTCCTTTTCCCTGCAGAATTTTCCCTTAACAAAAAAGTATATTCTTTCACCAAGATTTCCCCATTTTATTGTAATTATGGGTTTAACCCCAAATACTCATCCTGTTGAGAATTAGGGAGTAGGGAGTCAGCACGTTCACTGAGACAACATTCCAAAAGCTGAGCTCAATCTGGGCTGAAGATCTTATAAAATTGGCTAAAGTCCAAGACACACAACAGTGTCAGGCTAACAAGAATCGGTCACCTGTTCCTGAGTACGTGTTGGGAGAGCATGTTTGGTTGCCAACCAAAAACCTGCGTCTCAAGGGTCCATCTGGAAAATTTGCACCTCAATATGCGGGTACTTATTAGAGATGAGCGAACATATTTGTCCGAGCTTGATGCTCGTTCGAGCATTAGCATACTCGCAACTGCTCTTTGCTCGGATGAATATTTCACCAGCTCGAGAAAATGGCATCTCCCACTGTTTTGATTTTTGGCTGCCAGAAACAGAGCCAAACAAGCCAGGAGACTCAGCAGTACACCCAGCATCACGTGGTACACTTACATGTCGATAGCAGTGGTTGGCTGGCCTGATCAGGTGGCCCTGGAATATACTAGCCACTGCCCGCGGTACTTGGATCATTCTCTGCCTGGATGCCATTAGGGATAGAGCTGCTGCTGGTCAGGGATAGCGTTAGGGTGTTCTATTAGATTAGTGTTAGGCAGGGAGTGATTCTACAAGAACCCAACAGCCCTTGTTAGGGCTACAATAGCGTTATTATTTTTTTTTATTTGCTTGTGGCTGGGCTTGCTGGCACTAGTAGTGCAGCTACTACCATATTGTGACGAATTTGCAGGGAGACTTGCGTACGTTATTCTTGGCTCTTAGTGACACACATATCCATTTCAAACAGCTAAGTGGGACAATTTCTTGGGGGTTTGATTGAATTAGGCACAGTCTGCCAATCCAGAAATCCCAATCCACATTCTCTCTGCCGGTGAAGTGTACTGTACATCACGTGTGGTGTAATGTAATATGTTTTTTTGTTCACATTAGTACCGGGACTTTCAGCAATCCGCATTTCAGTTTGCTTTCTGATTTCTTCTGCGTGTTTCGTTCATAAAGAAATAAATACCGTCCCCACTGCCTCTAAAGGTCGTCTACATAGCAGCCTCCTCACGTCGTCCCTTTAGCAACGAGCTGTGTTATGCTACATTTTCAGGTGTTTTACCGGCTGTGATTTTCTGGTATTTTATATGGGTCACTCATTTTGACAATGGATGCAAAGCAGTATGACTGAGTGCGCCCCCCCCCCCACATGCCTCCACACGTCGTCTCCATAGCAGCCTCCGCACGTCGTCTCCATAGCAGCCTCCGCACGTCGTCTCCATAGCAGCCTCCGCACGTCGTCTCCATAGCTGCCTCTGCACGTCGTCTCCATAGCTGCCTCCGCACATCGTCTCCATGGCTGCCTCCGCACGTCGTCCCCTTATCAAACGAGCTGTGTCAGGCTCATTTTTGGGTGTTTCACCAGATACGTTATGAAACTTGGTCACTCTGTCGCCACCATGCTGTGTTATCGACTAAATATACCGTCAACCTTTTGTTCACATAGGAAATCATTTCAGCGCTTCTTGCTTCTACCCTCCTTCTACCCTCCATGATGACAATGCTAGCGGTCCTCCCCGAGTTTCTGCACGTCTACGCACTGGCTCCGCCACCGGTCCGCAGAGAGTTAACCCTGCTGCACCCGCGGGGCAGGACGCGTGCGCTTTAGGGTGCGTTCACAGTTGCGTTTTGACCTGCGTTTTCATTGCGTTTGAAACACATTACAACAGCTGAGGAGAGGTGATTTGCCTAATTACATTACAGTTAACATTTGCGTTTACAAAACGCATTGTAAACTCGATGTTAACGCATGCGTTACCAATGCGTTAACACATGCGTTTTGTTAAGGCATGCGTTAACAAATGTAAATAGTAATGTAATTAGGCAAATCAACCTCTCCTCAGCTGTTGTAATGTGTTTTAAACGCAATGAAAACGCAACTAAAGCGCAACGTGTGAACGCGCCCTCAGGGGAATTAAAGCTGTCTGTCTTCTGAATCAGTCTGGGTTCCTGCTCCTATGGGATTCTGGGGGCGGATCTCAGGTTGCATTAATTGGATCTGGACCTTCCACCTGTGCCAGTGTTTGTCCTTCTGGAACTTACAGCCTAGCTGGATTCCTGGTCTCCTGTAGCATTGTTTGCTTCACCCTGGTATTGTATCCACAAGTTAGGTTACTCTCCCCTGTCTAGTGGTTTGACCTTGACGTACCCTCTGGTGTGTCCCGGCGGTTTTGTTTACCCTTCTATGTTTAGTGTCTGTACATTTTTATTTCTTTTTCCTTGTGTCTGATTTGCTTTCTTATGCTGTCTTGAAACCCGCTTGTTTCATCCTTGTCCCTGTTTTTTCCCTCTGTCTGAATACTGTCCTAACGCCCACACTTTTCTGTCCGTATCACCTCACTGCGGCTGAACCTATTTGGGTTCCTCTCACCTCCCAGGGCCTTGCATGGTAGTTAGGAGGTTCCTGCGGCAGAGGCTCCCTACCTTCAAGGTTGTTTCTGCCTTGGTAGGGTCTAGTTGGTAGATCAGCGCAGGGTTAGTTCGCCCTCTTGCTCTGTTCTGTCAGCCTGCACTCAGACTGTGTGGTAGTTTTGTGTACAGTATTCCAGACGTAAGATTTCCTAACAGTATCCCTAAGCAAAGTCTTGTCTGGTGATCACTGAGTACTCTAATCCCCATGACAAAAAGGGAATTTATTGGGTTGCTTCAATGGTAAATGTGTCCCTGACTGAAGTAGTAAAATTGGTGGGATTTTGGTACATGGTCCAACATATTAATGCTAATTTGTACCAATTGGCACAATTGAGGGCGCTGATAATGAAAGTGGACATTAGCGCTGGCCATAAATGAATTATTTCCTCTCTCCTGGTAATTAAGAATTGAGCTAGATACCGTAGTTTATTCCTGTCACCACCTCACACATTTCCTAATTGTCCTCTTTTTAATTAAATTATCCCATATTGAAATCTCTCTCCAAAGAATCTGGTGCTTAATAATTGATGTACCCAATGGCTGCTCCACTAAACTATTTCAATTTGGCTTTTTAAATTCTCATAGATTTCATTATTGGTGTTTTTATAACCGTAAGATTGAAGGACTCACCAACAGCTGTGGGTCAGAGGTCTACCCCCCCCCCCTCCTCCATATGCAAGTTCTTTTTGCATGGTTCTTTCTACATGGTACTTAAGTAGTTAAAGCTTCAAACGTGTCATAAAACAGATGTACAAGATGCAGATGCCGTCTAGGTTATGGAGGGGCATCCCTTTAAAGCTTTTTTTTTAAGAGGGATCTTTTTACATTTTGTTTTTTAGAACTGGCAATTTCAGTACTATTGAAAAGGTGGTTACAACAGATCAATTGTACTGGCTTCCTTAAAATGTACTGCATGTACATGTACAATCACTTACCTCAGCCTGTTCTTAGGTGACTTTGTTAATTTATGTTCATGCATGTAATCCATTTTAAATGATTCTTGTAAAAAGTAGACATCATATTTTAATGGTAATATAAAAAAGTAGATAATGCTCTTCCAATTAAGTATAAAATAAAGAAAGTAATATAAAGGTGCTGTCCAAACAGGTACAACTCTGGGATCAGTTGAGATTGTTCCAGTCAATTCTAATTCCAGTTTCCATTTAGAAGATACTCCAACTTCATACACAATGGGGCAGATTTATCAAGTGTCTGAAAGTCAGAATATTTCTAGTTGCCCATGGCAACCAATCACAGCTCGGCTTTCATTTTACCAGTGCTCATGAATATTTTAAAGGGAGCTGTGATTGGTTGCCATGGGCAACTAGAAAATATTCTGACTTTCAAACACTTGATAAATCTGCCCTAATGTCTGAACACAGGTCTATATAGAGTTGTACGGTAACATCTGTTGGACCGTCACAGATCACAATGATGTGTAAATGAAATCTGTTCATTGATAGATCACAAATAGCTTTAAAATGTCCACAGAATGATAAAATCTATCTCCTGAATACCCAATGGCCCCTCGCCGGCAAAGGTTTTGCATCTTAATACTTCTTACGCCCTTTCATGATGGTGAAACATGAATGGAAGTAAAATTACCAAAATGTAATTTCACTCAACAATATATTCAATTTACACCTTCACAAGGTGTTAAAAGGGAAAATTAATCTCACAATGTTTGGTGCAATTCCACCTGAGTATGCCAATGGCCATTTTGTCACTTTACACTGCTGTAGGGGCAAAGGGCGGGGGGGGGGGGGCATTTGAAATGGAAAGAGCACTGTTCAGACAATATGGCTGAAAAACATTTGGATGCATTTGGAGAGCCTTGTGGTACCAAAACAGAGGGGAACCCCAACAAGTGTCACCATTTTGGAAAATACACCCCTTGGAGAATTTACAAGGTGTAATATGTGTATTTGCCCCTACAAGTATATTTTCCAATTTGGGCTCTAAAAAAGGAAAAATGTGAAAATGCAGTAGAGGGATATTGAGCTTTTAGAAGCCAAATTTGAAAAACAATCCTTTACATGTGTCAGGATGCATTCGGAGAGTCCTAGTGGTACCAAACCGAGGAGAACCCAGAAAGTGGCCTTAAAGAGGACCTGTCACACCAGAATTTCACATCATTCAGAGCATACCACATGCTTCTGCTATCAATCAGGGTTCCTACCTGCTAATTTTTATTTTCCTGTGTTGTGCCATCTTTGTATAACTTGCATTTTATTGTCCTGGAGTGATATGCAAATACACCCACCACCTCCTCCTCTTCTCCAAATCTCACTCCAAATCCCATTAGCTATGATGTCACTGGTGAGAAAAAAAAGCAAGAAAACCATGTGTCAAGTAGCCATGATTGTAGACAATACTTTATTGAAATTAATACAAAACACAAAACTCAAATGGACAAGAAAATATAAAAACAATTAAAACACAAAAAAGCAGATCAACTGCCTTCGTGACCAAACGTAGCAGGTAATGTCATGTGATAGTGACAAGCAACCTGCTGCAGGACCCCCCAGGACACACCATGAAAATAAATACAAAATCCCACAATGTTCTCTAGCTGCAGCAAAGATGAATTACACAATGCAGGGGTCTGAATAGAGAGGACTGAGTGTGCATCGATTCCAAAAACGCCACCAGGGCAAATAATGTGTTCGGCAGTCCTCGCAATACCAACAAACAATATGGAGTGCGTAAGTCACACTGTCTATCCAGGTGAAACACGTGTCCCAAATAACCGCAAACAGAGCTAAAGACAGAATGTTACCAAATGTGTAGTGGAGGTCCGGAGGGAGCCCAGGCAATGCCCCACGTGTATCGCCGCAAAATGCGGCTTCCTCAGGGGTGCCCAAATGATGCGGTGTCCTTGTACAAATACCTGGTGTGATGAGAGTGTTCTGTGCTGCCGGTGTGTGGCCCGGGTGTCATGGCGGCGCCCATGCCGGAACACGTGATAAGGAGATCACGTGATCTTCTGATGTCACATCCGGAGACGTGGGTAAGTATACCCGCGCATGCGCACATGCGTGGAATGGCCGGGCAGAAGAGCCATAGGAGAAACCAACTCCTATATTTCTGCCAGCCTGCCAATTTATACAATGTAAGTGCCCAAGAATTAACTCATAAAAAATATGTATAAAAAGTGGAATATAAATTAGGTTGAAGTGGAACATCAACAACTATGGTGAAAAACCGTAAAAAATGACAATTAATGAAAGTGACAATTCATAGAGGTGAAAGGTAAAAAACTGTTAAATATAGTGCATAAATAAAGTGGCAGTGCAGTGGCAAAGCTCGAAATAGATGAAATGGATTAGCAGTTAATAGTATGGACCCAGAATGAAAATTATAATTACATGTACGCATAATTACATATCAACATATGAACAATAAATGTGTATTGTAATAAGACACGCATCCCCATTCACACAAAGCAAATGCACGCATGGGCCCATGCTCTCTATTCAGACCCCTGCATTGTGTAGTTCATCTTTGCTGCAGCTGGAGAACATTGTGTGATTTTGTATTTATTTTCATGGTGTGTCCTGGGGGGCCCTGCAGCAGGTTGTTTGTCACTATCACATGACATTACCTGCTATGTTTAGTCACGAAGGCAGTTGATCTGCTTTTTTGTGTTTGTCTATTTGAGTTTCCTGTTTTGTATTAATTTCAATAAAGTATTGTCTACAAATCATGGCTACTTGACACATGGTTTTCTTGCTTTTTTCTCTCATGTATTTTTCATGTCTGTAGCACCAAAAATTCTTTGGTTTTCCCATAGGGATTATATTCCGTTCTTTGTATCATAATGATGTCCAACTTACTACTGCGTCACTATCACTACAGAGCAATTGATTGTTGATATTGGTAGGTATAGTTTCCGCGGCATGCAGTGGATATGACAAACTGTGTGTTCGAGATGAGCGAAAATACTACGTTACCGAGCTGTGCTCGTTCGAGATTCAGCGTTACACGAACTGCTCTTGCTAGGGTTAGACATTTACTTCGCTCCTCTTCTTTCCTCGCATCGAGAAAATGGAATCTTCCCGCCGTTTGATTCTTTTGGCCTGGCCAGAAACGATCCAATCAATAAGCCATGAGCGCTGCATCTCCACCAGCCAGCTGACTTGGGACCCTTACACTCTCTGATAGCAGTGGTTGGCTGGCCAGATCAGGTTGAATCCTGATTGTACTATGCCCCTGCCGCGCTGCTTCGGCATCATCTGCTGTCTGGATGCCGCCTATTGTGGATTCTTTTGATGAGCTCTGTGCTGCTTGTTAAGGGTAGGAAAGCTTCTATGGGCTTATCCTATTGAATTGTTGGTTATCGGCAACAATTGAACCAAAAGCCCTTCTTAGGGCTACATAATACTCTTATACACATTGTTTTTTTTATTTTGCAGTAGTAACCATGATTGTGAGAAGTGGCCTAGGGGACTTGGCTACCATCTGTTAGCTCTTAGTGGACACAACATATCCACCTCAAGCCACCAAAGTTGGATGACAATTTATTTTGGGTTGGGATTTCATTAGGCACAGTCTGCCAGTTTTTTATTTAACGTTTATTTTTTCAAACTCTGCGTCATCTCATCTGGCCATAGCATGTGCTTTCATACTTGGCTAGAAAATAGCATGAGAGAATCAAACGCTTTCTTAGGCCTACAATAGCGTTATATTTTTATTGTCTGGTTGATCTGTGGTGGTGCTGCCTGCGTTATGCATCTACTACATATTGTGAGGAATTGGCAGTGAGACTGCGACCGTTGGTTTAGCGCTTTGACGCACATCACCATCGCAAGACGAAGTGGACAATTTATTAGGGGTTGGATTGAAATTAGCACAGTCTGCCAGTTTGACTTTTTTATAGTTTATTTTTTCAATTCAGCGCAACTCATCTGGCATAGCGTGTGCTCATCTAGTTGGCTAGAAAAATAGCCAATCAATAGGAAGCATCGTTTGGTTTTTAAAAACAAAAACAACAAAAAAAAGTACAAAAAAAAAGTAAGTTAATAACTCTCATTTTCAAATGTAAAACCCCGAGGCTGGTGAGGACGAGGGCGGTGACTTGGGCGTCCAACTACGCAGGGGTCGAGGCCGTGGCCTGGGCGTGGGAACCCCCACCGGCTGTTGAGGGAGATAGGAACCCGCTACTACCCTCCCTAGGTTCATGGCCGGAAGTTACGGGAACTCGTGGTAAGCACTGTTGAGGCAGAACATGCGAACGTTGATGTCGTGGATTGCCGACAATGCTTCGAGCAATTTGTCCACCAGTCAGTCTTCCACGCAGTCCACCCAGGTCAACCGAAATCGCACTCTCCACTCCTCACCTCAGTCCTCCGCCCCCCCCTCTCCGCCCCCAGTCTGCCCCTCAAGAAATTTGTCATTTGAACCGGCATACTCTGAGGAAATGTTTTCTGGACCCTTCCCACCATTCACAAACCACTTGTCCGGTTGCGCTGAGCAATTTTACCGATGCCCAGGTTTTCCACCATGCGCAGTCTGTGGGTGATGATGACCTTCTTGACGTTGGAAGAAGTGTGTAAAGAGGTTCCGACATGATGCTGACACGGTTGTGCCAGACTGGTGAAGTTGTGTCCTAGGGCAGAAGTCCGAGGGGGAGCAAACTGAGGGATCGGAGGATCAGCAGGGGTCCCACCAACACAGCTTAACTACCACCAGTATGCGCAGGCATAGGAATGCAAAACACCCAACTCCAGTGCACCAAGCCCGTTCACCCGGCCGTGCAAAACCACTGCTCTTCCCCTTTGTCATCTGATAGTCAGCCCCTGCCCAGGACCCCCTGGCACAAAAACCCCTCGTCGCCTCCACGATCCTCCACAGCATCCACCACGTTTCAGCCTCATACCCGAAACGCTGGAGCGAAAAGGAAATATAGTGCAACCAACCCACGCCCAAGCCCTTAATCACATCTCCAGATTGCTTACCTGAGATGGCTGCCCTATAGGCTAGGAGAGACCGAGGCCTTTCGCACCTCAGGCGCGGCCGACCCTCTGTATCGGTCCCCAGCCGCCACTACTTTTCCCCGATGTGCGTCCACCCTGCAACCAGCAACGTGTCAGACAACATCATCCGGGCCTGACCGACGCCGTTTCTGAACAAGTCCCCCTGACCACGCACGTGACGAGTGCGGCCGGGCACGGCCACTAATATCGCTGACGGCCACTTGGGTTTAACTTGGTAAGGCTGGGACCGAGTCTGACTCCGCGGCTGGTCTATACTGCCGACGCCGAGGATTGCGGGGCCTACCTCGTAGGGGTCCAGTCTTCACCCTACTATGCCTCCTCCTCCTCCCACCCCTCTCCCACCTCCACTCCTCCGACTACCATCCGTGGCATGGCGCCATCAGTCGCTAGCTCTAGGCATCACTTCGCTTCAAGAATTTATTCCAGCACCGATTACTGGTTGTGTCACTCTCCGGACCCACGGTACAAGCAAAATCTTTCCACTCTCATCCCGGGAGAGGAAAGGAGTGTGAGATCATGAATACCAAAGGCCCTGTGCACAAGCGAGAAACAGTATTTCCCTTCTGCGACGCGAGCGGCGAGTGCGTAGATCTGCGGAACAGTAGCGAGGGAGAGAGGCGAGCTGGCAGCTTGTCCAGCACTGGCAAGGGTAGGCTTACAAGGCTTTTGCCAGCTTATGTCACCAACACTGTCCCCTGTCCCCATCCTCGCAGAGTAGGGATCTTTACGAATGGTGAGGGGGTAGTAATTGACCATACCTCGTCCAATGATCACCAGCTCCATCAACTACTGGGTTCAAACTGGACATGTGGCACGACTGGCGCTGTACGCCTTGGGATGTCTTGCCTGCCCTGCGCCTAGCGTGTTGTCCGAGCGGGTTTTCAGTGCAGCTGGTGGCATCAGCACCGATAACGTACACGCCGGGCGACTGACAGCGCTGACAGGCTGACGCTTATCATATGAATAAAGCCGGGATTTCCATAATTTCATCTCCACCAGGAGGAAGCTCAACCTGAATAATTTTATATGCACTCCTCCTCCATTTTCCTCCTCTCCTCCTCTTTGTACACCTAAAGCAGAGGAAACCGGCTATTTGGTTTGACAGGGGCACCCCCGGCTCTATCATAGTAACTTTATGCATTTAATTTGTGTGGAGGGGCCACCTACGCCGTTCCTCTGTTGTTAAAAACAATTTTGGGGACTGCCACATACAGGCACTCAATCTATTCCCTTTTCCGTGGGGCCACTACCTACTCCGCTGGTTTACAAATTTTTGCTGCCACATACATCTACTCCAAATAAAAAATTGTCTCCATAGCAGCCTCCACACGCGTTGTCTTTCTCATTGCTACCACTCCAAGCTCCATATAGCGCCTCCAGGACATCGTCCCCGTATCAACGGTGTTCAGGCCAGAAATGTGGTTGTTTCATGGATTCCACCATCAGTTGTTCTTTGTCCGCCACCACTGCTGTGGAATCCACAAATCTACTGGCAAACTTTTACCATTTACGGATATCTATTCAGCGCGTTGTGGCGCATCCGTTTACTATTCCCCTCACCCACCCGCCATATCCCAAACTATACGACCGCTACGACACTTAACTGGTGGAGGCTGGACCGGTCTGCCATGGGCTGGTCATACTGCCGACTCAGAGGGATTGGCGGGGCCGACCTCGGTCCAGGTCCTCAAGGCCTACATACCTCTCGCCTACCTCTCCTCACCCCTCCTCCACCTCCTCCTCCTCCGAACTATACCATTCTTCATGCGCATCAGTCGGTATCTCTAGTCACACGCGTGCCGTCGCTAAGCGACAGCAGGCGGTGCTCAAACTGCTGAGCCTAGGCGATAAAAGGCACACCGCCCAAGAGCTATTACAGGGCATTCCACATCAAACTTGTTAACTTTGTCGCCACCCTGCTGTGTAATCCACAAAATATACTGGCAAACTTTTATCATTTACCGATATTATTTCAGCGCTTCTTGCGCATCTGTTTACATTCCCCTCACCCGCCATATCCCAAACTTATAAGAACGCTACTACACTTGATCTTATACAAAAGGTTCTTAGAAGTGCTGTTTGGGGAGTAGCCTAGAGACAGGGGCTTGGATTGGCGAAAGCTCGCCTGGCAGCGGAGCGCCAGCTCCATGCCAAGATCCAACTAACATAGTTTTAACTGCAGCACCTTTAATCTACTACTAGTTCACTGCCTCCATACATGGTCCCCTTATCAAACGAGCTGTGTCAGGCAGAATTTTGGGTTGTTTTCATGGCTTCCATGTTAACTTTGTCGCCACCCTGCTGTGTAATCCACAAAATATACTGGCAAACTTTTATCATGTACCGATATTATTTGAGCGCTTCTTGCTCACCTCCTTTGGTTCCTCTCTGCCACCCATTGGTTTGAAGCCTGAGTCCATTTAGGGTATGTTGCCATGACACTCTCTAGCCTGCTGCCGCTGCCTCTGCATGCCGTCCCCTATAGTGTCAGGGTCAATTATTGGATGTTTTAGATGCTATCTAGCTTCATTCTGTCACTCTGTCATGGCCATGCTGTTGCCCATAATTTTGGCATAATGGTGCGATTAAGCAGCCTCAGAGGCATCCATGCATGCTGCCCCTGCTGTTTCCTGTCCATTTCCGTGGTGTTTCCATCCTTTTCTGAGGTTCCCAGGTGTTTGGCCAAGCTTCCCTGTGCAGAGCCTTGGTCCCCTTGAAAAATGCTCGAGTCTCCCATTGACTTCAATGGGGCTCGTTATTCGAGACGAGCACTCGAGCATCGGGAAAAGTTCGTCTCGAATAACGAGTACCCGAGCATTTTAGTGCTCGCTCATCTCTAGTTATCACCAAGAATGGACAATATAGAATTATAGATGAATAATAAGAGGCCACAACTAATGTACTAGCATTAAAAGTGACTATTGCATGTGACTGAATAATAAATTCGGCCACTACAGTAAAATTTATCTTTCAAATAACAAGGCACAATACAGATTTATAGTCTAAATATTGCTATTGATATTAGATCAATTCCCCTGCTTCTACTCAATTGACTTCTATATATATATTATTCCTTTCATAGATCAAAGACTTCTTGGCTAGACTGCGTGCAAAATTCTGCGGCAAGACACAAAATAAGTCATGTTTTCCACAAAACCCGCTTGTAAACCAAAACCTTAGTTACATTGACTTTGAACAACCACCACCCGAAGATCGGATTGATACAACTACTTGGTGCAGATGCACCCATTGTGTACCAATGCCGACCAACTTTGAATCCATCTGCTGCAGAAAAATTGATTCATCCAGAACACTTGCATTTGTGAACATGAGTTCTTCTCAATTTTTTTTTTTGTACAAGACCAGAAACTGTGCGCATCACACATCGTACAATAGGTGAATGGCATCACCCACCACCACATAACACCGAGAACAGGTAATTGTAATTTAAAAAATAAAATACCATAGATGTACACATTTTTATATAAAACATAAAAAGACTGTTCTGTACAGTAAAAACACCGGTGAAGATAAAGCACCAAGGACCTACTTGGAGCCCTTCTGGCTCATGTGCATATTGTAAAAGGGGATTTTAGAAGGAAGGAGGCACTGGATAACAAATAATAAAAGATGAATACAGTCAGTGTCCCTGGTTTATAGCGATGGATTTCAATTATCTACAAGTAAAAATACTATTCTCACAATCATGGTTGTTGTAATGTAAAGTATCAATACTTGTGTTATATTTCTTATTTCAGGCTACTTCGAAAGACTGCTTATCCAGCTTTTACAGCTTGGGTACGTGGTCCGAAACATCCGAGCTGCTTTTTTTTTTAAGAAAGTGGGAATTACACAGGATTTTTGTATGCACCGGCTGAATATATGGCATTTGAGTAATTGGTTGGAACTTCTTTTTGTACCCAAAAGCATGACGTGAGGCTTTCGTCAGTGCTGCGCCTCCCGACACCTCCTGTCTCTCAACTCCTGCGGCGTCCTCCCCTGTTGTGTCCGTTCTCTGCTCCTTACCCCGGGCTCCTACCCCCTCAGCTCGGTGTGGAGCGTCGACAGCAGCCTTCCCCACTGGTGGCTGAAGGAGACTTGGAACCGGGGATCAATCCTGTGGACTGAGGCTGCCTGCGCGAGAGAGGTCCGGCGGCTTCCTCGTTGCTGCAGCCGTGTCCAAAGCTGGGACTTCCTGGAAGTCTGTTTCGGGGTGATACAGTGTGAACACATGTGAACAGAGGGACGAGAGGCTAAGCTGTCGGATGCAAGATCCATTGGTTGCAAGCACGAAAGTGCCGCCAGGAGTTTGGTGGAGGATTTGTCAGTGGAGGACAGATTCCTGGCACCTGAAAAGGACAGCACCACAAATCTGACGAGAGTGCTTGGTGAGATCTGTTTTTTTTTTCCTTTACTTTTTTTGTCTGCCATGCACGGTTCTGCTTAATTGTTTTTTCTACGGCAATAACGTGTATGTGCTATTTTCTGGATACAGCTGGCAGCTTGATGGCTAACGACTAGCAGATAACTAACAGATTACTATCTAATATTGCTTACTAGCACTGCACTGACTCAGTTGAAACATATGCACGCTAGCTGGTGGCTGCTTTAACGGACTAACATTGGATTAATACATACCTTCCGGAGCTGCCCCTTGTTTGGATGTCTGATACGTGTTTTAAAAGGAAAGTTAAGGAAGGAAGGAGAAGAGGAATAAGGAAATGTTATGACTGACTAACACGTGTGTTTGTTGCCAATCTCTATTAAGGGCGCTTGAGATGGTGGTGGACTAACGTATAACCTCAAAGCTGTCGCCTGAGTGACATGAAATCGAAGGGTGTCGATTATGACTGTGGGCTAACATTTAATTCTTGAGTCACCTCTCTACAGAGCCTGATC
This sequence comes from Engystomops pustulosus, assembly GCA_019512145.1. Lineage (NCBI taxonomy): Eukaryota > Metazoa > Chordata > Amphibia > Anura > Leptodactylidae > Engystomops > Engystomops pustulosus. Next base: position 74,469,195 of record CM033646.1, read on the forward strand.
ATATTGTGTTAACCACTATCAATTAGTATCAGGACTGCTTAACTGTGATGATAGACACTGGTTTGTACAGTTTATTAGATTGACTATTAATTTGCCAAGGTATCCTGAACCATTACATTGGAAAGAAAAAGTGTTTGTTATAACGGTGTTCCAATATGCACTGCTAATATCATATCTACTTTTATAGATTGTGGACAAAGAGACCTGTTGGGACTGCTGGCCAATATTGTTTTTTTTTTTTAGTTGCGGGGTACTTGCGAATCTACATTGTTGATGTGATTTCTCAGTTTGACCTGCGGGCTTGTATCTCTTTTTTATTACTATAAGTCTTTAGTTAGCAGGGGCTAGCTTAGGAGGAGGGAAATGCCCCCTAAAAATGTGAGAAAATCTGGTGGGGGTCTGGAGAAAATATGGAAAACCCCTCCTCCGAAAACCAAAATGAGTGCTAAAGAGACCGTAAAAGATCAAGGGGGGGGAAGTCTTAGACTTGAGACACTGCATAGGGAAGATCTCCCCCAAGAACTGAACCTGCTCCTTACTGAAATATTGACAGCTGTCAAAGAGACTAAAAGTTTGGTTGAGGAATCTAAGGTGGCAATTGATAACGTAAATGAACATATCAGCAGTTTGAACTCAGACATCAAACTTATTAGGGAAGAAATGAACATGTCAAAAAGTTGTAAGAAACTGGAGTCACAAGTGCAGGATCTTAGGACAGATATTGCAAAGATCAAAGAAGAGCATGCAGGGCTACAACTAAAAATTACGGATATGGAGGATAGATCAAGGAGAGCCAATGTTAGAATTGTAGGCTTTCCAGAGGGAGATGAACCCAGAGACCTATCCAAGAAGATGGAAAAATGGTTAATAGACACTTTTGGGGTGGAGGATTTTTCCGCAGTGTTTGGGGTAGAGAGAGCACATCGGGTCCCATCAAAAAAACCTGCACCAGGGAGTCTCCCGAGAGCGATTTTGGTCAAACTGATTAGCTCACAAGATCGAGACACTATCTTGAGGAAATGTAGAGAAAAGGCAGGAATAACTAATAACGGTGAGAAAATTTTGATATACCCTGACTTCTCTAGGGACACGCAAAGAGCCAGGGCTAGCTTTAAAGGAGTAAAGAAAAGAATGGCAGAAGCTGGAATTGAATATTCGTTGTTATTTCCATCTAAATTACGGGTTGTATTTAAGGAACGAACATGGTTTTTTACGGACCCAGAAGAGGCCTCCAGGTGGCTAGATAAACAGGGTATCCGAGTTTATGTGTAAAACCTGGTGGTGGGAAGGGCAGGAGAGGTGTGGGAGGATGACACTAAGGTATTGGGGACCTGTTGAGAAGAAAGAAGACAGGTCATGTGGGATACGGAGGGTTGGGGGGAGGGGTGGGGGTTCCCCAGCAGGGAAGGGTTTTTTTTTCTCTTTTTCTTTTCTCCCCCTTTTTTTTCTTTTTTTCTTCTTCTTCATTTATTTCTGAATGGTAGATACGACTAGAATACTAACGTGGAACATTCGAGGGGCCAGTAATAAGATCAAGAGATGTCAAGTATTTGACATTGTGAACAAACATCTGCCAGCTATTGTTTGTCTGTTGGAAACCCATCTAATTGAAAAATTTGTATACAGATTTAGGAAAAAATGGGCCGCTAAAGAAATTCACTCTTTCGGCAACATCTTCTCTAGAGGGGTCACAGTGTAGATACATGCAGATATAGATTTTGTTATATGTCAGCAAAAAGTTGATAAGGAGGGGAGATATATTTTCCTCTACGGGAAATTGTATGGAACTACAGTGATTCTAGCGTTTATATACAATCCTCCTCCTTTCAATTTTAAGTTTTTACATGAATTGCTCCTGTTTGTGAAACATAAAGATAATTGTGCTCTTATGATCATGGGTGATTTCAACTCCACTATGGATAACCATCTTGACAGATTGTCGCTAAATAATAGTTTCTCTTCAGGACCGGGGAAGAGGGAGCCCTTGGCACGTCTTTGTGACAAGTTAAGTTGGGTAGATGTGTGGCGTAAATTGTACGGTAACCGGAGAGCTTTCTCCTGTGTGAGCCGGTCGTATGGAACTCTATCCCATATTGACTTATGTCTAGCGAATCCCTCTTTTTTTTAGTATGATTCACAAAATGAAATATGAAGCTCACTCTATATCACGGTCCAGTTATGATCATGGTTAAAAAACATGAGGGGAGGACAGAGCGATTATTTAGGTTCAATCCATACTGGATCTCGATCCTTGAATCTCAGATAAATATGGAAACAATAATTATTGAATTCTGGTCCAGAAATAGTAGAGGCAATTATAGTAGGTGGGTCTAGGACTCCCTCAAGGCCTTTATTCATGGAATATATAGCAAGAATATCATATATGCCAGAAATAGGTTTGGTGCCAAGCAAAGGGAATTGAAAGAAACGTTGATGAGTCTAAAGAAAGCCTTTTTTGTTGCCCCGGTTGAAGAAAACAGAAGGTTAATGAAGCCAGGGCCAGGCTCCTGAAATTTCTAAAACAGAAGGCACAGCACAAAGTTTTTTTTCAGGGCCAAAAATATTTTCTGGAAGGTAGTAAGCCAGGAAAATTACTATCGAATATGGTTCAAACCTCCAGGGCAAACAGTAAGGCTATCTCCGCGATTAGGGATGAGGAGGGAATTATACAGAGGGCTCCAGGACAGATTGCACAGGAATTTAGTAGATTCTATTCCAATTTACCGTATTTTTCGGCCTATAATGCACACCGGACTACAAGGCGCACCTCTAATAAATGCCTGCTAAGACATCTAGGTTCATATATAAGGCGCACTGGAGTATAAGGCGCAGGATCAAATGCAGTACCTAAAAATGACCAGCAGGTGGCAGACCTGTGCACAGTTCAAGCCAGCTACACTTTCCGGGAAACTTGTCTTCAGCGTGTCAGAGAGCTCCGATCTCAGAGGTATGGCTGCTGGGGGTTAATGCAGGGTGATGCAGCAGGGGTTAAGCGGTCTCCCTCTGCACCTTCTCCTTCCCTCCTCAGCCAGGGTGTTATTCCTGTGGGGTTCCCTGTGGCTCCTTCTCTTTCCCCTGTTACAGGGCTGTCAGGAATGGGGGTTGTTTACTGATGATGATGATGATTGCCTCGTGGTCGGCACTATGGCGGCTCCGGTCTCTCCGTGCTAGGGGAGGGCAGGATCCCTCACTATCTGCGCTCGCCTGGGGGGACGTGCGGCGGGATGGCGCCAATCCCAAGATGGCAAAGGCCTCGCGGAAAACACAGCTGAGCCGTGCCCCCGAGGGCGTGGTCCATGCGTCATCCCCCTCCCCCCGGTCAGCTGACGCGGGGGAGGCGGAGCCGCTGCATTGCGACAACCAACAACAGTAGTACCTGATAAGGCCTTTGAATGTGTGGTTGCTATAGGAACCTAACGCAGCTAGGGAAAACTATATTCACACTCTAGTGAGAAGAGGGTGTGAGTGATGGGAAGCAAAACGTGTGGGGACGGATGTGGGTGGTGTGATATAGCCATATACAACATTAAAATGTCACATAATCATAGTGACAAGGCTAAATAGTGGATAGTTGCGTGTCTTCAGATATAAAGATAAATTTATACACGCATCCACTAATGGAACAAAAAGTACAGTTTAACAGTTTATGCTTTCTTAAGATGCCACGAAATATTGTGTGAGTCTGGGAGATACAAATCTATATCTCTTGTGGGGTTATGATATGAGGAGAGGGGGACTATAATGTATGAGGGGAGGGGGGGTTTTGTGATTTAGAGGAAGATACTCATGTCTCTTTTATCATTGAGTCCTAAAGGTCCTAGGGCCCCTGTCTGTAGAATCCATCTCCCTTCTTTTTGTAATAGGAGACGCTGTCTATCACCTCCTCCTCGTAACACCGGGATTCGTTCTATGCCTGCAAATCGTAAAGACTTAGGGTCGGAGTTATGGTGGGATCTTATGTGTTCTATCAGTCTTGGGGCTCCATGTCCTGTTCTTAATGACCTTATATGCTCTGAAAAGCGTGTGTTGAGTTTCCTTATAGTTTTACCTATATAGAATTGAGAACATGTACACAAGATTACATAAACAACAAAATCTGTCTTGCAAGTTATGAATTGGTTAACAGTGGCTTTTTGGTCGCCACATATAATTTCTTTAGTTTTTATGAATTGCGAGCAATGGTTGCAGTGTCCACATGGGTAATTACCTTTTGGTAAAGACGTATGTAACCAATTTTCTTTTGTGGGATTGAAACTACTCTTAACTAATTCAGACTTTATTGTTTTACCTCTGCGAAATGTTACTAGCGGTCCTCTGGCAACTATTTCATTCAATTCTCTGTCAGCTTCAATTATATGCCAATTGGACCTGATAGTGGATTTTATTATGTCAGCTTGGGGTGTGAAATTGAAGGAGAACATGAACCTTTCATCTTTGGATCTACCTCTATTTGTGATCTTAGTTTTGTTCTTCTGTATATTTTCCCTAGATTCTCTGGCTTTCTGAAAGGCTTCGTCTATGAGGAATTCTGGGTATCCCCTTGCAAGAAGTCTCAATTTCAATTCTTGTGACTGTGTATAGAAGCCTTCCTCTGTATTGTTGATGTGCGACACCCTGACGAACTGGCCGTATGGGACGGCTTTTTTTTACATAAGATGGATGGTAGCTGCGATAGTGGAGAAGGGCATTCTTGGCTGTTATTTTCCTGAAGACCCACATTTCTAAATTATTCTCTTTCACCTCCACTAAGACGTCTAAGAATTCAAGGCGTGTGCCTCCTATATTATATGTGAATTGCATATTCATTGTGTTCTGCGTGTTTAAGTATTCCACCATATTCTTAAACTGTTCATCAGAGCCAGTCCACACAATAAACACGTCATCGACTTAGCGTTTATAGACCTGTAGATATGTTAGGAATGGATTATTTTCTGAGAATATATATCTATCTTCAAATATAGCCAGAAAGAGGTTGGCGTATGTGCAGGAAACAGGTGTCCCCATCGCCGTTCCCTCTCTCTGGCCATACCAGATGTTGTCATGTAGAAACACATTATGTGTTAAGATGAAATGTAAAGCATCGCAGACAAACTGTACATAGTCTGCATGTTTCTTGGCTTGTTTAAGTATATTTTCTATCGCTTATATCCCTGTGTTGTGTGGAATTCTAGTGTATAAACTCTCCACATCTATTGACATTAAACGATTTCCTGGTTGCCACGACAAATGATGTACTAAATCAAGAAAGTGGTTTGTATCCTTTATGTATGATGGTACATTGTGTAATAGAGGTCTTAATAGCCAATCTAAATATTGCGAAAGTGGTTCAGTAGTTGAACCTATGGCGGCAACGATAGGGTGGCCTGGGGGGGTTTCTTCATTTTTATGAATTTTCGGGACAAAATACCAATTTGGTTTATTAGGATATAGGGGCAATAACCAGTAGCCCTTTCTCTACATTGCTCCTCAAAAAAGTTCTCAATTGGGATATATATTTTTGTGACGGATCGCCCGTGAGTTTTTCATATCTACGTTTATCTCCAAGGAGACGTGCTGCTTCTTGTCTGTAGTACTCCTCAGTGGGGAAGACCGTGCCCCCCCCCCCCCATTTGTCCGCCTGCTTCACAGATTTTCCTCTCTTTTCAGAGATTTAAGAGCTAGCCATTCATCTTTTGTTAAATTGGGCTCATCTTGTTTGTAGAGTAATGCTTTGACATCTTTTGTAACTTGTTTCCTAAAAATTTCAATGGTACTACCAGGTGGAATTTGGGGAGTAAATCTGGAGGCTAAACCTCCTCTAAAGTGTTGTTCTAAAGCTACTGCTAGCTTTGGTGGTAAATTTTGTCTATGGTCAACTTTTTGTGCAAACATTTTTTTCAGAGCCATTTTTCTGGTGCCTTTAAGCAAATCTATTTTGAAATCTACACTATTGAAGTTTTCTGTTAAACAATAATTTAAGCCTTTTTGTAACAGGGATATATGCCTTTCCCCCAGTTCAACTTGTGACAGGTTCGTGATTAAGTCCCCATCTTGACTCATTTCCACGAAACTTGTTTGCGTTTTTGATTCCTCTTTCTTTCTTTTTGGTCGTCCTCTTCTTGTCCGTCGTTTCTTTGAGATTTCCTGTGCCTGTGTCGCTGTGCTTGTCGGTGGTCCTTCATCTGAGTGGCTTGACTCTGAGTCGGTCGTCCACTAATCCTTTTTCTCCTTATTGGTGTTTTTCCTGTGTTTTCGTTGGTAGAATCTGTTGGATCGTGTGTTCTTTTTTGCGTGCCAGTTAAAGATCTGATTATTTTCGTAGTCTTGTTTATCCCTCATGAATTTATCTTTCATTTTCTCTTTTATTGAGGCTTGAACTGGCACCAGTTGTTTTTCCAAGCTTTTTATAAACGAATCCATTTGTGGAGTGTGTCTCCTCCTTAATTCTAATTTCGCCTTGCAGAGGTCTGAAGTAACTGTCTCATATTCCTTTTCACTCCTCCTGAGTACTAGTATCATTAGGTTTTTGGAATGTTCGTGGTGAGCTTCTTCCCATGCTTTCACATATCCAGTATCATGTTTAAACTGCGACGGTGGTTTGTACACCCTTAGGCCTCTGAGCACTCTTCCGCTTAGGACTTCAGTGAATTGATGGTCCAGAATAGTCTCACCTCTTTTTCTGCCAACCCTTTTATTTTAAATTCCAGACTCTTAGTACTGATTACTTGTATGTCATCTTTTTCGTTACATTGTACAAAAAATGAGTTTGCGTCCTCACTCCCTTTGTTGTAATAGGACTTCTTCTTCTGACTTAGTAGTATCCATTTCTGCATCCCATTTCATTTTCTATGTCTGTAGGTAAGACGAGGTTCTGAACATCGAAGATGGAGTGTGCTCTATTCCAGAAAACAGTTCAATCGTAGTAAAAGGGGATGAGAGGGTAGATGGAATGGCACTACTTCATTGAGTTAAATGTTCATTATACGTGATGTTGTTGGATATGTATACGGGATACAGGACAGGACTATAAATGAGTCCCCTGCACACCAATAGGAAGCTCGAAAATGGTGGGGGCGGGCTTCTGGGAGGTTTTAAAAAGCCATACTTTCATGTGCTGTGGAATGGGCAAGTCAGACGAAGCGCTACTGCGCGAAACAGCTGTCATGTACCCTGTATATGTGTGAGTCCCTGCGTTCATCCTTCCCTCTGCATGTATTTTCACGCCATGTATTTCGTGAGTATCACTAATAAATCAGAATGAATTAAGGAAGAAACGTGGTGAGTGCCAATCTACAGTTTTTTCTATCTCAAAAAGAATACCTAGACTCGGAGTTAAAATTAGAGGAAATTTCAGAGGCACTAAATCAGTGTACTAGGGACTCCACTCCAGGTCCGGATGGACTCCCTTTTAGTTTTTACAAAAATACAGAAAAGAGATTCTTCCATGTTTGTTAGAAATATTTAGAGTGGGGTTTGATTTAGGATTAGTTTCAAAAACTACGGGGGAAGCTATTATTACCCTGATTCCAAAAAAAGGAAAGGATTTGTTATATCGTCCAATATCCCTACTTAATACGGATATTAAAATCCTCGCCAATGCTTTAGCACTGAGGTTGCAAAAAGTTGTCAAGGATATTGTGCATATAGATCAGAAAGGGTTTATCCCAGATAGGAAAATAAGTGAGTGTATGTTGAGGATATTCTCAGCAATAGAAATGGGACAGGGTGGCCACCGCTCCATCCTGTCATTGGATGCCGTTAAAGCATTCGACAGGTTGGAGTGGGGTTTTTTATGGAAAGTTTTGGCCAGATTTGGTATAGAGAATAAATTTATCAGCTTTGTGAAAAGCATGTATAATTGCCCTGTAGCAAGAATTAAAACGGGGGATACCATTTCCAAATCTTTTTTGCTGACTAGGGGCACTCGACAAGGCTGTCCCATATCCCCACTTTTATTTGCGCTATATATAGAGCCGTTGGCTATTATGATTAGGGAAGACCCTGAGATTCGGGGCAGTGGGTGTTGTGGTATAATCGATAAAAGCTGCCTATATGCTGACGACATGGTACTATATCTGAGTGACTCCTTGCAATCTGTCCCGAGAGTATTCGATTTGGTTAATGAATTTGGGAGGTTTTCTGGACTGGATATAAACTGGCAAAAATCAATATTGTTTCCACTATGCCCAGAAGTGCAAGGGTTCTTTTTGAGTAAGAATGAATTCATATATATATCATTTTACATATCTTGGCACAGTGGTTTAAAAAAAAATAGGTGATTTTGATAATATGAATTTGAGACCTCTGATACAAGAAGTAAGAGGTAAAGTGACAACGTGGGGCAAAGTGCCCTTGACGAGAGCCGTTAAGATTGGCTTAATTAAAATGGTCTTACTTCCCAAAGTTCTATTTACTCTAATGGCTTGCCCTATCTGGATAGATGAAAGTTTTTTCAAGCTGCTGGAAAAAATTCAGAATGATTTGCTATGGGGGAGAAAGGGTTAGAATAATAAAAAAAAAACTTCTAAATATAATGTACCTCGACGTAACTGTCTCTCTGCAATATGACCTGGCAGGACCAGGTGGAACAGGTAAAGTGATGAGCGAGTGAACACGACACTCCTATGACATGGCCTATAATACAAAGTCTCATAGGCACTCTGTTAACGTTAGGTAGGACTAGTGTAACAGTAAACATGATGTCCTTTTAACCTGTTCAAGTATCTAAAGTAAAATTTACAGAGTGCATTCTCTTCTGTTTTCCAACATTGCTGATCTGCAAAATATAAAAGAATTAGAGCTATAAATATGGATTGCTTTACATGTATAAAGAAGAATAAACAATGATAGAAATACAAACCTTGAAAAACTGATGAACAGCTGATTAGACTGATTCTTCTAAACAATTCATAACCTTGATAACAAAAACTTAGAACATTTTTAAATAAAACAACTGTTCAGAGCTTTTAAAACTGAATTGTTAATCATTAAGAGATGAATAACTTTTCAAATAGAAACGTGCCTTCTGGTTTGGAAACAAGTTAATTGTTTTCTTTTTACATCTTCTTTGTTTGGTCTTTCCAAATTAGAAATATTTGGCGGTAGCAAGGGTACTCTTGAAGACCAATGTGACACAAGTTCCCCTTTTACAATTTTCAACAAAGAAACCTTTTCCTACACATTTCTGACTATCCAGCATTTTCTTCCTTTTGGGGCTACTAGCTTAGTTCTTTGTGTGCCTTTTGGTTCTGTGTTACATTTGGGATTCCTGACGGTGGCCAATTCCCAGCCAACATTATTGTTATGTGTTAGTATTGCCAATTTAGTTCTGGCCTCCATTCCATCAATTCCGAAATGTATACGCTTTGTTCTGTAAAGCTGTTTTTAAAGCTAGGCTGTGGAAATTTTCCATTCCAAGGTCCAGTATGACAATTGTTTACCAAATGTGGTAGGTCAGCTATCAATTGGGGATTACTCACAATTTTTTGGATGCTGAGAAATGACGCTCCTTCTTTGTTGAGCCAAAGAACCCGTTGATCTGTATCAGCCTCATCCAGTGGCCCGTATGAACACTGATTGTAAAGTTCCCCCTCCCATGTGTGCTGGTTGCAGATATGTTGAAGCAGAGAAAGCCATAGCTCCTCTAAATCTTTGACATTATTTTCACAGGTCCCTATAGACCACCAAAAGTGAAGAACAATTTTGTCTATCCAGGGTGTAATTGATTTGCAAAATTTTTGGCGAGTTCTTTGAGTTAGCTTCTTACTGATAGACTTGGCATTATGCCAGACATCAAATTGGTGATGTATAATGGGATAGTCGGTCCTCTTTTTTTTTTTCGAATGCCAGCGTGTCTATCAGAAGCAAAAATGTGAAACTTATAGCCTTCCTCCAATAAACGATTCATGACTTTTTCGAATCCAAATTTTTCCATTGCAACGGAGGAGGAACATTGCGAACGCTGTACAACTTCAAAGTCAAGATTTTTCTCGCTCAAGCAATCCATAACTGTGTAAACACAATACTTAATATTGTGACCAGGACTGTCACATTGACCTTCACCAGCTACACACAAGCGGGTTTTCAAGGATTCACGGTTTTGACTCTTTTCAAGCAAGATCGATAGCGGGAAACAGAAAGTTAGACTGGTAATGATAGAAAGTCTTTTCAGAAATTCCCACAAGACCAAAGATATTGAAAAACTCATTAACTTTCTGAAAATTCAAACCGCTAAACAAAATAGATGCTGCTAGGAGAATATTTCCTGACTGATGGCGTCCTATCTTTGGTTGAGTTTGCACAATTAGAAAATGTTGCCCCGTATAACACATGCCAGTAATCCGACAACTTGAACCTTCAAATTTCTTGAATAATTTTTTGACTAAATAATTGCAGCCAGATGAGTGTTGACATTTAACTTTATACAAAAGGTTGTCAAGACATGATTCAAAAATGATGAATTTTCTGTCTTGAACCTGTTGCAGTTCTGATTGTGGTTCCAGTGCGGGAGCAGTTGGAATATTCTGTCCATAAATTAGATGAGCAAAGCCGATGAAATCTGATTCATCTAAACTTGTTTGAGGGGCATAATCTAGATCATTTTTTTTGGATAGGTCATCTGGGACTAAATTACTTTGATCTGTCATGTCCAAACAGTCTGTAGACCCTTCAATTGTAGACAGCGGTCTAATTCCTGGCATTAGTTCATCCCCTGAAATCTCCTCCTCTTCTAAAACTACATCCTCCAATGTAGCTTTTTTTTTTTTCAATGATTGAACAATTTTGCAAGGTAAAATCTGTTTTGTGTAGAAACAGAAAATTTGCCTCCATGCTGTTCTTCAAACTGATAAATTTGATTGCTCATTTCTGAAATTGTGTCCACCATTTGGGAACTACCGTATATACTCGAGTATAAGCCGACCCGAGTATAAGCCGACACCCCTAATTTTACCACCAAAACTGGGAAAAACTACTGACTCGAGTATAAGCCGAGGGTGGGAATTCAGCAAGCCCCTAGTAGTATACAGCAAGCCCCTAGTAGTATTCAGCAGCCCCTAGTAGTATACAGCAAGCCCCTAGTAGTATACAGCAGTCTGCCCCCGCGACCCTTTCGGGTCGGGGAGCCCTGCTGACATCGGAGGGTGAGTATTTAAGTTTATTTTTTTTAAGTGGGTAATTTTTTTTTGTAATACACTCAGTATTTTACGGTAGATTGCCCATTATATCTTTTCCTTTTTAGGGGTTTCTGCTTTTTTAAAGTTTTTTTCAAAGACATACCTTCAGGTGGCTGTTGAAAAATGGATCAGTTTTCCCTTTTTTGACAAAGAATAACAATCTTCACTAAAGTGCAATGAACACATTCTGTATTTGTCACTCTTCTTCCCTTCCATTATCATAGCAGCCATCCCATCAGATATATCTATACCAGTCTGAAGTAGCCACTGTTTTATCCTCTCTATATTTTTGGGAAAGGGGTGCATAATTATTTCCTTATCTTGATACTTGTGTCCCGTTCTACTGAGGCAGCCATTCACAATACAAGATGGCATGTTGTTAAATTCTATAAAAAAAAAAAAAAGTAAAATGGATTTAGACGTTTAACATATTGAATATGGCTTTAAAAAGTAAAATTTACACTTACCAGAAAATATATTTTGGAATATGTAAGAGAGATAATATTCTAATTGTGCACCCAATAGTGACGAGATGAAAAGGTTCCTAAAATAATTTTTTAGAAAAATATTCAAAAACAATACTTTTGATTTCAAATTAATCAAATGAACTAAATACATTTTTGCTCACCAATTCACAGATATCAATCCTAAAATTACTTTTAAAATTTTGAAAATATTCTGCAAACTATCTTTCCTATTAAAAAAGAAGAAAGCATTAGTTTATATAGAACCAAAAAGGATTAATGCAAAACCATGTCACTAAGTGAGCAATCTTCAGTGCAGGAAACTACACAAATCTGAGTAAAACATTTGGTGATGTTGACTGCTACATAAGAAATAACGCCGCACAGCCGGGAAAATGTCCGGACGGCCATTGCCGTCTATGGTGCCGCATGTATGTCCCCCAGTCAGCCGTGTGAATGAACCCTTAGTCTACATTCACACGGCCGTATGCATTTTCTGTCCTGTATTGACAGCTGTATTCTGGTCGCAAATACAGGCCGTATGACATCTGTATGTTGCTTGTATTTAACTCGTATTTTCAGAGTATTCTATTTGGGTGCATTTAGATGAATGTATGAACACTGGGCCATAGACTGGCGTTCATATGTCCAGGGACATGGTGATGAGGAGGGGCATCCCCTCCCTGTCCATAGCGGCCGGCCCTGACACGTCCTATCTTTTCCCCGTGTACGGAGCAGTACGGTGCTGCACGTGTGCAGCACCGTATGGCTCCATGAACCCATTAAAGTGTATGGGGAACGTATATAGGGCCACAAGCATGAATATGTCCCCCATATGTTCGTGTGCATGCCCCCCCCAAAAGATTTAGTGGGTTGGCAAATGATATCACTAACTTAGCTAAACCTAAATTTGGCCCCAGACCAGCCCAGACTGGATATATACATCTACGTGCTTGTATCATTTATACATGCATATCTACATATATATATACAGGATTGGAGTAGTGGTACTGTGTCCCCCTAGACCTTGGCAATGAGTACTTTTTTTTTTTTTTTTTTTAATTTCTGGACTGTGAATGCTGAGGACGCATTCAGATTGTTAGGATTACGATAACTTATTTTTTTCAATAAATCTTACTTTTGGTTATTAAAAGTGTGGTTTTTTCGGTGTCACTTTGTATAATTTGCCATAGCAGTGGTGCTAATTGACGGTGCTCATTACTAAGGGCTGGCCTTAGTGTTTGCCCTTTTTAGGGCAAATTTACACTAACACCAATACTATTAACTTGGTACCCACCACCACCAGGGGCGCTGGGTACAAACCAGTACCTGACCTGTCTATAGATGGCCAGGTAGTGGGGCGGCTGCAGGCTGTTATTGTTGCAATGGAATAGTCCCCTAACAATGGGCTATCCCTGCTCAGTAATGGCAGGCTACAGCTATTATTTTTGTATCAGGCTGATTTGGACAATTGGAGGGGCCCCACATTTTTTTGGCCAGAAATTAAAATAAAATCATCTGGATTTCCCCTAATTAATTGATGGGGACCCCACATCCTCTTTTTCTTAATTTTTGGCCAAAAAATGGGGAAAAAATTCCGTGGGGTTCCCCTTATTAATAGGGGAACACCCACACTTTTTTCATATTTTGGCCAAAAATGGGGAAACAATGATGTGGGATCCCCCTTATTAATAGGGGGGTACCCCCTATTGTCCGAATAAGCCTGATACAAAAAAACAGCAGCAGCCTGCCATTACTGAACTGGGATAGCCCGCTGTTAGGGGACTATTCCAGGGCAACAATAACAGCCTGCAGCCGCCCTACTACCTGACCATCTATAGACGGTCAGGTACTGGTTTGTACCCGGCTCTTCCCGGCACAACTGGTGGCGGTGGGTACCGAGGTAATAGTATTGGCGTTAAAGTAAATTTGTCCAAAAAAAGGGCAAACACTAAGGCCAGCCTTTAGTGATGAGCACCGTCAACTAAAAAGCACCATTACTATGGCAAACTATACAAAGTGGCACAAAAGATTTTTAATAACAAAAAGAAAGTTTTACTGAAAAAAAAGCACACACACACACTCGTTGACCATTTTATTTGTAAAAAAAACATGCTGGTCATCGATGTAATCCTTTGAATTCGAAGTATTCCACTGCATGCATGGTCCTGGAAGACAAAAAAACAAACACATACACAAAAAAAGGGGTTGTTGCCTAGGGAGCGAGGTACATGCTCGTTGCCATAGGAGGTGAAGTACATGCTCGTTACCATAGGGAGTGCGGTACATTATCGTTGCAAAAGGGAGTGAGGTATATTATCATTGAAATAGGGAGTGAGGTACATGCTCGTTGCCATGGGGAGTGAGGTACATGCTCGCAGCAGAAATCGAGACTCATCAGACCAGGCAACGTTTTTCCAATCTTTACACTCAGGAGGAATTGGGTATCAAACGTTGCAGTGTGTTTCATCATTAATTTAGTCAGTTTGGCCTAAATGAATGTATTTTCCCATAGTTTCTAAATCGCAGGTCCATATTGTTTTAACCCATGTGAAACACTTAAAGGGTTAATGGACGTAATAGAAGTTGTTTTACATACGTTGAGGGGTGAAGTTTCTTTTGTGTGGTAATTTATGTGGTTTTACTATTATTTAGGCCTTTCAAAGTCACTTGGAAGCTGAGTTGTCCCTCAAAATGTAAGTTTTGGCAATTTTCATGAAAATGAGAAAAATTAGCCTTTTCTTGGGGCCTGGAGACAGCCGGGGCCCGGAATACCTGAGTGGCTGGTGGTTGCGGCCTAGGCACGCTAGTGTCACGGTGCTTGGTATAGCTATAGCGGTTTTCCCTGGGGCAAGCCTTCAGCTTCAGCTTATCCTGGGTTGCTTCAGATATAACCCCTGAAGGTAGGATGATACCCCCTTTCTCTCACTAACTAGCTCTTCACTCCACTCAGGCAGGGAGCTGAGCTGTCCTGCTCTGGTCTCACTTGCTAGCTGTACTGGATGCACTGTACTGAGAACTCTCTGACAGACTCCTGTCAGACTAACTGTTCTCTTCTTCTGAAACACACACACACACACACACACACACACACGTATACACACACACACGTATACACACACACACACACACACACACACACACACACACACACACACGTATACACACGTATACACACACACCGGAGAGTATACTTACTGGTGGTAAGTAGTGAGTGGAGACCACGGTGGATCAGCACAGTGACAGGGCCTCGTCGTCTCTCTTCGCCTTTGCTAAGGCGCCTGCGCAGTCTTTCCCCGCGGGCGCAGACAGGCAGATCAGGGAACATGCAGGCCGCATCAGAGAGCAACTGACAAGGCGCTTGCGCACTGGATGCCCTTGTCGCCTGCATCCAATGCGCAAGCGCGAGAACTGGAACCCGGGGGGTGGAGGATGGAATACAAGTAAGAGTGCTAGCACGCCCTCCTAATGAATATAGCCAACTGCAGGAAGACAGGTCCGTGGATCCGACCTCTTATTTGTTAAGAGGTCGGAAAATCAAGGTAGATTTTAATGCATTTTTACTGAAGACAGGAGGATACATTTAATTTCAATAGAAAGGGGCTTGGGAGTGGATTAGATGACCAGGAATTTTAGGGGGCATAATTTAGGCTGACAGGTCCTCTTTAATTTTTGAAAATCCTGAAGAATTTGCCAAGGTATAATGTGTGTATTATCATGTGGTATATTGAGCATTTTAAACATACAGGTGGTTTCCATATATGATGTGCAATGGATGCCCAAGATGGAAATTGCAATTATTTCTGGAAAGTTTGGTGCCACTGTGAAATGTCAACTGTCTGAATAAAACCCCACATTTAATCCTAAATGCTAGCAAGAAAATACAACTGGGCTCCCCAATGATAAAGCACCCTGTGTATTTGGAGAATTACAAAGGGTTTATTAACAAATCCAGATGCTTGGAGGGGAAAAAGAAAACCAAAAAGAAATAAAACAAACAAGTGACCCTAGTTTGCAAACTACACCCCTCATCAAAATAATATAGTGTCCAATTTGACCTAACAGATTTTACAATAATTAATTCACAAACAAAGGTTGGACGTAAACCGTCACTGCATTGCGCATAAGGTGGTGGAATATACCAGGGAAGCAACTAAACTATTATTACTCTGTAGTTGTATGTTATATACTGAACAATCTTTAATGCAGGGGCCAGGTTTTCTTAGTGCACATCTCGCAATGGTATATGGTGTCCTTCCTAACCACCCATTAGGAACAGACTGCATCTTTTCCGAGTCTGGGAAAATGTTGCCCTAGCACAACACGGTGGACATCTAATCCAGAGGTACTGGTATTGGTCCTGTCCATCCTGTCCAAATATTAGTGCCTTAATCAGTGGCTTAGTGATAGAAAACAGAGGGTCGTCATGAATGGCACATTCTAAGATTGGGTTGACGTTACCAGTGGAGTGCCACAGGGGTGAGTATTGGGGACACTTCTTTTTAATATTTTTATTAATGACCTTGTAGTGGGTTTACACAGTCAAGTTTCAATATTTGCAGATGATACTAAGCTGTGTAAAGTAATAAATACTGAGCTAGATAGTTTAGCATTACAGAGGGATTTGTCTGTAGGCTCCATGTATGCTTGCAACTATGGCTGCAGCTCATAATGCGGCTTTGTACTGCGGCTGTAGCCCATTTATGCGTTTACTGCGGCTGTGCTCCATGTATGGCTGTGCTGTGAACTGCACTCCATGTAATGGCCTTAGTACTGTCCTGTAGAGAGATAACGCCTCCCCCACCCCCCGGATAGAGATAGAGCATAGAGATAGGCCAACCCCCCACCCCAAGGATATAAATAGGGCCTCACCCCCCACCCAGGATGACAATAGGGCCTCACCCCACCCAATCCCAACCCCCCCCCATATATAACAGGGCCTCATCCCCACCCCACAGCAAAAAGGGCCTCATCCCAACCCCAACTAGAAAAAAGGGATGGGAGACCACGGGGCCCGTCCGGCATGTTTAGCATGGCGGTGCCAGGGCCCACTGGAGGATTCTCCGGTATTCCGGCGGGCCAGAATCAGTTTGTTGAAATATATCCCTCCTCCCTCAAACCAGGGCAAAAAGGAGAAAAAAAAAATATTTTGAATTGTGGACCAAGAAAAGTGCCCTGCTATTACCTATACACTCTATAGTCCACAACAACCCAAACAACAGATTCACTCTTAACACACCTTCAACTCTTCACTTAGTTCACAGCCATTGTTCCTCCATTTTGTTTGTGAGGCTTCTGCTGCATTGTACCGCGCTTTATATGTTTTCCATTCCTATTCTTTTGTTCTTATTCCCCCAATCTTATTCCAGCCCCCCTCCTCCCCCATGGATTAGACTCTTCCCAGCTCCCTATCTACACGGTCTTTTTGCCCTGCAAATGTAGTTGCCCTCCCCCCACTCTCTAGTTTCACACCCTCCCACTTCTAGACATTTTTCCCCCAAACAGTCTGCACCTTCCCCATGAGTACAGCTCATCCCTACTGTACAGCCTTAGCCGACAGCAAAGTCAGCCCAGTTCTCCATGAACCCAATCCCTCCTTCATTACCAACTTTTGAGCCATTTATTTACTTCCCTGATTCTCCTCTGCCTTTCTGGTGGCACGAGAAAACTACCTTTGAGGTCCTTGACCTGAGCTTATGGCCTAACACTAAAAATCATTTTTAAGGACCTTTCAACTACCTCTTACTTTGGTCATTAGTACCAATGTGCCATGACGCTGGTTTCCCCCAGCCCCTCCTATAAATCTGTCAACCCGATCGCAAACCAAAATAGCCCAAGCAACCTGCAACACACACTGTTCGGGTATGCACAGTCTTTGTGACAAGTGCCCTGTGTTTCCCCAAAATCGAATCTCCCCTACTAGCAACCTGTCTGCCTTTCCTGTGCTCCCATTCCCTTCTTACTGGACAACATCCCATGGTTGCTTAGAAGCATGTCTTGCTGCAGCAATGCTACCCCAGAGCTGGATATCCCCATCATTGCCAGCCTGGCAACTTATTTGGGGCACCAGTATCAGGAAGACTCCGGAAACTCTTCTCCTACATGTAACCAACTAGCTGCCCCCCTCACTCTGCACCCTCCATACTTCCGTCCCCACACCCATCTCCCCCGAGAGTTTGTGCCCAGGAGCAGAAACTCGCTCCATATTATCAAGTGACCCAAGCTTTGAAACTTGGCCATTTAGATCCAATTTGGGCTTCCAGATGGCAATTTTCACACAATCCACACACAGCAGTATTCCAACTCGCAGTTCAAGGAAAACATTACATGACAAGGATGTACACTGTGTGGCTTGCCAATTATGGCTAATGGGGAATACAAAAAATCGGAGGAAAAGAAGAATTCCCAATAAAAGTAACACAAAATACAGCATTTACTTGCTAAATCCCTCAAACTTAGTCCTTAATCCTAAATCCCACTTTGGACACTGCACACCAACTTAGATCAATGCACACTCACTTTTCTGAATGCTCTTAAAAAGGTTATGGCCACACTACGCCACTGTGTCACTGCAACAAGATCTGGCTGCGAAACCACCAACAATTGACCGCAGAAGTAAATAAGGCCTCTATTAGCCACCACAATTAATTAGGCAGCACCTGTGACTAATGTCTAAGCAAGTTAATGCCTCCCTATACCCCCACACAATATACAGATTATGCAAAGTAAAATACCTCCAGATCACTTTTTTGCCATAAAACCCACACAAAAATATCAGAAAAAAAATGTAAAAGCACAACGGATGAAGGATTGTAAACCAAGCACACTGACATACTGGTGTGGCCCCATATGGCAGGATTTGCTCTTCTTTTGCTTCTATGCCCTCTTTTTACTGAAAAAAGGCTTTAATTATGCAAATGGCCTGAGGAGCTCCATTAACACCTATGGAGCCTGAAGCCCCTCGGGCATCATTTTAAAAGACTTTTTTTTCTAAAATGCAGGCAAAAAAACTTAAAGAAGAGCAGATCCTGCCAGAGGGGCACACACTATTATTCAGTGTCCATGGTGTACAATCCTTAATCCTGGTGGTGAATGTCCTTTAAAGAAATCTGCCATTTGGTAGAATACATTTTAAATCAAACAAACCTTAGATTCCTGTAGGTAAGTTTGGATTGGACACTATATTATTTAGAGAGGCTATTGGATGCTATAATTTTAACTAGAGGCTGCTCGGACATTATATTATTAAAGGAGCAGCTGCTGGACATTATATAATAAGGAGTGTGCAGATGTCATTATAATATATAAATCTATTTAAAGCCATCATATTCCATAAGGGTCCTTTTGTCTAATGCACAGCTTCACACCACATGCGGTTGAACATAGGATGCTGTACTGTTTTTATCAAATTGGTTGTTTTTAATATTGCGGATACCTTTTGAATGTACAACAATTCATGTAAACTTGTGTACTAAATGGTGTTCACACTTAAACAACACCACTAAAAACGCTGAGTCTCATGCACACCGAGGAATCTCAGAACACCTTATTATTCTCCGCTTTTTCACAGCGTTTTTCCGGTTACTTGCAATAGTTTCCTCTTGGCGTCCGTGACTCTAGCATGAATAAGATGTCTGATGACACTGGAACGCTTAGGCTAAGCTAGCTTCCCAACAAACTTTATATACCAGCAGATGTTATATGATATAGCGGGCTATCGTGCATTTAAGATGTATTGGAACAGCTTTTTTGAATGAAGATGAAATTTTAACTAGAAACCTGGATACAGGCACTGGATTCACTCCTACCTTTCAATTGTGAGCATTCGTCGCACACTGTCTGTGTGGAATCCCGAAGATGCTGAAATCCAGGACAACTTGGAGTGAGCTGCAACAAATTTTTTTTTTGTTTTGTTATCATCTTTCATAGAGTAAACCTAGGCTAAACAATATGATAGGCATGGCGAAAGTACTTACAGTCTACAGGGCTGCTGCTGTAGCATTCATTATTAGGAAGCTTTGCTGATATTATAATTATAAGGGAAGCTGCAGCAATTACATTTACTAAGGGAGGCTGTCGCTGACCTTATATTAATAAGGAGGCTGCTCTCTGCCGATTGTGTATAAATTGACGAGGGAATGCTGTCAACAACATTGATATAATAGTTAATAGTTTATATTGGTTAAAAAAGACACATGTCCAACACGTTCAACCAGTAAGGAAGGGGTTGGATGAGGAAGTGATTTAGCAGAACAGTTCCATATAGCCAACTGTATAATGTATGTAACTGTGAATGTTATTTAGCTGTAAAAAGGCATCTATACCCTTCTTGAAGTCTCTCTGCTGTCCCTACGTGGACCAGAACTGAGGCAGGCTATACCATAGATTGCAGTTTCTCATAGTAAAAAGCCCTGTCTCCTCTGATGATTAAACCTTGTTTTCCTCCAGATGAGACAGTGCCCCCTTGTCTTTTGATTAAATTTAATCCGGAACATGTCCACCATATTTTAGTAAGGCCCATTCATATATTTATATAAATTATCATGTCCCCTCTTAGTAGTCTCTTTTTCGAGACTAAATAATCTAGTTGATCTAAATGATAGGGCTGCTTTCTCAATATAAATGAATGGGGGGCTAGCACTATATCTATGTCATATCTATCTGTCTAATGGAAAAGGTGACCCCTCAATATATTTATTTTGAATTGCACTCATAAGATACAGCAGTGGTGAAATCCTCTTTGAATAATAGCCAAAGAGGAAAGTTCAAACCCCTACATATTTGGTATTCCCATCTGGTACATAAATCAGAATCATTTATTGGACCCAGTCAGCGAACACTTGTAAATTTTTATCAAATCCCATCGGACAAAAAGTTGTAAAATTGTGATCGAAAATGTTTCAAGCAACAAAATGGTATACTGAAAGAACAACGGTATCCAAAAAAATTCTGAAGTCATGCCTCTTTCTATTTAGTTTTATTTTAAATTGGACAAATATAAGAAAACTATATAAATGAGAGGTTAATAAAGAGTTAATTAAACCTCAAATGAGTTTAAAGACCCACTAAATAAAATAACGCCATATATGTCCAAATGTGCAAAATTAAGATTGTATGAGCTCTTAAGCCCTTTCTGACGCCTTTTTCCAGGGCATTCAAATCACTCAGAGTGATCACACAAAATAATAATAATAATTATTTCCCCAAAAGGGATGTCACAAACCAGTTTAAAATTACAAACAAGACTAAAAAAAAGACTAAACAATACCATAAAAAACATAACAATACAGTGATGGTCAAGAGAGATATCCTTGATTTGACCACAAGTCATGGAAATCCAGCATCCTCACCCCTGTATGAGATACCACACCAAGCTTACTGCATAATACATGGTGGAATAGATCTGTCAGATCAGAGTGCTAAAGCCATACAGCACCCTACTGAAATGAAGATTATGGTAGAAAAAGCGGCCGTGTACGTGTGTTGTATGTTCTCTCCGTGTTTGCGTGGGTTTCCTCTGGGTCCTCCGTTTCCTCCCACACTCCAAAACATACTGTAGTTGATTAGATTGTGAGTCCTCATTGGGGACAGGGTTTGGAAAGCTCTGTGCAGTGCTGCGTAATCTGTGTGCGCTATATAAAAAATAATTATTATTATGCCAATTGCAGGTTATGCTGTATCACTACTCTCCATTTTCAAGAGATGGTGATCAGAGTATCATAGTATTAAGGCTGGAAAAAGACACAAGTCCATCAAGTCCCACTTTAAGAATTAAATAAATGTTTTATCCCCATATCCGTGATATTTTTCTCTCTCAGAAAGCATCCAGGCCTCTCTTGAACATGTACTAGAGTCCGCCATAACAACCTCCTGCGACAGAGAGTTCCACAGTCTCACTGCTCTACAGTAAAGAACCTCTATCTATGTTGATGTGTAAAATCGCCTCTCCTCCAGGCGCAGAGGATGCTCCTTGTCCTGGTCAGGCCTGAGGTTAAAACGATCTTTCGAGAGATCCTTGTATTGTCCGTTCGGTATTTGTACATTGTAATAGGTCTCCCCTATTTCTAAACTGAATAATCCCAAATTTTGTAATTCTGTCAGTGTATTCTAATCCCCCCACATTCCCCTAAAATCCTGGTTGCTCTCCCTGCACCCATTCCAGCTCTACTATATCCTTTTTATACACTGGTGCCCAAAACTGTACACAATATTCCATTTGTGGTCTGACCAGGGTTTGGTATAAGGCCAAACTATGTCTTTATCTGAGAATCTTCCTCTCTTGATACATCCCATAATTTTTTGCTTTAGCACAGCCGCCTGGCTCTGGTCACTAAATTAAGTTTACCATCCACCAAATACCCCCAATTCTTTTCAGCTCCAGTTTTACCAAGTAATTGACTTTAGAACATAATTATACTTTTGTTGTTTCCCTGGCCCAAGTGCATAACTTCATACATTATCTACATTAACCTCATCACCATTTCTCTGCCCACTCCTCAAGCTAACAGCTTCCACAAATATCCCTCTTTAATGCTAAAAACTATCTAGCTCAGTGTTTTATTACTTTACACAGTTAGTTCATCTCTGCATACATATTGCAAATTGAATGTGTAAACCCACTACAAGTCATTAAAGAAAAATAGTAAAAGAAAGTGGTTCCCCCACTAATACGCATCCCCTGTGGCACACTTCCCACTGGTACTGTCAACCCCATGCCTTGAATATGTCCATTCATGACGACCGTCTGTTTTCTCTGACGCCTACCACGGATTAAGGCCCTACTCAATTTGGCCACGAGTGGACAGGGAACACTACCAGACCTATGTGCATGAGACAGCCCACCCTGTTACTTTTGTGCTAGGGCAAACGACTTCCTTCCCGATACTCGATTTAACAGATGCAAGACGCGTTCTTAATGGTTGGTTCGGCGGGAGACTACTTATCCATGAACCCTTGTCGAGCATTGTGCACTAGAAAAAACCGACTGGCCCCTGCTTAAAGATTGTACTAGTATAACATTCTCAACTCAGAGTAATAATAGTTTAGTATTGGCTTCACCTGGTATTTTCCACCACATTGATGCGCAATGGGCAGTGCACGGTTTTACGCGGCCACCTTTGTTTGTGAAATATCTGTAATTAATTAGTAAATCTGTTAAGGTGTGTCAGATTGGACAAGATTATTTTGATGAGGGTGTTTTAGTTTGAACTGGTCATTGTTTGTTTTATGTTCTTTTGGTTTTCTTTTTCCCCTAATCATCTGGCTTTGTTACAAATCTTTGTACATTCTCCAATCTACATCGTGGCCTTCTCAGAATAATCTGGGGAGCCCATTGTTGTACTTTTCTTGCTAGCAAAGGCTTAGATAAATAATGTGGGGGTTTTATTCACAGAGTGACATTTCCAACAGTTGGCATCATTCACCCCAACTGTCCCAGGTAGAATAATTGCCAATTTCACATCTTGGGCATCCATTGCATCGCCATCTTAGTGGCCCCCACTGTAATGTTTCAACATGCTCTACATCCGATGATAATACACTCTATCTACTGGCAATTCTCCAGGATTTTTCACAACAATTAAAGAGACCTGCTCAGAGGCCAATTATGCCCCTGAAAATTCCTGAGTCGACTAATCCGCTCCCAATCCCGCTTTCTATTGAAATTACAACTGTATCCTCCTGCTTCAGTAAAAAGCCTTAAATCACCTTGATTTACTCCGACCTCTTAACAGATAAGAGGTCGAGTATCTCACGGAGCCTGCTTCCTGCAGTTGGCTATATTCATTCGAGGTGCGTGCTCAGCACTCTTCATTATTGATTCATCTCCACCCCCGCGGGTTTTCCGTTCTCGCGTTGCGCATTGACTGCAGGCCGGCTAATGGCATCCAGTGCGGTCTAAAGCGCTCTGTCAGTTGCTCTCTGTGCTGGCCTGCATGTTCCTGTCTGCTGTCTGCGCCCTGCGGGGAAGGCTGCGCAGGCCCTTAGCCAAAGCGCCGAAGAGAGCTACGACGGGCCTGTCGACTGGTGCTTGAGTCCACCGTGTTCCTCCACTCACTACTTACCACCATTAAGTAGACTCTCCGGTGTGGTGTTCTATATACATATATATTTGTGTGATGTGTGTGTGTGTATACATATAGTATGTTGGTGTGTGTGTGTGTATACCTATATATATTGTGTTTGTGTGTGTGTATACATATTAAAATATGTTGTGTGGGGGTGTGTGGTTTACATCTTATATGTGTGTGTAGTGTGTGTGTGCTACTACATATATATATTGTGTTGTGTGTGTGTTATACATATATATATGTGTGTGTTGTGCTGTGTATATCATATATATGTGGGGTGTTGTGTGTGTGTATACATATATATATGTTGTATGTGTTTTGGTATACATATAGAATATGTGTGTGTGTGTTTGTGTACATATTATAGGTGTGTGTGTGTAGTATGGTTGTGTACTGTGGCTGTAGCTCAGGTGTGGCTGTTTGTACTGTGCTTGATAGCTCTAGGTATGGCTGTGTATGTGGCTGTAGCTAATGCATGGCTTTGTACCTGCGGTTAGCCCATGTAGGTGTGTTACTAGGACAGAAGGGATGTTAGAAAACAAAAGAGGCTGGAACGGCGCTATTCGGACAAGGTCTTCAAAGGGAGTAAACAGCTTATTCCATAAGTAGACGTGTTCGGGCTAATCAGACCTTCTTCAAAGTGACATTGGATAAAATCTAAAAATACAAAAACCAAATTCCGAATGACAATATAATGACATATAGATGGAATTGAACCCAAACTATATATATAGCCATATATATATATATATAATATAAATGTGATATATATTATGAACTATATATATATATTAATAATAAAAATTATAAAAATTGCCAAAAATTATGATATATACACATATGAGATTAAAAACACATAAATAAATATACGAACTAAACCCTTCAGTGTTCTCACTACCTCCCCCTATGTTGAATGTGGGGGGCGAAACACTTTGGCAATGACAGTGGGTACGAGACAGGCGAATCGGCATTCCTATGCATTCCTGCTCGTATGTTCCACGTGAATTTGAAATTCGCAGAGCATTAGGAACCACCTTGTGACCCTGGCGTTCTCTCTTTGGCCTGACTCATCAAGGTGAGGGGAGAGTGATCGGTACCGATGTAAACTGTCCGCCCTATCAAGTATATTCAGGGATTCCAGAGCCCCCCATTTTATCGCCAAGCCTCCCTCTCAACTATGCTATAGTTCTTATAGGGGGTGTGAGCTTCGCGGCTAGGAAGTCAAGGGATGTTCCTCCCACCCCTCACTACTTGGACAGTGACAGCCCTAAAGCCACGTCAGAAGCGTCAGTCTGCACAATGTAAGGTCTTGGTGAAGTTAGGGGGATCAGTTAGACTTGATGTCTCCCGGTAGCCGAGGCATATCATCCGGTTGAGGTTTAGCACGGAGGATCCATGAACCTCTGCGAAAAGTTGGCGGGAGCCCATGTAGCCCAAAGGGGAGTACCACGTATGAAAAGCCCATCCGGATATTCAAAAGGTTTCTCTTTGGCCCTTGTCAGTAAGCGAGGTAACATGCAATACCCTTTCGTCAGTCAAGGGGGGAGAAGACTCTAGCCTGTCCACGTCGTTCTCTCAACTCGTCCACCCGGGCATAGGGATAAGAATCAATTTGGACACCTCGTTAAAAATTCGGTTAAAGTCATTTTGCAGAACGTAGGGAAACCAATAGGTGTGGCATCAACACAATAGGACTCGAGAAACCCGTAACTTTTAGAATCCTTTCGATAACCCAGGTCTAACATCTGCCTTGACTTTTATGATATGGGCAGCCGGCGCGCTTCAGGGACCACCTTGGCTCGGGTACACCTACTCCGGTGTCACCTTTTGGGGACAGATGTTTTTTTTTTACTCCCCCTGGCCATCAGGGAGCGCTCCTCAAGGCTTTGGAGGTCACGTAAAGGCATATCTGTTTGGGTTTCCCTCCCCGGTGAGATACCTTGTAGTAACCTCCCCCACTTGCTCAGACACTATATGGGACTTGCCATTTTGCCAAGAACCTACTCTCAACGGGGGCACCAGAGAAAGCACTTGTCCCTGGGTTAAAGGTCCTGAGTCTGGCTGAATATTGTAGAACCAGATGGGCATTTGGGCCTGTCATGTGCTCCGTTACAAGGGGCATGACGCCGCTAGCGGTCCTGCATTAAGGGAGACGTGTTCGCAATCACACTCACGGTGGGGGGGTCTCCTCTCATGTCCCAGGTTCTATTAGCTAAATCAAAAGCCACGTGGGGAACGGCCATTATAAACAGCTCAAAGGGGGAGAAACCGTGGAGGACTGGGAACTTCACGTATGGCAAAACATCGAATAGCGGTGAAACAACAATCCAGTCCTCACATCTTTGTTGAAGACAAACTGTCTGTAGCATCCCCTTCAAGGTTATTAATTAGAAACTCTGCGACAGGCTCATATGTTGGGTGATACACAGAGGTGCGGAGCGGTACCTGCCGTACTTACCATCTCCTTCATTACTAGACATGAATGGGGGTTCCCGGTGTCAAGATTCATTGGGGGGGGCCTTTGCGTGAGAACACGAACAGCTCCTAGCAAATTTGTTTGGAGGAGGTGTTCCTTAATGGTACGCTCGGGATTACCGCGTAGGCGTAGTCCAGGATAAATAGGAGGTAATTGGTGCCCCTTGCGGATTTACTATGGGCCAACCAGATCGATGCAAATCCGTTCAAATGGCAACTCTTATGAGTGGATATAGCGGACACCAAAAGGACTCATTGTTCAACGAATGGTTTACGAGGACCGGGTGGTCAGTTGTGTGTTGCCCTCAGGGCTGTCAGTTGCTGTTACACATTTTTTATTTTATTTCCTCAATCACTAACGACCTCAGGTCACATGTGCCGTCTTCTCTCACTGCGTAGACCCACACTTGATTCCCCCCCCATTGCACAGACGCCAGGCCCCACCCTCGACTCACTGTCGCCACGTGGCCGGCAGGATCCTACTCTGCGGGTTCTTCTCCCGAACCCCACGTGTCGCTTTCACCCTCCCCACGCGACGCTGTCCATTCGATTGGTGTGGCCCTGATAAAGATCTGTGCCCCCCCCGCGGGCTCACGCGAAGATTAGTGCGCACGAAGGTAAGGGAGGGAGCCCGGGGGGTCGAGCAACCGGTTGTCACTTACACCCCTACTGCTTACCACACCGTATACGTGGTCGCGAACCAGTCCCCCCCGTTCCCCCCCGACACGCATACTAGCTGCCCGCCGTTCGGGGTGTCTCGATTTTGTCCCCGCCCCCTATAGGTCTTTTGGAGTACCGAAGCATTTATCACGAACTGTCCCAACAGTTCTCACGGGCGTTGAGAGACCACAAGTTCACGCAAAGGGTCACTGTTCCACCGGGCTCTGCACAGTCCTATTTGTTGTCTCTGTGCCGCGCCCCAAAATGTTCACGGGGACCATCTACCGTCGGCTGCCTGCTTAGGTGCCACGCGCTTCTCACGTGCGGGCGATCGCAGCATACAATAACAGCTCGATGCCACATATTGAGGGGACAGCGCTAGGAAGGAGCCCTATGCCCTACATCCACAGTCGGGGACCCAGGGTTCTCTCTGGATGGATGTGGAGGTCCACACGGCCTCTCTGAGGGTTCCGTAGTGCACAAGGCGGACCGCGACACCTGCATGTCCCCTTCTACTGACAGCCACCGCCCTGAGGGGTAGGTCACTCGTTGTACCCACGCACGATCCCCAACCATCCGATCGGGACAGTCTCTGCCGTCAATTGCCTTCCTGAAGCGTCGGGTCCCACTCCCCCCCCCCCACTTCTGGGCCCTCGTGCCCCCTCACCGAAGGGGTAAGTAGAGCTTGGGCGGACTCCCGTCGTGAGGTATTTCGCCGCCAGTAGTCACGCGGCAGGGTCACTCCAACCGTATCCCCTAACAGCTCTACCGCGCCGACTGTGATGAGTCCGGCTTCCCCCCGCGTGACAGCCGCAGCCCCCGTTGGGCGTCGCACCCCTGACCTCGAGCCTCAGCCTACAGTGAGTCACAGAGGTCACCCGGCAACCGCACTGATGACTACCCGGCCACCGCTGACAAGTGGTACCGGTTCCCATGCGACACTGGGTGTCATGCGGTACACGTGTAACTTGGACCCTCACTGGGCGCAGCACCGTAGCGCAGCTGACACGGCTACACGTTGGCCCACCAGGGGCCAGACTCGGGCCCCGAGGTCATGGTTGACGAGTGTCCGAAGGCGCTCCAGGGAGCCAGGGACAGTTGCAAGCGCTAAGATGGGCCGCGTGCTATTTCATGCGTATCCCACCGGCCCGCGACGTGGGCCTATACGGCCAAGTGACCTCGGTATGATGCAACTGTCGCTCTAGGCGTCTTCGGGTCTCCCCACGGCCACCAACCCAATGTTGAGGCCACCCCTCCCCAAACTGACCTGTCTCCCAGTAGGTCCTTGGTCCGGACCGGAGAGCAGGTATTAACCAGCTGGATTTGGGGATGCACGCTCACGGAGTACTGTCACTTCCAAGCGGCGTGGTCGCTGGGGAAAAGGTCAGCGGGGTCCGAGTAGAGAGGTCACTCCGTAGCAACGAGGTAAGCCAATCTTACTCGGAGCCATCAAGCTCTCCGTTTTGGTTGCCTAGTGGGCCGGCGGTCCACACGCCGCACCCGCGGGAGCCCCGACCAGGGGGGCACCACTGAGGCACGGGTGATCCGCATTGCTGGAGGCCCCCACACTTGGCAGACGTATGCTGTCCAATGACGCATCTGAGGTGGGGGTGGCAGTCGTATCTGGGGTTGTGAAGCCACTAGTACGGAATGGCCACTGCGCTGTTATGGATAGATTGCCTTAGGGGAGAGCTTACTACTTTCGAAGCGCGTGGGGCAAATCAGCGGGGGGTCTAGAGAAGAAAGCCACTCGGCTATCCCGGGCCAGGCAAGTTGTCACAATGTCCCCGGCAGTGGTTCTGTGCATCTATAAATCCACATTGGTGTTTTCCCCGTGCTGGATGGCGAAGTATTCACGAAGTTACCCCAAGTCGTGAGGGACAAGCATTCATACGTGCCACTTTAAGCAGTGGAAGTAGGTGAGTCACAGGCCCTCATTTTCACTAAACGGTCAGCAGTCAGATGAGAGTGAAGACACTTCTGTGACTCGCCGGCAGTGGACAAGCAGAGAGGAGGTGCCAGGACATCTGCCCACTGCTCAGCCAGGATAATCCCCCCTCTCCCGCTCAGTACTCGCTCCGAAACAATGAGAACGGCCTCCACATTGCGGTCGCTGTCATCTTTTTTTAAAAGACTTCTGCCACTTGCTCCCGTGCGGAACGCTGGACAACCGGGTAACCCTTGCAGACCAGTAGGGGACACCCTCAGTAGTCGTCGCTGCGGTGCTGCCATAATGCCGGAAAGCCGTCTCCAATCATCCGCTGGAACAGGCTCGGGACCTCTTCCTGCTGCTGGCGGAGGGACCTCGCTCTGCAGCTGGAAACATGGGCTTGCTGCTGGCGGGCCCTCTCGTCCTGCTGCTAGAGATGAGCTAGTGCTGGAAGGCGGACCTACTCTCCTGTTGATGAGCATGGCTTGCTGCAGCTGTCCGATGAGCTGGGACTCTTCCTGTGCTGCTGCCGTTAGCTCGTGGCTCCTCCGCAGCTGGCGGGTACTTCCTCCTGTTGCTGGAGATGGCTTGAATAAGACCTCATCTTGGCTTTATCCTGATTCTTTGTCTGCTGCTTCACCCAGGCCATGTCAATGTGGGCCGGATGTAGCGGCCTTTCAGGGTGTAGTCTTTGTGCACTGCCCGCAATCCGAAGCCACCATATGTGGGAGATTTGGGCCAGTAGAGACCGTGATGGTAGCGGGTGACTGGGATGCAGTTCCGACCAGTGACACAAGTACAGTCCAAAACAGGTCTCGCCTGTGTTTATCATTCCGCAGGTACAAAATAAAACAGCTTCACATCAGGCATCAAAAATAAATCCGACCGTAAGGGTGCTAACTATACAGAGATTCTCTAACTCACCACTAACAAAACTACTTGGAGTGCTCCAGGCAGGCACAGAGGTCCGGGCTGTGTGCTCTCCAGCACCTTCCAGAGAGAAGGGACAACATCTGAGCTTGCTCAGCACTTATGGCAGACTATTAGGTGCTCCCATCACGTGTCCAAGCGTGCTGGAAACAACAAGACCATCAGATTAAGGCCTTGGTAATCAGCCAACCATAGGGGACAATACATAGCCCATCCACAGTTAAACCCCGTCAGTGTCTCACACTGTGTACTGCGTGGCTGTGCTCCATGTTAGTGTGTATGCTGCTATGTGAGCCTCCAATGATGGCGGTGTACTGCGCTTTAGCTCTGTGTTGGCCTGGTACCGCGGCTGTGTTGTTTTTTGTACGCTCCATGGCTGGCTGTTGTTATGCGGCTGTACGTAGCTCATGTGTGGTGCTGTACTGTGGTGCTGTGGATCCATGTCTGGCGTGTGGAGTTCCAGTGGTGGCTATGTACTGCGGTGAGCTATGCATAGAGCTGATGTCCGTGGTGATGCTCATGTATGGCTGTGTACGTGGCTGAGCTCATGTTTGGCATGTACTGCAGGCTGACTCCCATGTGTACGTGTAGTGGCTGTAGTTCACCATGTTGGCTGGATAGTTACTGGGAGTCGCTCAGGTTACGGTGTGTACTGCGGCTGTGGCTCCATGTATGGCTGGTACTGCTCCGGGAGCTCCATGGATGACTGTGTACTGCTCCTGTGCTCCATGTATGGCTGTGTATTGTGGGCTTGTAGCTCAATGATGGCTGTGTACTATGGCTTGTCGCTCCAGGTGTGGCTTGTTACTGTGGCAGGTAGCTCTCGTTATGTCTGATGTACTGTGGCTTGTAGCTACCATGCATGTTGTACTGCGGGGCTTTAGCTCCATGTATGGCTGTGTACTAGACCAGAAGAAGGGATGGTTTTAGAAACCAAAAGGGGCGGGGAACGCCGCTTTATCGGACAGAGTCTCTTAAAGGGGTAAAAAAGCTTTATTCCATATAAGCGTGTTCGGGCTATCAAGCCCTGCTTCAAGTTACAACTTGGATAAAATCTAAACATTTACAAAAAACCCAATTCAAGGGATGACATATAATGAATTAGATGGATGAACCCCCCCCCCCCAAAATTATATATCGCGGTATAATATTATATATGCATATATAGTATTATGAACAAATATATAAAATTGCCACAAGATATTTATAGATAGTATGAAATATGAGATTAAAAAAACACATAAATATAATATTACAGATAAATAGAAATACATGGAGGAGAACATTATAAAGGACGTAATAGATTGAGTAAATCAGTAAAATTCAGGTATAGACTGTCGGGTTTGGGGGGTAAGCTTAGCATCAAAGGTAGCAGCTTCCGAACCTCACAGGGCGGATTTTGTAGGTGCTGGCGCCAACAACACAGTACCGTAGGAGCTTTTTGTAGCAATCCAAAAGGAAGACTGATTTAATCAGCTTTACAACATTTACAGGAACAAAATAATAACAGCCTTAGGCCTATTAGGATACCTCACTTCTTGAACCATAACTCCCTTTCGAGGTTCAAGGAAAAAACTGCTGGTTCTATCAGCGCTCTTGGCTGTAGTGAGCTCAACAAAAGCACAATGTCCTTACTGTGCAATCCAGTCCTCTTTGGACAGACATGTCGTCTCCAACCGGGTCCTAGTCTCTGGCTGACTGTAGGACACACAGCACTCTGCTGGGAGCTCTCCCTCTAGGTTTGCAGGGATTGGGTGGAATAAGTGGTTTCAAGGTCCTTTTCGAACCACCTGGTGTGGGTCGCTCTACAGCAGCCCCCTAGGTTCACCCTTACAATACAATAACCTATATCACGTAGGAATAAAAAATGTATAAGGCAACGTCACAAAGTTGGATAGTACTGTCTCGTATATTGGTGGCGAATGTAGCAACAACCGCTAGTGAATGAGTACAGTGTAAATAATTACACTAGCAAAAGTATAGCGGTGACGATCTCTTAGTTGGCTGAGGTGGAATGTGGGTATGAGAGAGGTGTACTTACAGGAGTGATTTGAGCAGCCCGCTGTAACAATCGACAGACCGAATCAACGCTCCGAAGCCAACCCCTTGTCGCTCTATAAGCGCGATAAGCGCGGACCCGCGGGTGCTGGTGAACACGGAACGGCAGGTCACTGCACCGGTGGTTTAGTTGCTATGCAATCCGCTCAGAAACTGGTAAGCTTAAACTCCATAATCTAGGCAACTTAGGGTATTTAAAGGTTTAAATCATCGTTCGACAGGGTAAGAGTAACTGAATATTTCTGAAAGTCTAAGTGCTCCTTCGATGGGTGTTCACACTAGAAGGAAGGTATGGTTCAGTCAGGACAGAGGTCACTACTAACATTTTTCCAGAAGGGTATAATACTCGGTCTCACAATTGTTGAGGAGATTTTTAACCGAGGAGAGTGAGTATCGAACTTTTCACTAATAAATGTATACCTCTGCATATATATAGTAGTTTAATAAGCGTCTATTAATACAAGGGAACAGTTAGTTTACAGCTCTGTTTCTGTCTTACATGGTTTTTCCACAAAATTTCACGTGAGGCCGCCTATACACAACGGGATAGGGAATCCTACTTGAATTCTTGGGCAACACCCCTTGAGAGGTGCAATTGCGCGACCCTCTTTATGCGTTTTGCGCATCCAAAGGCTTACACTGTTTAACCTTAACGCTCTGGCGTTGGCTTACCGGCGCAGGCGAGCGAGTATAAGGGAGTGTGATGAAGGAGGGCTCGGTGCGTCTTTTATACAGAGGGGGGTTTTTGAATATTGACAAAAACCCCCACCGCTAATCATACCAGCGGTGGTGTTTGCCCCCCGATCCGCGGCGTATTCACCCCCCTCGTTTGCCGCCGGCCAGAGTCGGCAGGCAGCATTTATCGATCGCTGCGCCCAGTGCATACTCGGGGCGGCGGCCCGGCGATCGGATGCCATGGTCGTAGCACTCGGCTTTTGTTTGACCGAGGATAACCTGAGCTAATACCCTTCCAGGCGCCTGTGTCAGTTGTACGTATAGGGGCAATACCATGCGCCTATATTGCAATAGTAGTATGCACCCTAGATGTCTATAAAATAGTGAAAAAAAAAAATCAAAAAAGTTTAAAAATAAAAAAAATTAATAAAAATATTAAAGTTTCAAATCCCCCCCTGTTCCTAGCACGGCTACACCCCCCCATAGACCGTCCCCTCAATGTTGGCACGGCAACCCCCCCCTATTGGGTCAGCACGCGTCCCGACCCCTACCCGCTCTCTCCCCCATAACACACCGTTACTGCGCGGTGGCCTCCGCGCCGGGACCCTGGCGCCACAAAATGGAGCGCAAATGCGCCTTTTCTCCCTTTTTACATCCCATACCATGCACCCTCGCCCCACTGCTCCCCGCGCACGCGCTCCGCCATCAGGTCAAGCACACGACAAAACGTTCGACTCTCATTTTGGCCAACAATTACCCCTCAAACCATCCTCCGTGCGCCAACGTCTGCCCCGTCTTAGGTCAGAAAGCTGGCCACCCACACGAATGTCTTTTCCTTTTTTGTACAATTCGTTTCAATTTTGAAAAAGGTCTTAACCAACCATATCCCCCAATTAAATTTTTGTATCACGCAGTGCATCCGACCCGCAAAGCCAGTAAGTAGGCGTGTATCTGGAAAGCGAAGCGTGACGTCGTACCAACTGAAGCCCCCAGCACTGAGCCCATTTTCACATTTGGCATTTTTTTCCGCAAGCCATACCCGGCAGAGGGACTGTTAAACTAAAAACTTATGGAAAGTACAATTGTAAGCACAAGCACATCAGCCTCACCAGCTCTGTCACCGTGAAACACATGGAAACAGTTATGGATTTATGCCGTTGGGGAGCGAGAATAGACGAGAAAACCGGCGTCCCTTAAGGGGTAAGTTATAAATACATTGCTTATTAGACAAATGCAAGGGCAGCGTCACTCTCCTCCTCTCGCCGAGGTTAGCCAGTGTGGCCGCGATGTACGGTGCGGCAGGGGCAACGCCGTGTGCATAGAGTTTAGGCTAGTGCCCACCAGTAGGGCTTGTCTGCGATTGCAAACGCAGACAAAGGTCGCCACCCACCGGGGCGTGCTTGTCGGCCAATCGCACGGCGTTTCTATGGGGAAAGTATGTGATCGGGACAAAAGCTGCCGGGTTTGACGCTTTGTCTGCAGTTGGCGTGCAGAGAAAGCGTACCGTGTGGCACAGCTTCGGCCTCATGCACAAGAACCATGTGGGGGACGAATGTAACAAACCGAAGGTTCGGATGTAATCTGTCCCAATAGATGGCCGCACGGGTGATACGCGTGTTGCGGCCAGTACCCAATGTATTAAAATTTATTTCAATGCCTGCAGGGCTAAGGCCTGGTGGGCATACGGTTTGTTTAAATGCAGCCTTAGTGTCCCAGATGGACTATTTACTTAAAAAATTATATATAAATTTGCTGCGGTTTGGAACCTTTTTTTTTTCTTACAGAGGGCACATAGGGATGAAAACATAGAGGTGTTCGCCTGCTTTATTTTAATAGATCACAGTAACGTGATCTAACTGGTAACAGCCATGGGCGATCACTGTAATCAGTGATCTGTAACAGAGACATGCAGAGAGGATGCATACAGCACCTTCCCTGCCAGCCTCTCGTGTATACAAGGGCTGCTGTGACAAGAGACAGATAATTAATCGGGCCCCTGTAACATTAGACAGCTACGATCCTGTTTGTCTGTGTGCACGATGCAACACAGTCACGGAGCACTAGCCCGGACAACAGATGCTCGCCCTCTCTTGATTGGGCTTGCCCCTCCCCTCCGGCTTGCACCGCCCCTCCCTCCGCGCCGGGCTCCCCGCCCCTCCCCCGCTCGGGCTACCTCCATCTCCTCACCTATCTCTCGGGATACCGGGAGAGGCTCGGCCGGTGAGCAGGAAGTCCTCCCTGTCCGGCCTCCAGTACAATCATCAGCGCTGCGATCATGCGCCGGCAGCTCATCGGAAAAATCACCAAGCGGTATTAAACGCTTGGTGATTTTTTGGGGGATAAATCCGCCTCGTAACCGCGTCTATGAGCGTGTTGTTAGAGGCGTTATGCGAGCCTCTGGTCAGTGACTAGTGAAGATAATGTAAGATCTGAGAGGAAGGTGTATTTCGACCTCGGGTTTGCGACTTAAGTCGACTATAATGTCCACTCCAAAGAGCGAAGCATGATCGAGGGTTCTCTAAAAACTCATTGCAAAAGCCATTGTTTTGTATTAAAGTCTTAAGTTAACGATCCAGCACTAGACCCACGGTCAGTGCGCCAGTCGGTTCACTGCCCTGAGGTTTCTGCTCTTGATCGCCGCTCAATTGGCGACGGAGGATGTGGAGTTATTGGTTTGGCGGATATTAAGCTGCCGTAGAAAATCACCTCTGGAAGTACACCTCTTATACCTACATTCCACTCAGCGACGCTTAGGAGATCGTCACCGCCTCTACTTTTGCTGAATGTATATATCATCACTAGATATCGGCTCCAATGAAGCACCAAATATAGCATTACTATCCAAATTTGACGTTGCCTAGTGATATAGGTCTGTATAACCGTAATTTTACTGATTACTAGATTAACTACTTTAAATGTTCTCCAGTATTTATTTATCTGTATATTATATTTAGAGGTTTTGTTAATTCAGATGGTACTATCATTAATTTTTGGCAATTTTTATATATTTTCTCATATAGATGAGGCTATATATTATATATATTTGGTTCACATCACATCATATGTCATTATATGTCATTCTTGAATTGTTTTGTAAGTTTAGATTTGATCCAATTGTCACTTGAAGAAGAAGGGCTGAGTAGCCGAACGCGTTCTAATAGGAATAAAGCTTTTACCCCTTTACAGATCTTGTCCGAAAAAAAAGCGGGTTTCCAGCCCTCTTTGGTTTTCTAAAACCATCCCTCTTTCACGTTTATCATACAGTATTACACGAGCGCCTTCTTGTTGCTGTGTTTTGTTTTTTTCTCCTATTCTAGTGACAGGCTGTGTATGAATGTGGCCTGCGCGCCTGATGGGTGTGATACTGTGGCTTTGCAGCTCCATGTATGGTTGGGCAGTGTTGTAGCTACACATGTATGGCTGTAATACTGCTGCTGTGGCTCCATGTATGGTGTAGTCCAGTCTATGGCTGTGATGATGCGTCTGAGCTCCATATCTGCTGGGTACTGCGGCTGTAGCTTCATGTTGGCTGTTACTGCGGCTGTAGATTAATGTAGGCTGTGTACTGCGGATGTAGCTCCATGGATGGCTGTTGGTTATGTACTGAGGTGACAGCTCCATGTATGGCTGGTCTGGCTCTGTAGCTCCATTGTATGGCGGTGTACTGCTCATGTAGCTCCATTATGTGCTGGTACTGTGGCCTGTCGCTCCAGGTTATGGCGGTTTGTACTCGCGGCATTGTATGTTCCATGACGTCTGTGTACTGTGGCTGTGTCGATGTAATGGTTGTTGTACTGGGGCCTTGTAGTCCAGGTGTTGGCTGTTGTTATGCGGTGTAGCTCATGTGTGGCTGTTGTGCTGCGGTGAGCTCCATGTATGCCGTGAATGTGCTGCGGCTGTCAGTAGCTCCCGTGTATGGCTGTGTGCTGCGTCTGTAGCCTCATGTATGCTGTTGCTGCAGCTGTAGCTCCATGTTCTGGCTGTGTACAGCAAATGTACCTCCAGGTAAGGTGTGTGTACTGCAACTGTGAGCTCCATTGTCTGGCTGGTGTTAATGTGGTGTAGTTGTAGTAAAAATTCCATGGATGGGCTGTTTCCTGCGGCTTAGCCTGTATTGGCTGTTTATGCAGCTGTACCGCTCCATGTATGTCTGTGTACTGTGACTGTAGCTCCCTGTCTTTGGCCGTTGTGTGTTTGTACTGCGGCTGATGCTCATTGTATGGCTGTGCCTTTGGCGATGTTGCGCCCGTGAATGGGCTTGAACTGGGCTAGTTAGCTCAATGTATGGCTGTGTACTCGCGCTGTGGCTCCATGTAAGAGCTGTGTCGGATGCAGCTCCAGATGGCTGTGTACTGACTCATGTAGGACGAGATACGCTGAGCCCCAACCCCAGTGGTAGAGATAGAGATAGAGATAGGGCCTCCCCCCCCACCCCAGGATAGAAATAGGGCATCACCCCCCTACCCAACCCCAAGGATACAAATCGGCCCAACCCCCCCCCGGATATAAACAGGGCCTCACCCCACCCCCAGCATAGAAAAAGGAGCTCATCCCCAACCCAACATAGAAAAAAACGGGAGTGATGGGAGCCGGGGGCCCCCCGTGCCGGCATGTTAGCATGGGCAGGTGCCAAGGGCCCACTGGCTGATTAGACGGTATTCGGCGGGCCAGAAATCAGGTAGGTGTGAACGATAATCCTCCTCGCCCAATTAGCAGAGACCAGGCAAAAATAGAAGGAGAACAAAAAAACGATTGTAATTGTGACATACGAAAAGTTTGCCTGCTATTACCTATACACTCTATAGCACCAAACACACCCAAACAAACAGATTGCACTCTTAACACCATTCAACCTGCACTTATTTTGCCAAGCCATTGTTCCTCCATTTGTTTGTAGAGGCTTCAGGATTTGTGTAACAGCGCATTTATATGGATTTTCATATCCTATCTTTTTGTTCTTATTCCCCCCTCTTATTCAGGCCCCCCTCCACCCCATGGATTAGAAACTCTTCCCAGCCCTCTCTACAACGTCTTTTTGCCCTGCAACAATTGTAGTGCCCTCCCCCAGTCTCTAGTTACACACTCCTCCAACTTTAGCGACATTTTTCCTCAAAACCATCTGGCACCTTCCCCATTGGATACAGACATCTACTGTACAGCCAGGATAGCCGCCAGCCAAAGTCAGCACAGTTCTCCATGAACCCAATCCCTCTTCCATTACCAATTTGAGCCATTTATTTACTTCCCTGATTGTCCTCTGCTTTTGGCTGTGGCAACGAGGAAAACTACTTTGAGGTCCTTGACCGAGGCTTCTGGGCCTAATCACTGAAATCATTTTTAAGGACTTTCAAACTACTTTGACTTGTGTCATTGTACCAATGTGCGCCCATGCTGCTGGTTCTACCACCAGCCCCTCTAGATCATCTGTCACCCGATCAGCAAACAAAAGCCCAAAGCAAGCATAGCAAACAAACACACTGTTCGGTATGCACAGTCTTTGGCAGATTTCCTGTGGTTCCCCCTAATAATCGACTCTCCCAACTACTCAGCCCGGCGGGCCTTTCCTGTGGCTCCCTCCATTGCATCACTGGAGCCGACATCCAGGTTGCTCGAAGCATGAAGAAGCCATGTCTTGCTGCAGCAATGCTACCCCAGAGCTGAATTACCCATCATTGCCAGCTGGCAAACTTATTTGGGGACACCAGATCAGGATAGACTCCTGATGACAATCTTCTTCTCCCTGTAACCAATAGCTGCCACCTCACTCTGACCTCCATTACTTCCGTCCCCACACCCATCTTCCCCCGAGAGTTTGTGCCCAGCGCGCGAACCTTCGCTCCCTATATCAATTAGACCCACAGTTCTTTGAAAACTTGGCATTTAGATCCGAATTTGGTTCCGATGCGCAAATTTATCACACATCCGCCAACACAGCAATGTATTCCCACCTCGCACCAGTAAGGAAAAGCATTACATGCAACAAAGGAAAGATACAACTGTGTGGCATTGCCAATATGGCTAATAGGGACTACACGGAAAAATACGGAGGAAAGACAGAATTCACAATAAAAGTAACACAAACTACAGCAGTTTACGGGACTACGTTCCCTAAACTTGAAAGTCCTTATGAATCCTATAATACCCACTTCTGGACACTGCGACACACTTAGGATCAATGCACACTCCACTTTCTGAATGCTCTAAAAAAGGTACTTGGCCACACACGCCACTGTGTCACTTGGGCACCAGATCTGGCTGGAAACACCCAAAACCAAATTGACGCAGAAAGTAAATAAAGGCCTCTAATTAGCCACACACAGCAATTATTCGGCGGGCCCCGTGACCGAGATAATGTCTAAGCAAGGTTGAATGCCTCTCTACCCCCAAACAATATACAGATTATGCAAAGTAACAACCTCAGATCTACTTTTTTGGCACCATAAAACCCACCACAAGAGAATAATGGCAGAAAAACAAAGTGTTAAAAGCACAACGATTGAAGGATTGTAAACCAAGCACCACTGGCATACTGTGAGTGCCCCAAATTATGGAGGATTGCCTTTTTTTTGCTCGTATGCCCTTTTTTACGGAAAAAAAGGCTTTAAATTATGCAAATGAGCTGAGTAGTCCATTAACACCTATGGAAGCCTGAAGCCCTCGGGCATCATTTTAAAAAAGACTTGTTTTTTCTAAAATGCCGGGCAAACAAAACTAAGGAGAGCAGTCCTGCCAGAGGGGGCACACACTATTAGTCAGTTGGTCCATGGGTGGACACTCCTTAATCCTGGTGGTGAAGCCTTAAAGAAGATCTGCCATTTGGTAGAATGCATTTTCACATCCCCCCAACCAAACTTAGATCCTGTAGGTAAAGTTTGGATGGACACTATATTAATTTAGAGAGGCTTATTGGATGCCTATTAAGTTTATTAACTAGAGGCTGCTGCTGGACATATATTATTAAAAGGAGGCAGCCTGTGGACAATTATATAATAAGGAGGTGCAGATGTGCATTATAATAATATCAATCATAAAAGCCATTCATATTCCATAAGGGTCGTTGTCTATTGAGCTTCAACACCATCGGTGTGAGGTTTGAACATGGATGCTGTCGTTTAATTATCAAATTGGTTGTTTTTAAAATATTGCGGATACCTTTGAAGGTACAACACATTCATGCTAAACTTGTGTACTCCAGGGTGTTCACCCCCTAAACAAAAACCCCCCACCTAAAACGCTGCGTCTCATGCACACCTGAGGGAATCCATAACAGACCTATTATTTATTCTCCGCTTTGTCACAGCTGGTGTTCCGGAGTTACTTGATATATGACTCCTCTCGGTCGTCAGTGACTTAGCTGAATAAGAGTGTATGATGGACACTGGCACGAGGTTAGGCTAAGCTAGGCTCCCAACAAACTTTCTTATCGACCCGCGATGTTTCTATGATATCAGGCCGCGGCTTTTTTACCGGTATCGTGCCATTTTAAGATGTAGAATGGGAAACAAGCTTTTTGAAATGAAGATGTGAATTTCACTAGGAAACGGATACATTGCACTGGATTCACTTCCTACCTTTCACTGTGAGCATTCGCGCACATATGCCGGCTGGTGGATCCCGAAGATGCTGACATCCAGACAACTTGGAGTGAGTGCAACAAATTTTTTTTGTTTTGTTATCATCTTTATAGAGTATAACCTAGCTGTGACCTGACCCCCCAATAGTGACTGAGGGCATGGCTTGAAGGATTTACAGTTACATCGGGAGGCCTGCAGCTGCTACATTCATATAAGGGAAGCTGTTGTGGGATATGTTATAATTTTAAGGAAGGCATGCAGCAATTACATTATACTAAGGGAGGCCAGCCGACTGACCATTTATTAATAAGGGAGGGTGCTCTCTGCGATTGGGTTATAAATTGACGCGGGTAATGCTGTTTCAACAACATTGAAACATACCTTGGTTATAATCGTTTTTATGCGGGTTAGAATCCAAAAAAAGACCACATGTCCCAACCGTTCAACCAAGTAAGGAAGGGTGGATGGAGGAATCTTGGATGCGGAAGTTGTTGCAAGAACACCGTTCAAACTCTCGCCGAACTGTATAATGTATGTCTCAGTGAAAATGTTATTTAGCTGTAAAAGGCATCCTACCCTTCTTGAACGCTCTCTGCTTTCCCTTAATGAGGACCGGAACTGAGGCCGGCTTATACGCATAGAGTTGGCAAGTTTAATAGGCCCTCAGAAACAGCCCTGTTCTCCTCTGATGATTAAAACCTTGTTTCTCCCAGATGAGAGGACCAGTGCCCCCTTGCTTTGATTAAAGTAATCCGGATCAAACTGTCCACCAATTATTAGTACGGACTCATATTATTTATATAAATTAATCATGTCCCTCTTAGTAGTCTCTTTTTCAGACTAATCAACTCTAGCTGTGTTAGAATGATAGGGTTGCTTGTATCTTCAAGAAATGAAATGGGGGGCTAGCACTATATCTATGTCTATATCTATTGTCTAATGGACACCGGTGACACCCTCAATATATTAATTTTGAATTGCATCCAGTAAGATACAGCAGTGTGTGAATCCGCTTGAACTAAGTAGCCAAAGAGGAAAGTTCAAAACCCCCCCTACAGATTGGTATTCGCACATCTGGACCATAAACAGAATCAATTATGCCCCAGTCAGGCGAAACTTGTAAATTTTATCAACAGTCCCCATCGGAACAAACGTTGTCATAAATGTCGAGCTTCGAAAATGTTTTCAAGCACCAAATGGTATACTGCAAAGAACAACGCTGGATCCACAAAAATTGAAGTCAGCTCTTTTATTTAGTTTATTGTCACATTGGACAAATATAAAGAAAACTACTATAAATGAGCGTTACTAAAGCGTGAATTAAACCTAATAAATGAGTGTTTTGTTAAAGACCGAACTAAAATCAAAAATATAATGCCCATATATGTCACATTGCAAAATTACGATTGTATGCTCTTTTAAGCCCTTTCTGACCTTTTGTCAGGGCTTCAAATCACTCCGAGTGATAACAACAAAATAATCAATAATTAATACTGTGATTGTCCCCCAAAACGGGCGCTGTCACAAAACAGTTTTCACAATTAAAAAACAAGACTTTTAAAAACCCAAAAGCCTTAAACAATACCAATAAAAAACTTAAACTAATACAGTGATGGTCAAGAGAGACGATCCTTGAATTGACCACCAAGTCACTCCGGAAAACATCCAGCATCCTCCACCCTGTATGCCGATACCAACACCCAAGCTCGTCTGCATAAATACATGGGTGGACTAGATCTGTCAGATCAGGTAGTAAGCCATACTAGCACTCTGCAAATGAAGAGATATGGTAGAAAAAAGAGGAGTGTATGTGGGTATGTTCTCTCCGTGTTTGCGGGGTTTCCTCTGGGTCCTCGTTTCTCCCACACTCCAAAAACTACTGGTCGGTTGAATTAGATTGTGAGGCATTCATGGGGACAGGCGTTGGCATAAGCTCTGTGCAGTGTGCGTTTATCTGTGTGCGCTATATAAATAAATAATTATGAGTATGCCAATGGCCAGGTTGCTGTATCACTATCATTTTCAAGAGATGGTGATCATAGTCTCTACGATCTAAGGCTGGTCTGGACAGAAAAGACACAAGCCATCAAGTTCCAACCTTTAAGAATTAAATAAATGTTTATCCCCATATCGTGATATTTTTCTCTCCTTCGAAAGCCATCGAAGCCTCTATTTTGAAATGGACTAGAGTCAGCACCAACCTCCTGGCAGACGAGCAGAGAGTTCCCACAGTTCCTGCCTCTTTATCAGTAAACGACCTCTACTATGTTGATGGTATAAATCGCCTCTCATCCAGGCGCAGAGGATGCTCCCTTGTCCTGGTCACCGGCCTAGGGGCCTTCATAATTAACTGATCTTTCGAAGAATCCCTTGTATTGTTCCGTTCAGGTATTTGTACATTGTACTGAGGTTCCCCTATTTCTAAACTGAATTAATCCCAAGAAAGTTTTAGTAATTGTCATGGGTAATTTCTTCATTGTTTTTCTAATCCCCCCCTTCCATAATCCTGGTTGCTCTCCTCTGCACCCATTCCAGCTCTACTATATCCCTTTATACCTGGTGCCAAAACTGTACACAATTCATGTGTGGTCTGACAGGGATTGGTATAAGGCCAAACTATGTCTTTATCATGAGAATCTATTCCTCTTTGAT
This sequence comes from Engystomops pustulosus, assembly GCA_019512145.1. NCBI lineage: Eukaryota > Metazoa > Chordata > Amphibia > Anura > Leptodactylidae > Engystomops > Engystomops pustulosus. The sequence goes on from CM033646.1 coordinate 74,511,834, forward strand.
AATCCATAATTTATTGCTTTAGCAGCAGCGCTCGGCTCGCGGTCACTAAATTAAGTTTACCATCCACCAATACCCCCAAGTCTTTTCAGCTCCAGTTTACCAAGTAATTGACGTTAGAACATAATATACTTTTTGTTTCCCTGGCCCAAGTGCATAACTTTACAATTTATCTACATTTAACCTCATCAACCTATTCTCTGCCCACTCCTCAAGCTCACAAATCCCTCTGTAATGCTAACTATCTAGCTCAGTATTTTATACTTTACACAGCTTAGTATCATCTCGCAATATTGAAACTTGATGTGTAAACCCACTACAAGGTCATTATAAAAATATAAAAGAAGTGTCCCCACAAACTCACCCCTGTGGCACTCCACTGGTTACCTGCAACCCCTCTTAGAATGTTGCCATTCATACGACCTCTGTTTCTCATCTACCACTGTGATAAGGCCTACTTATTGGCGGTGGACAGGAACAACTACCAGTACCTTGGATAGAGCCACCGTGTGTGCTAGGGCAAATCTTCCCCAGAACTCGGAAAGATGCAGTACGTTCTATGGTGGTTGGAGGAGCACTTACTAATTGCGAGGTGCTAAGAAAAAACATGGCCCCTGATTAAAGATTGTACCAGTATACAATCACAACTCAGAGTAATAATAGTTTAGTTGCTTCCCTGGTATTTCCACCACATTAGCGCAATGCGTGCGGTTTAGCCCAACCTTTGTTTGTGACTTAATTATTGTAAAATCTGTTAGGGTCAAATTGGACACTAGATTTTTTGATGAGGGGTGTGTTAGTTGCAAACTGGTACATTGTTTGGTTTTATTTTTGGTTTTCTTTTTCCCCTCCAAGCATCTGGTTGTTACAAACCTTTGTATTCTCCAATCATACACGTGGGGCTTCTCATTGGGGAGCCCAGTTGTATTTCTTGCTAGCAAGGAGATAAATGTGGGGTTTTATTCAGGACACGTTGACATTTCAACAGTGGCACCACCACTTCCAGAAATATTGCAATTTCCATCTTGGGCATCCATGCACATCATCATTAGTGGCCACTGTTGTTTAACATGCTCTATACCCCCATGATAATACAACACTTTTACCTTGGCAAATTCTTCCGGATTTTCAAATTAAGAGGACCTGTCAGCCTAATTATGCCCCTAAAATTCCTGGTCTACTAATCACTCCCAAGCCCCTTTCTATTGAAATTAAATGTCCTCCTGTCTTCAGTAAAAGTGCCATCCCCTTGATTTCGACCTCTTAACAATAAGAGGTCGGATCCCACGGACTGTTCCTGCAGTTGGCATATTTCATTGGAGGGCGTGCTGCACTCTTCTGTATTCATCTCCACCCCCGGGTTCCGTTCTCGCGCTTGCGCATTGATGCAGGCGACAGTGCATACAGTGCGTCACAAGCAGCTTGTCAGTTGCTCTCTGATGCGGCCTGCATGTTCCCTGCTCTGCTCTGCGCCGCGGGGAAAGGCTGCGCAGGCGCCTTAGCAACGGCGAAGAGAGACACGGAGCGGGCCTGTCACTGTGCTGATCCACCGTGGTCTCCAATCATCCTTACACCAGTAAGTATACTCTCCGGGTGTCTGGTGTGTATCGTGGTATAGGGTGATTGTGTGTGAGTGTGTGTGGGTGTGTGTGTGTGATACGTGTGTGTGTGTAGTGTGTGTGTTACGTTGTGGTTGTCAGTTGTGATGTCGTGTGTTGTTGTTCAAGAAGAAGAGACAAACAGTTGTCTGACGGAGTCTGTCAGACGTTACTCAGTACAGTGCATCCAGTACAGACTAGTCAAAGTGAGCCCAGACGATCGGATATAGCTCCTGCCTGAGTGGCAGTGAGAGCTAGTTAGGGAGGAAAAGGGGGTATATCCACCTTAAGGTGGTTATACTGAAGTCAAACCCAGGCTAAGTCTGAAGCTGAAAGGCTTGGCCCCAGGGGAACAAACGCTATAGCTAGAACCAGCATACCACGCCCCGTGACACTAGCGTGCCTATACGGCCCGCACACCACCAGCCATCAGGCATTCGGGGCCCCGGCGTTCCGGGCCGCCCAAGAAAGGTATCTCCGCCGTGGGGGCATTTTGCATATATCCAAATTTGGTGTGTGTTGGTGCACTGCTATCTGTGCGCTTTGTGGTGCTGTAATGGGCTCATGTTCCCCGGCACATATACTCTGTCAAGGCCCCGCAGCCCCCTCACCCTAGTTGGTTTCCCGCGTGCAAAATTTGGGATTATTCAGTTTAGAAAAGGGGAGACCTCATTACAATGTACAAATACCTGAACGGACAATACAAGGATCTCTCGAAAGATCTTTTTATACCTAGGCCTGTGACCAGGACAAGGGAGCATCCTCTGCGCCTGGAGGAGAGGCGATTTTACCATCAACATAGATAGAGGTTCTTTACTGTAAGAGCAGTGAGACTGTGGAACTCTCTGTCGCAGGAGGTTGTTATGGCGGACTCTATGTACATGTTCAAGAGAGGCCTGGATGCCTTTCTGGAGAGAAAAAATATCACGGATATGGGGATAAAACATTTATTTAATTCTTAAAGGTTGGACTTGATGGTATCTATGTTGATGGTAAAACGCCTTCTCCTGGCGCAGGGTGCATCCCTTGGTCCTGGTCACAGGCTAGCTGGTATAAAAAGATCTTTCGAGAGATCTTGTATTGTCGTTCGGTATTTGTACAATGTAATGAGGCTCTCCCTCTTTCTAAACTGAACTAATCCCACACAAATTTTGTAATCTGTCAGTGTATTCTAATCCCCCCATCCCCCTAATAATCCTGGTTGCTCTCCCTGACACCATTCCAGCTCCCTATATCCTTTTTATACCATGGTGCCCAAAACTGTACACAATATTCCTGTGTGGTCTGACCAGGATTTGTATAAGGGCCAAACTATGTCCTTTATCATGAGAATCTATTCCTCCTTGATACATCCCATAATTTATTTGCTTTAGCAGCAGCGCTCTGGCTCTGGTCACTACAATTAAGTTTACCATCCACCAATTACCCCACGTCTTTTTCAGCTCCAGTTTACCAAGTAATTGACCGATTTAGAACATAATTATACTTTTTGTTTCGCCTGGCCCAAGTGCATAACTTTACACATTATTACATTAAACTCATCACCCATTCTCGGCCACTCCTCAAGCTTCAACAAATCCTCTGAATGCTAAAAACTATCTAGCTCAGTATTTATTACTTTACACAGCTTAGTATCATCTGCAATATTGAAACTTGGACTGTGTAAACCCACTACAAGGTCATTAATAAAAATATAAAAAGAAGTGTCCCCCAATACACCCCTGTGGACTCCACTGGTAACGCAACCCAATCTTGAGAATGTGCATTCATACGACCCTCTGTTTTCTATCACTAAGCCACTGAGTAAGGCACTAATATTTGGCACAGGATGGAAGGGACCCATACCAGTACCTCTGGCGTTAGCATGTCCACCGTGTTGTGCTAGGGCAACATTTCCCAATCGAAGGAAAAGATGCAGTCTAGTTCCTAATGGGTGGTTAGGAAGGACACCATATACCATTGCGAGAGTGCACTAAGAAAACTGGCCCCTGCATTAAAGATTGTTCAGAGATTACTAACAATGAAAGGTAATATAGTTTAGTTGCTTCCCTGGTATATTCCACCACCTATGCGCAATGCATGACGGTTTACGCCCAACCTTTGTTTGTGAAGTAATTCTTGATAATCTGTAAAATTGTAGGCTCAATTGGACACTATATTATTTTGATGAGGGGTGTTGTTAGTTTGCAAACTAGGGTCCACGGTTTGTTTTATTTCTTTGGTTTTCTTTTTCCCCTCCAAGCATCTGGATTGTTAACTAAACCTTTGTAAATTACCAAATACAACAGGGGTGCTTTCATGGGGAGCCCCAGTTGTATTTCTTTGCTAGCATTTGAGGATTAAATGTGGGGTTTTTATTCAGGAAACTTACATTTAGACAGTGGACATTTCACAGTGGCACCAAACGTTCAGAAATAATGCAATTTCCATCTTGGGATCCATGCACATCATATTAGTGGAACCACTGTATGTTTAAACATGCTCATATACCCCCACATGATAATAACATGATTATACCTTGGAAAATCTTCAGGATTTTCAAAAATTAAAGAGGACCTGTCAGCCTAATTATGCCCCCTAAAATTCTGGTCATCTAATCCACTCCCAAGCCCCTTTCTATTGAAATTAAATGTATCTCCTGCTTCAGTAAAAATGCCATTAAAATCTACTTGATTTCCGACCTCTAACACATAAGAGGTCGAGATCCACGGACCGTCTCTGCCGATTGGCTATATTCGTAGGAGGGGTTGCTAGCACTCTATTGTATTCATACTCCACCCCCCGGGTTCCAGTTCTCGCGCTTGCGCATTGGATGCAGGCGACAAGGCATACAGTGCGCAAGGCTTGTCAGTTGCTCTCTGATGCGGCCTGCACTTGTTCCCTGATCTGCCTGTTGCCGCACGCGGGGAAAGATGCGCAGCGCAGGCGCCTTAGCCAAAGGCGAAGAGAGGACGGACGAGGGCCCTTGTCACTGTGCTGATCCACCGTGGGTCTCCACTCACTACTTACCACCAGTAAAAGTATACCGAGATTTTCGGGTTCCGGTTGGTTCGTGGTTCTGGTGATTAGACATATGTGTGGGTGTGTGTGTTTGTAGTGTGTGTGCTGCTACAATTGTGTGTTGGTGTGTGGTGTTATACATATTATATGGTGGGGGTGTGTGTATTAACATTATGATGTGTGATGTGTGTTGTGTGATTGCTATAAATAATATTATGTGTGTGGTGTGTGTGTGTATTACATATATATATGTGTGTGTGTGATTGTTGAGACATTTATAGATATGTGGTGGGTGTGTGTGTATACATATATGTGTGTGTGTGTGTGTGTGTGTATACTATATATAGGTGTGTGTGTGTGTGTGTGTATACATATATATATGTGTGTGTGTGTGTGTGTATACATATATATATGTGTGTGTGTGTGTGTGTATACATATATATGTGTGGGGTGTGTTGTGTATACATATATAGTGTGTGTGTGTGTGTGGATAACATATATATGGTCGTGGGGGGTGTCTACATATAGTGTTTGTGTGTGTGTGCTTGGTGGTGATAACATATCTGTGGTGTGTGTGTGGGTGTGTATACTCTAGTGTGTGTGGTTGTGGGTGTGGTATACATATATGTGTGTGTGTGTGTGTGTGTGTATACATATATGTGTGTGGTGTGTGTGTGTGTATACATAATGTGTGTGTGTGTGTGTGTGTGTGTATACATATATGTGTGTGTGTGTTGGGGTGTATACATACTAGTGTGTTGTGGGTATGTGTGTTGTATACATATATGTGAGACAGGTGTGTTGTGTCGGGTTGGGTGGGTATAAGATATGTGGGGGTGGTGGGTTTGTGTGTGGTGTATACATACTATGGGGTGTGTTTGGATGTGTGTGTGTATACATATATGGGGGTGGTGTTGGGGGTGTGTGTTAATAGATCGTGGTGATGTGTGTTGTGGGTGGGTGTATAAATATATGTGTGGTGTGTGTGATGTGATGTGCTGTAATCATATATGTGTGTGTGTTGTGTGTGTGGGGGTATACATTATGTGTGTGTGTGTGTGTGATACAGTATATGTGTGGGTGTCTGTGGTGTGGATACATATATGTGGGTGGGAGGTGTGTGTGTGTGATGTGTATTACATATATGTGTGTGGTGTGTGTGGTGTATTACATATATGTGTGTGTGGTGTGTGTGTTGGTTACATAATGTGTGGATGGGTGCTGGGGTGGTATACATAATAACGTGGTGGTGTGTGTGTGTATACAATAGTGGTGGGTGTTATACATATATGGTGTTGTTGGTTTACATAAGGTGTGTGGTGTATACAATATGTGAGGTTCTTTACTGTAAGAGCAGTGAGACTGTGGAACTCTCTGTCGCAGGAGGTTGTTATGGCGGACTCTATGTACATGTTCAAGAGAGGCCTGGATGCCTTTCTGAAGAGAAAAAATATCACGGATATGGGGATAAAACATTTATTTAATTCTTAAAGGTTGGACTTGATGGACTTGTGTCTTTTTCCAGCCTTATATACTATGATACTATGATCACCATCTCTTGAAAATGGAGTAGTGATACAGCATAACCTGCACATTGGCATAATAATAATTATTTATTTATATAGCGCACACAGATTACGCAGCACTGCACAGAGCTTTCCAAACCCTGTCCCCAATGAGGCTCACAATCTAATCAACCTACCAGTATGTTTTGGAGTGTGGGAGGAAACCGGAGGACCCAGAGGAAACCCACGCAAACACGGAGAGAACATACAACACAGTACACGGCCTGCTTTTTCTACCATATCTTCATTTTCAGTAGGGTGCTGTATGACTTTAGCACCTGATCTGACAGATCTATTCCACCCATGTATTTATGCAGTAAAGCTTGGTGTTGGTATCTCATACAGGGGTGAGGATGCTGGATTTCCCATGACTTGTGGTCAAATCAAGGATATCTCTCTTGACCATCACTGTATTGTTAATGTTTTTTATGGTATTGTTTAAGTCTTTTTTTTAAGTCTTGTTTGTAATTTTTAAACTGGTTTGTGACATCCCCTTTTTGGGGGACAATAAATTATTATTATTATTTTGTTGTGATCACTCTGAGTGATTTGAATGCCCTGGAAAAGGCGTCAGAAAGGGCTTAAAGGCTATACAATCTTAATTTTGCACATTTGGACATATAAGGGCTTATATTTTGTGAGATTAGATGCACTTTAAAAATACTTCATTTTAGTGGGTCTTTAACTCATTTATGAGGTTTAATTAACTCTTTATTAACTCTCTCATTTATATAGTTTTCTTTATATTTGTCCAATTTTAAAATAAAACTAAAATAGAAAGAGGCATGACTTCAGAATTTTTTGGATGACCAGTTGTTCTTTTCAGTAATACCATTTTGTTGCTTGAAACATTTTCGATCACATTTTACAACTTTTTGTCCGATGGGATTTGATAAAAATTTACAAGTGTTCGCTGACTGGGTCCAATAATGATTCTGATTTATTGTACAGATGTGGCAATACCAAATATGTAGGGGGTTTTGAACTTTCCTCTTTGGCTACTTATTTCAAAGAGGATTTCACCACTGCTGTATCTTACTGAGTGCAATTCAAAATTAAATATATTGAGGGGGTCACCTTTTCCATTAGACAGATAGATATAGACATAGATATAGTGCTAGCCCCCCATTCATTTATATGAGACACAGCAGCCTATCATTTAGATCAACTAGATTTATTTAGTCTGAAAAAGAGACTACTAAGAGAGGACATGAATAATTTATATAAATATATGAATGGTCCTTACTAATAATATGGTGGACAGTTGTTCCGGATTAAATTTAATCAAAAGACAAGGGGGCACTGTCTCCATCTGGAGAAAACAAGGTTTAATCATCAGAGGAGACAGGGCTTTTTTACTATGAGAACTGTCAATCTATGGTATAGCCTGCCTCAGTTTCTGGTCACAGTAGGGACAGCAGAGAGCTTCAAGAAGGGTATAGATGCCTTTTTACAGCTAAATAACATTCACAGTTATACATACAATTATACAGTTATGCTATATGGAACTGTTTCTGCTAAATCACTTCCTCATCCAACCCCTTCCATTACTTGGTTGAACGTGTTGGACATGTGTCTTTTTTCAACCATATAAACTATTATACTATTATTTATCAATGTTGTTGAACAGCATTCCCTCGTCAATTTATACACAATCGGCAGAGAGCAGCCTCCCTTATTAATATAATGGTCAGCGACAGCCTCCCTTAGTAATGTAATGTGCTGCAGCTTCCCTTATAATTATAATATCCAGCAACAGCTTCCCTTAATAATGAAATGTACAGCAGCAGCCTCCCTGTAGACTGTAAGTACTTTCAAGCCATGCCCTCATTCCTATTGTTTCAGCTATGTTATTACTCTATGAAATATGATAGACAAAACAAAAAAAAAAATTTGTTGCAGCTCACTCCAAGTTGTCCTGGAGATTTCAGCATCTTCGGATTCCACACAGACCAGGTGCGCGAATGCTCACAATTGAAAGGTAGGAAGTGAATCCAGTGCCTGTATCCAGGTTTCTAGTTTAAAATTTCATCTTCATTCAAAAAAGCTTGTTCCAATACATCTTAAAATGCACGATACCGCCTGTATCATATAACATCTGCTGGCTATATAAAGTTGTTGGGAGCCTAGCTTAGCCTACGCGTTTCCAGTGTCATCAGACACTCTTATTCATGGCTAGAGTCACGGACGCCAAGAGGAAACTATATGCAAAGTAACCGGAAACACCGCTGTGAAAAAGCGGAGAATAATAATGTCTGTTATGGATTCCTCGGTGTGCATGAGACTCAGCGCTTTTTAGTTGGTGTTTGTTTAAGTGTGAACACACATTTAGTTACACAAGTTTACATGAATTTGTTGTACATTCAAAAGGTATCCGCAATATTAAAAACAACCAATTTGATTAAAAACAAGTACAGGCATCCTATGTTCAACCGCATGTGGTTGAAGCTGTGCTAATTAGACAAAAGGACCCTTATGGAATATGATGGCTTTAAATAGATTTATATTATTATAATGCACATCTGCACACTCCCTTATTATATAATGTCCAGCAGCTGCCTCCTTTAATAATATAATGTCCAGCAGCAGCCTCTGTTAAAATTATAGCATCCAATAGCCTCTCTAAATAATATAGTGTCCATCCAAACTTACCTACAGGAATCTAATGGTTTGTTTGATTTAAAATGCATTCTACCAAATGGCAGATTTTCTTTAAAGGACATTCACCACCAGGATTAAGGATTGTACACCATGGACACTGACATAATAGTGTGTGCCCCTCTGGCAGGATCTGCTCTTCTTTAAGTTTTTTTGCCCTGCATTTTAGAAAAAAAAGTCTTTTTAAAATGATGCCCGAGGGGCTTCAGGCTCCATAGGTGTTAATGGAGCTCCTCAGGCTCATTTGCATAATTTAAAGCCTTTTTTTCAGTAAAAAAGAGGGCATAAGAAGCAAAAAGAAGAGCAAATCCTGCCATATGGGGCACACACCAGTATGTCAGTGTGCTTGGTTTACAATCCTTCATCCTGTTGTGCTTTTACATTTTTTTTCTGATATTCTTTTGTGTGGGTTTTATTGCAAAAAAGTTGATCTGGAGGTATTTTACTTGCATAATCTGTATATTGTGTGGGGGGTATAGGGAGGCATTCACCTTGCTTAGACAGTATAGTCACAGGTGCTGCCTAATTAATTGGTGTGTGGCTAATTAGAGGCCTTTATTTACTTCTGCGGTCAATTTGTTTGGTGGTTTGCAGCCAGATCTTGTTGCAGTGAACACAGTGGCGTAGTGTGGCCAATAACCTTTTTAAGAGCATTCAGAAAAGTGAGTGTGCATTGATCCTAAGTGTGTGCAGTGTCCAAAGTGGGATTTAGGATTAAGGGACTTAAGTTTGAGGGACTTTAGCAAGTAACTGCTGTATTTTGTGTTACTTTTATTGTGAATTCTTCTTTTCCTCCGTATTTTTCTTGTATTCCCCATTAGCACATAATTGGCAATGCCACACAGTGTACATCCTGTGTCATGTATGCTTTCCTTGAACTGTTCGAGTTGGAATACTGCTGTGTGGGATGTGTGAAAATTGCTCATCTGGAAGCCCAAATTCTGGATCTAAATGGCCAAGTTTCAAAGCTTTGGGCAATTGATAATATGGAGCGAAGTTTTCTGCTCCTGGAGCACAAACTCTCGGGGGAAGATGGGTGTGGGGACGGAAGTATGGAGGTGCAGAGTGAGGGGGCAGCTAGTTGGTTAACATGTAGAGAGAAGAGTTTCAGGAAGTCTAGTCCTGATCTGGTGCACCCAAATAAGTTTGCCAGGCTGGCAGATGATGGGGATATCAGCTCTGGGGTAGCATTGCTGCAGCAAGACATGGCTTCTAGCAACCATGGGATTGTCTGCTCCAGTAAGAAGGGTAATGGGAGCACAGGAAAGGCCAGACAGGTGCTGGTAGTGGGAGATTCGATTATTAGGGGAACACACAGGGCAATCTGTCACAAAGACTGTGCATACCGAACAGTGTGTTGTTTGCTAGGTGCTTGGGCTTGGCATGTTGCGGATCGGGTTGACAGATTACTAGGAGGGGCTGGTGAGGAACCAGCCGTCATGGTCCACATTGGTACTAATGACAAAGTAAGAGGTAGTTGAAAGGTCCTTAAAAATGATTTCAGTGATTTAGGCCATAAGCTCAGGTCAAGGACCTCAAAGGTAGTTTTCTCGTGCCACACCAGAAAGGCAGAGGGAGATCAGGGAAGTAAATAAATGGCTCAAAAGTTGGTAATGGAAGGAGGGATTTGGGTTCATGGAGAACTGGGCTGACTTTGCTGTCGGCTACAGGCTGTACAGTAGGGATGAGCTGTACCTCAATGGGGAAGGTGCAGCTGTTTTGGGGGAAAAATGTCTAGAAGGTTGGAGGAGTGTGTAAACTAGAGACTTGGGGGGAGGGCAACTACACTTTTGCAGGGCAAAAAGACAGTGTAGATAGGGAGCTGGGAAGAGTCATAATCCATGGGGGAGGAAGGGGGGCTGGAATAAGATTGGGGAATAAGAACAAAAAGAATAGGGATATGGAAAACCATATAAAGCGCGTGTACACAAATGCCAGAAGCCTCACAAACAAAATGGAGGAACAATGGCTTGTGAACATAAGTGAAGAGTTGAATGTGTGTGTTAAGAGTGAATCTGTTGTTTGGGTGATTGTGGACTATAGAGTGTATAGGTAATAGCAGGGCACTTTTCTTAGTGTCACAATTAAAATATTTTTTTTTTCTCCTTTCTTTGCCTGGTCTGCTAATTGGGAGGAGGGATTATCGTTCACACCTGATTCTGGCCCGCCGGAATACCGGAGAATCCTCCAGTGGGCCCTGGCACCTGCCCATGCTAACATGCCGGCACGGCCCCGGTGCTCCCATCCCTTTTTCTATGTTGGGGTTGGGGATGAACTTGCTCGCTGTGAGAGAATACGGCCCTCCTTCCTCCGCGCACCCCACCCGGATTTGAGATAGAGATAGAGATAGGCCTCACCCCCCACCCCAGGATAAGAAATTACCTGAGGGCCACTCATAGTCATACCCCACATAGCACGACCACTAAGCAGCCGGAATAACAAATATAAATAGGGCCTTGGTCGTCCCACACCCTCCCACGCCGGATATAAAAAAGTGTGGCTCGTCATCCCCAAACCCCAACAATAAGAAATAAAAGGCCCGTACCTCCCACCAACCCAAACATATAAAAACGTGCGGCTCATCCCCAACCCCAACATAGAAAAAGGATGGGAGCCACACCGGGCCACCAAATCACGCTTTAATTTGCGCTGTTACCTGAAAATCAGCAAGCCGGCAATGTTAGCGATAGGGCAGTGCCAGGGCCCACTGGAGTTGAATTCTCCGGTAATTGACTACCGGCGGCCAGTCCAACGCTGATCAGGTGTGAAATACTCCCCTCCGCCATAGCAGACCTGAGCAACGAAAGGAGAAAAAAACAAATATAATTTTCGATTAAGTGACTCTAAGAAAGTGCCCCTGCTATGACTTACCTATACACCCTCATATAGTCCACAATCACACCCCAAACAACAGATTCACCTCTTAACAACACCAGACTTGACTCATTCACACCCCTTCCCACTTATGTTTACAAGCCATTGGTCCTCCATTTTGTTTGTGGGAGGCGCTTCTGCATTTGTGTACAAAACCGCGCCTTATAAATGGTTTTTCCATAGCCCTATTCTTTTTGTTACTCCTATTCCCCAATCTTATTCATGCACCCCCTTGTGCGACTCCCACCCTGGATATGGGACACTGGTGTGAAGCCCCGCTGCGGGGCGGGCTAGCTGGCAATACAGCCTGATCTTTTATAGCGGGACTGCAAAAATGTAGTGCCACAATCTAACCACAGACCAAGTCTCCCAGTATTACAGAAACACGTGGACAGGAAAGGGAAACTCCGCCCTCCCCCTTCTAGACATTTTTTTTTTTCATAGTCTTTCTCCCATACCAAAAGACGATGGCTGCAAGACACTCTAAAGGGGGAGCAATGTAAGGAACCGGGGTGATCCCGGCAAATGAGGATTAGCAGGGGCATAGACAAACTGGGGGAGGGGACGATCCCCTAACTGGTACAAGCCATATTAGCTCGACGACGGGCATAGGCGGAAGAGGTAAAAAGGCGGAAAGCCCCTGATTCAACTATACGCAGTGGAGCTCAACAACAACAGTAACCGCTGAGTGGGCCGGGTTGGCCCGCCAATCCTAATTCACTTACAAACGCAGGGGAGTGCGGGAGGTGAGAGAGGGTAGCGAGTTTATAATGTACAATGAAGACATCACTAGAAAAGGGTCGGGGCGCTAGAACTCTCCACGGGAATAACTGCACTTGAAAGCATGGATGTGGACGGACGAGAAAACTTCGACTTGAATTATCCTGTGGGGACGACGTGAAGGCTTGGTAACGGGATGGGGGGAAGGCCTGAGGAATCACGTGTGTAAGCGTCATTTTTGACTGTGACCGATATATACCACAGCATACCATCGGTTGAGCTGGAAAGAAGAGCCGGGGGGGGGGGGGGGGGGGAAAGGGACGCGGGAAATCATCTAGGGAAAAAAATTAGCAAAGCAGACTGACGCGGAGAGGAGGAGAAAAAGGGATCGTGTATGTCACATGAAGTGGGGAGTCTGTTGTGGTCCCCAGCTGTGAGCTGGGGAAGACAGCGGAATGTCAGACACTCATGACGGTGGAAGCGGGGGAGATAATCTATGGATGTGTTCGCGGGATAGACTCAGCCAGCACGGCCAGACCAGAGAACCGGCAGGAAGGTGTGGGGCCATATTGGAAACGTATGTGTGACTGGTGGCGTAAACAGAGAAAACAAAGAAATAGGGGGAGAAGTTGGGGGTGAAACAACATCAAAACACTCCGTTATCAACGCACAGTGGTCGACAAAGATGCGGAAAAAACCCGACGCAACTAACAGCTGGGAACACAGCAAAACTGTAGCACAGTGGTTTCGTAAGAGAGGGAGAGATGGGGGGACACAGCTTTGGTGCCAGCATTAAGACCCATGGAAAAAAATTATGTCGGGCCCATATAATCGAATCTGTAACAAAGTCAACAATCAGACGGGGGAAAAGACCGCACGAGCACCTGTCTGGCCCTTTCCTGTGCTCCCATTATCCCTTTCTTACTGAGCGACAATCCCATGGTTTCTATAAGCCATGTCTTGCGCAGCAGTGCTAACCCCAGAGCTTATATCCCCATCATCTGCCAGCCTCTGTCAAAACTTATTGGGGTTGCCCAATCAGAAACGAGTTGCTGTCTTTTTTAACTGAAACTCTTATATCTACAGTAACCACTAGCTCTCCCCACTCTCACTTGCACCATCCATACATCCGTCCCCCACAAGGGGACTACCCATTCTTCCCCGAGAGTTTGTGCTCCAGTAGCAGAACACTCGCATCCATATTATCAATTGCCCAAAGCTTTGAACTTGTCCATTAGATCCAGAAGTTGGGCTTCCAGATGAGCAATTTTCAATCAACACAGTCCCACACATCAGTTATTCCACCTCGAACAGTTCAAGAAGCATACTGACACAGGATTACAACACGTGTTGCATTGCCAATTTGTGCTAAGGGGAATACAAGAAAAATACGGAAGGAAAAGAGATTCACAATAAAAGTAACACAAAAATACAGCAGTTACTTGCTTAACGTCCCTCAACTTAAGTCCCTTAATCCTAAATCCCATTTGGACACTGCACAAACTTAGGATCAATGCACACCTCACTTGGTCTGAATCTCTTAAAAAGTTATTGGCCACAACGACGCCACTGTGTTCACTGCAACATCTTGCTGCATACCACCAACAAACTGACCGCATAAGTAAATAAGGCCGCTAATTAGCCACACCGATTAATTAGGCAGCACCTGTGACTATCTGTCTACGCAAGGTGAAGGCCGTCCCTATACCCCCACACAATAACAGATTTGCAGTAAATACCTCAATCAACTTTTTTTGCAATAACACCACCCAAAAGAAATATCAGAAAAAAAAGTAAAGCACACAGGATGAAGGGATTGTAAACCAAAAGCACCTGACATCTGGTGTGGCCCATCAGGGCAGGATTTGGCTCTTCTTTTTTGCTTCTTATGATTCCCTCTTTTTTTTACTGAAAAAAGGCTTTCAATTTGCCCAATGAGCCTGAGGAGCTCCATTAACATTAACACCTATGGAAGCCTGAAGCCCCCCCCTCGGTGCATCTTTAAAAAACTTTTTTTTCTAAAATGCAGGCCAAAAAACTTAAAGAAGAGCAGATCCTTCCAGAGGGGCACACACTTTATGTTCCGTGTCCATGGTGTACATCCGTAATCCTGGTGGTGCATGTCCTTTAAAGAAAACTGCCATTTGGTAGAATGCATTTAAATCCCAACCCATTAGATTCCTGTAGGTAATTTATGCACATATTATTAAGGGAGGCTTTTTGGATGTACACTATAATTATTTTAGAGAGGCTATTGGATGCTATAAAATTTTAACAAGGCTGCCTGCCTGGCATTTATTATTAAAGAGGCATCTTGCCTGGACATTAAAATAAGGTAGTGTGCGATGGTGCATTAAATAATAATAATCTATTTAAAGCATCATATTCCTAAGGGTCCTTTTGTCCTAATTAGCACAGCTCAAACCACTGCGGTGAAGCATAGATGCCTGTACTTGTTTTTAATCAAATTGGTTTTTTTTTTAATATTGCGGGACCTTTGAATGTAAACAATCATGAAACTTGTGTAACTAAATGGTGTGTTTCACACTAAAACAAACACCACTAAAAGCGCTGAGTCCTCATGCACACCGAGATCCATAACAGACAATATTATTCTCCGCTTTTTCACAGCGTGTTTCCGGTTACTTTGCATATAGTTTCCTCTTGGCGTCCCGTGACTCTAGCCATGACTAAGAGTGGCTGATGACACGGAAACGCGAGGCTAAGCTAGGCTCCAACATCTTTATATAGCCAGCAGATGTTATATGATACGGCTGTAGTCGTGCATTTTTAAGATGATTGGAACAAGCTTTTGAATGAAGATGAAATTTTAAACTAGAAAACCTGGATACAGGCCACTGGATTCACTTCCTACCTTTTCAATTGTGAGCATTCGCGCACCTGGTCTGTGTGGAATCCGAAGATGCTGACATCTCCAGGACACTTGGAGCGGAGGTTAGCTGCCAACAAAATTTTTTTTTTTTGTTTTGAGTCTATCATATTTTCTATAGTAATAACATAGCTGAAAACAATAGGAATGAGGGCATGGCTTGAAAGTACTTACAGTCTACAGGGAGGCTGCTGGCTGTACATTTCATTATTAGGGAAGCTGTTTGCTGGATATTATACTTATAAGGGAAGCTGCAAGCACATTACATTTACCTAAGGGAGGCTGTCGCTGACCATTATATTTATAATTGATGCTGCTCTCTGCCATGGTGGGTAAATTGACTAGGGAATCTGTTTTCACACATTGAATAAATAATTAGTATATATATGTATATGGTTGAAACAAGACACATGTCCAACACGTTCAACCAAGTAATGGAAGGGGTTGGTGAAGGATGTATTTAGCAGAAACAGTTCCAGATAGCATAACTGTCTAAGTGTATGTATCTGACTGTGAATGTTATTTTAGCTGTAAAAAGGCTCTATACCCTTCTTGAAGCCTCTGCTGTCCCTACTGTGACCAGAAACTGAGGCAGGCCTATACCATGATTGGACAGTTTCTCATAGTAAAAAAGCCCTGTCGTCCTCTGAGATGAACTTGTTTTTCCTCCAGATGGAGACGTGGCCCCCCGTTGTCTTTGATTAAATTTAATCCGGAACAACTGTCCACCATATTATTAGTTAAGGACCATGCATATATTTTATATAATTTTATTCATGTCCTCTCTTAGTAGTCTCTTTTTCAGACTAAATCAATCTAGTTGATTCTATGATAGGCTCTGTGTCTCTAAAATGAATGGTGGCTAGCACTATATCTATGTCTATATCTATCTGTCTAATGGAAAAAGGTGACCCCCTCATATATTTAATTTGAATTGCACTAGTAAGATACGCAGTGGTGAACCTCTTTGAAATAAGTAGCCAAAGAGGAAAAGGTCAAAACCCCCCCCTACATTTTTGGTATTGCCACATCTGTACAATAAATCAGAATCATTTTGGACCTCATCATCGAACACTTGTAATTTTTATCAAATCCCCAATCGGACAAAAAGTTGTAAAATGTGATCCGCAAATGTTTGGCAAGTCAACAAAATGGTATTACTGAAAAAACAACTGGTCATCCAAAAATTCTGAAGTCATTCCTCGTGCTATTTTAGTTTTTATTTTAAATTGGACAAAATCAAGAAAACTATTAAATGAGAAGAGTTAAATAAAGATTTAATTAAACCGCATAAATGAGGTTTAAAGACCCACTAAAAGAGTATTTTTAAAAGTGCATCTAAATCTCACACAATATAAGCCCTTATATGTCGCAAATGTGCAAATTAGATTGTATAGGTCCTTTAAGCCCCTTTCTGTTTCTGACGCCTTTTGCCAGGGCCATTCAAATCACTCAAGTGATCACAACAAAATAATAATAATAATTATTGTCCCCCCCCCCAAAAGGGGATGTCACAAACCAGTTTTAAAAATTACAACAAGACTTAAAAAAATACTTAACAATACCATAAAAAACATTAACAATAACAGTGATTTCAAGAAGATAATCCTTGGATTTGACCACAAAGTCATGGGAAATCCTCATCCTCACCCCAGGATGAATACCAACACCAAGCTTTACTCATAACTACATGGGTGGAATGATCGTCAGATCAGTTCTAAAGAAAGTCATACAGCACCCTACTGAACATGAAGATATGGTAGAACAAGCAGGCCGTTTACTGTGTTTGTATGTTCTCGTCCGTGTTTGCCGTGGGTTTCCTCTGGGCCTCCTGTTTCCATCCCTCTCCTCCCACAACTCCAAAACATACTGATAGGTTGATTAGATTGTGAGCCTCATTGGGGACAGGTTTGGAAAGCTCTTTGCAGTGCTGTCGTAATCTGTGTGCGCTATAAATAAATAATTAATTATTATGCCAATGTGCAGGTTATGCTGTATCACACTACTTCCATTTTCAAAGATGTGATCATAGTAACAATAGTATAAAGGCTGGAAAAAGACATCAAGTCCATCAAGTCCAACCTTTAAGAATTAAATAAATGTTTGTTATCCCCTATCCTTGATATTTTTTCTCTCCAAAGGCATCCAGGCCTCTCTTAACTGTACATAGATCCGCCATAAAACCCTCCTGCGACAGAGAGTTCACGTCTTCCTGCTCTTACACGTAAAGAACCTCTATCTAGTGTTGATGTAAAATCGCCTCTCCTCCAGGCGCAGAGATGCTCCCTTGTCCTGGTCCAGGCCTAGGTATAAAAGATCTTTCGAGAGATCTTGTATGTCGGTTCAGTATTTGTACATTGTAGGAGGTTCTCCCCTTTTCTAAAAACTGAATAATCCCCAATATTGTATCTGTCAGTGTATTCTAATCCCCCCATTCCCCTAATAATCCTGGTTGGCTCTCCTCCTGCACCCATTCCAGCTCTAACTATAATCCTTTTTTCACGGTGCCCAAAACTTTACCCGCAATATTCCATTTGTGGTCTGACCAGGGATTTGTATAGGGCAAAACATGTCTTTATCATAGAAATCTATCCTCCTCTGATACATCACCATAATTTTATTTGCTTTAAAGCAGAGGAAACGAATACCGAAAAGGAAACAAAGGCCGGGGGGGAAAACCGTGGCTCCAGTGGGATGTCACGGTAAAAATTAAAAAACGTTTAAGAACCAAAGCCACCAAATAAGCCCCCAAGGGTCTTTTTCATTTCAGCTCCATACAAAGTTTGTTACCAAGATTAAATTTGACCGTTCGTATCATGAACATAATTATCGCTTTTTGTTTCCGGATCCCTGGCCCAAGTCATAAACTTTTAAACATTTATCTACTACATACACAGCCATACATGGAGCTACAGCCGCAGCACACAGCCATACATGGAGCTACAGCCGCAGCACACAGCCATACATGGAGCTACAGCCGCAGCACACAGGCATACATGGAGCTACAGCCGCAGCACAAAGCCACACATGGAGCTACAGCCTCAGTACACAGCCACACATGGAGCTACAGCCGCAGTACACAACCATACATGGAGCTACAGCCACAGTACACAGACGTACATGGAGCTACAGCCGCAGTACACAGCCATACCTGGAGCTACAGCCACAGTACACAGCCATACATGGAGCTACATGAGCAGTACACAGCCATACATGGAGCTACAGGAGCAGTACACAGCCATACATGGAGCTTCAGCCTCAGTACACAGCCATACATGGAGCTACAGCCGCAGTACACAGCCATACATTAAGCTACAGCCGCAGTAGACAGCCATACATGAAGCTACAGCCGCAGTACACAGCCATATATGGAGCTGCAGACGCAGTACACAGCCATATATGGAGCTACAGCCATACATGGAGCCACAGCAGCAGTATACAGCCATACATGGAGCTACAGCCACAGTGCACAACCATACATGGAGCTGCAGCCACAGTACACAACCATACATGGAGCTGCAGCCACAGTACACAGCCAGTGTACTAGAAGTAGGAGAAAAAAACAAAACAAAGGCAAACAAGAGGACGGCGCCTCGTGTAATACTGTGAGGATAAACGGAAAGAGGGATGGTTTAGAAAACCAAAAGAGGGCTGGAACGCCGCTTTTCGGACAAGGATCTTTAAAGGGGTAAAAAGCTTTATTCCATAGTAGACGCGTTTCGGGCTAATCAAGCCCTTCTTCAAGTACAATTGGATAAAATCTAAACATTTACAAAAACCAAATTCAGAATGACATATAATGACATATAGATGGGATTTGAACCCAAAATATTATATATATATAGCCCATATATATATATAAAAATATATAAAAATTGCCAAAAATTAATGATATATACACATATGAGATTAAAAAAACATATAAATATAAATATACAGATAAATAAATACATGGAGAACATTAAAGGAGTTAATAGATTAGTAAATCAGTAAAATTAAGGTATATACATAACCTATATCACGTAGGCAACGTCAAAAAGTTGGATAGTAATTCTAGTATTTTGGTGCTTCATTGTAGCCTATAGTCTAGTGAATGGAGTAAATAATACATTCAGCAAAAGTATAGCGGTGACGATCTCCTAGCGCGCTGAGTGGAATGTAGGTATAAGAGGTGTACTTACAGGAGGTGATTTTCAGCGGCAGCTTAATCCGCCAAACCAATAACGCCAGCATCCCTCTCGTCGCTCATATTAGCGCGATCAGAGCAGAAACCTCAGGTCATGTGAACCGGAACTGGCAGCACTGACAGGTGGCGTCTAGTGCTGGATCTTTAAACTTAAGACTTTAATACCAAATGGCTTGAATGAGTTTTTAGAAGACCCTCGATAATGCTTTCGCTACTTGGACCATTATAGTCACTTATAGTAGCAACCCGAGGTCAAATACACATTCCATCTCAGATCTTACATTATTAAACATAGTCACTGACCAGAGGTCGCGATAACGCCTCTACACGCTCATAGACGCGTTTAGAGGCTGATTTACTCCCCCAAAAATCACCAAGCGTATTAATACGCTTGGTGATTTTCCTATGAGCTGCCGGCTGCATGATCGCAGCGCTGAGTGACTGGAGGCAGGACAGGGAGGGACTTCCTGCTCCCCGTCCGAGCCTCTCCAGTGGGACGCCGAGAGATAGGTGAGGAGATGGAGGAGCCGAGCGAGGGGAGGGGGCGAGGCCGGGCGAGGGGAGGGGCGGGGCAGAGCGAGGGAGGGGCGGGGCCAAACAAGAGGAGGGGCGGAGAATCTGTTGCCGGGGCTGTGCTCCTGATCTGTGTGCGATCGTGCACACAGACAGAAACAGGATCGTGCTGTCTATGTGACAGGGGCCCGATTATTATCTGTCTCCTGTCACAGCAGCCCTTGTATACACGAGAGGCTGCAGGGAAGGTGCTGTATGCATCCTCTCTGCATGTCTCTGTATACAGATCACTGATGACAGTGATCCAATGGGCTGTTACCAGTAGATCACTGTTATCTGTGATCTATATAAAAGAAAAGCAGGGAACACATATATTATGTGTTCCTCCCTAAATGTGCCCCTGTAAGAAAAAAAAAAAAGTTCCCAAACCGCAGCAAATTTATTAAATTTTATTAATTAAATAGTCCACTCTGTAGACAGTAAGGCTGCATTTAAACAAACCGTATGCCCGCCAGGCCGTAGCCGTGCAGGCATTGAAATACAATTTTAATACATTGGGTACTGGCCGCAACACGCGGTATCACTCCGTGCGGCCATCTATTGGGGACAGATGTACAGCCGAAAGCTTGCGGTTGTACATTCGTCCCCCACATGGTTGTGTGCATGAGGCCTAAGGCTGGTGCCACACGTAGCGCTTTGTCTGCACTTGCAAATGCAGACAAAGCGCAAAACACCGGCAGCTTGTTCCCGATCACAGACATTTCCATAGAAACGCCGATGCGATTGGGCCGAGGCACGCCCCGGTGGGTGCGACTTTGTCTGCGTTTGCAAGCGCAGACAAAGCGCTAGGTGTGGCACTAGCCTAAGGCTACATGCACACTGCCGTGTGCCCGCCGCACCGTAGCACGGCGGGCACACGGCAGCGCGGGGAGAGGAGGAGGAGGTGAGCGCAGCTCCATTGCATTTGCTAAAACGCAATGTTACTTAACCCCTTAAGGACGCAGGGTTTTTCGGCTCATTTCTCGCTCTCCAACTTCAATAATCCATAACTTTTCCATTTTTACGTGTACAGAGCTGTGTGAGGGCTTATTTTGTGCGTAACAAATTTTACTTTCCCGTAATGTTATTTATTTTAACATGCCGTGTACTGCGAAGCTGAAAAAAAATTCCAAATGTGGAAAAATGGGCTCAGTTCTTGTGGGCTCAGTTTTTACGACTTTCACTCTTCGCTCCAAATAACACGCCTACTTTATTCTTTGGTTCGATGCGATCGCGGTGATACTAAATTTATATAGGTTTTATTGTGTTTTAATACATTTTCAAAAATTAAACGAATGTGTACAAAAAAGAAAAATAATTTTTTGCCATCTTCTGACGCTAATAACTTTTTCATACTTTGGCGCACGGAGATGTGTGAGGGGTCATTTTTTCCAAAATGAGGAGACGTTTTCATTGCTACTATTTTGAGGTCTGTGCGACATTTTGATCATTTTTTATTTCATTTTTTATGTTATGTAAAAAGGTGTAAAAGTCGCATTTCGGACATTTGGGCGCCATTTCCCGTATGCAAAAACCCCCACCTCTGTATGAAGAAGACTCAGCCCGTGAGCCCTCTTCATACATCCCTTACACCTCTGCGCCGTAGAGCTACGGCGCAGAGTGTTAAGGGGTTATCCGGGTTTAAAAAATTTTTTATGGCCGGGCTGGTTAAACATAATAAACATGTACTTACCTCGTCCGGCGCCGCTGTCTCTTCGATCCGTGCCCCTGTTTGTTTACAGGGGCACGGAAGCCGCGCACAGGGAGCTTCCGGTCCGCGATGTGGACGGCTCCTCCCATCCGTCCCTATCTCTCAGCATTGCAAGCCGGCCGGAAGCTCCCTGTGCGCCCTTGTACTGAATCGGCGCACAGAGAAGACGGGCCGCGGCGCGGGACATTGGCAGCACCGGAGGAGGTAAGTACATGTTTATTGTGTTTAAATAGCTCTCCCCAGCCCAGCCATAAGAAATTTTTTAAACCCGGATAACCCCTTTAAGGAGTTAAAGGATATTCTTGGTAACATGCTTTGGATGACACGATCTTGATAATAAAATGGAATGCATCCGTCAAAGGAAATGAAATCTACCATTTTAAAAAAGTAAAAAACATCTACATATACTCACATATGCTCCTCTTCATCTTGATCCTAGCACTTGTCTTCTCTAAGCTTTGCAAACTGGGGTCGCCTAGAAAAGAGCAGAGCGCGGGCACAAGATGTAGGCCACGCCAGTAGGCAACCCCTATACACCAAGATCACCATGGCATCCCTTCCTTCACCCATTACACAACCAATAAAGAAGAAATAGAAAACCATTGTCACGGGTGCTCCTGCGACCCATGTCCCAGGAACACCCGTGTGTCCCAGCTGCCCAGCCACAGGCTCTCACCTTCCCTTCGTGCTCCGCCTCCTAGTGCGTGCCTCCCGCAGTGCGGGACTCGTGTTTACGAATTGGGAGAGAGAGTCAAAATAAATCGATTTCAGGGGTGCCTTTACTTTTTAATCTGTGTTATTGCTATATTTTGCAGGTTTTGACAGTCTTAAAATTTCTAGCTGAAAAGCAGGAGTTGGAAAATATTTCCTGTTTGGGACAAGTTTTTATAATTTACACTTAAAGGAAACCTACCACTTCAAAATGACCCTTCTGACCCACAAATACCTTTAGCTTGCTCATGATGAACTGATGCTGGAACATGTTTTCATTTAACCCAGAAACCGCTGTATTCGAACATATTTTATTTACTCTTTACCCCTGTAACGAACGATTATTTAAAAACTTTAAATACCCTAATATTGCCTAGATTAGGAGTTAACTTACCAGTTATGATCGGGTTGCCATAGCAACTAGACGCAACCTGTCAGTGCTGCCAGTTCCGGTTCACATGACCCGAGGTTTCCGCTCTGATCGCGCTTATATGAGCGACAAGGGGGTTGCTGGCGTTATTGGTCTGGCGGATTAAGCTGCTGCTGAAAATCACCTCCTGTAAGTACACCTCTTATACCTACATTCCACTCAGCGCGCTAAGAGATCGTCACCGCTATACTTTTGCTGAATGTATTATTTACTCCATTCACTAGACTTTAGGCTACAATTAAGCACCAAAATACTAGAATTACTATCCAACTTTTTGACGTTGCCTACGTGATATAGGTTATGTATTGTAAGAGTGTGAACCTAGGGGGCGCTGGAGAGCGACCCACAACCAGGGTTGAAAAGGACCTTGACCACTCCCATCCCTGGCCAACTCTAGAGGGAGAGCTCACAGCAAGCCAGTGCTGTGTGTCCTACAGTCAGCAGGAGGACTAGGGACCGGTTGGAGACAGACAGGTGGTCTGTCCAAAGAGGACTGGATTCCAGTAAGGACATTGTTTTGTTTGAGCTCACTGAAAGCCAGAGCGCTGAGGAGGAACACCAGCAGTTTTCCTTGAACCTAGAAGGGAGTTAGGGTTCAAGAAGTGAGGTAGTGCCCTAAGTAGAGGCTAAGCTGTTTATTATTTTTGTTCCTGTAAATGTTGTAAAGCTGAATAAAGCAGTTTTCTTTTGGATTGCTACAAGCTCCTACGTTACTGTTTTTGGCGCTCAGCACCACAAAAGTCGCCTGTGAGGTCCGGAAGCTTCTACCTTTGATGCTAAGTTACCCCCAAACCCTACAGTATATACCTTAATTTTACTGATTTACTAATCTATTAACTCCTTTAATGTTCTCCATGTATTTATTTATCTGTATATTTATATTTATGTTTTTTTAATCTCATATGTGTATATATCATTAATTTTTGGCAATTTTTATATGTATATATGGGCTATATATATAATATTTTGGGTTCAATTCCCATCTATATGTCATTATATGTCATTCTGAATTTGGTTTTTGTAAATGTTTAGATTTTATCCAATTGTACTTGAAGAAGGGCTGATTAGCCCGAAACACGTCTACTATGGAATAAAGCTTTTTACCCCTTTGAAGATCCTTGTCCGAATAGCGCCGTTCCAGCCCTCTTTTGGTTTTCTAAACCATCCCTTCTGTCTAGTACACAGCCATACATGGAGCTAAAGCCGCAGTACAAAGCCATGCATGGAGCTACAGCCACAGTACACAGCCATACCTAGAGCTACAGCCACAGTACACAGCCACACCTGGAGCTACAGCCACAGTACACAGCCATACATGGAGCTACAGTCTAAAGGAAATCATACAAACAAATCCATACATGTATCGCACGAAAACATCCTCATACACGCCGTCATGGACTACAACAACAACAGCCGCATCAACAGCCATACATGGAACTACACACATTCAATACAACACAAGTCCAACCATGGAGATACAAGCCAGTACATGGCCAAACTGGATCTACATCCAGCCGCATACAACAGCCAGACACGTAGCTACAAGAGCCCAGTACACACCATATGTGGAGAGCCACACACAGTTACACCGAAATACATGGAGCCGTACGAATACGCAGTACACCACTTGACTACCTGAAGGGGTTAGACTGTGGGTGGGCGGCTATGTTTCCCCTAGGTTTGTGAGCTCTTATTAACATCCCTTATCTCTGCGCCGTAGAGCTACGGACGCGAGCGTTAGGGGTTTAAACACTGTGAAGCCGTTGGATGTGTCAAAAACGCCATAAAAAAGGCGTGAATGCACCCCAAAGGGTTTTCCCAAAATTCAAATTAGACCCTATCCGGTATAGGGCCTAACTTGAATTTGTGAAAACACTTTTAAGCACAGAAAACAGGTAGCGGTAACTTTTTTCCTTGATTTAATTTTCTGGTTTTTTTTTGTTATTAATGAACGTCTTATACCACCATATAATATCTAGAGTTACATTATTAGTGAACATTTCGTACTCCTCCGCGGTATCAATATCCTCAAACATTTGTGAGAGGGTATTATATTCCCTTTGGAGAAAATGTTGTGTGACTTGTACTGACCGAATCACTTTTTATTTGAACACCATCTAATGCATAGATTCAGATAATTCAATTACTCTTACCCCTGTACGAACGATTATTTAAAAAACTTACATACCTAACTATTGCCGCTAAAAGAATTAGAGTTAACGTCCAGTTATGATCGGGTTGCCATAGCAACTAGACGCCCACCTTCAAGCTGCCAGTTTCGTTTCACCTGACCCGAGGTTCGCTCCTGACGCGCTATATCTAGCGAACAAGGGGGTATTGCTGGTTCGTTATTGTCTGGCGGATTACGCCTGCTGCTGTTGAAAAATCACTCCCTGTAAGTACAAACCTCTTATACCTACATTCCACTGCGCGCTAAGTGAGATCGTCACCGCTTATACTTGTCTGAATGTATTATTTTACTCCAATTCCCTAGACTTCGGCTACCATTAGCACCAATACGACTGAATTACTATCCCAACTTTTTTGACGTTGCCTAGTGATATGGTTTAGTATTGTAGAGTGTGAACCTAGGTGGGCTGCGGAGCGACCCACAACCAGGGTTGAAAAAGGACCTTGCCACCGTCCCATCCCTGCCAATCTATAGGAGGAGAGCCCACAGCAAGCCAGTGCTGTGTGTCCTACAGTCAGCAGGAGAGACTAGGGACCGGTTGGAGACAACGGTGGCTCTGTCCAAAAGACTGGATCCAGTAAGGACAATTGTTTTTGTTTGGCTCACTAAGAGGCCAGAGCGTGAGGAGGAACACCATCGTTTTTCCTTGACCTAGTAAGGGAGTTAGGGTTTCAAGAAAGTGAGGTAGTGCCCTAAGTAGAGGCCTAAGCTGTTATTATTTTGTTCCTGGTAAATGTTGTAAGCTGAAATAAAGCGTTTTCTTTTGGTATGTCTACCGCTCCTACCGGTTACTGTTCTTTTGGCGCTCACCACACCCAAATGAGTCCCACGGAGCGCCCCGGACAGCTTACCTTTGATGCTAAGTTACCCCCGCACACGACAACCCCCCTAGCAGGAGCACTATGACCTAAAGGTTTCCGCATATCCTTCCTCTCTTCCAATTCCATCATGCGAGGGAAGACTATTTTTTATCTGTATATGTCCATAGTTGCCTAAATGTTTTTTTATCCTATGTGTATATATCATTATTTTGTGCATTTTTATATTATAGATGGTGCTATATAATAATATTTTGGGTTCAATTCCCATCTATAGTACTTATTGTCATTCTAATTTGGTTTTTGTAAATGTTTAATATCTTTATTATCCAATATGTACTTGAGAAGGGCTGATGCCCGAACAACGTCTCTATGGAATGAAAGCTTTTACCCCTTTGAAGATCCTTCGTCCAAAGACATAGCGCCGTTTCCAGCCCACTTTTGGTTTTCTAAACAGTCCCTTCTGTCTAGTACAATCACGCCACTATGGCTCAAGCCGCCGTCGTCCAACAGCCATGCATGGAGTCCACGCCACCGTCCCCGCCTCCCTCGAGCTACAGCCCCAGTCCCCCGCCCACACCCTGGGTGGACTGCCGCCCAGGATACACACAGAAGCCATACCTTGCGCTCCCGCGCAGAGTACATACACAGCCATACATGAAGCTACAGCCACAGTACACAGCCATGCATGAGGCTACAGCCGCAGTACACAGCCACACATGGAGCTACAGCCATACATGGAGCCACAGCAGCAGTACACAGCCACACATGGAGCTACAGCCGCAGTAAACAGCCACACATGGAGCTACAGCCGCGGTACACAGCCATACACAGAGCTAAAGCCGCAGTACACAGCCATATGTGGAGCCACAGCAGCAGTACACAGCTATACATGGAGCTACAGCCGCAGTACACAGTGTGAGACACTGAAGGGGTTAACTGTGGATGGGCGGTATGTTTCCCCTAGGTTTTGCTATTACGCAAGGCCTTAGTGCTGAGGTTGTGTTGTCCAGCACCTTGGACACAGGTGATGGGAGCAGCCTAATGAGTCTGCATAAGTGGCTGAGCAGAGCTCAGAGTGTTGTCTCTCTCTGGAAGGAGGCTGGAGAGCACACAGCCCTGACCTCTGTGCCTGCCTGGAGCAGCCAAGTGATTTTTGTTAGTGGTGAGTTAGAGAATCACTGTATAGTTAGCACCCTGACGGGTAGGATATTATTTGTTTTGATGCCTGAATGTGAAGGCTGTTTTATTTTGTACCTGCTGAAATAAACACAGGCGAGACCTGTTTTGGACTGTACTTTGGTGTCACTGTCGTGAACTGCATCCCAGCACCCCGCTACCACGGTCTCTACTGGGCCAAATCTCCCACAACAGCCATACATGGAACTACAGCCGCAGTACACAGCCCTATATGGAGCTGCAGCCGCAGTACACAGCCATACATGGAGCTACAGCCATACATGGAGCCACAGCAGCAGTATACAGCCATACATGGAGCCACAGCAGCAGTATACAGCCATACATGGAGCTCCAGCCACAGTACACAGCCATACATGGAGCTACAGCCGCAGTACACAGCCATACATGGCGCTAAGGCCGCAGTACACAGAAACGTATAAAGCGGGACTAGCACACCTAAGATAAGTATAATGAGGGTCAAGGCTATACATATAAACTATGGAACTCACAAGAAAACAGAAGTATGCCATAAGACCAAAAAAATAAAGTATAAACAACTTTTATTGATATGGATTACACCACAACACAAAAAAAAAACATAAAAACATTTAAAAGTGTGAACAACACACAAACAAACAATCCAGCAAGGGGATAGTGCTGGTCACCCCTACAAACCACCAGCTCCCCCTCCTGAGATAACACCCCCCTAGCCGCACAAAATCCAGAAATGTATCTTATAGTGGATGAAATATCCAGTGTATGTGGTCAAAGCTCATAATCCCGGGAGAATCAACAAAAAGTAAACCAGCAATCCTCCAAAAGAACAATCTATAAGCAAGTGCAATGAGGTGCATGTACAAAATGGATACACATATCTACCTGCTACAACCGGGATGAACGCAATGGGGAGGTGAGGGGAAGCTGGGGCACACAGCCCCACGCATATCGCCACCCAACTGGCTTCCTCAGGGGTGTCGTGGTGTTGGCTGTTGTCCTATTTATGTGCTGGCGTCTCTCATGGGGCAAAACGAGCCGCAGCTGATGACTTCCGGTCCAGACCAGAAGTCTAGTATGTCTCTGTCATGTGCATGTTAGCGCGGTCTCAGAAGTATAAGTGATCGCGCGTGCGCCAGAATTTGGCACACGCAGCTGCGCACACGCCACAAACTGGCGCACGCTCCCGATCATGTCCCCTGCTGTTCACAAACGGTATTGCACAATAGTGGCCGGTGAATATGTGAACTTACATCGTGTGGGCAGTAACCCCAAATATGGGGTAAAGTGACATCGTGCATGCAGACTCTAGAATGCATCAAGCAGTCTGGAGTCAGGGAAAGGATACATGGATGTTATGTATTGGTGTATCCTGAACTCTTGGATTGCAATTGAAAAATTAGTGTTCAAGTGGGTACACATATGAAAATCCTATTTAACAGTCTGATACAATATAATATAATTATACAGCTAAATGACAAACTAATCTAGATGAACAATTCATTATGCATTTATGTGTCAGTGATTGAAGTTGCGCCCAACAAGGGTATTCATACCCACGCGTATGCCAAGATATACATTCATTCTTTCATGGGCCCATGAACCATACATCCACACACCCATTCAACATACATACCAAAGTGCAGGAGGCCTGTGTGACAAGAAGAGCAAGAGGAGCACATGCCAAGCAACATAGAACCAGAACAACATAATGTAGTACTATAATCAATAGAAACACATATATCTCAAGTAGAAATAGAAAAGATCATAAAAATACATGATCTTACAACAGTCTTATATCATAAATTTACAATTTCAACCGCTGGTGCATCCGGCATGGGAGTCAGGATTTTTGAAAAGCAAGTCGTCCAGTTGGGCTGTTCAATGGATGTTATTATCCTATATAGTCAAAAGGTCAGGAGGGGTCATGGAGTAGATCGATCAGACACGAATCTCAGAGTGGGAAGGGCAAGGTGGAACATAACCCTGTACGGTAAGTATACAATTAATGGAGTTAGGTGAAATGTAAAGTGCAAGGAAAACAAGGGGGGGCAAGAGCTGGGGGAGGGGGAAGGGGGAACAAAAACAAGGGGGAGGCGGGGGGCGGGAGGGTTAGGGGAGTGAGTGATCGGGCCTGGGTGCAACTGCCAAGTACACAAGGCGGAAAATAGTGAAAGTGAACAATGGTGACGTGGTCAGTGCCCAATGGTGGTGTGAGAACAATGAGGGGAATATGAAATGGATGTACACAATAGGGAAAGTGAACATGCACCAAGTGTGATGTGGGCTACTTACTAACCCAAGAGGTGAAAAACTGTGAAGAAGGGGTCACATAAAAACCAGTTGCCATGCCATGTAAGGTGACCCAAGGAGTGCAACGTGTCAAACCAAAGGAAAAAGTGGGGGGATGAGAAGGCCGTGGTATGGGACCTATTAAATGAAAGTGAAGGTGTGTGTTTGCAAGGGAGCCGGTAGACATCTGCCCAGCCGAGGAGAGAGATTGATGAAATTGAGAACCAGGACCAGGGTTTGTTGTCATCCTATTTGGTCTTATTGTTTGTGTTGAAAAAAAGGTCGATGCTGTGTGTTCGGTTTCGACACACGTCTCTTCTATATCCTTTGCGCTATAGTTTTACTTGGATACCCCGCATCTTGTATCTCTGTGACGTTCTTAGTGCATGGCTCCTGATTGTTCAGGTTGCTGCAATTTCTCTCTTCAACGGAGAATGTCCCACCGGGATAAGCATTCGTTCATATGTTGGGATGAAAACTTGAATGATTTAAAGGCTATTATGTGGCCGTTTTTTTTAAACTAAATAGAGTGGTCTGAATCTGCCTTCCTTCACTGAAAATTCGCAAATCCAAAAATATACTTCCGAGTTGAGATAATTGTGTTGTGACTGATCTGACAGTTGTTTGGTATTGAATCTCTGTACAAAGACATTTATAGAGCATCCAAGACCCTTCCAAAAAGAAAGTATGTCATCAATCAAGCGATCCATGCCAGAAATGTTCCCTAGGTAGGCAAGGGGTACACGTGCTCCCCCCTCCCACCACCGCCCAGAAAGAGTTCGCGTAGGGGGGCGCAACGCTCCCCCATATCGCCGTCCCGAGAATCTGGCTATAGAACGTTCTATCGAATACAAAGATTTGTTTAGATGACATCCCAAAAGTTCAATCAAAAGTCTTGGTGTCGATCATCCCCACCTTCCATGTTTTGGAAAAATAGTTTGACCGCATCCAAGCCCTACCCTGATGAGATAAATTCGTGTATAATACCTCCACACCTTTCAGACAATCCACACAGATCTTCGGCAGTAAGGACTATTCTTCATTTGTGTTAAAGGTGCGATGATCACGGATGTGAATGTGTAAACGGTGCAAAGGTCTCCGAAGAATGAGTCAACATATATGTGCATGCTTTTTTCACATAATCCCGCGAGTCCCAGCCACAAAGGCCTACCGGCGGGACATCTAGGATTGTAATGCCCTTCGGGAGCATGTATAAGGTTTGGGGGATTCACAGGATTCTTGACCGTCATGTAGGCCCTCTCTTGCTTGGTTATTATAACTTGATGGAATGCCACATCTAAAAGGCGATCTAAATTTTTTCTTAAAGACCTCCGTTGGATCTGAGGGTAATGTGGTGTAATAGGCACTGTTAGACAACTGTCTCTTGGCTTCTTGCACATACATCTCAATGGGCCACAACACTATATTACCTCCTTTGTTTGCTTCTTTTATGGTAAACATGTTGTTCCTTTGGCCGCAGTACACAGCCATACATGGAGCAACAGCCGCAGTACACAGCCATACATGGAGCTACAGCCACAGTACACAGCCATAAATGGAAATACAGGAGCAGAACACAGCCATAAATGGAAATACAGGAGCAGAACACAGCCATACATGGAGCTATAGGCACAGTACACAGCCATACATGGAAATACAGGAGCAGTAAACAGACATACATTGAACTACAGTCGCAGTACACAGTCATACATGGATCTACAGGAGCAGTACACAGCCATACATGGAGCTATAGCCTCAGTACACAGCCATACATGAAGCTACAGCCACAGTACACAGCCATACATGAACCTACAGGAGCAGTACACAGCCATACATGGAGCTATAGCCGCAGTACACAGCCATACATGGAGCTACAGTCACAGTACACAGACATACATGGAGCTACAGCCACAGTACACAGCCATACATGAAACTACAGGAGCAGTACACAGCAGTACACAGCTACAGGAGCAGTACACAGCCATACCTGGAGCTACAGCCACAGTACACAGCCATACATGGAGCTACAGCCACAGTACACAACCATACATGAAACTACAGGAGCAGTACACAGCCATACATGAAACTACAGGAGCAGTACACAGCCATACATGGAGCTACAGCAGCAGTGCACAGCCATACATGGAGATTCAGCCACAGTACACAGCCATACATTTAGATACAGCCGCAGTACACAGCGATACATGGAACTACAGGATTTGTACACAGCCATACATGGAGCTACAGTCACAGTACACTGTAATACAATAAGATGTTTTCCCAGCGAGGATTGGACACAGTTAGTGTGCATTCACACTGCCGTTGTGGGGACGCATATATGGCTGCAACCTTGGCTACAGTAATCATAGTATCATAGTATATAAGGCTGGAAAAAGACGCAAGTCCATCAAGTCCAACCTTTAAGAATTAAATAAATGTTTTATCCCCATGATAAAACCCGTGATATTTTCTCTCTCCGGAAGGGTAGCCAGGCCTCTCTTGAACATGTACATAGAGTCCGCCATAACAACCTCCTGCGGCAGAGAGTTCCATAGTCTCACTGCTCGTACAGTAAAGAACCTTTTCCTATGTTGATGGTAAAATCGCCTCTCCTCTAGGCGCAGAGGATGCCCCCTTGTCCTGGTCACAGGCCTAGGTATAAAAAGATCTTTGGAGAGATCCTTGTATTGTACATTGTAATGAGGTCTCCCATCAGTCGTCTTTTTTCTTAACCGAATAATCCCAAATTTTGTAACCTGTCAGTGTATTCTAATCCCCCCATTCCCCTAATAATCCTGGTTGCTCTCCTCTGCACCCGTTCCAGCTCTACTATATCCTTTTTATACACTGGTGCCCAAACTATACACAATATTCCATGTGTGGTCTGACCAGGGATTTGTATAAGGGCAAAACTATGTCTTTATCATGAGCATCTATTCCTCTCTTGATACATCCATAATTTTATTTGCTTTAGCAGCAGCCGTCTGGCTCTGGTCACTAAAATTAAGTTTACTATCCACCAATACCCCCAAGTCCTTTTCAGCTCCAGTTTTACTAAGTAATTGACTTTTGTTTCCATGGCCCAAGTACATAAATTTACATTTATCTACATTAAACCTCATCAACCATTTCTCTGCCCACTCCTCAAGCTTCCACAAATCCCTCGGTAATGCTAAACTATCGACCTTCGTATTTATTACTTTACACAGCTTAGTATCATTTGCAAATATTGAAACTTGACTGTGTAAACCCACTACAAGGTCATTAATAAAAATATTAAAAAGAAGTGGCCCCAATACTGACCCCTGTGACACTCCACTGGTAACGTCAACCCAATCTGAGAATGTGCCATTAATGATCACCCGTTTTCTATCACTAAGCCAATTACTTACCCAAATACACAGATTTTCTCCTATTCCCAGCACTCTCATTTTATATACCAACCTTTTATGTGGCACGGTGTCAAATGCCTTTGAAAATTCCAGATATACAACGTCCACAGCGTCCCCCATGTATGGACCTCGATTCTAGCTCTGTATCTAATGTTTGATAGAACGTGATTAACACTTACATTAGGAGTAGTCTGGTAGTCTTTCTTATTACATGAAGGGTGGGCCCCCCTGGGCCCCCCCCAAATTTTTTCTGGTGGGCCCAAGGTACACCAGTCCAACACTGCACCTGATAAATTAAGTTACTCAGTTTTGAGCTTGCTCAATTTTGGCTTGTGGTTCTAAGTGGCTTGTGAACATAAGTGGAGAGTTGAAAAAGAGAAGTCCACAGAACTGTAAGTAATCTACATTTTATATCTCTTGATTTATATACTCATCGCAGTTTTGTAACTAGGATATGACTAGCAAGATTGGTGGTATGCTCCAATGCAAACTCTGCCGTATGTATACACTGCTGGAGCAGGAGTTCCAGGGTGAATACCGCTGTGACAGATGTACCCATATTTTTCTGTTGGCAGCTCGTGTTAGCGATCTGGAGGAAGATATTGCATGGCTGCGAGCAATCGACAGTCTTGAGAGGAGTATGCTGCTCATTGAGCAAGCAATAAG
The DNA here is from genome assembly GCA_019512145.1 of Engystomops pustulosus. Lineage (NCBI taxonomy): Eukaryota > Metazoa > Chordata > Amphibia > Anura > Leptodactylidae > Engystomops > Engystomops pustulosus. Next base: position 74,545,258 of record CM033646.1, read on the forward strand.
CGGGGTAGAAGTGGAGGGTGGAGATGTAAGCCAGCAGGACCAGGTGGGTAGCTGGGTTACTGTAAATAGAGGGAGTAGAAAGGGGTCAAAGAAAAGGAAGGCCAACTTTGACTCTGAACATCCAAGCAAAATTGCAAAATTGTGCAATAATGTAAGGACGCCAGTGTCAGAAATGGGAGCCCTAGCGGATCCTGCTCTCCCTAACAGCCGGGGGAGCAGACCAGCTAGTAGTAGGGTGGATGGAAGTGCAGGTAAGCCAAGGCAGCTAGTGGTTGTAGGGGACTCTATAATCAGGAAGACGGATAGAATAATTTGTTACCAAGACCGCCTCCACCGAATGGTTTGCTGTCTCCCTGGTGCCAGGGTTCGGCATGTGGAGAAAGGGTGGATAAATTACTGGGAGGGACTGGGGATGACCCAGCTGTTGTGGTCCATATTGGTACCAATGATAGAATAGATGGTAGGTGGAGGAGCCTGAAGAATAATTTTAAAAAATTAGGTTCAAAGCTTAAGGAAAGGACCTCCAAGGTAGTATTCTCATTAATTCTACCAGTGCCATGCACTACATGGAGCAGACAGCGGGAGCTCAGGGAGTTAAATGCATGGCTTAGATCCTGGTGTAGAGCTGAGGGATTTGGGTTCCTAAAGCACTGGGCTGACTTGTCATTGGGGTGCAAGCTGTTTTCCGCAGATAATGTGCTCCTAAATTGAAGGGGCAGAAAGGTCAGAGAGGGGGCAGGTTATGTTGGTGAGTGGTGAGGTGGGCGGTGTATGTGGGACCGAGCCACTGGATAAGGAGATCCACAAGTTACAAAACAGTGGTGAGGATATTTGTGCCGGCAAAATAACTTTAAATCAGCTAAATAAATGTGGGAAATTAAACTGTATGTTCACAAATGCCAGAAGTATCACATGCAAAATGGGCGAGCTTGAGGCTCTGGTATTAGAGGAACAGTTAGATGTTGTTGGTATAGCAGAGACATGGCTTGAGGCATCACATGATTGGGGTGTTAATATTCAAGGTTTTTGCACTGTTTAGGAAAGACAGGGCATAATAGGAGGGGAGGTGGTGTATGTCTGTATGTCAAATGAGACTTACAAGCGATTGTGAATGAGACAGTGGTCTCAGAGTGTGAGGAGGCTGAAACTTTGTGGGTTGAAATTCAAAGCCAAGAAAGCTTTGAGAAAATTATTTTTGGTGTAATATATAGACCCCCTAACATCTCTCTAGGAAATAGAGGGTCACCTATATAAACAGATGGATCGGGCTACACAAGAGGGGACCATAGTGATAATGGGAGACTTTAACTTTCCAAATATAAATTGGGGTCAGGGCCCTTCTTCATCTGTGAAGGGGAGACATTTTGTTAGCGTTCTGCAGGATAATTTTATGATTGTGGGGGTTATGCATTGTTGGACCTTGTGATTTCCAACAATGAGGAGATTGTCCAAAATGTCAGTGTCCGGGAACCCCTTGGGAACAGCGATCATAATATAATTAATTTCCTCTTAAACTGTACAAAGCAGAAACAGGTGGAAAAATCAAAAACTTTGAATTTTGAGAGGGCTAATTTCCAGAAATTCAGGGCTGCACTAAAGGATATAGACTGGGATCAGATTCTGTCAAATGATGATACTAATGTTAAATGGGAGAAATTCAAATCTATCCTGGGTTTTTATACTTCTAAATTTATTCCAATAGGTAACAAGTATAGACGGGCTAGATTACACCCCACGTGGCTTACAGCTACAGTTAAAAGGGCAATTAATGAGTAAAAGAGTGGATTTAAAAAATATAAATCTGACGGGTCATCTGAGGCTTTCAATACTTACAAAAAACTTACCAAAATCTGTAAAAAGGAAATCAAATCAGCCAAAATACAAAATGAAAGATAGGTGGCTAAAGATAGCAAAACAAATCCCAAGAAATTTTAAGTATATCAGTGCAAAAAAAAATAAAAAATGGTTTAGAACAGGTTGGACCCCTTTGTTCTGAAAACGGACCATCGGTGTCTGGAGACCAAGAGAAGGCGGATATACTTAATAGGTTTTTTAGCTCCGATAGAAGAAAGAACTTCTGACATGGGTGGTTCCAGTGCGGGTCATGCATCTTGTAATATACTAGACTGGCTGAATGTAGACATGATCCAATCTAATCTCAATAAAGTCAATGTGTACAAGCCTCCTGGACCAGATGGGTTATACCCCAGAATTCTTAAATAACTCAGTTCTGTTATTGCTGTACCGCTGTCAAAAATCCTCCAAGATCCCGTAATGTCTGGTGTGGTGCCAAGTGACGGGCGCAAGGCAAATGTGGTGCCAATATATAAACAGGGCTCTAGAACTTCGTCAGGCAATTACAGGCCTGTAAGCTTAACTTCCATTGTGGGGAAAATATTGTAAGGGTTTGTAAAAGACTATATGCTGGAGTATGTGACATCAAATAGTATAATAAGTGACAGTCAACATGGGTTTACTAAGGATAGAAGTTGTCAAACTAACCTGATCTGCTTTTATGAGGAGGTGAGCAGATGCCTGGATGGAGGAGCAGCTGTGGATATTGTGTTCTTGGACTTTGCAAAGGCATTTGAAACTGTACCTCTTAGACGCCTGATGGGTAAAATTAGGGCTGTTGGTTTGGCAGAAATCATTTCCAATTGGATTGAGAACTGGTTGAAGGATTGTATTCAGAGAGTTGTGGTCAATGATTCCTACTCTGGTCACCAGTTATGAGTGGTGTACCCCAGGGTTCTGTGCTTGGTCCACTACCATTTAATATATTTATTAATGATATAGAGGTAGGAATTAATAGCACTGTGTCTATTTTTGCAGATGACACCAAGCTGTGTAGTATAATACAGTCTATGGAGGATGTTCATAGGCTGCAGGATGACTTGGACAAACTGAATGTTTGGTCATCCACTTGGCAAATGAGGTTTAATGTGGATAAATGTAAGGTTATGCACCTAGGGGCTAATAATCCAAAGGCAAAATATGTCCTTGGGGAGTAAATGTGGGAGAGTCCCTTGTTGAGAAGGACCTGGGGGTACTAGTTGATCATAAATTGAATAACAGCATGCAATGTCAATCAGCTGCCTCTAAAGCCAGTAGGATCTTGTCATGTATCAAAATTAGTATGGACTCTCGGGATAAGGATGTAATATTATCAGTGTAAGCATTGGTTCGGCCTCACCTGGAATATGTTGTCCAGTTCTGGGCACCGGTCCATAAAAAGGATGCCCTGGAGCTAGAGAGGGTTCAACATAGAGCCACAAAAATAAGGGGTGTGGAGGGTCTCAGTTATGAGGAAATATTAAAACAACTAGATATATTTAGTCTGGAAAAGAGACGACTACGAGGGGACATGATTAATCTACTTAAATATATGAATGGTCCATACAAAAAATATGGTGGTTGATGGTTGTTTCAGATTAAATCAAATCAAAAGACGGAGGGGCACTGCCTCCGTTTAGAGAAATCAAGGTTTAATCACCAGAGGCGACAGGGCCTTTTTACTATGAGAACTGTCAATCTGTGGAATAGCCTGTCTCAGGCTCTGGTCACAGCAGGGACAGCAGAGAGCTTCAAGAAGGGTCTAGATGCCTTTTTACACCTAAATAACATTGATGGCTATGTTATATAGAATTGTTTCTCCTAAATCCCTTCCTCATCGAATCCCTTCCCTTCCTTGGTTGAACTTGATGGACAAGTGTCTTTTTTCAACCGTATAAACTATGACTATGAACTGGAACTCTTAATGTTGGAGCGCAAATATGATATAGTGTGTATCAGCGAGACATGGCTGGACAGTATCTATGACGGTTATAGATGGTTACACTTTTTAAGGGAATGGGGGATTTAATTGAGAAGAAATGATAAGATGTCACACATCTAAAGAGAACTAAATACATTAAAAAGAAAGAGATGTGTATGTATGACACATAAAAATTTTTATTAAGTAAAGCATAAAAACACACTAAAAATCCAATTAAGTGTACATACCTCAAGAAACTCCCCAAGCAGGCATTTGATAAATAACAAGGAATATCACACTGAATGATATCAAGGTAAGTAGAAACATATAAAAGAATACACAATCAGTATGCAAAGGATACCTAGGACCACAAATTTATAATGAATAACATACAAGTGTATACCATAGACGCCAGGTCCTGGTGACGGTAAAGTGCAATATAATAAAGTGCAAAGGCTACATTACCAATCGATGAGAATAAAGTCTGGGGAGGAGGGAAGTGCCCCACGCGTATCGCCCGGCTCGCGGGCTTCGTCAGGGGATACTGATAGATGGTTATAGTCTTTTTTAGAAATGATTGTATAAATAAAAAAGGGGGAAGGGGTTTGTTTGTTAAATCCTATCTCAAACCCATCCTTAGAGATGACATCGGTGACGCAAATGAAAATGTGGAGAGAAAGTAAGGGGAGGGAAAAAGAATAATAAAATATTACTAGGGGTTTGTTATAAGGCTCCAAATAAAATGGAGGCAGCAGAGGGAAAGCTGATAACTCAAATGGATGCGGCTTCAAAGCATGGTGAAGTACTTATCATGGGGGACTTCAATTACCCAGATATTGACTGGGGGTTAGAAACCTGCAGGTCCTTCAAAGGTAGCAGGTTTTTGTAGACAACAAAAAACTATTACTAGAGATGGGCGAATTTTTCAAAATTCGATTTGAACAGGTTCACCAAATTTTTTGACAAAATTTGTTTCCTAGCTGCAGAGAGCCTATAGGGTGTTGTAGAAAATTGTGCCATGCATGTATATGGAGAGTGGTTTGGTCTTCAGACAATGCAGTGTTTTTGTACGATATGCACATGACAGCTGCCACTCTTAGAAACACTTCACTCTTTAATTCCTTGGGGACTTACAGAGGCCAACTTAACCAAAAAAAGTGAAGCGGGATCAACCTGACAAGGTAACGTCTGTGCCATCTCGAAAGAACTGAGCTGAGGGTCAAGATCCCACTATAACGTCAAAGAGTTCACTCTTTTTACACTGACATCAGATGATTCAATATATTACTACAGAACCTATTCTGTTAAGTGGGGATACATGTAGAAAACTCCTAAAAGAGTGGAGAGGGTGTCAGCAGTAACGTCATTGCATTGACGTCACTGATCATTTTGCCGTTCTTTTCATCTGTCAGTGTCCGCTTTCAATTGGTCAATAATCCATTAGTATCAATAGTCAATAATCCATCAGTATTGCAAAAGCCAAAAGCAAACAGGAGTTGATCCAAAACAGAGATGACCAGTAAATGGGCTATTTGCATGTCCTCTGTGTTCTGTATCCACTCCTGCTTTTGGCTATCAATCCTGAGTCTTTTCATTCCTTCTGACAGATGAAATGAAGGGGAAAACCAAACATAGTGGCAATGTCATAGAGTGGTGGAGGGTGAAAACAATATTATGGAAATCACCGGGTGTTCTAGGGAGACAACAGTCAGTTGGCAGCAGCATGAGTAGGCCGCAGAGTGGCAAAATGACAAATTATGGAGTAATAAATGAAAAAAAAATCACATTCCCTGGCTGGTCTTGGAGGTAGAGTTCACAGCTGAAGTGCTTCCCTGGCTGTGCTTCCAATAGAGTAAATCCAAAAAGGTAAGAAGGGAGCCAGAGCACTTGAATAAAATCAAATGATTTTTTGTTGCCAATCATGTGCATTGACGGTGTAGGTACATAAGCAGAAAAATCTACGCATTTCAGCTCAACGCCGAGCCTTAGTCATGGTATAACAAACAATGTTAAAAGCAAAACTTTATACACCATTACACACCTGAATAATTAACACACCGACGCATCACATCTGGTTGAGTATACGTGGCCACGTCTTACCGAAGTGAACAATAAATATATACCAAAGATCGTAATGAAATTTACACATTCCAAGAACAATTAATAAATGTAAGTAAGATCATTTTTGGAGTTCATCCTGTTCGGATACCTAGAGTTGAGAGCGAGAATCCAAAACGCCTCTCTCCTAAGGAGAAGTCTTCTCCACTCTCCACCTCTAGTTGGCCAGTTCACATGTACAATGCCAAAAAACTGAAAACCAGAGAGATTTTTATTATGATTCTCTATGAAGTGTTTTGTGGCACCAGAAGCAATGAAGTCACCATTCTTAATACTTGTTAGATGTTGTGCAATCCTGGCTTTCAGTTTTTGTATTGTGCAGCCTACATAGATAACGGAACAGCAAGTGCATTTAATAATATAAACAACATATTGTGTATCGCCATTAATGAACGATGTTATCTTGTCGCTTTTTCTGCCTTCCGCCCTGAATTCAGACATTTTGTTCGCTTCGAATATACAAACATTACATCTATTACCTCCACACTTGAAGAAACCCTTCACTGATAACCATGTTTTCGTTTTAACCTGGGCATTAAAATTGCTAGGTGATAAAATGTTTCACAAAGTTTTTCCACGTTTTGCAAAGCTTCTGTGACCATCCCTCATGACACAACCTACAAAGGACTGTGAGTCAAGCCTGTTTATATGGACTGTGTTTTCTGTTATATGCTGAAGCAAGCGATTCTGTTTCGTTAAACTGTTTTGGAAAGAAATAAAACAGCTACCTGGACTGTTACTGAAGTTGCCATTTGAGTTGATCCCTTACAATTGGTGCTTTGGATGTGGGCATAATCCTCTGGATATATTGTTTGTGTAGAGAAAAGCCTTCAGCTCAGAGCCAGCACACAGCAGCTGCCATGGAGGAGGTGATCAAGCACTTTGTGCAGTCAAACTTGCAGCAACAGAGAGCACATGCTGAGGCTTTGCAAGCCCAACAGGAAACCAACAAGCACCTTGTCCAGCAGATGGCAGTACTGACAGACACCGTCCGCATGCGGGAGAGTCCAGTTCTGCCAAACCAAGATGATGGTCATCGTGTCAGAAAGACTGTAAGGGAAGCATTACAGAAGATGACCCCGGAGGATGATGTTGAGGCGTTCCTCACAGTATTTGAGCGAGTGGCTGACCGAGAGAAGCTGCCGCCAGGTCAGTGGGCTGAAGTACTGGCTCCATATTTAACTGGCGAGCCCTAAAAGGCGTATTATGACCTGGCCCTGCAGGATGCCAAGGAGTACCCCAAATTAAAAGCGGAAATACTGGCACGGCTTAGTGCCACTTTAGCAGTCCGGGCACAGAGGGTGCACCACTGGGCCTATAGCCTGGACAAGCCGCCAAGATCACAGCTGTTTGACCTTTTGCATCTAGTCCAGACGTGGTTGCAACCAGACACCTGCTCTCCAGCCCAGATTGTCGAACGAGTGGTTGTAGACCGATTTATGCACTCGCTTCCCCATGCCATACAGTGCTGGGTTGCACAGGGTGACCCCCAGAATGCAGATGATCTAGTGGGATTGGTAGAGAGGTTCCACACTATGGAGAAATCCCTGGTAGGGCCAGGGGATATGAAATCCGTATACTGGGAGCCCCAAAAAGATTGGAACTGTCAGAGACTGGGGCCTAAAACCTCTCATGATGGTCGCACCAAGGACAAAGGGGGGTACAAACCAGTGACCAAAGGGATACCCTGGGAGATAATCTGTTGGAGATGTCACGCTCCGGGTCATATGGCGGCCCAGTGTCCCCTCACCACAGAGCCCATGGATTGCTATGTGGCTCGCTGCAGTTCCCTTTTTGCCCAGCCTGCATGTAGTGCCATACCAGCCAAGGGGGAGGGACCACAGATGTGTACCCTGATGGTTAATGGGACTCTTGTTTCAGGACTGTTGGACTCAGGTCACTCTCATCTCGGCCACTCTCCCTCACATTATGGCCCCTGGGAAAACTCTGGGTGTCACATGCATCCATGGGGACACCAAAGTTTACCCAGTGGCTCAGGTTATGCTTGGGACAGACCAGGGTACTGTGTTGCACAATGTGGGGGTTGTTAAACAACTGATGTATGAGGTAATTGTTGGATGTGATTGCCCTCTGTTCTGGGACCTATGGGCCAAGGCAGCTTTGCAAAGTTCCCCAGAGAACCCAGTCAACTCTGTTGATGGAAATCCTGAGGAAACACCAGGGTTCCCTCTGAATGTCCTAAAAGGGGAGAATGAGGAAGATTCAACTTCAGAGGAGGCAGCTGTCCCTGACTTAAATGTATCCAGGGAAAATTTTGGCACAGCCCAACTCCGAGACATGACATTAAAAGGGGCGCTAGAGAATGTTACAGTGTTAAATGGGGCTGCTCAAGAACCTGGGGCAGACAACCGGTACTCACATTTTGCCCTGAATCAGGACCTTTTATATCGGGTGACTAAAATAAGGGATGAGATAGTGGAGCAGCTACTAGTCCCAGGGCCATATAGACATATGGTTATGGATATGGCCCATTCACATGTGTTGGGAGGTCACCTAGGGGTGGACAAAACACTTGAGAGGGTACTACAACGATTCTATTGGCCAGGTTGTTACCGGGAAATCAGAGATTACTGTCAATCCTGCCCTATCTGCCAGATCACATCCCCAGTGGCACATTTCCGCAGCCCTCTGGTCCCTTTGCCAATTATTGAGGTCCCATTTGAAAGAATAGCAATGGACCTGGTAGGACCCTTAGTGAAGTCAGCTCGGGGGCATCAGTACATCCTAGTCATTGTGGATTATGCAACACGTTACCCCGAGGCTGTCCCCCTAAGGAACCCCCTCCTCCCGAAATATTGCCAGGGAGTTGTTCTATGTTTTTTCCCGTGCAGGGATTCCCAAGGAGATCTTAACGGACCAGGGAACCCCGTTCATGTCAAAGGTGATGAGGGAACTGTGTAAGGTGTTAAAAGTCACCCAGTTGCGCACATCAGTGTACCACCCCCAGACAGATGGTCTTGTGGAGCGATTTAATAAGACCCTGAAAGCCATGCTGAAAAAGGTGGTAGAGAAGGATGGGCGAGACTGGGACGGTCTTTTACCGTATCTTTTGTTTTTGATTAGAGAAGTGCCCCAATCCTCCACCGGGTTTTCACCCTTTGAATTACTTTCTGGCAGGCACCCCAGAGGTCTCTTAGATGTGGCAAAAGAAACTTGGGAAAATGAGGTTACACCATATAAAAGTGTGGTTGAGCATATAGCTCAGATGCAGGAAAGGATGTCCAGGGTGATGCCAATTGTAAAGGAGCATCTTCTCCAGGCCCAAGAGTCACAGGCCAGGGTCTATAATAGATCTGCTCGTGTGAGACAGTTCCATCCAGGAGATCGCATACTGGTGTTAGTCGCTACTGTGGAGAGCAAGTTCCTAGCAAAATGGCAGGGGCCCTATGAGATAGTGGAAAAGGTTGGGGAGGTCAACTATAGGGTCCATCAGCCAGGGAAGAGGAAGCCCTTCCAGATCTATCATGTCAATCTCGATCAAACCCTGGAAAGAGAGAGACCCCCCTGAGGCTTCTTGCCTAGTAACTCAATCGGAGTCAGCCATCGAAGCCGTAAAAATTTCATAGACCTTATGCCCTTCCCAAAAACAACATTGTAGGGAAATGCTGCAGAGGAACAAGGATCTCTTCACAGAAAGCCCTGGTTGTACTAATGTGATAGAACATGAAATCCTCACAGAGCCTCATGTCAGGGTAAATTTAAAGCCATACAGGATCGCTTAGGCCCGTAGGGAGGTAATCTCCAAAGAAGTCCACAGGATGTTAGAACTGGGAGTGATTGAGAGGTCCAAAAGTGGGTGGTCCAGCCCCATAGTGTTAGTGCCAAAGCCAAATGGTGAATGGAGATTCTGCAACGACTACCGCAGACTCAATGAGGTATCCACAGTGGATGCTTACACCATGCCCAGGGTGGATGAGCTAATAGAGCAATTAGGGCCAGCCAGGTACATCAGCACCCTAGACCTTACTAAGGGATATTGGCAGATTCCATTGTCTAAAGAGGCTAAGGAAAAAAACAGCTTTTTCCACACCTGAGGGGAGTTTCCAGTACGTTCGAATGCCATTTAGGTTGCACAGGGCCCCTGCCACTTTCCAGAGAGCCATGGACCAGGTTCTACGTCCTCACAGGAAGTATGCAGCAGCGTACTTGGATGATATGGTCATTTTCAGTCATGACTGGGAAAGTCACCTCATTAAGCTTCAGGCTGTCCTGAATTCTCTACGAAGGGCTGGATTTACGATTAATGCAAATAATTGTGCCCTAGGAATGGACGAAACCAGGTACCTGGGTTACATAGTGGGAAGAGGAGAAATGAAACCCCAACTGAATAAAGTGGAAGCTATTAAGAATTGGCCCCGCCCACTTAACAAGAAACAGGTCCGGACATTTCTAGGAATTGTGGGATACTACAGGCGATTTGTCCCCAGGTTTGCAGAGATAGCAGTTCCTTTGACTGACCTCACAAAGGGTACAAAGTCGGCAATGGTGCAGTGGTCTCCAGAAGCAGAGGGGGCTTTTAAAGAGTTAAAGGAAGCCTTGTGTAGTCAACCAGTGTTGATAGCTCCTGACTTCTCCCGTGAGTTTGTGGTCCAGACAGATGCGTCTGATGTTGGTCTGGGTGCAGTTATGTCTCAAGTAGTCAATGGGGAAGAGCACCCAGTAATTTATCTTAGCAGGAAACTGTCCCCAGCGGAGAAAAATTATGCCATCATTGAGAAAGAATGTCTGGCCATAAAGTGGGCACTAGACTCCCTCAGGTACTATTTATTGGGAAGGAGGTTCAAACTAGTGTCAGACCATGCCCCACTAAGATGGATGCGGGAGAAGAAGGGAAAAAATGCCCGGGTCACCCGCTGGTTCCTGGCCCTACAAGATTTTTCTTTTACGGTGGAGCACAGGTCAGGAAAAATGCATGGAAATGCAGACGCCCTGTCCAGGGTGCATAGTCTGGTGGCTAAAGGTGCCAAAACCCCCGGCTTTTGTCAGAGGAGGGGGTATGTGAGAAGGTACAAGGGGCCATTATTGATGGCAGATATGTGTCACCGAGGTGCCTGGCCTCAGTGAAGTGAGACGGTTAATGTTTGGTCAGGAACCTTAGGTTTCTGACAGTTGTTAATGTAGCAAAGCTGCTTAATGCAGTTGATCCGGGCCGGCTTTCATTGGAGTAGTCAAGAGCAGGGTGGGTGACTACTCCCACATATCCAGGCCAGGTTTTGGCTGACAGATAAAGCCAGGAAATCCTGAGGAAACACCAGGGTTTCCTCTGAATGTCCTAATAGGGGAGAATGAGGAAGATTCAACTTCAGAGGAGGCAGCTGTCCCTGACTTAAATGTATCCAGGGAAAATTTTGGCACAGCCCAACTCCGGGACATGACCTTAAAAGGGGCGCTAGAGAATGTTACAGTGTTAAATGGGGCTGCTCAAGAACCTGGGGCAGACAACCGGTACCCACATTTTGCCCTGAATCAGGACCTTTTATATCGGGTGACTAAAATAAGGGATGAGATAGTAGAGCAGCTACTAGTCCCAGGGCCATATAGACGTATGGTTATGGATATGGCCCATTCACATGTGTTGGGAGGTCACCTAGGGGTGGACAAAACACTTGAGAGGGTACTACAACGATTCTATTGGCCAGGTTGTTACCGGGAAATCAGAGATTACTGTCAATCCTGCCCTATCTGCCAGATCACATCCCCAGTGGCACATTTCCGCAGCCCTCTGGTCCCTTTGCCAATTATTGAGGTCCCATTTGAAAGAATAGCAATGGACCTGGTAGGACCCTTAGTGAAGTCAGCTCGGGGGCATCAGTACATCCTGGTCATTGTGGATTATGCAACACGTTACCCCGAGGCTGTCCCCCTAAGGAACCCCTCCTCCAGAAATATTGCCAGGGAGTTGTTCTATGTTTTTTCCCGTACAGGGATTCCCAAGGAGATCTTAACGGACCAGGGAACCCCGTTCATGTCAAAGGTGATGAGGGAACTGTGTAAGGTGTTAAAAGTCACCCAGTTGCGCACATCAGTGTACCACCCCCAGACAGATGGTCTCGTGGAGCGATTTAATAAGACCCTGAAAGCCATGCTGAAAAAGGTGGTAGAGAAGGATGGGCGAGACTGGGACTGTCTTTTACCATATCTTTTGTTTTCAATTAGAGAAGTGCCCCAATCCTCCACTGGGTTTTCACCCTTTGAATTACTTTATGGCAGGCACCCCAGAGGTCTCTTAGATGTGGCAAAAGAAACTTGGGAAAGTGAGGTTACACCATATAAGAGTGTGGTTGAGCATGTAGCTCAGATGCAGGAAAGGATGTCCAGGGTGATGCCAATTGTAAAGGAGCATCTTCTCCAGGCCCAAGAGTCACAGGCCAGGGTCTATAATAGATCTGCTCGTGTGAGACAGTTCCATCCAGGAGATCGCATACTGGTGTTAGTCCCTACTGTGGAGAGCAAGTTCCTAGCGAAATGGCAGGGGCCCTATGAGATAGTGGAAAAGGTTGGGGAGGTCAACTATAGGGTCCATCAGCCAGGGAAGCGGAAGCCCTTCCAAATCTATCATGTCAATCTGATCAAACCCTGGAAAGAGAGAGACCCCCCTGAGGCTTCTTGCCTAGTGACTCAATCGGAGTCAGCCATCGAAGCCATAAAAATTTCAGAGACCTTATCCCCTTCCCAAAAACAACATTGTAGGGAAATGCTGCAGAGGAACAAGGATCTCTTCACAGAAAGCCCTGGTTGTACTAATGTGATAGAACATGAAATCCGCACAGAGCCTCATGTCAGGGTAAATTTAAAGCCATACAGGATCCCTGAGGCCCGTAGGGAGGTAATCTCCAAAGAAGTCCACAGGATGTTAGAACTGGGAGTGATTGAGAGGTCCAAAAGTGGGTGGTCCAGCCCCATAGTGTTAGTGCCAAAGCCAAATGGTGAATGGAGATTCTGCAATGACTACCGCAGACTCAATGAGGTATCCACAGTGAATGCTTACCCCATGCCCAGGGTGGATGAGCTAATAGAGCAATTAGGGCCAGCCAGGTACATCAGCACCCTAGACCTTACTAAGGGATATTGGCAGATTCCATTGTCTAAAGAGGCTAAGGAAAAAACAGCTTTTTCCACACCTGAGGGGAGTTTCCAATACGTTCGAATGCCATTTGGGTTGCAGGGGGCCCCTGCCACTTTCCAGAGAGCCATGGACCAGGTTCTACGTCCTCACAGGAAGTATGCAGCAGCGTACTTGGATGATATTGTCATTTTTAGTCATGACTGGGAAAGTCACCTCATTAAGCTTCAGGCTGTCCTGAATTCTCTAAGAAGGGCTGGATTTACGATTAATCCAAATAAATGTGCCCTAGGAATGGACGAAACCAGGTACCTGGGTTACATAGTGGGAAGAGGGGAAATTAAACCCCAACTGAATAAAGTGGAAGCTATTCAGAATTGGCCCCGCCCACTTAACAAGAAACAGGTCCGGGCATTTCTAGGAATTGTGGGATACTACAAGCGATTTGTCCCCAGGTTTGCAGAGATAGCAGTTCCTTTGACTGACCTCACAAAGGGTACAAAGTCGGCAATGGTGCAGTGGTCTCCAGAAGCAGAGGGGGCTTTTAAAGAGTTAAAGGAAGCCTTGTGTAGTCAACCAGTGTTGATAGCTCCTGACTTCTCCCGCGAGTTTGTGGTCCAGACAGATGCGTCTGATGTAGGTCTCGGTGCAGTTATGTCTCAAGTAGTCAATGGGGAAGAGCACCCAGTAATTTATCTTAGCAGGAAACTGTCCCCAGCGGAGAGAAATTATGCCATCATTGAGAAAGAATGTCTGGCCATAAAGTGGGCACTAGACTCCCTCAGGTACTATTTATTGGGAAGGAGGTTCAAACTAGTGTCAGACCATGCCCCACTAAGATGGATGCGGGAGAAGAAGGGGAAAAATGCCCGGGTCACCCGCTGGTTCCTGGCCCTACAAGATTTTTCTTTCACAGTGGAGCACAGGCCAGGAAAAATGCAGGGAAATGCAGACGCCCTGTCAAGGGTGCATAGTCTGGTGGCTAAAGGTGCCAAAACCCCCGGCTTTTGTCAGAGGAGGGGGGTATGTGAGAAGGTACAAGGGGCCATTATTGATGGCAGATATGTGTCACCGAGGTGCCTGGCCTCAGTGAAGTGAGCCGGTTAATGTTTGGTCAGGAACCTTAGGTTTCTGACAATTGTTAATGTAGCAAAGCTGCTTAATGCAGTTGATCCGGGCCGGCTTTCATTGGAGTAGTCAAGAGCAGGGTGGGTGACTACTCCCACATATCCAGGCCAGGTTTTGGCTGAGAGATAAAGCCAGGAAGCTCAGGTGAGCTGGGGGATGTGTGTTTGCAGTCTGGAAGTCTCTGCTATACTGCATGCAGAGCTGGAGGTGTTACACAGCCAAGGATCCGCAATATGCTTAGTGACGGCACTGCTGCTGTGCCTAGAGCTACCGACTGTTGGTGCCATGCCCACGGATGGTAATTCGGAGGAGGAGGCATAGTAGGCCTGAGAGACCTGGACCGAGGTAGGCCCCACAATCCTCGGTGTCGGCAGTATATGAGCGGCCCCAGGGTCAGACTCGGTCCCAGCCTCCACCAAGTTAGCCCAATGTACCGTCAGCGATACATAGTGGCCTTGCCCGGCAGCACTCGTCCACGTGTCCGTGGTCAGGAGTTTTACCAGCTAGTAATATTCACAGGAGAGGACATAGGGGTACTTGCATTGGGTGACTCTGCCTGGCCAGGCACAGGTTAAGTCGTTTTGTATGATGTACAGATTCTTTCATATCCAATGATCTGTGTTGCATCCTGTCATTTGTAACTGAGATGGATTGGAGGAGCAGCCCCACCTTACCAAAGGGATTAATAAAACCAAAAAAAAACCTTGTGCAGAATGTTCTGGAGTATATAGAATATTACTGACACTGGAGAAGTCTCTCCCATATGAGAAAGGAGAGATCTTGTAGACTTAAGTGAGTGAGTGAGTGAGTAATCTCAGTCTAGCCCATACCAGAGCAGGAAGAGCTTAGCCCCTGCCTCTGAAGAGTGAGAGCATTATACTAGAGTTATGGAGTGTGAAAAGGGGTATCATCTTACCTTAAAGGTGATACCTGAAGCCCTACAAGGACAGCTGAAGCTTCCTATCAGGACACGCTGCCTCCCATCCCTGCCCGCTACATCCAGGCTGGTGAACTATCTCTGAGGCTCCCTCCTAACTCCCATCTAGCCTCCATCACCTGTTAAGCAACGTTGCTGCGGTTTTCCTGCCGGGTTCAATAAGAATCTGTAAGTTGTTTTCTTCAACTTTCTGTCTCCGTCTTGTCCCTGCTAATACGCTGCCTTCATCCATCATCCAAACGGCAACCCTTTCCTCACACCCAGAGACTCACACTTGGGACTGTAGGGGTTGCCCCCGGGAGATCCGCTATCGCAGCCTCTCCTCATCATTTCTTGGGGGCCCCAACAACCACCCTGCTGGAGACCTGCCAGGGCTGTAGGACAGCCCTCCGGTTGCTTAAGCCGCAACGCCAGCCACTCCGGTACCCGCTGGCCCCGGCTGTCCTCTAAGGCCTCACTTCCAAAGGCCTGGCCCCGTGGGGGATGATTGCAAGTGGCGTCACGAACAGGATTGATACTTCTGTGCCGTATTACTGCGATTAACATCTTTCCTTTATTAAAAAGACTGTGCTCGCCTAACTAACCCTCTGCCATCCGGGTTTTAGGCCCAAGTGATTGTGTAGTTTCTGGATTGAACTGTGTTAATGCTGGCCACGTGCTGTCGAGCGCCGCTCCAGCAACTCAATAGGTATAATCCTGCAAGAACTGTCCAGCTCTGCTACCAAAAATCCGGCGCCTGTCACCCCCCCCCCCCCCCCCCCCCCCCCCATCTCGGCGCCTGAATACTTTTAACCTCACGAAAGCTGTGGGCGGCAGCCATACATTCCACCAGTCCCGCCAAAACTTCAATTTCAAAACTGGCGGGAAACCAGAGACTCGCGCTAAGCTCCGGCGCCCCCTGGTGCGTATGGCGCGAATCCTGTGCCTCAGCGCGTGTGGCGCAGCAGACAATTCCGCCCCCCACAGCTCCTGGGCGGGAAAGACTCAAGCTCCGCCCTCTGGCGCGAACTCTCCCGCGCTGCAAACCCAGTGAGAGCCAACGAGGTACCTCAGAGTCAGCGCACAGTATGCCTACATCCCGCATCAGAGAGGTTAATCGTTACATCTTGGATTTCTCCACGTGCCTGTCTCCTGTCCTGCCGACATGCCGCCAGCCCCGAGATGAAGAACCAAGTGTCCCGCATACAACCTGGCTGGCCCCACGAGCCTCGGGCACCTTTCAGCCTGCTAGCAACAAAACAAAACGCTCGCTACCTGCTGTCTCCATGGTACGCAGTCTCCAATGGCGATTCTCCACACAAGCGGCTCTCTCCCAATCCGATGACGGATAACATCACACGATAGGACCTGGAGGCCACCAAGCGGAAGTGAGTACCAATGCCCCCAGGACCTATATCACAGTGACCTGTGACTATATCTCCCTTAGCCCCCGGGCTGGGGTCAGTCCGCCCTCCAACGTACCCCCTGACAGAGGAATCAACACTCTCCCAATGAACGGAGGCCCGGCTACAAAAGGGACTCTCATTAACAGGGGCCGACCCTTACCAATGCTGCTGCTCGATCGTCCTGCGGAGTATCCGACCACCTGTTAAGGGCCCAGGCTGTCCGTTGTAGAACGCCCTTCCAGCTACAGAGGTTACCAACTGCCAGCTGCAACACGCCCCCCAAAGCTTCATTCAGGTCCAGGAACACCAATCCTCAGCTGTCAGCCTGAAGAAGTTACAGCTCTTGCGGCATCAATCATCCAATTGGCGCTCAACACACAGCCCAACACCAGCACGATGCCGTCAGAAGAAGTGCCTGTCTCCGTTCCTTTGCTAAGTGCCTGCCGCCGCCAGATGACCTCACTGTCTGCTTCAGCTTCTGGGTGTTCCCATGTCACAGTCCCATTGTCTACCACCAAATGTCTTCCAGGTGACGGATTTCACACACACTGATTCTTCAACCCAGGCTGATGATGTCCCCTGCTGCAGTATCCTGTCCCACTGCCTGCAGCCATGCCTCTTGAGCAGCAAGATAACACCCTGAGGGCTGTAGCCCCTCAGTAGCTAGCTGGACATATTGGTGTATCTTACTCTCCCATTTTCCTAAAAGAGCCAGAGCTTCCCTGAGACTCTCATCCCTATTTATCTCAGCTCAGAGACTAACCTTGAACTGATTATTGTCTGTGCATGATAGCCACCCTTCCTCTCGCCACGCAAGATTCCTCCTCAAAGAGACTCTGTCCCCTCTACACCACAAGAGGGAAACCTCTTTGCTTCTCAGTACAGCCACTGTTTCCCCAACCTCAGGGCTGTACCCAGAAGTATGGACCTTTGTCAACTAAGAGACTTCTGTGAGACTTTTGCCCAGATCTACCAGGAAAAGTTTGCCATGTATTTAATTACCATTTTGCACTTAATGCCTCTCCTCTTTTAGGTCCAAAAAACTACAGAGATTATGTTCTGCAACTTCCAATGATGCCTTTTCTTTGCAGGACAAAGAGACATTTGCTATTCTGCAGCCCACCCTACGTAGCCTATCTACCTCCTGAACTTTGTAACCGTTTCCAAGATGTGTACCCATTGGGCTCCTAAGCCAATGAATGGAATTTATCACGCTGTTTGCACACTGTCCCATATATGCCCAGTATCCTGATCATTAAAACCCTTTACAATAGGCTTTACGCGTTGTAAGTGTGGCCATGTGTCGACCATCTTTTTTTGTGTAAACACCTGACCGCGCACCTCCCGCATGATCCCATACACAACCGAGATTTGGCGACATGGGGTAGATCCTTAAAACTGCGGAGTCTTTAGAGGGACCCAGAGGGTGTTACCCGTCTCAAGCACACTAGGATGCCACCCCAAACATGGGTAAAGGATGCCATATCAGGGAGGTACTCGTGTCGCATATAGCTAACGCAATGCATATACACAAACACTATGTAATGCCGCCAGGAAGAAGCTTTGATACCAACAGCATCATACAGTCCTTGGGTCGCAAGGAAGTCGGATACAGGACATACACACACCACCTTTCCTACTGTACAGGCTTCGTTTAATGGCGTCAGCGACCAACTGTCATACAGCTATAATGTTTTTTTGTCCTCAGTCCGACACACAACCCAGGTGCCTGTCCCCAGAACCTATGGGCGGTTTGTCCCTACACCCACTCACAATAGCTCCGCACATTCCCGAAGTGACCCTTAGCCCCCTCTGTGCCCCAAAAACATCTATAGGGTCATAGCCGAGGGCGCTTCTTTCAATCATGCCCCTTCTTGCCACCAGTTGCAACACCCCTCAAACAAAGACGCCGATGCAGGCGCGGGAGTGTTCTTGCGAATACGTCCACCTCATGTACCCACACTTACACACATGACTACACTGATAACAAAGGACATAGGGGTATTGCATGTGGTAATCTGCCTGGCAAGGCAGAGCGCTTAAGTCTATTTGGGTATGATGTAGATTCGGTCATCAATGATCTGTGTGTGCATCCTGTCCTTTGTAGCTGAAAGTGATTGGTAAGCGCCACCACCACTACCAAAGGGATGTACATTAAAACCCTGCCGGAATGTTCTGGAGATATAGAAGATACTAGACATCTGTGATAAGTCTCTCCCAGATGAGAGGAAGGTAGAGAAGATCTTTAGACTTTAGAGTGCGTGAGTGAGTGAGTAATCTCAGTCTAGCCCCATACCAGACAGGAAGAGCTTAGCCCCTGCTCTTGAAGAGTGGGAGCATTCAGACTAGAGTTAGTTGTAGTGGGAAAAGGGGTATCAATCTTACCTTTAAAGGTGATACCTGACCAGCCCCAGCGGACAGCGTCTTCCTAGCAGGACACAGCTGCCCTTCCCAGCCTGCGCCTACCTACATCCCACTCCCGGCTGGTGTAAGCTACCTGCCGGAGGCTCCCATCCAACTCACATCTCAGCACTCATCTACCTTTAAAGCAAGGCTTTGCTGCGTTCCGAGCCGGTTCTTCAATAAGAACGTAAGTTGTTTTCTTCAACTTCTTTGCCTCCGTCTGGTCCGCTTACGCTAATACAGGCTGCCTTCATCACGCGGCACCCTGTCGCATCACCCAGAGACTCAACACTTGGGACATTAAGGGGTTCCCTCAGCAACGGAGGATCCGCGATATACAGCCTCATCCCCTCATCATATTTCAACACCAACCACCTGCTGGAGACCTGCCATGCTGTAGGACAGCCCCCTCCGGTTCCCCACGTACCAAGCACCGTGACAATAGCGTGTTTAGGACCGAACCGCCAGCCACCCGGCCAGCACCCCGTGTCCGTCACCACTAACAAGCCAGGCCCGTGCATCCTAGCCCTCACAAGTAACAGCTGAACTTGGGTTGTTATGACAATTGTGTTGTATGATAATAGTATATTATATACTATATCCAGAGAAATGGCAGTATGTGGAACAGGTGTGAATCTTTTCATTTTCCATGTGAATGTTTCGGCGTGAGATCACGCCTTTTTCATCAGAGCTTAACATACTACGGAGTTCGCCTCTTCTCTTGATATATGGTGGACACCCTCCGCAGGGGACCTATGCTTCTGCACCCCAATATTGACCTGTGCTGCTTTGGTACTTTTCCTTTTTTTCCTTTATTGTATATTTATTACCGTAATATCCGGCGTATAAGACGACTTTTTGAGACAAGAAGAAATCTTCTGTCTAGTCTGGTTTACTGCAAACCCTGCGGCTTGTTCCATAGCAACGCCGATGCGATGTGGGCACCGGCCTGTTCCGTCGGTCCGCGTCTTTGCCTCGTTCGTTTTGATTGCTTTGCAAAAAACGTAACTGGCAGCGCCCTGTAGTCATTTTAATAATATGATTAAATAAATAAATAAAAGTCCCATAATTTTCCCACAGTATAAATAAAACCATAAAGTATATATTAAACAAACAAAAAAACTTACCATGCTTGTATCACTGCAATCCCGTATTAATCTGTACAAATAAATATAAATCAATATTGAACCTGCTACAGCTGAACGACGTCAAAAAAAAAAAAACAAAAAACGAAAACTCTCCCCTAATACATTCAAAAATTTTCCTCAACACTAACACAAAAAATGTTCAAAATGGGATATCAAAAAAGAGTACGATTCCCTAAGCAATTACTGAAAGAAACACTCTTTTTATTGCAAAAATAAGCCCGCAACCACCAAAGATCTACACAAGAAAAAATCCCAGAAGTTATGGCCCTGAAATAGTAAAAAACAAGCATTTCCCAATATTGTTTTGCTCAGTAAAAATGAAGCAAAGTAACACGAAAATCTATATTCAATATGCAATACTCTCGCATAAACAACTCGTAAGAAACCAGAGACTAAAGATAAAACATTATTTTTAATCTTACGGTGTGCGGTGGGGAGTGCTAACAAAAATCCCAAATAAAAAATAGATTATGTTGTTTCTGTGCCCCCCTTGAAATGTTACTACAATCTCATATAAGCTACTAGACCCCCAAATGATTACATCCTAGCATTGTATCGCTAACCCATTTAATAATAAACATCTCATACTGTTCGCATATTTCACAAAAAAAAATAATTTTATAGACTAACACAAATGTGACATAACAAATCAGCTCATGATGGCGCTGGCTTCATCATTCTATCCTGTCCTCGTTGATGCCACATACAGCAGCTTTTCCACCACAGTATGGGAATACCTCTCGGGATAGATTCTGGGCATGCAAACTTTGCAAGAGCGATTAATTATTTAACTTATTATAAACGTCAGTTTTTGGCCTAAATAATTATTTTCGCAAAAAAAATTTAAAGTTTTCCTAATTTGCAGGTCATATTGTTTTAATCCCACCCAATGTGAAACCATTAAAGGGTACATAGACTTAATAAGTACATACAGGGGGTGTACCTTTTAATTATTATACATTTTAATTGGGTTTGTACTATGTATTTTAGAACCTTTTAAAGTCACTTGAAAGACTGAAGTTGTCCCCAAAATGTGATTTGGGCAATTAAAGTTCTTCACCTCATAACATCCAGAACATTGAGAGACGCATAAAATCTCATCTCAACATAAAACAACTTTCCTTAAATTTTATGTTAATTATCAAGGTTTTTAGGTAGTTTATACTTCCTGTCTGTAAGTCAACATTTCACACAGGGCAGATTTTGAAAAATCAGGTCTGGTCATTGGCTGAGGCGAACACTAAGTGTCTGTGTATAAAGGGTTAAGCACAGATTAAGACAGCTGAGATTAGTGATTTGCCTATTCATTACTACATGCATCCCCGGGATCACATACGAGATAGGGTCTGTACGGGTTGTTCTAAGTCTGAATTAGTATGATAAGCTCGGAACTGTATCTTTTATCATTGTAACCCCAGCCAGAACTTTTTGTCTCTCTGTACAATTCGGATTTTTAAAATGTTGGGTTGTCTAAGAATCAATATTAACACTAAGGCTCCATTACACAGACACCCTATGATACGTGTTACAGTTCCTGTTTATTGTAGCACTAGGACTAAAGTACAATAATATTACCAATACCAGAGGATTCCTGTTTGTACACTAGGGGTTGTATGTAAGTCGAGTGTTCTTAAGTAGGGGACCGCCTGTATTAACACCTTTGCGTTTTACAAACGCAGTGTAAATGTGACATTAAAAGCGTCAAACAAACTGCAAACTTAAATACATTGTTAAACACGACTGGGATAACATTGTGGTTTGCGGTTACATTTGCATTCTTGTAACTCTGAAATGTAACATTAACCGTAATTAGGCAATCACCTCATCACACCAGAATAGCCACCAACCTGCCTGAACCTCCCGCCCCCCAGTCGGCGCTTCCGACGAAATTTGACGACCCTCGTGGACGTTTGACTGCACGTTTGTCATTGCAGTTTGAAACGCATATACAAACACTGGGAGGGTATTTGCCTAATTACATCCATTGTTACATTCTCCCTTTACAAATGATCTTAACGCTACACACTCATTAACATTGTCGTTACAAACAATCGGAAGCAATTAGGCCAAAATCACCTCTCATCACTGTTGATAGGTTTCAAACGCAATGAACACGCGACCAAAACGCAACTGTGTGAACGCGCCCTTACTATGTTAACTGAGGTAGTAGAGGTAGGGCCGGCATCACATAGTTGAGCGTTTTGAACCGTTGTTCTGCGGCAGTCGCGTGCTAGAACTCAGCCTTTTTTAAAACCGCACAGTTAAACAAATTCTCAACCGCTGACTTCAACAATAGGTTTTTAATGCGACCTGCAGCTAAAGTCCAAAGCTAGGTTTCAAAACAGCATGGTTTTCAAAAACAGCGTTTAAGACGCTTACCCCAGGCGCGAGGTTCACGCAATAGGGCCAACGGCCGATTAATCGGCATTCCACTCAACGAACCAGTGTCTTATAACAGAACTAAATATATATCTATATATATACTGACCCCGAAAGTAATTCGGCTACAAACTACTCCATTCATTTATGCTAGTTGTTGCAATAGAAATAAATTCGAATGAAAATGATCGTGCATGGGTTTTTGTTTTGTTTATTTACTTCAGTACAAGATCTTATATATATCCTGTACAGCAACTATGTATAGATTATTTGATGCTGAACCTTATGTTTTTTATATAGACTTTGACACCGAAGCTGGCAATCACATGTATTGTCTAGCCCACCCAGTTGTTAGGCACTAAGCAAACAGTGCCATGTATCTGTCGAGAGCCTCTATTTTGTTAGCACGTGTAGCTCACACATTGTTTTAGGTAGCAGGGTGCATGATGAGGATGCATGGTGCTTTGAAGTGTTGCTTTAATCTAATTTGTTGAGTAACAGTCCCTCAATAAAGCATGAAACATTGTTCTATTAAGCCTGATACTTTTGACCTGTCGCTGGTCAAGGACCGAAAGTGTATTGGAGTTACTACCCCTCTGGTCCGGGAGGGATCCTTTGCGTGGACACACTCGAATGCGACAAACTGGTAATCTCAACACTTATTCCATATATTACTTTATATCCCTGGCACTGGTCCCTACAGCCTGCTCTCTCACCTGCACACAGCCTCTTTCCCTATGCTCAATCATAAGTAGTAAATGTCATGGTGTGTGAGACTATTA
Organism: Engystomops pustulosus; assembly: GCA_019512145.1. Classification (NCBI taxonomy): domain Eukaryota; kingdom Metazoa; phylum Chordata; class Amphibia; order Anura; family Leptodactylidae; genus Engystomops; species Engystomops pustulosus. Next base: position 74,568,376 of record CM033646.1, read on the forward strand.
CAGTGGGCTGGTAGCTATAATTGGCACATGTCTGACTAAATGAGCAAGTATAACTCGCCGAGGCTTGATGCTCGTCGAGGTATTCGCTTACTCGACCGGCTCGTGCTCGGACAAGTATTTTCCCTGATTGATAACGAGCATTAGTTATGAAAAACCAGTGAGAACAACAAATTACAGATGTTTACATATGTTTTCTTGTAAGAACACATTGAAACGAACACTGATTTCATTCACATTGCAGGTGTTTCTGCTTGTCTTCCGATAAAGTATGGAGATGTGCGTCGAACATCTGAAATGTGAAGAACATAGAAAACAGTGAACCAGATCATTTAAGTGAGTACACATATTGAAAGAACTATTCTTCACATTCTAGGCACTTTTCACGTAACTATCGGAAGACACGCGCAACACCTGCAATGTGAAGAATAGATTTCTTACAGGAAAACATCTGTAAACATACTTGTAATTTGTTGTTCTTCACTTTTCTTTTAATGTGTTCTTCAGTGAAAAAATGCTCGGGTCTCCCATTGACTTGTTAATGGGGTTTCGTTTATTCGATACAAGCATTCGAGCATCGGAAAAGTTCGTATTGAGTAAACGAACATGTATGTAGTGTTCTGAGGTTTGTCCACATTAGCCTTACATTAAAACTGGAATTTGTAATGAAACCAAAGTTTTCCTGAAGTTTGGATTGAACTCCACTTCATCTAAATCACTTACATTGTCCTTTTAATGCCCCTCTAATTCATGTTATACAATGCCCTCTACTGAGCAATTATTCTTTAAATAATGCTCTCCTTCCCTTATTTACACACACTTGCCCTTTTATTATATTAACACATTTTGTACTTCCAATTAATCATTTTTTCTGAGATGCCCAGATATATTGCCTGTGGAATCATCATTATGTAACATCCCCTCATTTACCGTATTTTCCGGACTATAAGACGCACATAAAAGCCTAGGATTTCCTTAGAAATCCAAAGTGCGCTTATAGTCCGGTACGCCCTATTATGGCGCAGGCAGAGCGGACCCTACTTACATAGGTCCCCGCTACCGGAAGACAGCAGATCTCAGCGGAACTGCAGCACCACGCGGCACGAACAACTCTGCGCGTCGGTACTGCAGTTCCCGCTGGAGATCTGCTGTCTCCGGTAGCGGGGACCTATGTAAGTATGGTCCCTGGCCACCTCCACCTCCCCCTCACCTTCCCCTGCACCTTCCCCAGCTGTTCTCTTCTGTCCGTCGGGTCTCCGCTCCGCCCCCAAGGACCTCCGCCACGCCCCGACCCGCGCCTTATAGTCCGATGCGCCTTATATATTGGAATTAACACATATATAAGGTGGCATCGGACTAATGCGCCTTATATCCGTGCGCCTAATGGCCGGGAAAATACGGTATTCATTATTTACATATAATGGCCCTTAAAATGAACTCAAGGGTCATGGTTGAATGCTTTTTAACCAAATTTTCATATGTGCTTTTCCCCCCTTTAAACAGTAGAACATGCCCATATTGTGTTGCCAAACCTTTCTTCTTCCAGAGCCATGGCATTTTTCGGTACAGCAGCAAAAATCTTTCTCAGCTACAAGACGGTGGTGCAGATTACCTTTCCTGTATGTGCCAATGTATATAAAGACTAGACTGGCTAGGTCTCTTCACAGGGAGGAACAGCAACATGTAATAAGAAGTAGAAACCAGTGGCAAACCGTTAAATGAAGTAATGTCTGCGATGTGGGAGCACTAAGGGTTTAATAACTTCTCTGTTGTGCAGAAAGTTCCAGAGGCAAAAGGTTGGAAAGGACTGTAGATGAGTATATGACAGCAAAAGTTTTGCAGAATCAAAAACTGGGATTAGGTAGTGATAAAGTAAACATATTTCCTAACTATACAGTGTAAGGAGACTTCTGCATCCACCGCACTGACACACTACGGCTCTGCTACTCCTCATGACTTCTCCCTCCTGGCTTCAAGAGTGAGCAGGGAGCCGCAGCCCCTCCCTTTGATTTTCCAGGTTTTTATAGAATTAAAGCGGACCTCTTATTGGTTTCCATGGCCAACTAAAATAGTTTTACCTCAGATACTTCTGATAAATCACCCCCTATATCTCTAAACGAACTCTATGGAATGATAAGTGAAATCGGCAAAAGCCAATAGCTACTGATTGGTGAAAAAAATAGATAAGATGCACTGATACTGGTTAACCCCTCATCACCGCCTAGTTTTAGCTCAATGACCAGACTCGATTTTTTCGATAATTGGTTAGAACTTCGGAATACTTTAACATATTCAGGTGATTTTGAGACTCTTTTCTTGGTGACGCATTGTACTTCGGTCAGTTGTAAAATTCAAGTGATTTTTTTAACGTTTCGTTCTGAATAAAATAAAAAAGTGTGTAAATTCTTCATTTCCCAGTTTGAAATGTTCTGCTTTCCAGACAGGAACAGCACCAACCTACTCTGTGTATAAACTACACTGTAAACAAACTCATGATTAATAAATAATACTTTATTGATTACTTGATGTACAACTCAATTATGATTTCTTCTCCAAAAAGGGACATAAAAAGAAGGCATACACAAAGACCATATACAAATTTTATCCCTAGCACTACAAAGGCTAATATGTGTGGGTAGGACTGTGAGATTCCACACCAGTCTACCTGGGCAGCAGCCAAAGACCCAATAGGGTACAGAATAAATAAGAGGGGACCCAATAAGGGGTGACATAAACCTCATTTAAAACACAATGGTGGAACAGAGATAACCTGTCATATACAGACCGTGAACGCTTGCACAACACCCCTGTTGTAAGTTGTGGGACTGGTAGTGGTCCCTCATCCAGTTTTCACCCCATAAAAACTTTTGGTAGATTTCCAGACGGGCAGTAAACTACCCAAAAAGCATGATAATGGAATGTCTGCTTATGTTGAGATGATTTTTATGCATCCTCTCATTTTTCTGGATTTATGAGCCGCAGAACTTAGGTGCGATTTTTCCATTTTCATGAAAATCCCCAAACTCACATTTTGAGGGACAACTCAGCTCCAAGTGACTTGAAAGGCCTAAATAATAGTTTAAACCCCATAAATGACCACACTTTGAAACTTCAACCCCTGAACTGTATGTAACAACAACTTCTATTAAGTCTATTAACCCTTAAGTGTTAAACACGGGTTCAAAAATATGAACCAGCAATTTTGAAACTTTGTGATTTTTGAGAAAATACATTAATTTCGCAAAACAGACAGTTTTCATCATTAAAAATGATGAAACTCTCTGCAAAGTTTGATGCCCAATTTCGCCCGACGTGTAGCAATACCTCATATGTGTGGTAAACTTCTGTACTGGCGCACCGCCGGGCATGGGATGGAAGCAGCGGTCATTCACAGGAGATTTGCATTGTCCACATTGTACAGCTATAAAATTTAATTTTTTTGGTAATGCGAACATATGAGGCTTATTATTTTGGGGGTGAGAGACTTGTAAAATAAATAAATTTTGGGGGTCTATAGCTTATTCATGAGATTTTAACTATTAAAGGTGGAAAACAACGAATCATACTTTTTATTTTGGATTTTTAGCACCCCTCCCCCCACCCCCGCTGATCGTATTGTATACTACTATTATACTTTTTCTCTGGTTCACTTCGATGAAGGTGATACCTCATTTATATAGGTTTTCTTTATTTTAGCTCAATTTACTGAGGCAAACCAATATTTTAGAAATTGCTTGTTTTTACTATCGACAACTTTCCAGGGCATAACTTCTGTATTTATCTATTGACAGATCTGGTTGAGGGCTTATTTTTTGCGAAAAGTGTATTCTTTTTCATTCATATCAGTATTAAGGCATAACTTTTTAATCACTTTTAGAATATTTTTCTGATGGTGTTTGATGAAAAATTGTTAATACAGGAAGTTTTTTCGTGTTTTTTTTTTTTTTGTTTGTTTTAACGTCGTTCACCGATCGGTTCAATATGATTTAGATTAATTGTACAGTTTTATTATGGAGGCAGTGAAACCAAATAGTATTTGGTGTTTTTTGTGTTTAACTGGGAGATATTGGAACTTAATTTTATTTATTATTATAAATATACTTCATTTTTTTTATTTTTACACATTCCATATTTGGGCTTGAACAAACGTTCACCCCCGATGGCTTGTATGCAGTATACTATTGCAGTTAACTGAGCATGCTGTTACTTACAGCAGGTCCTCCAGGAAGGTGGAAGCCTTGGGGCACTCGCCAGCCCCGGGCTGCGGCAGGAGGGATCGGGTCCTCCAGTAAGTGCACCAGGGTCCAACATCCACGGGGGACATACTTGTAAGGGGTCAAACAACACCCGGGTCTGAGTTTTTTCTCGATTCCCGGGAGTTAGTGCTGGGTCTGGGCTGTGACATCACAGCCGACACCGGCACAAGCACGACCCGTGTCCCCAAAATCTTCTTCTGAAAAAAGGCGTTGGGTCACAAGATACCCTTAATGACCGCCGTAAAAGCCCGATGGGTGGTCATTAAAGGACAACCTGTCATCAGGTCTGTGTCACTTGATGACAGTCGGTGTCACTTGTCCTGTCCCTACTACCTGTTGGAGCAGCTCACAGGATCCCATCACAGCCTTGATCTAGTCATTCATACATTATTCATTGTAAAACATCTATTCTTTATTAGTAAATGAGGCTGGTCACAATGGTCAGAGGCAGTGATGTCACCCCTGTTACCCCTCCCCTCTCCTCCCCCTGCTCATGTCTGTGTGTATGTATAGTAAAGTATTGCTGGTATCTGCGCTGCATCTGCAGACATGCTGCATCCTCCTAATATACGGTGAGAGACACCGACATCAGTCTACACCAATGAATCGACATGTTTCTGGATAACATGGCGCAGCCTGGAGCTGCTGTATCTCTCCTAAACACACAACATGCACACAACAGCTGCATGGGGCGTGGCCACCACGACCAGGAAGCACATCATATCATCCTCACATCATTATCCAGCTGTCAGTCAAGCACTGGGGTGTGGCTGTGCTCCCACTCATGAAAGAGTGGACAGCTTGATATGCTAATGCTTCATTGGACTTCACGGTCATTTGCTACAGCTTTAGGACCTCATGCTTAGGTTTCAGGCATGTAGAGGGACAATGAAGGGATAGAGGCAATGCTCTCTATGGCAGTTTATGAAAATATATTTAGTTTAGGGGGGTTATTTTGCATGACGGGTTCTCTTTAAAGGGTTAAAGGACAGCTTTTATTATTATTTATAATATTTTATTTATTTTAAATTGATGTTTATTCATTCCCTATAAAGAATGCCTAGACCATACTCAAGCTCTAACCTCTTGGTCAGCCCTTCACCCTCATGACAGTAAACTCTTGCAAGTAGGACCCTTTTTCCATTGTTTCATATGACAAGGTTATTACTCTGTAATATCTTATTTAGTTGTACCCCATAATCTGTAAAGTGCTAGGGAATTTGATTGCACTGAATAAATAAGATTATTCAATAAATAATGATAAGACACTGTGAATATGCTAATCTCACTATGTTGTTTTCCATTGCCTACTTCTTTTCAAAATCAACTTTTAAATTATGCAAATGACCTGGGGGCTACTCTTGCCCCTATGTAATCTGGCTTTGCAGACTGTTACACTGTCTCACCCCCTCCCCCTGCCCTCTCATCATGTGTGCAATGAGCAGGAACTACTGAGTACTGGTGGATACTATAGCAAAATCTCTGCCAGATCCAACCTGGTCTTAGGTGTGACCTGGCATAGATTGTGTGAGTATCTTAGCCTCTTTATGGATATGGAGATATGGAAGCCAGAGCGCTGGTGGAGGAAGTGGGGATTTTTCAGACTGGTGTTTTGTTATGTTTGTTTTTTTTATCTCCCAAAATGTATTAGTGTATATAAAACAGGTTACATACATTCCAAAAAAAGCTTACACACATACTTACTTTGTACAAATTCATCACATACAAAATGTTATCCGATTATTTGACTGCTCCACATCATGCAAGAAGAAATCATGTATGGCTCTTCTCCTGACAACTGCAAATCGAACCATGGTGAAGACAATGAAGGAACATGTTGTCTGTGCTGCACCTATGAGGGATGGTCCATGCGCCTGCATGGCGCATGTGTTCAATCTGGTTGTCAACAGGTTCCTGAAGCCTTCAACCCATCTGCACGACATTGAAAAATGGGCAGGAAACTTGCATGCACTTCAGCCATTCTTATAAAGCCTAGCACACCCTTCTCGCGTTGCAGCATCAGAATGGCATACCCCCAACATAGTCTGATTTGCGATGATATCCACCCATTGCCTCCCATACCACGCCTCCATATGTTAAACCGCTGGTATGAACAGGAACCATAATGATTTTTTGATGAGGTCAAGCGGACGAAGTATTTCCCTGTGTACTTGATGTCAGCCACTGGCAGTTCATGCGTGACACCTGCCATTTGCTCAGCTCTTTGAACAGGCCTCGTTATTTGTCATCGCCAGGATTGCGGATGAGAAAAGGGATGTGAAAAGATAGATTTTAGAGTAAAAGATTATAGGTTGTGGTTGTAGTTTGCTGCAGTTCAACACATGTAGTTGGACCTTAAGATAGGAGGATAACGTAAACAGTAGTGCTGAAATAATATCAGTAAATGATAAAATTTTGCGGTATATTTTGTGATACACAGCAGGGTGGCGACAAAGTTAAAAGTTTGATGTAGAAGACGTAAAAAAATCCAAAATTTTTGACGCGCACAGCTCGTTTTCTAAGGGACGATGTATGAGGTAGCTATGTGGACGACGTGTGGAGGCACAATGGAGACGACTGGTGGAGGCAGCAATGGAGACGACGTGTGAGGCAGCAATGGAGACGATTAAATTTGGATAGTGCCTGTTGTGGCAGTCCACAAAAAGTCTTCAAAACATGGGACCAGGTAGGGCGGCCCTCCAGAAAAATTAAATACTACAGTACTATAGTTGAGCGTTGGCCCTGGCAAAAAAGAGGAGGAGAATGAGGAGGAGGAGTGCATACATGGAATTATTCAGGTTGAGCTGCTTTCACCTGGTGGAGAATGGAATCAAGAAATTCAGGCTTGATTCATCTTGATAAGCGTCAGCCTGTCAGCGCTGTCAGTTTGTCAGGGCGTGTACGCTTATCGTGATGCTGATAAGGCAGGCGAGAACCTCCAAGGCGTACGCGCCAGTTCAGGTCAGATGTCCAGCTTTGAAACCCAGTAGTTGTCGGATGCTGTTGATCATTTAGGACGATGGTATGGTCCTACGACTCTACTCCCTCACCATCTTTCTGTAAAGATCAGCCTACTCTGCCGAGACTGGGGACAGGTGACAGTGTCTTGCTGGGGTGACATAAAACTGGAAAGGCCTTGTAAAGCGTACCCCTGCCAGTGTTGGACAACTGCCCTGCTCGCCTCATCTCCCTCGCTATTTGTCCCACAGAAGTACGGCCTCTGCTGCTAGCGGGGTCAGAAGGGAAATACTGTTTCAGCTTGTGCACCAGGGCCTGCTGGTATTCACTGCATTCTCACCGCTCCTTTCCTCTACAGGGATGAGAGTGGAAAGATTTTGCTTGTACCTTGGGTTCAGAGAGTGAATACTCAGTATCGGTACTGGAATAAATTCTTTGAACGCGAGGGTCACGGGATGGCAGCCTAGCATGAAATCTGCTAATTCGCAAGAATTCACAATCCCCACTGGCCTGACTCTCCATTTCCTCCTACTCCAACTCCTCTTCTTCTGCCCCATACATGCTGAACAGTTATAGGACTGAGCAATGGGTCCCCTCTTCTGTCTCGCCAACATTCCCTCCTCTTCCTCCTCCACCCTCCGATATGCGTTGAGAACAGACCGGAGGGTGCTTTGGCTTGATAGCCAAAGCCCCTCCGTCTATTCCTCCCCCGTCTCTTGTGAGGAGCGCAAAGTTTCCGCTTCATGCTGACCAGAGAGTTTTTCAACAGGCCAGCAGCCGGATTGTAAGGCTGATGATGGCGCATCGCACTGCCATCTGTGTTGACTCCTCGAAGTTACTCACGCACCTGACATATCAGACATCCACGTCACTCCTCATTGTAGACTTGAGGAAGCTGACTGACCTGACTACCAGTTCTGTGGAAGTTGACATCTGGCAGTCTACAATCGCTTTGCGCTGCTGGTAACTTGGATAACATGTTTAATGTGGAATTCCACCTCGTGGGCACGTCGCACAACAGTCGGTGAGTAGGCAGTTTGAGGTGGCCTGCGCTGCCCTGAGAGTGGCAGCATCTGTGCTGGACTTTCTTAATGCGCACAGATGCGACGCACCTCCTTCGTGAGTAAATCAGACAAATGGGGTATGTCTTCAGGAACCCGTGAACTATCAGATTTAACACATGGCCAGGCATGGCACCTGTATCATCTGTCGAGTTGCGAGCCGCAACCAGTTACGGCCGTTGTCACACACAACCATGCCTGGCTTCAGCTTCAGCGGTGCTAGCCACGGTCAGTCTGCTGCGCCGTGATGCCATGTAATAGCTCTGGGCTGTGTGGCCTTTTAACGCCTAGGCTCAGCATTTGAGAGCTCGCCGTGCCTGTTGCTTAGTGACGGCACTGCTGCTGTGCCTAGACGCTACCGACTGTTGTGCCATGCCCACGGATGGTAATTCGGAGGAGGAGCATAGTAGGCCTGAGCAGACCTGGACCGAGGTAGGCCCCACAATCCTCGGTGATCCTCGGTGTCGGCAGTATATGAGCGGCCCCAGGGTCAGACTCGGTCCCAGCCTCCACCAAGTTAGCCCAATGTACCGTCAGCGATACATAGTGGCCTTGCCCGGCAGCACTCGTCCACGTGTCCGTGGTCAGGTGGACCTTGTCAGAAACTGCGTTGGTCAGGGCACGGATGATGTTGTCTGACACGTGCTGGTGCAGGGCTGGGACGGCACATCGGGAAAAATAGTGGCAGCTGGGGACTGAATACCGAGGGGCGGCCGCTGCCATGAGGTTCCGAGAGGCCTTGTTCTCTACCAGCCTACAGGACAGCATCTCCAGGCTGAGTAATTTGGAGTTGTGGACATTGAGGGCTTTGGCGTTTGGTTACATGGAACTGTATTTCCTCTTGCGCTCCAGTGTCTGGGGTATAGACAGATGAATGCTGTGCATGAAGACATTGGTGGACGCTGTGGAGGATCGTGGAGGCAAAGGTGTGGTTTTCGCGCAGGAGGTGTTTGTGCCGGGGTCCTGGCAGGGGGCTGACTAGCAGAGGCAGCAAATAACACAGGGGAAGGAGCAGTGGTGTGCCCGGCTGGAGGTGAACGGCCTTGGTTCAATTGAGTGGGGTGTTTAGCATTCATATCTATGCTGAACGACCCTAATTGAGGGCCCTGGCATAAGACCGGCGTGCTCATGCCTCAAATAACCTGTGGTAGGTCTATGAAGTACCAGCTGAGGAATCCTCGAGCTACTACATTGAACCCCTTGCTACAAACTTCCAAGTAGGGTTTTTCTCCCTACGCAAAGACAAACACTAAGGTACCCTCGATCTTGCCTTGACTTATCACTGATTCAGCACTGCAGACATGACCCGGACATGACCGCTATCCCAAAAACCAAAAGTAAATCACAAGCTAGCCCTGGAAACGAATACTATTTTAACTGCAGGAGTCGCTGCTGTGCGCAAAACGTGATCGCCGCAGTGAGGAACAAGTAATTCCCTGAACCACCTCCAAACAGCCCCCCCGGCCCAATATAACTTTCTAAAAAACCAAACTTTCACTGGCGGGAAACCCTCGTAAATGATACAATCCTGATATTTCATCGGAAGATACACCTTTCCCAGAAGCTACTAAAGGCAGAACTTCTACTGAACATAAAACATCTATACTAGGGCACGCTGCGCGGCATGCCTGAAGTCTATAAGCGCGCCTGATACCTTTGACCCACGATGACAGGTCTATGCACATCAGCTGATGGCGCAAGCAAAACCAGAAAAAATTCACAACAACCACACCCCACAGCTCCTAAGGCGGAGAAAGCACCTCAAGCTCCCTCCCTCTTGCTGCGACTAATCGCCATCAACCGCACATCGCAAAAACACTCCATAGAGATCCACACCGGATACGAAACAAAAATCAGCAAGTCACGCCAAGGCGCCATGCACCACAGCCAGAAGGTTGAATAGCGGCAACCACTGGAGCATGTTCTTCAACACAGGCTGCTCTCACTGTTCCTGCCGACATGCCGCACAGCCGCTCCGGATGAAGAACCAAGTGTCGCACACGCTGGCTGGCCGCCACGACCTCGGGCACCTTTCCAACTGCATGCAAGCAAACAAACCAAGCCGTCACTGCTGTCTCCCTGGGTACGCAGTCTCCAATGGCGGATTCTCCACAACAAGCGGACTAAGCCCATCCTACTCCTCGATGAGGACATCACTACGATAGACCCCCGGAGGGCAACAACGCGGAAGTGAGTACCAATCATGCCCCCAGGACCTATATCACATGACCTGTGATATATCTCCCTTAGCCCCGGCTGGGGTCAGCCTCCGTCCCCCAAGAATACTCCCTGCAGCAGGAATCAACCATCTCCCACAAATGACGGAGGCCCGCTACAAAGGGACTCTCATTAAAACAGGGGCCTGACCCTTACTCAAGTGCTGCTGATCGTCCTGCGGAGTATCCAGACCACCTTCTAAGGGCCCAGGCTGTCCGGTTTGAGAACGCCTTGGCCCAGCTACAGAGGTTACCACTGCCAGCGCAACAGCGCCCCCCAACGAGCTTTCATGTCAGGTCCAGGAACACCAATTCCTCAGCTTAGTCCGCTGAAGAAGTTTACAAGCTCTGCGGCATCAATCATCCAATTGCGCTCAATGCACACGCCCAACACAGCCTACAGAGGAGCAACAGAGAGAAGTGCCTGTCACTCCGTCCTTTCGCTAAATGCCTGCCGCCGCCGCAGATGACCTCACTGTCTGCTTCTTCACGCTTCTGGGTGTCCATGTCACAGTCCCATGTCCTACCACCAAATGTCTTCAGGTGACGGATTTCAACACACTGATTCTTCAACCCAGGCTGATGATGTCCCTGCTGCAGTTCCTGTCACCCATGCCTGCAGCCATGCCTCTTGAGCAGCAGATTAACCCCTGAAAGGGCTGTAGCCCCTTCAGTACTAGCTGGACATATTGGTGTATTTACTTCCCATTTTCCAAAGAGCCAGAGCTTCCTGAGACTCTCTCCTATTATCTCAGCTCAGAGACCAAACCTTGAACTGATTATTGTCTGTGCTATGATAGCCACCCTTCCTCCTGCCACGCAAGCATTCCTACACAAAGAGAACTCTGTCCCTCTACCCAAAGAGGGAACCCTTTTGCTTCTCAGTAAGCACTTTTCCCCAGCCTCCAGGGCTTAACCCAGAAATGGGCCTTTGATCACTAGAGAATTTCTGTGAGACATTTTGCCCAGATACTACCAGGAAAAGTTGCCATGATATTTAATTACTCATTTTTGCACTTAATGCCTCTCCTTTTTAGGTCCAAACTACAACCATTATGATTCTGCACTTCCATCGGCCTTTTCTTTGCAGGACAAAGAGACATTTGCTATTCTGCACCCGACCCTACCCTGGTAGCCTATCTACCTCATGAAACGTTTGTAACGTTCTCAAGATGTGTACCCATTGGGCTCCTAAGCCAATAAGTGAATTTATCACCTGTTTGCACACTGTCACCTATATCCAGTAGTCTCTCATTAAAACCCTTTACAATAAAGGCTTTACCGTTGTAAAGTGTGGCTGTGTGAACGACGTCTTTTTTTGGTGTAAACCACCTGACCGCAGCACTCCCGCACATGAATCCCAATACAAACCGAGATTTCGGACATGGTGGTAGATCCTAAACTGCGGTCTTTAGAGGGACCCGAGGGTGTTAACCGTCATAAGCACACTAGGATGCCACCCCAATACATGGGTAAAGGATGCCATTCAGGAGGTACTCCGTGTCCGCATAAGCTAACAGCAATGCATATACACAAAACACTATGTAATGCCTGCCAGAGGAAGAAGCTTTGATAACCAACAACAATTCAGTCCTTGGTGCAAGGAGTGATTATCCAGGACATACACACACCATTTCCTACGTACAGCTTCGGTTTTAATGGCGTCACGACCAACTGTCATACGCTATATGTTATTTTTGTCTCAGTCCGACACAACCCAACCCAGTGCCTGTCCCCAGGACCATGGGCGGTTTGTCCCTACACACCACCTCACAATAGCTCTGCACATTTCCCGAAGTGACCCTTAGCCCCCTCTGTGCCCCAAACAACATACTATAGTCAAGCCGAGGGCGCTCTTTCAATCGCCCCCTTTTGCACGGTGGTTGACCAACACCCCTCAAAACCAAGACACGATAGCAGGCGCGGGAGTGTTTTTGCGAATAGTCCCACCTCATGTACCCACATTACACTACATGATCGCTGAAAAAGGGACCATAGGGGTATGCATTGTAATCTTGCCTGGCAAGGCGAGGTTAAGTCTATTTGGTTATGATGTAAGATTCTGTCATCCAATGAGTCTGTGTGCATCCTGTCCTTTGTAAGCTGAGAATGGTGATTTGGAGGATCGCCACCACCCTTGACCAAGAGGGATTAATTAAAACCCTGGCCAGAATGTTCTGGAGATATAGAGATACTGAACATATGAAAGTCTCTCCCAGATGAGAGAAGGGTAGAATAGATCTTTAGACTTTAGAGTGGTGAGTGAGTGAGTATCTCATCTAGCCCTACCAGAGCAGGAAGAGCTTAGCCCCTCCTTGAAGAGTGGGAGGCATTCGACAGAGTTAGTGTAGTGGAGGAAAAGGGGTATCATTATCTTACCTTTAAAGGTGATACCTAGCACCCTACAGGACCAAGCGAAGCTGTCCCTACAGGACCAGCTTGCCCTTCCCAGCCTGCGCCTACCCTCATACCTTATCGGCTGGTAAGCTACCTTCCGAGGCTCCCTCCAACTCAACATCTCAGCACTACATCATACCTGTTAAAGGCAATGGCGTTGCTGCGTTCCAGGCCGGTTTTCAATAAAGAACGTAGTTGTTTTCTTCAACTTCTGCTGCCGTCTGGTCCCGCTAATACGCTACGGCGCCTTCATCACCGCGCACCCTGTCGCCATCACCCAGAGACTCAACACTTGACAATTAAGGGTTGCCCTCAACGGAGGATCCGCTAGATAGCAGGGCCTCATCCCTCAATACATATTTGCAACACCACCACCTGCTGAGACCTGCCATGCTGTAGGACATGCCCTCCGCTTCCCCACGTACCAACGCACCGTGACAATAGCGTGTTTAGGACACGAACCGCCGCAACTCCGGCCACGCGGACCCCGTCCGTGCTCAGACTCACAATCAAAGGCATGCCCCGGTAGTTGCCTTAAAAGTAGCGAACCACACTTTGTCGGCATATGTGTTGTATGATAATAAGATATTATATATATATCCAGAGAAAAGCAGTATGTGGAACAGGCGTGAATCTTTTATTTTTTTCCATGTGCAATGTTTCGGCGGAGACACGCCTTTTTTCAAGTCATGCTTTAACATACTACGGAGTTCTGCCTTTCTCTGGATATAGGTGTTGGACCCCTCCGCAGGGGACTATGCTTCTGACACCCAATATTGACCTGTGCTGCTTTGGTACTTTCTTTTCCTTTGTTTCCTTTTTGTATATTTATATACCGTATATATCCGGCGTATAAGAAACGACTTTTGAGACAAGAAGAACTTCTGTCTAGTCTGGTTTAATGCAAAACCCTGGCGGCTTGTTCCATTAGACAACGCCGTGCGATTGGGGCACCCCGGCCTGTCCGTCGGTCCGCTGTTTCCTGCTCGTTTTGCTTTTGGCAAAAAACGTAACATGGACAGCGCCCGTTAGTCATTTATAATATAGATTAAATAAATAAATAAAAGTCCCATAATTTCCCACAGTTAACAATAAAACTCACATAAAGTATATATTAAACAAACAAAAAACTTACCATCTTGTATCACTGCAATACCCGTATTAATCTAGTACAATAAATATAAATCAATATTGAACCTGCTCAGCTGAACGACGTCAAAAAAAAAAACAAAAAACGAAAACTTCCCTAATATACAACAAAATTTTCCTCAACACAACTACCAAAAAATGTTCTAAAGTGGATATCAAAAATAAGTTACGTTCCTAAGCAATTACTGAAAGAACAACATCATTTTTTGCAAAAATAAGCCCGTCAAACCATAACAGATCTACACACAGAAAATCCCACAGAAGTTATGGCCCTGAACTACGTAAAAAACAATGCATTCTCTCCAATATTGTTTTGCTCAGTAAAAATGAAGCAAAGATAACATAACGAAAATCATATATTATGCAATACTCATCGCACAAAATCGTAAGAACCAGAGACTAAAGATAAAACAATTATTTTTAATTTACGGTGTGCGGTGGGGAGTGCTAACTAAACCCAAATAAAAATAGATTATTTGTTACTTGCCCCCCTTGAAATGTTACACTAAATCTCATAATAAGCTACTAGACCCCCAAAATGATATTCTCTAACATTGTATCTCAACCCGACTTAAAAAACTCTCATACATTGTTCGCATATTCTACAAAAAAAAATAATTTTCTAACAACTAAATGATGAAAACAAATCAAAGCTCTGATGGCGCTGGCTATCACTCATTCTACCTGTCCTCGTTGTGCACTAACACAGCAGTTTTCAACCACATATGGGAATCTCTCGGGAAAATTCTGGGCTCAAACTTTGCAGAGAGCGTTATTATTTAACTTATTATAAACGTCAGTTTTTTGGCCTAAATGTAAGTTATTTCCAACAAAAAAATTTAAAGTTTTCTAATTTGGCAAGGTCCATATGTTTTATCACCCATGTGAAACGCCTTAAAGGTCGTAATAGACTTAAAAAGTATCATACAGGGGGACTTAACTTTTAATCATTATAATTTATAATTGTTTTACTATGAATTTTACCTTTTAAAGTCACTTGAAAGACTGAAGTTGTCCCCAAAATTGGATTTGGGCAATTAACGTTCTCACCTCATAACATCCTAGCAACAATTAGAGAACGCATAAAATACTATCTCAACATAAACACAGACTTTCCTTAAATTTCATGTTAATATCAAAGTTTTTAGGTAGTTTACTACCTTCCTATCTGTGATAAGCAACATTTCACACAAGGCAGATTTTGAAAATCAGTCTGGTCATTGGGTGGGAACACTAGTGTCTGTTATAAGGGGTTAAAACCAGATTAAGACACGCTGAGATTAAGTGATTTGCTATTCATTACTACAGCATCCCCGGATCATACACGATAGGGTCTCGTAGGTTGTTCTAAGCTTGAATTAGTATGATAGTCGGAACTGTATCTTTTATCATTGTAACCCATCCAGACTCTTTGTCTCTGTTACAATTGGGATTTTAAAAATGTTGGGTTGTCTAAGATCAATATCTACACTAAGGCATCCTTCTACAAGACACCCTATGATAAACGTTACAGTTTTTATTGTAGCACTAGGACTTAAAGTACAATAAATTACCAATATCCAGAGATTCCGTTTGTAACTAGGGGTTGTATGTAAGTCGAGGTGTTCTTAAGTAGGGACCAGCCTGTATTAACTTTGCGTTTTACAAACGCAGTGTAAATGTGACATTAACAAGCGTCAACAAACTCGCAAACTTAAATGCATTGTTAACACGATGGGATTAACTTGGGTTGTTTTGCACTTGCATTTTGTAACTCATCAATGTAACACTTACGTAATTAGGCAATCACCTCATCACACAGGGCAGAATGCATACCAACTGCCACTGATCCTACACCGCCCCCCATCGGGCGCGTTCCACGTTGCGTTGACCGAACGTTATGCTTGAAACCAATATACAAACACCCATGGAGTGCGTTATTGACCTGTTACGATCTTTTACATTCATCCCTTTAAAACGATCTTAAACAGCAGGGGGGTGCTAATTCACAATCATTAAACATTTCTTTTACAAAATCATGACAGATCGTAACAATTGCTTAAAACGGCTAAGCAATTAGGCAAACTCACCATCTCATCACTGTTGTATGCGTTTCAAACGCAATGAAACACGCGACCAAAACGCAACTATGTGGAACGCGCCCGTTAGATGTTACTGAGGAGAGAGGTGTAGGGCCGGCATCACATTTGGCGTTTGAACCGTTACTTGACGGCGGGCAGTCCGTTAAAACCGCATGCCTTTTTAGATGAACAAGCATCAAGTTGTTACGACCATTTATAAAAGCTTAAAAACTGCAGCGCATTTTTTTTTCAAAATACTGCGTTTTTAAGGACTGCTATAAAAGTCTCCAAAAGGCGCAGGTTTCAAAACAGCAATAGTTGGCCCTGCGCCCGTACCTTATAAATCGGCATTCACAACACCACGAACAGTGTCTATAACAAACTAATATATCATATATTATAATACGACCCCCGAAAGTAAGTTCGCTACAAACTACTCCATTCATTTATGCTCAGTTGTTGCAATAGAAATAAGTTCGAATGAAAATGATCGGCATGGTTTTTGTTTTGTTTTTAATTCAGGAACAAGATTTATATTATCCTGTACAGCACTATGTATAGGTGTATTTATGCATAAGCCTTATGTTTTTATAGAATTTGACACGAGTGGCAAAACATGTAATTGTCTATCTTCCACCCAGGTTGTTAGGCACCCTAAGCAACAGGTGCCATGATTCTGCGAGCACTCTATTTTTAGACGACTGTGTAGCTCACACATTGTTTTAGGTAGCATGATGAAGGATGCATTGTGCTTTGAAAGTGTTGCTTTAATCTTAATTTGTTGAGTAACAGCCCTCAATAAAGCATGAAACATTGTTCTAGTAAGCCTGATAACTTTTGACCTGTCGCTGGATCAAGGAACGAAAGTGTATTGGAGTATACTCCCCTCGTTCCGGGAGGGATCCTTTGCTGGACTACACCGACTGCGACAAAAACTGGTAATCTCAACACACTTATTACATATATTAGGCTTTATATCCCTGCACTGGTCCCTACAGCCTGCTCTTCACCTGCCCACAGCCTCTCCTCCCTATGCTCAATCATAGTATAAATGTCATGTGTGTGTAGACCATTACAGTGGGCTGTAGCTATAATTGGCACATGTTCTGACTAAGATGAGCAAGTTAACTCGCCGACGTTGATGCTCGTCGAGGTTTCGCATACTCGACCGGCGCGTGCTCGGCCAGTATTTTCCCTGATTGATAACGAGCATTAGATATGAAAGAACTTGAGAACAACAAATTACAGATGTTTACAATGTTTTCTTGTAAGAACACATTGAAACGAACACGATTCTTCACATTGCAGTTGTTTGCGTGTGTCTTCCGATAAAGTGTAGGAGAGTGTCGCAACATCTGAAATGTGAAGAAATAGAATAAAACATTGAACCAGGATCATTTAGTGAGTACAACTTGAAGACAACTATTCTTTCACATTCTAGGCACAATTTCCAACTTATCGAAAACACGCGCAAACACCTGCAATGTGAAGATAGATTCTTCTTACAGGAAAACATCTGTAACAATCTGTATTTGTTGTTCTTCACTGTTCTCTTTAATGTGTTCTTCAGTGAAAAAATGCTCGGGTCTCCCATTGACCGTTAATGGGGTTTCGTTTATTCGATACAAGCATTCGAGCATCGAAAAGTTCGTATTAGTAAACGAACATGTACTGAGTGTTCTGAGGTTGCCCACATAACGACCTTACATTAAAACTGGAATTTGTAATGAAACCAAAGTTTTCCTGAAGTTTGGATTGAACCCACTTCATCTAAATCACTTAATTGTCTTTTAATGCCCCTACTATATACTGTTATCAATGCCTCTACTGAGCAATTATTCTTTAAATAATGCTCTCCTTCAACTTATTTACACACCCTTGCCCTTTTATTATATAACACATTTGTACTTCCAATTATCATTTTTTCTGAGATGCCCTAGATATATTGCGCCTGTGAATCATCATTATGTAACATCCCCTCATTAACCGTATTTTCCGGACTATAATACGCACATAAAAGCCTATGGATTTCCTTAGAAATCCAAAGTGCGCCTTATAGTCCGGTACGCCTATGTGGCGCAGGGCACGGACCCTACTTACATAGGTCCCCGCTACCGGAAGACAGCAGAATCTCAGCGGAACTGCGGACACCAGCGGCACGAACAACTCTGCGCGTCGGTACTGCAGTTCCCGCTGAGATCTGCTGTCTCCGGTAGCGGGGACCTATGTAAGTTGGTCTCCTCGCCCATCCTCCACCTCCCTCCAACCTTCCCGCCACCTTCCCCAGCGTTCTCTTCGTCCGCTTCGGTCTCCGCTCCGCCCACCCGGACCCTCCGCCACCCCCCGACCCGCGCCTTATCATATGCGCTCTATATATGGAATTAATTACATATATAGAGTGCATCGGACTAATGCGCCTTTATCCGGTGCGCCTAATGGCCTAGGGAAAATCCGGTTTCATTATTTCCATATAATGGCCCTTAAAATGTAACTCAAGGGTCATGTTGTAATGCTTTTTAACCAAATTTTCATATGTGCTTTCCCCCCCCTTTAAACAGTAGAACATGCCCATATTGTGTTGCTCAAACCTTTTCTTTCCAGAGCCATGGCATTTTTCGGTACAGCAGCAAAAATCTTTCTCAGCACAGGACGGTGGTCGCAATTACCTTTCCTGTATGTGCCCAGAATTATTATAAAGACTAGACTGGCATAGGTCTCTTACACAGGGAGGAACAGCAACATGTAATAGAAGTAGAAACCAGTGGCTAAAAACCGTTAAATGAAGTATATTCTGCGATGTGGGAGCACTAAGGGTTTAATAACTTCTCTGTTGTGCAGAAAGTTCCAGAGACAAAAGGTTGGAAAGGACTGTAGATGATATATGACCACAAAAGTTTTGCAGAATCAAAAACTGGGATGTAGGTAGTGATAAGTAAAACATATTTACCTAACTATACAGTGTAGGAGACTTCTGCATCCACCGCACTGAACCCACACGGCTCTGCACTCCTCATGACTTCTCCCTCCTGGCTTCAAGTGAGCAGGGAGCCGCAGCCCCTCCCTGCTTTGATTTTCCAGGTTTATTCTAGAATTAAAGCGGACCTCTTATTGGTTTCCATGGACAACTAAAATAGTTTTACCTCAGATACTTCTGATAAATCACCCCCTATATCTCTAAGAACTCTATGGAATGATAAGAAATCGGCAAAAGCCCAATAGCTACTTAGGTGAAAAAAATAGATAGATGCAGCTGATGACTGGTTAACCCCTCATCACCGCCACTGTTTTCAGCTCAATGACCAGACTCAATTTTTCGCGATAATTGGTTAGAACTTCGAATACTTTAACATATTCAGGTGATTTTGAGACTCTTTCTTGGTGACGCATTGTACTTCAGGTCAGTTGTAAAATTCAAGTGATTTTTTTACGTTTCGTCTGAAATAAATAAAAAAGTGTGAAATTCTTTTCATTTTCCAAGTTTGAAATTTCTGCTTTCCAGACAGGAACAGACACCACCTACTCTGTGTATAAACTACACTGTAACAAACTCAATTAATAAAATATACTTTATTGATTACTTGATTACACTCAAATTATGATTTCTCTCTCAAAAAGGGACATAAAAAGAAGGCATACACAAAGACACATACAAATGTTATCCCTAGCACTACAAAGGCTAATATGTGTGGGTAGGACTGTGGATATCCACACCAGTCTACCTGGGCAGCACCAAAGACCCACAATAGGGTACAAATAAATAAAGGGACCCCAATAAGGGTGACATAAACCTCTTTAAAAACACAATGGTGGAACAGAGATAACCTGTCAATAATCAGACCGTCGAACGCTTGCACAACCCCTTTTGTAATTGTTGGTGACTGTAGTGGTCCCTCATCCAGTTTCACCCCATAAAAACTTTTTTGGTAGAATTTTCCAGACGGGCAGTAAAACTAAACCCAAAAACATGATAATGAATGTCTGCTTATGTTGAATGATATTTTATGCATCCTCTCATTTTTCTAGGATGTTTGAGCCGCAGAACTTTAGGTGCGATTTTTCTCATTTTCATGAAAATCCCCAAACTCACATTTTGAGGGACAACTCATCTCCAAGTGACTTGAAAGGCCTAAATAATAGTAAACCCATAAATGACCACACTTTAGAAACTTCAACCCCTGAACGTATGTAAACAACTTCTATTAAGTCTATTAACCCTTTAAGTGTTAAACACGGGTTCAAAAATATGAACCAGCAATTTTGAAACTTTGTGATTTTTGAGAAAAATACATTAATTAGGCCAAAACAGACAGTTTTCATCATATAATAAAATGATGAAACCTCTGCAAGTTTGATGCCCATTTCGCCCGCGTGTAGCAATACCTCATATGTGGTGTGGTAAACTTCTGTACTGGCGCACCCCGGGCCATGGGATGGAAGCGCGTCATTCACAAGGATTTGCATTGTCCACATTGTACAGGCTAATAAATTAAATTTTGGTAATGCGAACATATGGGCTTATTATTTGTGGGGTAGAGAGACTTGTAAAAATAATAAATTTTGGGGGTCTATAGCTTATTCGAGAGATTTTAACTATTAAGGTGGAAACAAACGAATCATACATTTTTATTTTGGATTTTTTAGCACCCCTCCCCCCCCCCCCGCTGATCGTATTGATCTAATATTATATCTTTATTCTCTGGTTCACTTCGATTAAGGTGATACCTCATTTATATAGGTTTTCTTTATTTTAGCTCAATTTACTGAGCAAACCAATATTTTAGAAATTGCATTGTTCTTTACTATCGACACTTTTCCAGGGCATAACTTCGTATTATCTCTTGACAGATCGTGGTTGAGGGCTTATTTTTTGCGAAAAGGTTATTCTTTTTCAGTCAATATCATATTAAGTGCATAACTTTTTAATCACTTTTAAATATTTTTTCTGATGGTTTTGATGAAAAATTGTATAATACAGGAAGTTTTTTCGTGTTTTTTTTTTTTTTGTTTGTTTTACGTCGTTCACCGAGCCGGGTTCAATATTGATTTAGATTAATTGTACAGTTTATTATGGAGGCAGTGAACCAAATATGTATTTGTGTGTTTTTTGTGTTTAACTGGGAAATTAGGACACTTATTTTATTTATTATTATAAATGATACTTCATTTTTTTTTTTACACAGTTCCATATTTGGGCTTGAACAAACGTTCACCCCGATTGGCTTGTATGCAGTATACTATGCGAGTAACTGAGCAATGCTGTTACTTACAGCAGGTCCTGCCAGGAAGGTGGAAGCCTTGGGGCACTCGCCAGCCCGGGCTGCGGCGGGGGATCGGGTCCTCCATAAGTGCACCAGGGGGTCCACTCCACGGGGACATACTTGTAAGGGTCAAACACCCGGGATCTGAGTTTTTTTCCGATTCCCGGAGAGTTAGTGCTGGGTCTGGGCTGTGACATCACAGCCTGACACCGGCACAACCAACCCTGTCCCAAAATCTTCTTCTGAAAAAGGCGTTGGTCACAAGAAATTCCCTTAATGACCGCCGTAAAAGCCCGATAGGGTGGTCATTAAAGGAACACCTGTCATCAGGTCTGTGTCACTTGATGACAGGTCTGGTGTCACTTTCCTGTCCCTACTACCTTTGAGAGCAGCTCACAGGTCCCATCACAAGCCTGATCTAGTCATTCATACATTATTCATTGTAAAACCTCTATCTTTATTATGTAAATGAGGCTGGTCACAAGGTCAGAGGCAGTGATGTCACCCCTGTTCCCCTCCCCTCTCCTCCCCCCTGCTCATGTCTGTGTGTAGTATAGTAAAGTATTGCTGGTATCTGCGCTGCACTCTGCAGACAGCTGCATCCTCCTAATATACGGTGAGAGACACACAGTCAATCAGCTACACATGAATCGACAGTTCTGGATATAACATGGCTGCAGCCTGGAGCTGCTGTATCTCTCCTAAACACCACACATGCACACACAGGCTTGCATGGGGCGTGGCCCAACCAGCACCAGGAAGCACATCATTATACAGCCTCACATCATTAACAAGCTGTCAGTCAAGCACTGGGGTGTGGCTTCCTCCCACTCATTGAATAGAGTGGACAGCTTGAATCTCTAATGCTTCATTGGCATTCACAGGTCATTTGCTACAGCTTTAGGACCTCATGCTTAGGTTTCAGGCATGTAGAGGGACAATGAAGGGATAGAGCGCATGCTCTCTAATGGCAGTTTATGAAAATATATTTAGTTTAGGGGGGTTTATGCATGACGGGTTCTCTTTAAAGGGTTAAAGGAGCAGCATTTATTTTTTATATATATTTTATATTATTATTTATTATTTATCATCCCATAAAGAATGCCTAGACCATAACTCAAGCTCATAACCCTTGGTCAGCCCTTCACCCTCCCTAGACAGTAAACTCTTGCAAGTAGGACCCTTTTCTATCGTTATGTTCATATGACAATGTTTATTACTCTGTATATCTTATTTAGTTGTACCCCATAATCTGTAAAGTGCTAGGGAATTTGATTGCACTGAATAAATAAGATTATCAATTAAATAATAGTACAGACACTGTGAATATGCTAATCTTCATATGTTTTTTATCCATTGCCTACTTCTTTTCAAAATCACTTTTAATTATGCAAATGACCTAGGCTACTCTTGCCCCTAATTAATCTGGCTTTGCAGACTGACACTGTCTCACCCTCCCCCTGCCCTCTCATCATGTGTGCAATGAGCAGGAACTACTGAGTACTGGTGGATACTATAGCAAAATCTCTGCCAGATCCACCTGGTCTTAGGTGTGACCTGGCATAGATTGTGTGAGTATCTTAGCCTCTTTATGGATATGGGATATGGAAGCCAGAGCGCTGGTGGAGGAAGTGGGGATTTTTCAGACTGGTGTTTTGTATGTTTGTTTTTTATATCTCCCAAATGTATTAGTGTATATGAAACAGGTTACATACATTCCAAAAAAGCTTACACAGACTACTTTTGTACAAAATTCATCACATACCAAAATGTTATCCGATTATTTGACTGCTCCACACATCATGCAAGAGAAATCATGTATGGCTTTCTCCGTGACAACTGCAAATCGAAACCATGGTGACAGACATGGAAGGAACATGTTGTCTGTGCTGCACCTATGAGGGATGGTCCATGCGCCCTGCATGGCGCAGGTGTTCAATCTGGTTGTCAACAGGTTCCTGACAGCCTTCAACCCATCTGCACGACATTGAAAATGGCAGGAAACTTGCATGCCTTCAGACCATTCTTATAAAGCCTAGCACAACCCTTCTCGCGTTGCCAGCATCAAATGGCATAACCCCCAACATAGTCTGATTTGCGAATATTCCACCCATTGCCTCCCAATACCACCCTCCATATGTTAAAACCCGCTGGTAATGAACAGAGGAAGCAAATAATATTTTTTGATGATCAAGCGCGGACGAAGTATTTCCCTGTGTACTTTGATGTCAGCCACTGGCAGTTCATGCGTGACACCTGCATTTGCTCAGGCTCTTTGAACAGGCCTCGTTATTTGTCACGTCGCCAGGATTGCGGATGAGAAAAGGGATGAAAGATAGATTTTAGAGTAAAAGATTATAGGTTGTGGGTTGGTAGTTTGCTGCAGTTCAACAATGTTAGTTGGACCTTAAGGATAGGAGGATAACGTAAACAGTAGTGCTGAAATAATATCAGTAAATGATGAAAAGTTTGCGGTATATTTTGTGGATACACACAGGGTGGCGCACAAGTTAAAAGTTTGATGTAGAAGACGTAAAAAAATCCAAAATTTTTGACGGACACCAGCTCGTTTTCTAAGGGACGATGTATGGAGGTAGCTATGTGGAACGACGTGTGGAGCAGCAATGGAGACGACGTGTGGAGGCAGCAATGGAGACGACGTGTAGCAGAATGGAGAATTAAATTTGGATAGTGCCTGTTGTGGCAGTCCACAAAAATCTTCAAAACAGGGACCAGGTAGGGCGGCCCTCCAGAAAAATTACATAATACAGTACTATAGTTAGAGCGTTGGCCCTGGCAAAAAAGAGGAGGAGAATGAGGAGGAGAGTGCATACATGATGAATTATTCAGGTTGAGCTGCTTTCACCTGGTGGAGAATGGAATCATAGAAATTCAGGCTTGAATTCATCTTTGATAAGCGTCAGCCTGTCAGCGCTGTCAGTTGTCAGCGTGTACGCTTATCGTGATGCGATAAGGCAGCGAGAACCTCCAAGGCGTACAGCGCCAGTTCAGGTCAGATGTCCAGCTTTGAAACCCAGTAGTTGTCGGAGCTGTTGATCATTTAGGACGATGGTATGGTCAGCTACGTACTCCCTCCCATCTTTCTGTAAAGATCAGCCCTACTCTGCCGAGACTGGGGACAGGTGACAGTGTCTTGCTGGGGTGACATAAAACTGGAAAAGGCCTTGTAAAGCGTACCCCTGCCAGTGTTGGACAACTGCCTGCTCGCCCCTCTCCCTCGCTATTTGTCCCACAGAATACGCGCCTCTGCTGCTAGCGGGGTCAGAAGGGAAATACTGTTTCAGCTTGTGCACCAGGGCCTGCTGGTAATTCATGCATTCTCACCCGCTCCTTTCCTCTCAGGGATGAGAGTGGAAAGATTTTGCTTGTACCTTGGGTTCAGAGAGTGAATACTCAGTAATCGGTACTGGAATAAATTCTTTGAACGCGAGGGTCACGGATAGTGCAGCCTAGCATGAAATCTTAATTCGCAAGAATTCACTCACCCTCACTGGCCTGACTCTCCATTTCTCCTACTCCAACTCCCTTCTTCTGCCCATACATGCTGAACAGTTAATAAGGACTGAGCAATGGTCCCCTCTTCTGTCTCGCCAACATTCTCCTCCTCGTTCCTCCTCCACCCCTCCGATATGCGTTGAAAACAGACCGGAGGTGCTTTGGCTTGATAGCCAAAGCCCCTCCGTCTATTCCTCCCCCGTCTCTTGTGAGGAGCGCAAAGTTTCCGCACTTCATGCTGACCAGAGAGTTTTTTCAACAGGCCAAGCCGCGGGATTGTAAGGCTGATGATGGCGCATCGCACTGACCATCTGTGTTGACTCCTCGAAGTTACTCCGCACCTGACAATATCAGACATCCACGTCTACTCCCTCATTGTAGACTTGAGGAAGCTGACTGACCTACTACCAGTTCTGGTGGAATTTGACATCTGGCAGTCTACACATCGCTTTGCTCGCTGCTGGTAACTCTGGATAACATGGTTAATGTGGAATTCCACCTCGTGGGCACGTCGCACACACAGTCGGTGAGTAGGCAGTTTGAGGTGGCGCTGCGCTGCCCTGAGAGTGGCAGCATCTGTGCTGGACTTTCTTAATGCGCACAAATGCGACCACCCTTCGGAGTAAATCAGACAAATTGGGGTATGTCTTCAGGAACCCGTGAACTATCAGATTTAACACATGGCCAGGCATGGCACCTGTATCATCTGTCGAGTTGCAAAGCCGCAACCAGTTACGGCCGTTGTCACACACACCATGCCTGGCTTCAGCTTCAGACGGTGCTAGCCACGGATCAGTCTGCGCCGTGATGCATGTAAAGCTCTGTGGCGTGTGCCTTTTATCGCCTAGGCTCAGCAGTTTGAGCATCGCCGGCTGTTGCTTATGACGGCACTGCTGCTGTGCCTAGAGCTACCGACTGTTGGTGCCATGCCCACGATGGTAATTCGGAGGAGGAGCCATAGTAGGCCTGAGACCTGGACCAGAGGTAGGCCCCACAATCCTCGGTGTCGGCAGTATATGAGCGGCCCAGGTCAGACTCGGTCCCAGCCCCACCAAGTTAGCCCAATGTACCTCTCGATACATAGTGGCCTTGCCCGGCACACCTTCCACCGGTCCTGTGTCAGGTGGACCTTGTCAGAAACTGCTTGTGCCAGGGCACGGATGATGTTGTCTGACACTGCTGGTGCAGGGCTGGGACGGCACATCGGGAAAATAGTGGCAGCTGGGGACTGAATCCCGAGGGCGGCCACTGCCATGAGGTTTCCAAGAGGCCTTGTCTCTACATCCTACAGGACAGCATCTCCAGCTGAGTAATTTGGATTGTGGACATTGAGGGCTTTGGCGTTTGGTTACATGAGAACTGTATTTCCTCTTGCGCTCCGGTGTCTGGGGTATATACATGACATGCATGATGCATGAGACATTGGTGACGCTGTGGGGATCGTGGAGCAAAGGTGTGGTTTCCGCGCAGGAGGTGTTTGTGCCGGGGTCCTGGCAGGGGGCTGACTAGCAGAGGCAGCAAATAACACAGGAGTGGATCCAGTAGGTGTGCCCGCTCCTCACTTGGGTAACATGCGAGCACTCCACTGCGTGGAAGACTGACTGGTGGATAAATGGCATCACCTGTTAGCACTGTTCTGGCCTCAACAGTGCTCTACCACGAGTCCTAGTAACTTGAAACATGAAGCTAGGGAGTGTAGCTCTGCGGCGTTCCCCTGCTCCCTCATCAGCAGGTGGTGTGTCATCCCGCCCAGGACCACGGCCTCTGACCCCTACAGTAATTGGATGCCCTCGTCCTCTACCCCTTACCCTGCTTTCCAACAGGAACAAGCACCACCTACTCTGTGTATAAACTACACTGTAAACAAACTCATGATGATAAATAATACTTTATTGATTACTTGATGTACACTCAATTATGATTTCTTCTTCAAAAAGGGACATAAAGAAGGCATACACAAAGACCATATACAAATGTTATCCCTAGCACTAACAAAGGCTAATATGTGTGGGTAGGACTGTGACATTCCACACCATCTACCTGGGCAGCAGCCAAAGACCCAATAGGTACAGAATAAATAAGGGGGACCCCAATAAGGGGCGACATAAACCTCATTTAAAAAACACAATGGTGGAACAGAGATAACCTGTCAATAATACAGACCGCGAACGCTTGCACAAACCCCTTTTGTAAGTTGTTGGTGACTGTATGGTCCCTCATCCAGTTTTCACCCCATAAAAACTTTTTGGTAGAATTTCCAGACGGGGCAGTACAAACTACCCAAAAGCATGATAATGAATGTCTGCTTATGTTGAGATGATATTTATGCATCCTCTCATTTTTCTAGGATTTATGAGCCGCAGAACTTTAGGTGCGATTTTTCCTCCATTTTCATGAAAATCCCCAAAACTCACATTTTGAGGACAACTCAGCTTCCAAGTGACTTGAAAGGCCTAAATAATAGTTACCCCATAAATGACCACACTTTAAACTTCAACCCCTGAACGTATGTACAACAACTTCTATTAAGTCTATTAACCCTTTAAGTGTTAAACACGGGTTTCAAAAAATATGAACCAGCAATTTTGAAACTTTGTGATTTTTGGAGAAAATACATTAATTTAGCCAAAACAGACAGTTTTCATCATTATTAAAATGATGAAACTCTCTGCAAGTTTGATGCCCAATTTCGCCCGCGTGTAGCAATACCCTCATATGTGTGGTAAACTTCTGTACTGGCGCACGCCGGGCATGGGATGGAAGCAGCGTCATTCACAGGATGATTTGCATTGTCCCATTGTACAGCTATAAATTTAAATTTTTTTTGGTAATGCGAACATATGAGGCTTATTTTTTGTGGGGTGAGAGACTTGTAAAATAATAAATTTGGGGTCTATAGCTTTCATGAGATTTTAACTATTAACAGGTGGAAAACAAACGAATCATACATTTTTATTTTGGATTTTTTAGCACCCCCCCTCCCCCACCCCCGCTGATCGTATTGTATACTCATATTATATCTTTATTCTCTGGTTCACTTCGATTAAGGTGATACCTCATTTATATAGTTTTTTTCTATTTTAGCTCAATTTACTGAGCAAACCAATATTTTAGAAATTGCTTGTTGTCTTACTATCGACAACTTTTCCAGGCCATAACTTCTGTATTTTCTATTGACAGATCTGGTTGAGGGCTTATTTTTTGCGAAAAGTGTATCTTTCAGTCATATCATATTTAAAGTGCATAACTTTTTAATCACTTTTAGAATATTTTTTCTGATGTGTTTGATGAAAAATTGTTAATACAGGAAGTTTTTTCGTGTTTTTTTTTTTTTTGTTTGTTTTAACGTCGTTCACCGAGTCGGGTTCAATATTGATTTAGATTAATTGTACAGTTTATTATGGGGCAGTGCAACCAATATGTATTTGTGTTTTTTGTGTTTAACTGGAGATTATTGGAACTTAATTTTATTTATTATTATAAATGATACTTCATTTTTTTTTATTTTTACACATTCCATATTTGGGCTTGAACAAACCTTCACCCCGATTGGCTTGTATTGCAGTATACTATTGCAGTAACTGAGCATGCTGTTACTTACAGCAGGTCCTTCCAGGAAGGTGGAAGCCCTTGGGGCACTCGCCAGACCCCGGGGCTGCGGCAGGAGGGATCGGGTCCCTCCATAAGTGCACCCAGGGTCCTATCCACGGGGACATACTTGTAAGGGTCAAACACCCGGATCTGAGTTTTTTTTCCGATTCCCGGGAGTTAGTGCTGGGTCTGGGCTGTGACATCACAGCCTGACACCGGCACAACCAGACCCGTGTCCCAAAATCTTCTTCTGAAAAAGGCGTTGGTCACAAGAATTACCCTTAATGACCGCCGTAAAAGACCCGATAGGGTGTGTCATTAAAGGACACCTGTCATCAGGTCTGTGTCACTTGATGACAGGTCGGTGTCACTTGTCCTGTCCCTACTACCTTTTGAGCAGCTCACAGGATCCCATCACAAGCCTTTGATCTAGTCATCATTCATACATTATTCATTGTAAACATCTATTCCTTTATTATGTAAATGAGGCTGGTCACAATGGTCAGAGGCAGTGATGTCACCCCTGTTTACCCCTCCCCTCTCCTCCCCCTGCTCATGTCTGTGTGTATGTATAGTAAAGTATTGCTGGTATCTTGCGCTGCTCTGCAGACATGCTGCATCCTCCTAATATACAGCGTGAGAGACCCAGACAATCATCTACACTACTGAATCGACATTTTCTGTATAACATGGCTGCAGCCTGGAGCTGCTGTATCTCTCCTAAACACACACACATGCACACACAGGCTGCATGGGGCGTGGGCCACCCGCACCAGGAAGCACATCATTATAAGCCTCACATCATTATACAGCTGTCAGTCAAGCACTGGTGGTGTGGCTGTGCCTCCCACTCAATGAAATAGAGTGACAGCTTGAATATGCCTAATGCTTCATTGACATTCACAGGTCATTTGCTACAGCTTTAGGAACCTCATGCTTAGGTTTCCAGGCATGTAGAGGGACAATGAAGGGGTAGAGGCAATGCTCTCTAATGGCAGTTTATGAAAATATATTTAGTTTAGGGGTTGATTTTTGCTGACGGGTTCTCTTTAAGGGTTAAAGGAGCAGCATTTTTATTATTATATTTTATTTATTTTATAATATGTTTATTTCATCCCTAATAAATAATGCCTAGACCATACTCAAGCTCTTATACACTGCTTGTGTCAGCCCTTCACCCTCCATAGACAGTAAACTCTTGCAAGTAGGACCCTTTTCCTATTGTTTCAATATGACAAGGTTATTACTCTGTAATATCTTATTTAGTTGTACCCCCATAATCTGTAAATGTGCTAGGGATTTTGATTGCACTGAATAAATAAGATTCTCAATGAAATAATGATACAGACACGTGAATATCTAATCTTCACTATGTTTGTTTTCCATTGCCTACTTCTTTTCAAAATCAACTTTTAAATTATGCAAATGAACTGCGGGGCTACTCTTTCCCCTAGTAATCGGCTTTGCAGACTGTTACACTGTCTCACCCTCCCCCTGCCCTCTCATCATGTGTGCAATGAGCAGGAACTACTGAGTACTGGTGGATACTATAGCAAAATCTCTGCCAGATCCAACCTGGTCTTAGGTGTGACCTGGCATAGATTGTGTTGAGTATCTTAGCCTCTTTTGGATATGGAGATATGGAAGCCAGAGCGCTGGTGGAGGAAGTGGGGATTTTTCAGACTGGTGTTTTGTTATGTTTGTTTTTTTTATCTCCCAAAATGTATTAGTGTATATAAAACGGTTACATACATTCCAAAAAAAGCCACAGACACTTCTTACTTTGTAACAAATTCACACATCCAAAATGTTATCCGTTATTTGACTGCTCCCACATCATGCAGAAGAAATCCATGTATGGGCTTTCTCCGTGACACTGCAAATCGAACCATGGTGACAGAACAAGGAAGGAACATGTTGTCTGTGCTGCACCTATGAGGATGGTCCATGCGCCCTGCATGGCGCATGGTGTTCAATCTGGTGGTCACAGGTTTCCTGAAAGCCTTCAACCCATCTGCACGACATTGAAAAATGGGCGAAACTTGCATGCACTTCACCATTCTTATAAAGCCTAGCACACCCTTCTCTGCGTTGCCAGCATCAGAATGGCATACCCCAACATAGTCTGATTTGCGATATTCCACCCATTGCCTCCCATACCACTCCTCCATATGTTAAAACCGCTGGTAATGAACAGAGGAAAGCAATAAGTTTTTTATGGATGCAAGCGGCACGAAGTATTTCCCTGTGTACTTTGATGTCAGCCACTGGCAGTTCATGCGTGACACCTCCATTTGCCTCAGCTCTTTGACAGGCCTCGTTATTTGTCAGTCGCCAGGATTGCGGGATGAGAAAAGGGATGAAAAGATAGATTTTAGAGGTAAAAGATTATAGGTTGTGGTTGTAGTTTGCTGCAGTTCAACAATGTCAGTTGGACCTTAAGGATAGGAGGATAACGTAAACAGTAGTGCTGAAATAATATCAGTAAATGATCAAAGTTTTGCGGTATATTTTGGGATACACAGCAGGTGGCGACAAAGTTAAAAGTTTGATGTAGAAGACGTAAAAAAATCCAAAATTTTTGACGACACAGCTCGTTTTCTAAGGGACGATGTATGAGGTAGCTATGTGGACACACGTGTGGAGCAGCAATGGGACGACGTGGTGGAGGCAGCAATGGAGACGACGTGTGAGGCAGCAATGGAGACGATTAAATTTGGATAGTGCCTTTATGTGCAGTCCCAAAAAAGTCTTCAAAACATGGGACCAGGTAGGCGGCCCTCCAGAAAAATTAAATACATACAGTACTATAGTTGAGCCAGTTGGCCCTGGCAAAAAAGAGGAGGAGAATGAGGAGGAGAGTGCATACATGATAATTATTCAGGTTGAGCTGCTTTCACCTGGTGGAGAATGGAATCAGAGAAATTCAGGCTTGATTCATCTTGATAAGCGTCAGCCCTGTCAGCGCTGTCAGTTGTCAGGCGTTACGCTTATCGTGATGCTGATAAGGCAGCGAGAACCTCCAAGGCGTACAGCGCCAGTTCAGGTCAGATGTCCAGCTTTGAAACCCAGTAGTTGTCGGAGCTGTATGATCATTTAGGACGATGGTAGGTCAGCGACTACTTCCCTCACATCTTTCTGTAAAGATCACCCTACTCTGCCGAGACTGGGGACAGGTGACAGTGTCTTGCTGGGGTGACATAAAAACTGGAAAAGGCCTTGTAAAGCGTACCCCTGCCCGTGTTGGACAACTGCCTGCTCGCCTATCTCCCTCGCTATTTGCCCACAGAAGTACGGCCTCTGCTGCTAGCGGGGTCAGAAGGGAAATACTGTTTCAGCTTGTGCACCAGGCCTGCTGTTATTCATGCATTCTCACGCTCCTTTCCTCTACAGGGATGAGAGTTGGAAAGATTTTGCTTGTACCTTGGGTTCAGAGAGTGAATACTCAGTACATCGGTACTGGAATAAATTCTTTGAACGCGAGGGTCCACGGAAGTGCAGCCTAGCATGAAATCTGCTAATTCGCAAGAATTCACTCCCCTCACTGGCCTGACTCTCCATTCCTCCTACTCCAACTCCCTTTCTTCTGCCCATACATGCTGAACAGTTAATAGGACTGAGCAATGGGTCCCCTCTTCTGTCTCGCCAACATTCTCCTCCCTTCCTCCTCCACCTCCTCCGATATGCGTTGAGAAAACCGGAGGGTGCTTTGGCTTGATAGCCAAAGCACCCTCCGTTCTATTCCTCCCCCGTCTCTTGTGAGGAGCGCAAAGTTTCCGACTTCATGCTGACCAGAGAGTTTTTCAACAGGCCAAGGCACGCAGGGATTGTAAGGCTGAGATGGCGCAGCACGCACTGACTCTTGTTTGACTCCTCGAAGTTACTCACCACACGTGACAGATATCAGACATCCACGTCTGACTCCTCATGTAGACTTGAGGAAGCTGACTGACCTACTACCAGTTCTGTGGAAGTTGACATCTGGCAGTCTACAATCGTTTTTGCGCTGCTGGTAAACTCTGGATAACATGGTTAATGTGGAATTCCACCTCGTGGGCACGTCGCACAACAGTCGGTGAGTAGGCAGTTGAGGTGGCGCTGCGCTGCCCTGAGAGTGGCAGCATCTGTGCTGGACTTTCTTAATGCGCACAGATGCGACGCACCTTCGTGAGTAAATCAACAAATTGGGTATGTCTTCAGGAACCCGTGAACTATCAGATTTAACACATGGGCCAGGCATGGCACCTGTATCAGCTGTCGAGTTGCAGAGCCGCAACCCAGTTACGGCCGTTGTCACACACACCATGCCTGGCTTCAGCTTCAGCGGTGCTAGCCACGATCAGTCTGCGCCGTGATGCCTGTAATGGCTCTTGGGCGGTGTGCCTTTATCGCCTAGGCTCAGCATTTGAGCAATCCCTGCTGTTGCTTAGTGACGGCACTGCTGCTGTGCCTAGAGCTACCGACTGTTGGTGCCATGCCCAGGATGGTAATTCGGAGGGGAGAGGCATAGTAGGCCTGAGAGACCTGGACCGAGGTAGGCCCCACAATCCTCGGTGTCGGCAGTATATGACGGCCCCAGGTCAGACTCGTTCCCAGCCTCCACCAAGTTACCCAATGTACCGTCATCGATACATAGTGGCCTTGCCCGGCAGCACTCGTCCACGTGTCCGTGTCAGGTGGACCTTGTCAGAAAATGCGTTGGTCAGGGCACGGATGATGTTGTCTGACACTTGCTGTGCAGGGCTGGGACGGCACATCGGAAAATAGTGGCAGCTGGGGACTGAATACCGAGGGGCGGCCACTGCCATGAGGTTCCCAAGAGGCCTTGTTCTCTACACCTACAGAGGACAGCATCTCCAGGCTCGAGTAATTTGGAGTTGTGGACATTGAGGGCTTTGGCGTTTGGTTACATGGAACTGTATTTCCTCTGCGCTCCAGGGTCTGGGGTATAGCAGTGAATGCTGTGCATGAACATTGGTGGACGCGTGGAGGATCGTGGAGGCAAAGGTGTGGTTTTCGCGCAGGAGGTGTTTGTGCCGGGTCCTGGCAGGGCTGACTAGCAGAGGCAGCAAATAACACAGGGAAGGATCAGTGGTGTTGCCGCTGAGGTGAACCCTTGTTCATTGATGGGGTGTTTAGCATTCATATCCCTGCGCATACTGGTGATGGTTTACCTAGTATTGGTGTAACCCCTGCTGATCCTGGTGTGGCACAGGTTCCATACCACAGTCCGTTGGTCATCCGCTGTTTCCAGACTTCCAGACTTCAGAAAATCTAGCCCTCACTTGGGAACATGCGAGCACTCCACTGCGTGGAAGACTGACTAGTGGATAAATGGCATCACCTGTTAGCACTGTTTTCTGGCCTCAACGTGCTCTACCCGAGTCCTAGTAACTGAAACATAGCTAGGGAGTGTAGCTCTGCGGCGTTCCCCTGCTCCCTCATCAGCAGGTGGTGTGTCATCCCGCCCAGGACCACGTCTCTGACCCTACAGTAATTGGATGCCCTCGTCCTCTACCCCCTTACCCTCGGGTTCAACATTTCAAAATTAAGGTCTATTATATAGACAAAACACAAATATAACCTGTAAATTTTTTGTTGTTTTTCTTTCATTTTTTATTTATGGATACTTTCACTACTAGGTGCATTAGTGGTCCCTTATTACCACATTCACCGTCTCCCAATAGGAAGAAGATTTTCTAAAGTCGAGTTGTAAAATTCAAACTTCGTCCCTGTAACCTCTAAAAACGCCTTGTCTCGTGCCATCTAGGATGGAAGTGCCAAATGTGTTCTCCCCGACTCATGATATTGACTTATGGAGAGAGTGACTGGTCTGTGTTGTGATCAGATATGACATAGTTTAATGTCCGCTCGTGGATATCTATCAGGGCATGGTACAACAAGTAGTAAGTATTGGGACAGGAATTACGCACCTCCCAAGAAGAAGTATTTTCTATCTTAAATGTCACTAGGCATCCCAGTCCCAGGTCCAAGACATCTGGCAGGGTCTGTTATATTTGAGGTGACTAACGCCTTTCATTTGATGTCCTCTAAAGGTGCATCACCTGGTTAAAGTCCCCTGACTACAGGAAAATTAGTATCCAGCGCTACAAGCGCCGGCAGGGACCCAGTAGAGGTGAGTACGGTGTGTGCATTCTGCGAAGCATCACACGCTGTGCCATGCAAGCCGGGACCCCACCAGAACAGCCACAGAAGGAATGTCAGGATCTGGGCATAGTAACACCCCCCATTTCGGGAGGAGGGCAAATGGGTGGAATGGGGTGGGGATGGGAAGGGCAAACTGCGTAATCACTGTCCGTATGTGGGGAAAAAAATTAATAATAGTAATAAAAAGACATATAAGTTAAATGAATAAGGGCCAAAGTGCCCAAATAGTCTGATATGTTTCTTACCTAAAAGACTGGGGGAGAAATGCAAAAGAATAGTATTGAATAAATTTGAGCAAGTGTAACAACAGGTGTACACAAAAACGATGTTCAGATAAAATGCGGAGGCAGCTCATGGAGGATGGTGTGTGGAGGCATGTGGGGGGAGATGCGCACTCAGTCATCCGCTTTGATGTATTGTGAAATGAGTGACCCATATAAACACGCCAGAAAATCACAGCTGGTAAAACACCCAGAAAATAGCCTACACAGCCCATTTGCTAAGGGACGAACATGTGATGCCAATAAAACGACGTGTAGAGGCTCTATGGAGAAATAAATTTGGATAGGCCTGTATGTAAGTTTTCAAACAGAGACCGGCTAGATGCCTCCAGAAAAATAAATACATAGAGTACTATAGTAGAGCCAGTTGGCCCTGTCACAAAATGAGGAGGAGGAGTGTAACATGAGAATTATTCAGGTGAGCTGTTTCACTGGTGGAGAATGGAAATCATGAGAAATCCATGCTTTTGATTCATCTTGATAAGCATAACTGTCAGTCGGTGATGATGCCACCAGCTGCACTGAAAACCCGCTCTGACAAACAGATAGCAGCAGGGCAGGCAAGGAACTCCAAGGCGTACGACGTCAGAAGGGGTCAGATGTCCATCTGTAAACCAGTAGTTGTAGGAGCTGTGTGATATTTGGACGATGGTTGGTCAGCTACGTACTCCTCACCATTTTTCTGTAAAGATCTATTCCTTATTCGGCTGAGACTGGGGACATGGTGCAAGCCTGTATTGATGGTTGCAAAAACTGGCAACGGCCTTGTAAAGTGTACCCCTGCCAGTGCGGGCAAGCGTTGCTGCCTACTTCCCCTTGTACTGCAGAAATACGCCATCTGCTGCAGCGATGTCAGATGGGAAGACTTGTTCAGCTTGCGCACCAGGGCATGTGGTATTCATGCATTTCTACACTCCTTCCTTACAGGATGAGAGTGGAAAAGTATTTGCTTGTACTTGGGTCCCGGAGAGTGAATACCCCAGTAATCGGTGCTGGAATAAATTCTTTGAACGCGAGGGTCATGGGATAGGCAGCTAGCATGAAATCTGCCATATGTGCCAGAGTCCAATGCACAAGAATTCACTCCCTCACTGGCTGATTCCTCATTTCTCCTCCACTGCTCTTCTTCTGCCCATACACGCTGAACATTAATATGGCACTGAGCAATGGTCCCTCTCTGTCTCACCGACAATTTCTCCTCCTCTTTCTTTCATCCTCTTCATCCCCTACACCTCCTCGATATGCGCTGAGAAAAAGACCGGAGGGTGCTCTGGCTATCAACAAGGGAATTTCTCCTCATCTGTTGTGAGGAGCGCAAGCTTCCGACATGTGACCATGAGTTTTTAACAGGCAAGAAGAGGGATGTTGAGGCTTATGATGGCGGCATCACCACTGACCATCTGTGTTTGACTCCTCAAAGTTACTCAGTACTGACAGATATCAGACATCCACACCACTCCTCATTGTAGACTGAGGAAGCTGACTGACCGACTACAGTTCTGGTGGAAGTTGACAATGGCGGACTAAAATTGCTCTGCGCTTTGGTAAACTCGGATAACATGGTTAATGTGGATTCCATCTCGGGGACGTCGCACAACAGTCGGTGAGCGGGCAACTGGAGGCGGCGCTGCGCTGCTGTAGAGTGGCAGCATCTGTGGTCGACTTTATGAAATGCGCACAGATGCGGCGCACCTTCGTGAGCAAATAGACAGATGGGGTATGTCTTCAGGAACTGGTGAACTATCAGATTGAACACATGGGCCAGGGTATGGCACATGTGTCAGTCTGCTGAGTTGCTGAGGTTACGGCTGTTGTCACACACAACCATGCCGGCTCAGGATCAGCGGTTGCCAGCCACAGATCGGTCTGCGCCATGATGCCTGCAATAGCTATGGGCTCTCCCAGCCTTTAGGGCAGCATCTCCAGGCTCATTAGTTTGGAGATGTGGACATAGAGGGTTAGGCATGTGGGTGGGAGGAAGTATTCCTCTTGCGCTCCTTCCAGCGTCTGGAGTATAGACGCTGAATGAGACATGGTGGACACTGTGGAGGATCGTAGAGGCGAAGGTTGTGGTTTTCGATGAGGGAGATGTTGGTGAGGGGTCCTGGGCAGGGGGTGACTAGCAGAGGCAGCAATGACACAGGGGAAGGAGCATGGTGGGCCCGGCCGAGGTGAACGGCCTTGGTTCCAGTGAGTGGGGGTGTTAGCACCAAATGTTTGCGGATTTTGTGTTGTGACTTTCACTTTCACTTTGAAAAAAAAAAAAATCATCAGACTGTGCCTAATCAATCAAACCCCCAATAAATGTCCACACTAGCTGTTGAATGGATATCTGTTTCACTAAGAGCCACAAAATGACGGTTCGCAAGTCTCCTGCAATTCGTACAATATGGTAGTAGCTGCACTACTAGTGCCAGCAGCCCAGCCACAAGCAAATAAAAAAATAATAAAAATAACACATGTAGCCCTAACAGGGCTGTTGGGTTCTTGTAGAATGACCTCCTGCCTAACACATTCTAATAGAACACCCTACGTCTATCCCTGACCAGCAGCAGCTCTATCCATAACGGATCCAGACAGAGAATGGTCCGAGCACTGCGGGGCAGTGGCTAGTATATTCCAAGGTCACCTGATCAGGCCAGCCAATCGCTGCTTCAAACATGAAGTGTTCCCCGTGATGCTGGTGGTAACTGCCGAGTCTCCTGGCTGTGATTGGCTCTGTTTTCTGGTATCCAAAATAAAACAGCGAGAGATGCCTTTCTCGAGTGGCGAAATATTCGTCTGAGCAACACAGCAGTTGCAGTTGGTCAGGGAGGTCCACCAATCAATGCCTATGAACTTCTAGCCAGTAGCAATGCCTTGCCAATATGGTAATATGTCTTGCCAAAGGCTTGCCACGTCCTTTTCATATCGCCCAAAAGGGGCGCCAATGTGGCTTAAAATACAAAATGTCTGCCCACTATTTTAACCACATACACACCATACACACATGGCCCGATAGATAACTCCCTTTGGTGACAGTTAATAAATATACGGATTGTGTATGTTTTCCCCGTATACTACTGGTAACGGTTTTGGCACTCGTCATCAAGCAACGCAACCACTCCACTGAAAGCAACTTTTTTCTCTGAGCCATGTCGTGGGGAGAGAAGGCTCTTGCAGTGGCTGCGTAATCTGTGGCTATATAAATAAAGAATTATTAATATTATTTTATATAATTATAATTATTATGATAGAAGTTAATATAAAAGATAGATTTCTTGATGCAGAACTATAAAGAATTTATATATACCGTAGATGGATAAGAGATAAATACAGTAGAAGAGAAAAGAGTATATTCCTAAATAGAGAAAAAGTGAGATATAAATGTCAGATTATAGGAGATAGATAACTAGACGGATGATATATAGACAGGTGTTAGATGATAGGCTCTTCACTGGGAATCATGGGTTCCAAAAAGAAAAAATTTTTACCTTCACATCTCCTAAATGTAAGTTACATTCCACACCGCGACTGGGGATACGTATATATGGGCGATATACGTCCCATAGACAGCAATGGGGCCCGGTGCCCTATGAAGCGGAACGTGTACATGCGTCCTATCTTTTCCCCGTATCGCTGTTGTGCTCCATACAGCACTCGCTCCTCTCCCCCGACGCGCCGTGCGCGCCTGCATGCTACGGATATGGCGGCAACAGCGTGTGCATGTAGCCAAATGATGGACATGTGTAGAGTTCACAAATGTCCCGTATTGATATGTTCACAAGAATAAATCATAATATCACTAAAACTGAAAAACTAAATATCTGCTTCATGCTATTAACAGTCCAACGCAAAATTTATCAAAAAACAAAATAAAATAAAAGGCGTCAAAAACTAATAATTTTGAAAGCAGACAACCAGGCGATGTATTTGGCAATTAACAATCAAAAATGTGTTAAATACTTTCTAAACCCTGAAGAGTGAGGAGATCATACAGACCCCACCTGTGTTATTCCAAAATATGCAGCAAAAGAGAGAAGTTAAATCCACAGGGGACACGCTTACACTCCGCGGTCATGCTTGACCATGGGTGTAAGGGGTTTAAACACCCAGCATCGGAGTTTTTCCAACCCAGGTGTTTAGTGCCGGGTCTGGGCTGTTAGATCATCCCGACACCTGCACCAGCGAGACCGGTGTCTTGAAATCTTTTTCTGACGCGCCGCCGTGAGAAAGGCGTCGCGTCAGAAGAAGTACCCTTAATGACCGCCCGTAAAAAGCCGGCCACTTTTTAAGTACACGTCCAACTGTCATTAAAAACTAATTTCTAATGAGCCAATCACATGGCAGCAACTCAGTGATGTATGGCAGTAGACATGGTCAAGACAATCTCCTGCAGTTCAAACCGCGCATCAGTATGGGAAGAAAGGTGTATTGAGTGTCTCTGAACGTGGCACTGGTTGGTGTGCCAGAAGGAATGGTCTGAGTATTTCAGAAATGCTGATCTACTGAGATTTTCACGCAACACCATCTCTATGGTTTACAGAGAATGTCCGAAAAAGAAAAAACATCCAATGAGCGCAGTTCTGGGGCGGAAATGCCTTGTTGATTGCCAGAGGTCAGAGGAGAATGGGCAGAATGGTTAGAGTGATAGAAAGGCAACAGTGACTCAAATCGCCACCGTTACAACCAAGGTAGGAGAAGAGCATCTCTGAACGCACAGTACGTCGAACTTTGAGGCGATGGGCTAAGCCGCAGAAGACCACACCGGATGCCACTCCTTTCAGCTAAGAACAGGAAACTGAGGCTACAATTTGCACAAGCTCATCGAAATTGGACAGTAGAAGATTGGAAAAAACGTTGCCTGGTCTGATGAGTCTGGTTTCTGCAGCGACATTCGGATGGTAGGGTCAGAATATGGCGTCAAAACATGAAAGCATGGATATCCTGCCTTTTATCAACGGTTCAAGTGGTGGTGGTGGTGTGGTGGTGGTGGTGTCATGGTGTGGGGAATATTTCTTGGCACTCTTTGGGTCCCTTGGTACACAATGAGCATCGTTGCAAACGCCACAGCCTACCTGAGTATTGTTGATGACCATGTTCCATCCCTTTATGACCACAATGTATCCTTTCAGCGGTATATGCGCCATGTCATAAAGCGGGAATCATCTAGACTGGTTTCTTGAACAGGACAATGAGTTCACTGTACTCAAATGGCCTCCACAGTCCACATATCTCAATCCAATAGAGCATTTGGAGGGGTGGTGGAACGGGAGATTCGCATCATGATGTGCAGCCGACAAATCTGCGGCAACTGTGTGATGCCATATGTCAATATGGACCCAAATCTCAGAGGAATGCTTCACATCATGTTGAATCTATGCCCACGAAGAATTGAGGCAGTTCTGGAGGCAAAAGGGGTCCAACCCGTTACTAGCATGGTGTACCTAATAAAGTGGCCGATGAGTGTATACTGTCACCAGGGATGAAGTGGCAGACTGCTGCTTTTCATCTCACAGCTACAGCTCTGCAACGAAAGAGTAGGGAGGTAATATCCCCATTTTTTGCATATACGGGGTATTTAGGATCATAGTAAAGCTGTGCAGCACTCTGCCTTGCAGCGCTGGGGTCCTGGGTTCAAGTCCCCACCCAGGTCAACATCTGCAAAGAGTTTGCATTTTCCTCTCTGTGTTTGTGTGGGGTTCCTCCCACAATCCAAAACCTACTACTCGGTGATTACATTGTGATCACAAGGGTGGAGGGACCAATTTGGCTAGCTTTGTGCAATACGTGTAATCTGTAGGTGCTATATAAAAATAAATAAAAAATAAATGTATTTATTATTATGACACTTTTTCTGAACTGGCATCAATATAGCAATCGTTGAAGACAACTGGGGATAACTGGACAGTGCCACTAACAACTAAGCTCCTTCATTGGAGAATAAAAGACATCTGGAAGAAGGCAACAGAGTTAGACACATATCGAGGGCAAAGAAAGGTAGAAGTGGGACCCCATCTACTTGTGCTAAAGAACATTCTGACAAGCAGCTTCTTAACTGAAAAATAACATAATTTTTTTAAAAAATACTCAAGTCGGCCTTGTAATTTGTACTTTTTACTGCTGGTCCAGCAATATTGACCACGGAAGGTTCAAATTACTATATTGGCAACTATGGGGGTCCCATGAAAAAATATTAACTAATATGGGGCCCTATTTACTACTTACTGCTACTATGGAGGTACATTTATTTCATTGGCTATTGGTGGAGACCTGTGGGAGCACTTTGGCTACTGGGAGCACTTTGACTATATTAAATACTAGGAAACATATATTAACTACTATGACTATGCTAACTATATTGGCTACTATGGGGCCTATTTACTACTCTACAGAGGAACTCTGACATATCGGCACTGTGGGAGCCATTACTTATTGGCTACTGTGAAGGACTGTTATTATATTAACTTCTCTGGAGGCCCCTGGTTATTATATTGGCTACGTGCAAGCACTTTGACTACTATGATGGCATGTGACTATATTGACTAGTTAGGGGGCACTGTTATATATTGGCTATATGGTGGCACTGTTACTATAGCTGATAACCATAACCAAAACCCTAACTGATTTAATGAGCCGTACAGTTTCACCGTAAAGAATAGTACTTAGAATGCATGGCTTAATCTTTAAAACAGCATATACTACTGGCAGGATCAACCAGGTCGCCGGCTTTGATGGGTTGCACTTGTAATGAATAGGTTAAAACGAGACTGCCTCGTGTCTTCAGAAGACCAGAGGCATGGCAAACATTTGCCGTTAACTCTTCAAATAGACAGCTCATTTTCCAATTTTAACACACAGACTGATTTTTTTTAACCCTTTAAGGACCTCGTGAGATGTCTAGAGTTTTTAAATTTGCCTTGTTTCAATATATGCATTTATAACGTTAGAACACTTTAACTTACCAAGATTTTCGAATTTCTTTTTTGAAGTTGTACTTCATCTTTGTTGTATAATTTGGTTGAAATATTTTTAATTTATTCATGAAAAAAATGTAAATTTGGTGAAAATTTTGATAGATTAGGATTTTCTAATTTCTGAATGTTATGCTCATCACATAGTCTAACCTCCCAAATAGGTTACTAACTAACATTAACCATATGTCTGTTTTCTGTTGACATCATTTTTTTTTATGTTATTTATTAGGATGTTATGAGGCTTACAAATCAATCAGCAATTTTCCAGATTTTCACAAAAAAATAAGATTTAATTATTTTATTCAAGAAATCAGTCTGAGATGATTCCAGCTTTATGACATGGCGCATTATCCTGCTGAAAGTAGCCATCAGATGTTTGGTACATTGTGGTCATAAAGTGATGGACATGGTCAGCAACAATACTCAGGTAGGCTGTGGCGTTGCAATGATGCTCAATTGGTACCAAGGGGCCCAAAGAGTGCCAAGAAAATATTACCCACACCATGACACCACCACCACCAGCCTGAACCGTTGATACAAGGCAGGATGGATCCATGCTTTCATTTTGTTGACGCCATATTCTGACCCTACCATCCGAATGTCGCAGCAGAAATCGAGACTCATCAGAACAGGCAACGTTTTTCCAATCTTCTACTGTCCAATTTCGATGAGCTTGAAGACTCTCTTTTTGCTAACTTTAACAAGAATCAGTATCTTACTGATCAATATTCTACTGAATTGGTATATTATTCCTGGACTCTTACACAAACTGAACTAAATAATTATTACTGTTTGCAGGAAGTGCGATTCTCCTGGAGGTTCTTTGTTCCACAATTTAAATTTTTTTTTTTTTCCCAAATCGTTAAATCAGCAGACAACACTACAAACTTGTTACGTAAAGAAAACTAAAACAACTAACAAAGACAAACAAATGATTTATAAATCCATTCCTTATATGTATTACAGTAAATAATCACAAAAAAGAAAACCCATAATTACATAATGCTTATGTGATGTTAGAAGAGTTTATTAATTCATTTGAAAGTTGTGGTGGAATTTAACCTGGAGATTCCTCAGCCTTACCAAGAAAAAAAACCTTAGGTAATGTCTACCTATATTTTTGATTTAGCTTTTATTCTGAAAAATAATTAATTCCCACGTGAATTGTCCTTGGATTCAGGCACCATTTCTGCCATTTTTTATTTAAATTATGCTTTGTAAAGCGCTGTGGAATATGATGGCGCTATATAAATAAAGATTATTATTATATTTCCGATGTGCTACCTAGCAACTCTCCAGACACAACTCTGCTATATGCGTATGGAAACTGGAGGTTCTGTTGTAACGATGCTGCCTCATCTCGGCCCTCGGGTATTTCCATTGAACCCTGGTCAATAACTATTTGAAGGATACTATGGGTATGGCTGGTTTAGCAAAATGAATCGGAAACAGAGTCATTCCAAAGCCGCAAAGTTAACTCTTAAGGTCTGTTGAATTCCATTTATTTGAAGATAGAACAGTGTGACAACGCATTTCACACCCTTGCCATGGGTAATTATTATATCACAATATAATATTTATCACAATATATAATAATTGAATTCAGCTGTCTGGGAAAGTCAGTGCGACCGCGGTATTTAACTTGGCTTTGGGGGGTTCATTCCCCATGATCGGCCCCACGAGCCGTTTTCAGGGGGTCGCTGATCGTTGCTATAGCATCTCTGGGGTCTGATCTGGACCCCAGAGTTGCCTGTAAGAACTGCCTGTAAGATGGCGTCAGTGACGTCATCTTACAGGCACAGTGTCAGCCTATGCATGTGCTGACCTTGCTAATACCCTGCAATACATTAGTATTGCAGAGTGTTATCATGAACAAGCAATCAGATGATTGCTTGTTCATGTCCCATGGTGGAAAAAGTAAAAAGCGTAAAAAAAAAAGCTTATTCAATAAAAAATAAAGTAAATCAATCAAAATGCCCATAAGCCCCATAACATATAAAGAGACATAACGCAAAAAAGTCTTAATCATAACACAAACCCCACATATATAGTATC
Source organism: Engystomops pustulosus (assembly GCA_019512145.1). Taxonomy (NCBI): domain Eukaryota; kingdom Metazoa; phylum Chordata; class Amphibia; order Anura; family Leptodactylidae; genus Engystomops; species Engystomops pustulosus. The sequence goes on from CM033646.1 coordinate 74,612,295, forward strand.
AGCGCATCCATAACAACCCGTAGAATAACAGTAAATAATTATTGAACCCACACGATGAACGCTGTTAAAAAAAATATATAAACCCTCCAAAAATTCAAAAATTATGATTTTTACCTATTCACTCCCACAAAAAAATGCAATAAAAGTGATTAAAAAAACATATGTACTCCAGAATGATACAGAAAGTACAACATAGCCAAAAAAGTTAAAATGTTATGCCACTTGGAAGATGGCAATACAAAATTATAGATTTTTCCCACAATAGGGTTTTATTTGACAAATTTAGTAAAACATAAGAAAAAATATTCATGTATGGTATCCCCATAATTGTACTGACCCATAGAATAAAGATAACCTGATTATTAGGCTTTATGGTGAACATTAAAAAAAAAGTAAAAAATCTAGTACAGAATTGATGCTTTTCTACTCCTGCCCTCAAAATAAAAACAAGTACAACTTGTGGGGTAAAAAACTATCTCAGAATCATTTTGATAAGTAACAGTGTTCAAAAGTTATAACCATATAAATCGACGCAAGTCAGAATTCAAAAAATAGGGCTGAGCCTTAAGCTACAAAATGGCTGCATCCTTAAGGGGTTAATGACAAAACTGTATCACTGACCCATTGACAATCACAACAAAATATCTCCCACTCTAGCACTGTGGACATCTATGGGTTAATCTTCCCATCTCACAGCTTCAGCTAACATCACAGACTGTCTGACTGTACATCACTGTCCAGTCACCTTAAAAGTGATTCTTTGCCACAATTATAGTGATCATACTGTCATATATGGGCATTTGAAGGCAAAGAACATAATATCACACCAGGAAATGACCTTACCCAGTCCATCCAGCCAGTGAAACAGAAGTGACAGTCGAGGTAGACAAAAAAGTAGACTTACCCTGCGCACTCTTTGTCAATTTTGGTCACTGTCTGGACTCCCTGGTCTCCTGCGGGGGTCATCTTGATGGTCAAATATCCATTTTAGTATGCCAACCCAGGAACGCCAATGTAAAAAATCATTATCTAGACTCAAGACAGTCCATATCAGTTGTAAGATGACTTTTGAATTAACCATTTCTAGCCAAAAATGGCTCCTGGTACTGGGAAGAGAGCAGAAACCAAGACACATCAGTCTCTTAGAAAATTCAGACTCACAATCTTTATTAACATGGAAGGCCAATTCTGCCTCTGTACACCCAAGCAAAGTTTCAAAATTGTGCAATGATACAAGGATGTCAGTGTCGGAAATTGCAGCCCTATTGAATCCTGTTTTCCCTAACAGTCAGTGTGAAACATGCAGATCACGTTGTACAGTATTAAACATAAATGGGCAGATTTATCAGAAGAATCTGAGAGCAGAAATGTTTAATTGCTCATGGCAACCAAGCTCCACTTTTCTCATTTTCCCACAGCAGCTTGTGAAACAAAATCTGAGCTATCATTGGTTACCGGGCCAGATTAAGTTTGGTGGTGGCACCTGGGCGCAAAATCAGCATACGCAGGGTTGTTGCATATGCTACACTCAGTGGGGGCCTCCACTAAAGGGTTAAGTAGGGGAAAATGTCCCTCTCCATGTCAGAAGCTGTGACAGGAGAGACTTAGAAATTACAGCCTATGAATGCTGCTTGGAAAGGCAACAGTTAACTATGTGCATGTAATTAACCAAAGAGTTTGGCTGTATTGTAACCTGGAGTGTGATTGGAGAGGTGCTACCACCTGACCAGGGGAAGTAATAAAACCCCTGTGCAGTGGCAGCACAGGCCTCTCGGACCTCATACTCCTTCTGAGGAGCCTGCTCTTAGCAGGAGTGCAGAGCGAGAGACAGTGCTATTCCACCATCAGGACTGATACTTAACTAATTCCAGGACAAGATTCAGGAGACTCAGAGCTGCATCTTCCACAATTTGGACATGGCTCCATTCCAGCCTGCATCTACCACCAGGCTGGTGAACCATTCCTGAACCACACCTGAATCAATCGCACCTGAACTCTGATAATTGTGTGTGAACTGGTCAGAGAATGCTCAGTGCTCAACCTTCACAACTTAACACATAATTAAAAGTTAACTTGTATAAAAACATCTTACATAAAAAAACATTATTTTTTTTTTCATTTGTATAATCTATATATGTTATTTCACATCACCTAAAACAAGGGCACATATATATATATATCAAAACAATTAATGCTAGTTCACACTATAGTGCAGATAAGCTTAATAACACAAAATCAAATCTCTTCTGAGATTGAGACCCATTGGGTGTCTTGTTTTCAACAGAAACATCCAATAGGTCTCCCATTCAATAGTTTCTATTTAAATCACCTCTTCAATGGTTTTGAACTTTTTCATGCCCTTCCATACAAATGTAGAAACATCTTTATTGTGAACGCTACAAAAGTGTTGGGATGCGGCTGATACATGGACAGTGGGGCTGGATACATCTGAAAGGTGACGTCTTATCCTGTTCTTTAGAGGACACGTTGTGCCGCTCACATACTGTAATCGACATTCACTACACGCTATGAGGTATAAAACATAGAGGTATTACAATAATGTAGGTTTTATATCATAATTAATATTAGTTACAAAGAGGAAAAAACGTTTCCGTCTCTAAATGTGTGCATTGCCTACATATGGAGTGTCCACACCTTTGGTTTACCAGGAAAGTAAAGCCAACAATAATTACTTCCACGTCATTGTTCACACTACAAAACAAACTCGGAGGTACTTTGATCCAGTGAGGGGCTCGTTGGCACTAAACCCAACCACTGTCTGAAGACGTTTTTTGTTGTATCTCGTCTTGTTCAAGAACGATAAATACTTTTACAATATTTTTTATTATTGTATTGCTTGTGACAAATGTTAAAGGTGTTTCTTTTGTACTACATTCATTGTTTTTACTTACATTTCTCTTAATCGGTTAATTCTCCCAAAGGTATGTTGTTAACCACATGTGGCGATGACACGATCTGGCAAATAACACGAATTTCCTGCCATATTCGTTGCGAAAGGGAGACATTTTAAGGCCTGTTGTGTCACTCCTTACAGTTATATCCAAAAAAGCGGTTCTTCTCCTTCAAAATTACAGTATTTTCCATTTGTCCCCCATGACGGGCCCCTGGTGGTTGCTTCCTTCCTCTGTAGGGACAGGAAATCGAGCGGCCGGCACACGATGCCTATATCGTGCAGCCTGGGAGACGGGTGCCACTGAGACGTCAGACGCCGGAAGGTGAGTATTTAGACGCTCGCAGGTAGTTTCATTCTGCTGAGGTCTATGGAGCGGACAACATGGCGGATGTGGCTAAGACGCGATCCCCAACCCTGGGTTCGTGAGTAAACGCTTTTGGAATGTGTGGGGATTATTTCCCTGTCTATTGCCATTGTTTGGGGTCTCTATAGGGTCTTTACTGATGTAGCACTCCCTATCTTCTTAATAACAGGAGAAAGATCTCCAAAAGAAAGAGACAAACCCAAAGAGAAGGAGCCAGATAAGGATAGACCTCAAAAGGCTACTTCTAAGCGTTGCAAATTTGTAATGCGAGTTAGATGCCTCAGTAAGAAGAGCCTGTGTAAAGAATGTTTAGACAGGATCCTAGGAAGAGAAACCCTCATTTTTGGATGAGTTAAGGACCATTATGAGGAAAGAATTAAGCCCTAAAGGGCCCCCCTGAAAAAGCCACGAATTAGTCCTGAATACTTAGAGGATGATGAACAGCCTTCATGCTCATATGAGATGTCAGTAGACCACAATGTCTTTTCACAACCTCAGGTGGTAATGACCCAAAATTTTGTTGCCAGTGAAGATTTGATAGCTTAATAAAGGCCCTAAGGGATACCCTAAGAATGAGGATAAAGTAGAAGAAAAATCCATGGGGGACTGAGACAAAGAAACGAAAACGAGGGTATTTCGGTTACGAAAATTTAAAGGGTCTCATGGTAGACGAGTGGGGAAACCAGAGGACGGTTGATGTCCCATAAAGACTTAATAACTTAGTTTGACCCAGAAGAGACCAAATTGGGGGAGAACATACCCAAAGTAGACATTCCTATTACCAAAGTGTAAAAAAGACAGATTTACGTTTGAGGATTCCACGCAACTTAAAGATGCTATGGACAGGAAATCGGATTGTCTACTAAAAACTTTGGAGTCTTCTATGATACAATCAAAACAAACATGCGGGCAACATCAGTATCTGCACCCTCCTATTCTGGTTAGGGGGGGGTTAGAAGACCATCTCAGGGAAGGCCACCATGAGAAGAAATTTTAGATTCATTGCCTTTATAAATCTGCTACTGGTTTTTAGCTGATGCCTCAGCAGAATCTATTCGCTTTGCTCAAGGAATGCCGCCTCCTCAAATGCCACCAGAGAGGGCCCTCTGGTTAAAACAATGGTCGGGGGAGGACTTCGTTTCTAAAGCCAAAACTTTGAAGCCTTCCTTTTTCAGGTGAATTCCTGTTTGGATGAGCTAGATGAGATTCTTGAACAAAGTGCGGATTAAGAAGAAAGGTTTTCCTGATCCTAAAACTACACCAAAAAAGCAGTTTTTTGTGGCTTTAGAGCAAACAAGGATCAGCCAAAGAATATGGGAGTCCCTGGAGACAGGGCTTCTGAAATAGCTCCAGGGGAGGAAAAAACAAGCCATTCCTGTCAGTTTCTCGAACAAACCAGAAAAAAAGAGAGCAATGACGCCAGGGTGGGGGGACGGTTGCATGAAGGACTCTTTCTCCCCAGTGGAAGAACATAACAAACAACAAGGTGGGTGACTTCCTTATCCAAGATGGTTACCGTTATAGAAATTTATGTCTTCTCCTCATCGTTTTTTTCTTTGTCCAGGCAATCCTCAGGAAGTCTGACACATATCTTTGGGAGCAAGTGTCTACCCTGCGAAAACTGGAGGTGATTGTTCCAGTTCCCCCAGAAGAAAAAGGTACGGGTATACTCCCCCCTTTTCCTAATAAAGAAGCCAAATGGGTTCTACAGGTTAATAATAAATTTAAAATTCCTGAACAAATGGGTGCATATATCAAGTTCAAAATGGAGTCTATAAAATCTAACTACTCCCTTAATAAACCGCAAGCATTTTTGTGTACTCGGATCTCAAAGATGCAATACTATCATATTCCCATCATGCGGATTCCCAAAAGTTTTTGCGTTTGCAGTGGTTTCTCCTTGGGGGAAGAATCATTTCAATTTACAGCCTTACCATTTGGTCTTCTTCAGCTCCCCGAGTCTTTACAAAGTCATGGTGGAAGTGGTCAAATACTTAGGGACCGAAGAAGTCCTAGTGGTCTCCATACCTGGACGATTCTTACTGTGGGAGACGGTAAGCCATCTAGAAAACAAAAAAGGTGAACAATAGAAGTCTTGGGATTGGCTGGATTAAATTTGGAAAAACCGATTGCTCCCAATCCATAAAAAATTTTTGGGAGAATCTTTAAATTCATTAACCCAGACTTTTATCTTCCACAGGAGAAAGTAGACAGATTACTTCTGAAAATCAAGGACTTCCAGAAGAGGAAATACATCTCGATACGAGCAGTGATGAGTGTCCTGGGGTCCATGACCTCCTGCTTCAATGTGTAGCCTGGTGCCAGAACCATACGAAGACCTCTCCAGTCCTGGTCCTCGATCCAAATGGGAAAGGACTACCATCACCTGAATTTACGATTTGGAGATCCTTCAGCAGTAAAAAACCTTAAAATGGGGTAGAGGATCTCGATCACCTTCAAAAGGTGTGAGTGTGTGAACTGGGTTCTTGGCCAATACCCCAGATCCCGACAGATGCCAGCACCTAGGTTGGGAGCTTCTTCCAGGGAAGTACGTTCAGGACCTATGGTCCCATTCATGACTCGTGCATCCTCAAACGAAGGGAACTGAAAGCCGTCCTAAAAAACCCTGGAAGCTGTACCAAGGATCTAAAAGGAAGACACCTAAAGATCTTCTCCGACAATACAACTACGGTGCATATTTAAGAGACAGGGCGCGGAACAAGGTCAAAAAAACTTCAGACCATCCTCAGGAAATTTTTCTGGGCAGAAGAGAATGCTTTCAATTTCAGCAGTCCATCTGAAAGGCTCAGAGAACGAGGGAGCAGACTACCTCGAAGGACACCTATTCTCCCTCACGAAAGGAGCCTGAAATCCGAAGTCTTTCAGGAGATTGTCCTAAGATGGGGAAACCCTCACATCTCTTTGCATCCAGGACAAAATCAAAAGTCAAGAAATTCTATTCCCTAAATCCAAAGGAAGTTCTTGGGGTTTGGATGCCTTCTCCCAGCCTTGGATCAGGATCCCTATCACACCTCCAGGCTCCTTGATCAACGAGTTCTCCAGAATATATCCACTACGCCAAGCTGATCTAGTTGTTCCGTTTTGGCCAAGAAAAGGGTTTCTGCTACAAAAGCTGGCTCAGACTTCTTCATCCTTCCCAGATTCCAAGCCTCTGCACCAGGGAACCAGTCTTACACCAGAACCCAGGGTTCTGAATCTATCAGCCGGATTCTGAAAAGCGCTTTCCTGAACACAAACGGACTCTCCTTTAAGGAATAAAGACTTTGAAGGCTAGTAGGAAGCCGTGAACCTGCTATCCATTTAAGATATGGAAAAAATTTTGTGCCTGTTCTAAAGATCAACCTAACCAAGATTCTCCCAATATTTGCCAGGTTCTTGATTTCCTGCAGGAGGGTTTCAACAAAGGATTAAGGCCTCTGATACCGGAAAGTCCAGGTGTCGCTTTACAGGATACTTTGATACAGCGCTTGCGGAACACAGGTGGGTAAATAGATTCTTTCAGGCTGTACCCGCTAAGACCTACTGTAAAGGAATCTTCCCCTCAGTGGGACCTTTACTTGGTCTTAGATGCGATAACCTCAGACCCCTTTGAACCCAATGAGTCAATAATTTAGTTTTTTAACGCTTAAAACGATTTCTAGTTGCCATCACATCCGCTAGAAGGATAGGGGAGCTCCAGGCCTTGTCGATTGTGAACCTTACCTGTCAGTTCTGAGGATAGAATTACTCTCAGACTGATTGATAGAAATTTTTCCTAAAGTGTTTTCTAACATTCACAGGAGTCAGGACGATCGTTTCACATCACCTAAAACAAGGGCACATATATATATATATCAAAACAATTAATGCTAGTTCACACTATAGTGCAGATAAGCTTAATAACACAAAATCTTCTCAGATACCAACCCGTTTAAAAATCACATTAAATGGTCAGGAGGATTTATAGACAATCTGACATTAGAGGGCACTTCATTAGAATTTAATAACTTTGCCAAATACATAAATGCCAATGATATGAATTTACAACTACCGTATTTTTCGGACTATAAGACGCTTCTTACTATAGGACACACCCCAGATTTAGGCTTCCAAAAAAAGGAAAAATATATTTTATACCAATTAAAATATCCCTGTTGGTCGCACTAAAGCACAGCACACACAAACATACATTTACACACCCAGCTCTGCATCATTCATCCACATACACACTCAGCTCACCTATACACACTCAGCTCACCTATACACACTCAGCTCACCATCATCCATCCACACACACACACTGCTCACCTATACACACACACACTCTGCTCACCTATACACACACACTCTGCTCACCTATACACACACATTCTGCTCACCTATACACACACACACTCTGCTCACCTATACTCACACACACTCTGCTCACCTATACTCACACACACTCTGCTCACCTATACTCACACACACTCTGCTCACCTATACTCACACACACTCTGCTCACCTATACTCACACACACAGAACCACACATACACATACTTCCCCCTAAAGTGCGTCTTATAGTCCAGAAAAAAGGAATTAGTCCTCACCGGTAATTCGATTTCCATAAGTCCACCATGATGGCCCCCTGGAGGTTGCTTCCCCTTCCTCTGTAGGGACAGGAAATTGAGATTATTAAAAGGCCCTCCCCCAACCTCCCACCAGTGTATACCAAATAACTACACTGGTATAGGCTTCAACTCAATTTTATTTTGCACGTTATATTCACATACAGTATTTACAAGAAGAAACCAACAAAAAATAACAAGGGAGGGAAATAATAGGGCCGTCATGGTGGACTTATGGAAATCGAATTACCGGTGAGGACTTATTCCTTTTTTCCATTTCGTCCCCCATGAAGGCCCCCTGGAGACATACAAAATTAACCCCAGTTAGGGAGGGACCACAGCTTGGAGGACTTTACGGCCGAAGGGCAGATCTTTTGCCATGGCTATATTCAGTCGGTAATGGTTAACAAAGGTGGAATTTGAACTCCAAGTGGCTGCTCTGCAAATTTCATCAATGGAGGCTCCCCCTCTCTCCGCCCACGATGTGGAGACTGCTCGGGTAGAGTGAGCCCTTAACTTCATAGGAACAGGAACACCTTTAAGACTGTAGCATTCCCTGATCGTATTTGTGATCCACCGGCCAATAGTTGACTTAAAGGCCTTTCTTCCCTTATTTTTTCCTGCAAATTGAATAAAAAGGTTTGAGTCCTTCCTCCAGGGACTTGAGACCTCTAAGTATCTAAGTACTGGGCGCCTTACGTCTAGGAGAGGCCATTTCTCCTCCGTAGCATTCTTAGGCTGACAACAGAAAGATGGCAATACGATCTCCTGACTCCTGTGAAAGTTAGAAATGCTATGTGATTGTAGGTGTGTGGCTCGGTGTATTGTAGTGTAGTGTGTGTATTGTTTAGGTAGTGTGTGCTGTTGTATTGTAGTGTTTAGTGTGTGTGTGTGATCTGTAGTGTAGTGTGTGCGGTGGTGTAGTTGTTAGTGTAGTGGGTGCATGTGTAGTGCGATGTGGGTGCGGGGTGTAGGTGAGTAGTGTGATGCGCTGTATGTGGGGGAGTGGGTGAGGTGTGGGTAGTGTAGTAGTGGTGTGGGAGGGTTGAGACCCATGTGTGTGTAGGTAGTGGTGTGGAGCGTAGTGTTGCGATGTGTGTAGTGTATGGTGTGGAGTGTGAGATGAGGGTAGTGTGTTAGTGGTGTGGAGTGTGCGCTGGTGTGGTCGTGTAAGTAGGTGTGGAGTGTGAGCGTGTGTAGTGTAGTGTGGTGGAGTGTGCGCTGTTGTTGGTAGTGTAGTGGTTGTGGAGTGTGCGCTGTGTGTAGGTTTAGTGGTGTTGGGTGGAGTGTGTGCTGTGTGTAGTGGAGTGGTGTGGAGTGTGTGCTGTGTGTAGTGTAGTGGTGTGGAGTGTGCGCGTGGTAGTGAGTGGTGTGGAGGGTGCGCTTTGTGTGTAGTGAGTGGTGTGGCCAGTGTGCGCTGGTGTAGTGTAGTGGGTGGAGTGTGCGCTGTGTGTAGTGTAGTGGTTGTGGAGTGTGCGCTTGGGTGTAGGGTAGTGGTGGGAGTGTGAGTGTGTTTAGTGTAGTGGTGTGGAGAGAGTGTGCGCGTGTGTAGTGGAGTGGGTGTGGAGTGTGCGTGGTGATAGTGTAGTGGTTTGGAGTGGGCGTGTGGTATGTAGTGGGTGGGGTGCGCTGTGTGTAGTGTAGTGGTGTGGAGTGTGCGATTGTGGTAGTGAGTGGGGTGGAGTGGCGCGGTGTGAGTGGAGTGTGCGCTGGGTGTAGTGTTAGTGGAGGGTGCACTGTGGTGTAGTGTAGTGGTGTGTGCATGTGTTGTAGTGTAGTGGGGTGGGAGTTCGTGCGCTGTGAGAGTGGAGAGGAGTGGAGGGTGCGTTGCTGTGTGTATGTGCGCAGTCAGTGGGTAGTGTAGTGTAGTGTAGGGTAGAGAGCGTGTGGCGCGGCGTATTACCAAAATATTTTCATAACTCCTCCTTGGGTAAAAATAACTCCTCAAAAACTCCTGAAAAATGTTTGTTAGTGCGACATCGCTCATGTAATCTCTTCTATTCTCCCAAATGAATACCACTTATGTGAAAAACCATTACCTATATGTCCTGCCTGACGATAGAGGGTGGTAAAATAAACAATACAGACAAAATTGGAGGGGAATCTGATCTAAAAGCCCCTACGGATCTCTTTTTGCTAACTGTAACAAGACTCAGTATCTTACTGATATTCTCCCAAATGAATACCACTTATGTGAAACATTTCCGATATGTCCGCTGAAGAGTGTGGTTAAATTAAAACAATGACCAGACAAAATTTGGAGGGTAATCTGATATACAAGCCAATACTAAAGACTCTTTTTGCTAACTTTAACAAGAATCAGTATCTTACTGATCAATTATTCTACTGAATGGTATATTATCCTGGACTCTTACACAAACTTGAACACTAAATAAATTATTACTGTTTGCAGGAAGTGCGATTCTCCTGGAGGGGTCTTTGTTCCACAATTTAAATTTTTTTTTTTCCCAAATCGTAAATCAGCAGACAAACAATACAAACTTGTTACGTAAGAAAACTAAAACAAACTAACAAAGACAAACAAATGATTTAGAAATCCCTTCCTTATATGTATTACAGTCAATAATCACAAAAAGAAAAACCATAATTAAATAATGCTTAGTGAAGTTAGAAGGAGTTTACGAATTATCTGAAAGTGTGGTGGGATTTAACTGGAGAGTCCTCAGCCGTACCAAAGAAAAAAAACCTTAGGTAATGTTACTATATTTTGATTTAGTGTTATTCTGAACATAATTAATTCCCACGTGAATGTCCTTGGATGCAGGCACATTTCGCATTTTTTTTTATTAATTATGCTTTTGTTTAAAGCGCTGTGGATATGATGGCGCTATATATAATAAGATTATTATTATATTGCCGATGTGCTACAAGCCAACTTCTCCAGACACAACTCTGCTAGAATGCTTATGGAAACTGGAGGTTCTGTTGTAACGATGCTGCCTCATCTCGGCCCTCGGGTATTTCCATTGAACCCTGGTCAATAAACCTTCTATTTGAGGATACTATGGGTATGGCTGGTTTTTAGCAAAAGAATCGGAAAACAGAGTCATTCAAAGCCGCAAAGTTAACTCTTAAGGTCTGTTGAATTCCAGTATTTGACGATAGAACAGTTTTTGGTGACAACGCATTTCACACCCTGCATGGGTAATTATTATATCACAATATATAAGATTTATCACAATATATAATAATTGATCAGCTGTCTGGGAAAGTCAGTGCGACCGCGGTATTTAACCTGGTTTGGGGGGTTCATTTCCCCATGATCGGCCCCACGAGACGTTTTCGGGGGTCGCTGATCGTTGCTAGAGCATCTATGGGTCTGATCTGGACCCCAGAGATTGCCTGTAAAGAACTGCCTGTAAGATGCGTCAGTGACGTCATCTTACAGGAAACAGTGTCAGCCTATGCATGTGCGACCTTGCTAATACCCTGCAATTACATTAAGTATTGCAGAGTGTATCATGAACAAGCAATCAGATGATTGCTTGTCATTCCCATGGTGGAACCAAGTAAAAAAAGCGAAACAAAAAAGCTTATCAAGAAAAAATCAAGTGTGTAGCGAAACGGAATATCTCCCCCCCCTTTTGTCCCTCCCCCTCCCCAACCCCTATTTGCGTTCACCCATTTTTCTTTCTTCCTAACCTCATATGCCCCCTTCCTTCCACGAATACACCCTTCGAACTTCGCTTCTATTTTCACATTTATCCATGCCACGACCTTTCATACTATTACATTTTGATAGCAGTGATCCACTTAATTACTTTCCAAAAGGAAAGTAAATAAAAAATAGAATGCTTAACAACATCAGACATCAGATGTTCCTCACGCTCGACACATTCGTCCTAAATAAAACATATCTATATAAATATCCAAAATCAAAATATAAAAAATCAAAAGCCCATAAGCCCCATAACATATAAAGAGACATAACGCAAAAAAAGTCGTAATCATAACACAAACCCCAAGATATAGATACGCATCCATAAACAACCGGAGAATAACAGTAAATAATTATTGAACCCGCAAGATGAACGCTGTTAAAAAAAGATATAAACCCTCCAAAAAATCAAAATTATGATTTTTAAACCGATCACTCCCACAAAAAAATGCAATAAAAGGGGAGTAAAAAAAACATAGTACTCCAGAATGATAAAGAAAGTACAAACATAGCCAAAAAAAGCTAAAAATTGTTATGCCATGAAATGGAATACAAAATTTATAGATTTTTCCCACAATAGGGTTTTATTTGACAAATTTAGTAAAACTGAAGAAAAAATATTATGTATGTATCCCATAAATTGTACGGACATAGAATAAAGATAACCTGATTATTAGGCTTTATGGTGAAACATGAAAAAAAGTAAAAAATCTAGTAAAGAATTGATGCTTTCTACTCCTGCCCTCAAAAAATAAAAAAACAAGTACAACTTGTGGGTAAAAAACTATTCAGATTCATTTGATCAGTAACAGTGTTCACAAGTTATAACCATATAAATCGACGCAAGGTCAGAATTCAAAATAGGGAGTGAGCATTGAAGCTACAAAATGGCGATCCTTACGGGTTAAGTGACAAAACATGTATCACTGACCCATTGACAATCACAACAAACAATCTCCACTTACTAGCATTGGGACATCTATGGGTTAATCTTACCATCTCACAGCTCAGCTAACATCCAGACTGTTGACTGACATCACTGTTCCCAGTCACCTTAAAGGATTCGTTGCCACCAATTATAGGAATATGTCTATATGGGCTTTGAAGGCAAAAAGAAAATTAATATCACACCTAGGAAATGACTAGCCCGTCCATCCAGCCAGGAAAACAGAAGAGTGACAGTCGAGGGTAGACAAAAAAGTAGATCTTACTATGCGCACAATCTTTGTCAATTATGGTCCTACGTCTGGACTCCCTGGTGCCCTGCGGGGTATCTTGATGGCAATATCCATTTAGATGCCCCAACCCAGGACAGCCAATGTAAAAAATCATTATCTAGACTCAAGACAGTCCATATCAGGTGAAGATGACTTTTGAATACCATTCTAGCCAAAAAATGGTCCTGGTTACTGGGAAAGAGAAAAGAGCAAACCCAAGGACACATCAGTCCTTCGAAAATCAGACTCACCAATCTTATCCTACTGGAAGGCATTCGCTACCTACTGTACACCCAAGCCAAGTTTCAAAATTGTGGCAATGATACAAAGGATGTCAGTGTCGTCGGAAATTGCCAGCCTATTGATCCTGTTTTCCCAACAGTCGTGTGAACATGCAGATCACAGTTGCTACAGATTAAAACATAACATGGGCAGATTTATCAGAAGAATTCCGAGAGCAGAAAAAGTTAATTGTATGGCACCAAGCTACCACTTTTCTCATTTTCCCACAGCAGCGTGTGAAACAAAATCTGAGTATTCATTGGTTAGGGCACAGATTGACAGTTAAGTGGTGGTGGAACATGGGGCAAAAATCAGCAATACGCGGGTTGTTGCATAGGTGCTTACACTCCGTCGGGGCTCCACTAAAGGGTAAGTAGGGGAAGAAAGGCCCTCTCCATGTCAGAAGCTGTGACAGGAAGGACTAGAAGATTGACAGACTATGGAATGCTGCTGGAAAGGCAACAGTAACGATGTGCTGTGAATTAACCAACAGTGGCTGTATTTGTAACCTGGAGTTGTGATTGGAGAGGTGCTACCACCAGACAGGGGAAGTAATAAAACCCACTGTGCCAGTGGCAGCACCAGGCCTCTGGAACCTCATACTCCTCTGGGAGCCTGGCTCGTAGCAGGAGTCCAGAGCGAAGAGACAGTGCTATTCCCACCATCAGGAGTATACTTAAATAATTCAGGACAAGATTCAGGAGATCAGAGCTGCATCTTACACAATGGACTGGCTCCATTCAAGCCTGCCATCTACCACCAGGCTGGTGAACCATTCCTGAACCACACCCGAATCAATCGCAACCTGAATCTCGAGAAGTGTGTGTGAACTGGTCGAGGGAAGCTCAAGTGCGCAACCTTCTACAACTTAACACATAATTAAAATGTTAACTGGTAAAAACACTTACAAACAAACACTTATTTTTTTTCATTTGTATAATTCATATTGTTATTTCACATCACCTAAAAACAGGGCCAATATATATAATATCAAAAACAATTAATGTAGTTCACACTATAGTGCAGATAAGCTTAATAACACAAATCAAATTCTTTGAGATTGAGACCCATTGGGTGTCTTGTTTTCAACAGAAAACATCCAATAGGTCTCCCTAGTCATTAGTTTCATTATTTAAACACCTCCTCTCAATGGTTTCGTGAACTTTTTCTTGCCCTCCATACAAATGTGAGAAACATCTTTAGTTGTGAACGCTACAAAAGTGTTGGGATGCGGCTGATGGAACATGGACAAGTGGGGTGGCTGGATACATCTGAAAGGTGAGTCTTATCCTGTTTTTAGAGGACACGTTGTGCGCTCACATAATGTAATCGACATTCAAACACGCTATGAGGTATAAAACATATGAGGTATATACAATTAATGTAGGTTTTATATCATAATTAATTAGTTACAAAGAGGAAAACATCTTTCCGTCTCTAAATGTGTGCATTGCCCTACATATGGAGGTCCACACACTTGGTTACCAGGAAAGTTAAAAGCCAACAATAATTACTTCAAGTCATTGTTCACACTACAAAACAAACTCGGAGGTACACTTGATCCAAGGTAGGGGCTTGTATGGCACTAAACCCAACTCCTGTCTGAAGACGTGTTGTGTTCTATCCTCGTCTTGTTCAAGAATCGATAAATACCTTTTAACAATATTTTTTATTTATTGTATTGGCTTGTGGACCAAATGTTAAAGGTGTTTCTTTGTGTACTACATTCATTGTTTTTATTAAATTTCTCTAATTCGGTTAATTCTCCCAAAGGTTTGTTGTTAACCACATGTGCGATGACCAAGGATCTGGCAAATAACACTGAATTTCCTGCCATATCTTTGGAAAGGGAGACATTTAAGGCCGTGTGTGTCACTCCTTACAGTTATATCCAAAAAAAGCGGTTTATCTCCTTCAAAATTACAGTTATTTTCCATTTTGTCCCCCATGACGGGCCCCCCTGGTGGTTGCTTCCCCTTCCTCTGTAGGGACAGGAAACGCAGCGGCCGGCACACGATACGCCTATTCGTGGCAGCCTGGGAGACGGGCTGCCACTGAGACGTCAGGGACGCCGGAAGGTGAGTATTTTAGACGCTAGCAGTGTAGTTTTCACTTTGCTGAGGTCTCCATGGAGCGGACAACAGGCGGATGTGGCTAAGACGCGATCCCTAACCCTGGGTTCCGTGAGTAAACAGTTTTGGAATGTGTGGGGGGATATTTCCGTCTATTGCCATTGTTTGGGGTCTCTTATAGGGGTCTTATGATGTAGCACTCCCTATTCTTAATAACAGGAGAAAGATTCCCAAAAAAGAAAGAGACAAACCCAAAGAGAAGGGCCAGATAAGGATAGACCTAAAAGGCTACTTCTAAGCGTTGCCAAATTTGTAATGCGAAGTTAGATGCTCAGTAAGAGAGCTGTGTAAGAAGGTTTAGACAGGATCTTAGGAAGAGAAAACCCTCATTTTTGGATGAGTTAAGGACCATTATGAGGGAAGAAATTAAGGCTCTAAAGGGCCCCTTGAAAAAAGCCCCGAATTTAGTCTGATACTTAGAGGATGAGAACAGCCTTCAAGCTCATATGAGATAGTCAGTAGACCACAATTTTCAAAAACCTCAGGTGGTTAATGACCCAAAATTTTGTTGCCAGTGAAGATTTGGATAGCTTAATAAAGGCCCTAAGGGATACCCTTAGAATTGAGGATAAAGTAGAAGAAAAATCCATGGGGGACTGAGAAGAAGAAAACGAGGGTATTTCCGGTTATCGAAAATTAAAGGGTTCATGGTAGAGGAGAGTGGGGAGAACCAGAGAGACGGTAGATGTCCACTAAAGACTTTAATAACTTACGTTTGACCCAGAGAGCGACCAATTGTGGGAGAACAGACCCAAAGTAGACATTCCTATTACCAAAGTTGTAAAAAAGACAGATTTACGTTTGAGGATTCCACGCAACTTAAAGATGCTATGACAGGAAATCGGATTGTCTACTTAAAAACTTGGGAGTCTTCTATGATACAATCAAAACAAACATTGCGGGCAAACATTCATGCCTGCACCTCTCCTATTCTGGTTAGGGGGTTTAGAAGACCATCTCAGGGAAGGCACCCCATGAGAAGAAATTTTAGATTCATTGCCTTACTTAAATAATCTGCTACTGTCTTTTTAGTGATGCTTCAGCAGAATCTATTCGCTTTGCCTCAAGGAATGCCGCCCCTCTCAAATGCACAACAGAGGGCCCTCTGGTGTTATAAAACAATGTCGGGGGACATTCGTTCTTAAGCAAAACTTTGAAGCCTTCCTTTTCAGGTGAATTCTGTTTGGATCTGAGCTAGATGAGATTCTTGACAAAGCTGGGATAAGAAGAAAGGTTTTCCTGATCCAAACCTACACCAAAAGCAGTTTTTTTGTGGCTTTAGAGCAAACAAGGATCAGCCAAAGAATATGGGGAGATCTTCCTGGAGACAGGCTTCTGAAATAGCTCCAAGGGGAGGGAAAAAAACAAAGAATTGCAGTTCACTAGAAACAAAACCAGAAAAGAAGAAGCAATGACGCCAGGTGGGGGGGGTGAGGTTTGAAGGACTTTTCCCCAGTGGAAGAAAATAAAAACAACAGGTGGGTGACTTCATTATCCAAGATGGTTACCGTATAGAATTTATGTCTTTCTCACATCGTTTTTTTCTGTCCAGGCAATCCTCAGGAAGTTGACACATCATCTTTGGGAGCAAAGTGTCTACCCTGCAGAAACTGGAGGTGATTGTCCCGTCCCCCCAGAAGAAAAAGGTACGGGTCATTACTCCCCCCTTTTCCTAATAAAGAAGCCAAATGGGTCTTACAGGTGTAATAATTAAATTTAAAATTCCTGAAACAATAGGGTACATATATCAAGTCAAAATGGAAGTCTATAAAATCTACTACTCCCTTATAAACCGCAATGCATTTTTGTGTACTCGGATCTCAAAGATGCATACATCATATTCCCATTCATGCGGATTCCCAAAAGTTTTTTGCGTTTTTGCAGGGTTTCTCTTCGGGGAAGAATCTCATTTTCAATTTACAGCCTTACCATTTGGTCTTTCTTCAGCTCCCCCCGGTCTTTACCAAAGTCATGGTGGAAGTGGTCAAATACTTAAGGACCGAAGAAGTCCTAGTGGTCCCATACCTGGACGATTTTACTTGTGGAGACTCGGTAAGCCATCTAGAAAAAACAAAAAAGGTGAAATAGAAGTTCTTTGGGAAATTGGCTGGATTAAATTTGGAAAAATCCGATTGACTCCAATCTATAAAAAATTTTTGGGAGTATCTTTAAATTCATTACCAGACTCTTATCTTCCACAGGAGAAGTAGACAGATTACTTCTGAAAATCAAGGACTTCCAGAAGAGGAAATACACTCTCGATACGAGCAGTGATGAGTGTCTGGGTCCATGACCTCCTGCATTCAATGTGTAGCCTGGTGCCAGAACCCATACAAGACCTCTCCAGTCCTGGATCCTATCAAAATGGGACAAGGACTACCATCACCTGAATTTACGATTTGGAGATTCCTTCAGCAGTAAAAAAATCTTAAACTGGTAGAAGGATCTCGATCACCTTCAAAAAGGTGTGTGAACTGGGTTCTCTGGCCAATAACCAGATCCAGACAGATGGCCAGCACCTCAGGTTTGGGGAGCTCTTTCTTCCAGGGAAGTACGTTAGGACCTCTGGTCCATTCTGACTCGTGCATCCTCAAACGAAAGGGAACTGAAAGCCGTCATAACAACCCTGGAAGCTGTACCAGGATCTAAAGGAAGCACTAAAGATCTTCTCCGACAACAACTACGGTTGCTTATTTAAAGAGACAGGGCGGAACAAGGTCAAAAAAACTTCAGACCATCTCTCAGGAAAATTTTCTTGGGCAGAAGAGATGCTCTTTCAATTTCAGCAGTCCATCTGAAAGGCTCAGAGAACGAGGTAGCAGACTACCAAGCAGGACACCTATTCTCCCTCACGAATGGAGCCTGAAACCGAAGTCTTTCAGGAGATTGTCCTAAGATGGGGAAACCGCCCATCTCTTTGCATCCAGGACAAATTCAAAAGTCAAGAATTCTATTCCCTAAATCCAAAGGAAGTTCCTTGGGGTCTGGATGCCTTCTCCCAGCCTTGGGATCAGGATCCTCTACACATTCCCCCAGTCCTTGATCAACAGAGTTCTCCGAATTAGTATCCAGTACGGCCAAGCTGATTCTAGTTGTTCCGTTTTGGCCAAAGAAAAGCTGGTTTCTGCTTCTACAAAAGCTGGCTCTAGACCTTCCTTTCATCCTTCCCAAGATTCCAGACCTCTTGCACCAGGGACCAGTCTTACACCAGAACCCAGGGTTCTGAATCTATTAGCCGCCGGATTCTGAAAGCGCTTTCCTGAACACAAAGGACTCTCCTTTAAGGTAATAAAGACTTTGAAGGCTAGTAGGGAAGCCTGTGACCATGCATATCCATTTAAGATATGGAAAAAATTTGTGCCTGTCTAAAGATCAACCTAACCAAGATTCTCCCAATATTTGCCAGGTTCTTGATTTCCTGCAGGAAGTTTCAACAAGGATACGGCCTAGTACCGTGATGAAAGTCCATGGTGTCAGTTTAAGCGCATTACTTTGAACAGCGATGCGGAACACAGGTGGGTAAATAGATTCTTCAGGCCTGTACCCGCTTAAGACCTACTGTAAAGGAATCTTCCCCTCAGTGGGACCTTTACTTGGTCTTAGATGCGTTAACCTCAGACCCCTTGAACCCAATGAGTCAAATAATTTACGTTTTTTAACGCTTAAAACAGCATTTAGTTGCCATCACATCCGCTAGAAGGATAGGGGAGCTCAGGCCTTGTCGATTGTGAACCTTACCTGTCAGTTTGAGGATAGCTAGATGATAGAAATTATCTCAGCTGATTGATAGAAATTTCTCCTAAAGTGTTATTTGTAATCCTTCCTATGTTTTATACCTCATAGCTGTAGTGAATGTCGATTACAGTATGTGAGCGGCAACAACGTGTCCTCTAAGAACAGGATAAGACGTCACCTTTCAGTATGTATCCAGCCCCACTGTCCATGTCTCAGCCGCATCCCACACTTTTGTAGCGTTCACAATAAAGATGTTTCTACATTTTTGTATGGTAGGGCATCGAAAAAGTTCAAAACCATTGAATGAGTGATTTAAATAGAAACTAATTGAAGGGAGACCTATTGGATGTTTCTTTGAAACAAGACACCCAATGGGTCTCAATCTCAAAGAGATTTGATTTGTGTTATTAAGCTTATCTGCACTATATAGTGTGAACTAGCATTAATTGTTTTGATAATTATATATGTGCCCTTGTTTTAGGTGATGTGAAATAACATAATATAGATTATACAAATGAAAAAAAAATAAGTTTTTTTATGTAAGTGTTTTATCAAGTTAACTTTTAATTGTGTAGTTGTGAAGGTTGAGCCCTGAGCATTCTCTGACCAGTTCACACAATTATCAAGTTCAGGTGCGATTGATTCGGTGTGTGTTCAGGAATGGTTCACCAGCCTGGTGGTAGATGGCAGGCTGGAATGGAGCCATGTCCAAATTGTGAAGATGCAGCTCTGAGTCTCCTGAATCTTGTCCTGAATTAGTTAAGTATCGTCCTGATGGTGGAATAGCACGTCCTCTCGCTCTGAACTCCTGCTAAAGCAGGCTCTCAGAAGGAGTATGAGGTCCAAGAGGCCTGTGCTGCCACTGCACAGGGGTTTTATTACTTCCCCTGGTCAGTGGTAGCACCTCTCCAATCACACTCAGGTTACAATACAGTCCAACTCTTTGGTTAATTACATGCACATGTTACCTGTTCCTTTCCCAGCAGCATTCATAGGCTGTAATTTCTAAGTCTCTCCTGTCCAGCTTCTGACATGGAGAGGGACATTTTCCCCTACTTACCCTTTAGTGGAGGCCCCCAGAGTGTAGCATATGCAACACCCCTGCGTTGCTGATTTTGCGCCCAGGTGCCACCACCAACTTAATCTGCTGGCCCGGTAACCAATGATAGCTCAGATTTTGTTTCACAAGCTGCTGTGGGAAAATGAGAAAAGTGGAGCTTTGCCAGAGCAATTAAACTTTCTGCTCTCAGATTCTTCTGATAAATTGCCCATTTATGTTAATACTGTACAACGTGCATCTGCATGTTTCACACTGACTGTTGGGAAAACAGGATTCAATAGGGCTGCAATTTCCCGACACTGACATCCTTGTATCATTGCACAATTTTGAAACTTTGCTTGGGTGTACAGAGGCATAATTGGCCTTCCATGTTAATAAGATTGTGAGTCTGAATTTTCTAAGAGACTGATGTGTCTTGGTTTCTGCTTCTCTTTCCCGTTACCAGGAGCCATTTTTGGCTAGAAATGGTATTCAAAGTCATCTTACCAACTGATATGGACTGTCTTGAGTCTAGATAATGATTTTTTACATTGGCGTTCCTGGGTTGGCATCTAAATGGATATTTGACCTCAAGATGACCCCCGCAGGAGACCAGGGAGTCCAGACGTGGACCAAATTGACAAAGAGTGCGCAGGGTAGTATAACTTTTTTTGTCTACCGCGACTGTCACTTCTGTTTCACTGCTGGATGGACTGGGTAAGGTCATTTTCCTTGTGTGATATTATGTTCTTTGCCTTCAAATGCCCATATATGACATATGATCACTATAAATTGTGGCAAGAATCACTTTTAAGGTGACTGGCATGATTAGTCAGTCAGACATCTGTGATGTTAGCTGAGCTGTGAGATGGGAAGATTAACCCATAGATGTCCACAGTGTAGAGTGGGAGATTTTGTTGTATTGTCAATGGGTCAGTGATACAGTTTTGTCATTACCCCTTAAGGATGCAGCATTTGTAGCTTAAGGCTCAGCCCTATTTTTTGAATTCTGACTGCGTCGATTATATGGTTATAACTTTGAACACTGTTACTTTCAAATGAGTCTGAGTATAGTTTTTACTCCCACAAGTGTACTTGTTTTTATTTTGAGGGCAGGAGTAGAAAAGCTCAATTCTGTACTAGATTTTTTACTTTTTTTCATGTTCACCATAAAGCCTAATATCAGGTTATCTTTATTCTATGGTCAGTACAATTATGGGGATACATACATGAATATTTTTTCTTATGTTTTACTAAATTTGTCAAATAAAACCCTATTGTGGAAAATCTATAATTTTGTATTGCCATCTTCAGTGGCATAACAGTTTAACTTTTTTGGCTATGTTGTTACTTTCTGTATCATTCTGGAGTACATATGTTTTTTTTATCACTTTTATTGCATTTTTTTGTGGAGTGATCGTAAAAATCATAATTTTTGATTTTTGTGAGAGGGTTTATATTTTTTTAACGCGTTCATCGTGTGGGTCATAATATTTCTGTTTTCTACGGGTTGTTATGGATGCGCTGATACTATATATGTGGGGTTTGTGTTATGATTAAGACTTTTTTTGCGTTATGTCCTCTTTATGTTATGGGGCTTATGGGCATTTTGATTGATTACTTTATTTTTTATGTGAATAGTTTTTTTTTAACGCATTTTTACTTTTCCACATGTGACATGATCAGCATCTATCTGTTGCTTGTTCATGATAACACTCTGCTACTAACTGTATTGGTCAGGTATTAGCAAGAGTCAGCACATGCATAGGCTGACACTGTGCCTGTAACGATGACGTCAATCAGACCCATCTTACGTCCGCACGTTCTTACAGGCAACTCTGGGGGTCGCATAGTCAGACCCCAGAGATGCTATAGCACGACGATCAGCGACCCCCAAAACGGCTCGTGGGGCCGATCATGGGGAATGAACCCCCCAAAGCCAAGTTAAATACCGCGGTCGCACTGACTTTCCCGACAGCTGAATTCAATATTATATATGTGAGATAAATTTATAATTGTGATATATATATTACCCATGCAGGGTGTGAAATGCGTTGTCACACTGTCTACTATCTCAAATAAATGGAATTCAACAGACCTTAAGATTAACTTTGCGGCTTTGGAATGACTCTGTTTCCGTTCATTTTGCTAAAACCAGCCATACCCATAGTATCCTTCAATAGTTATTGACCAGGGTTCAATGGAAATACCCGAGGGCCGAGATAGGCAGCATCGTTACCACAGAACCTCCAGTTTCCATAACGCATATAGCAAGTTGTGTCTGGAGAGTTCTAGGTAGCACATCGGCAATATAATAATAATCTTTATTTAATAGCGCCATCATATTCCACAGCGCTTTACAAGCATAATTAAAAATAAAAATGCAGAAATGATGCCTGAATCCAGGACATTCACGGGAATTAATTATTTTTCAGAATAACATAAATCAAAATATAGTTAGACATTACCTAAGGTTTTTTTTCTTGGTAGGCTGAGGATCTCCAGGTTAAATCCACCACAACTTTCAAATGATTAATTAAACTCTTCTAACTCACTAAGCATTATGTATTATGGGTTTCTTTTTTGTGATTATTTACTGTAATACATATAAGGATGGATTATAAAAAATCATTTGTTTGTCTTTTGTTAGTTGTTTTAGTTTTCTTTACGTAACAAGTTTGTAGTGTTCTGCTGATTTACGATTTGGGAAAAAAAAAAAAATTTAAATTGTGGAACAAAGAACCTCTCAGGGAATCGCACTTCCTGCAAACAGTAAAATTTATTAGTTCATTTGTGTAAGAGTCCAGAATAATATACCATTCAGTAGAATATTGATCGTAAGATACTGATTCTTGTTAAAGTTAGCAAAAAGAGGTCTTATAGGGCTTTATATCAGATTACCCTCCAAATTTGTCTGGTATTGTTTTATTTAACCACCTCTTCCAGCAGGACATATAGGAATGTTTCACAGAAGTGGTATTCATTTGGGAGAAGAGAATCAGTAAGATACTGATTCTTGTTAAAGTTAGCAAAAAGAGAGTCTTTAGGGGCTTTTAGATCAGATTACCCTCCAAATTTTGTCTGGTATTGTTTTATTTAACCACCTCTTCCAGCAGGACATATAGGAATGTTTCACAGAAGTGGTATTCATTTGGGAGAAGAGAAGGAGATACA
Organism: Engystomops pustulosus; assembly: GCA_019512145.1. Taxonomy (NCBI): domain Eukaryota; kingdom Metazoa; phylum Chordata; class Amphibia; order Anura; family Leptodactylidae; genus Engystomops; species Engystomops pustulosus. The sequence goes on from CM033646.1 coordinate 74,635,439, forward strand.
TGAGCAGAGGTCGCACTAACATTTTTCCAGGAGTTTTTGAGGAGTATTTTTACCCAAGGAGGAGTATGAATATTTTGGTAATACGCCGCGCACACTGCGCTCACACTACACTACACTACACTACACACTGCGCACACTACACACAGCACGCACACTCCACTCCTCTCCACTCTCACAGCGCACGACTCCACCCCACTACACTACACCATGCACACTCCACTACACTACACACACTCCACACTCCACTACACTACACACAGCGCACACTCCACTACACACAGCGCACACTCCACCACACCACTACACTACACACACAAGGCACACGCCTCACACACTACACACACCACACTCCACACCTACACTACAACATCACAGCGCACACCCACAGCCACTACACTACACACAAACGCACAACTCCACACCACTACACTACACACACGCACACTCCCAACCACTCCACTCCACACGCGCACACCTCACACCACTACACTACACACATCGTCACACTCCACACCACTACACTACACACAGCGCACACTCCACACCACTACACTACACACAGCGCACACTCCACACCACTACACTACAACACAGCGCACACTCCACACCACTACACTACAATACACACAGCGCACACTCCACACCACTACACTACACACAGCGCACACTCCACACACTAACTACACACAACAAGCGCCCACTCCACACCACTACACTACACACAGCGCACACTCCACACCCACTCACTACACACAGCGCACACTCCACACCACTACACTACACACAGCGCACACTCCACACACTACACTACACACAGCGCACACTCCACACCACTACACTACACACAGCGCACACTCCACACCACTACACTACACACACGCACCCTCCACACACACTACAACCCTACACATACACCATCGCGCACACTCCACGCTCCACACCACTACCTACACACACACACACTCCACACACTACTACACACAGCACACCTACACTACACACTCGCACCCTACACTACACAACAGTTCACACACAGACACACTACACACAGCACACACTACACTACAATACACAGAGCACACACTACACTACAATACACACAGCACACACTACACTACAATACACACAGCACACACTACACTACAATACACAAGCCAACTACACTACAATACACAGAGCACACACTACACTACAATACACACAGCACACACTACACTACAATACACACAGCACACACTACACACAATAACACAGCACACACTACAATACACACAGCACACACTACACTACAATACACACAGCACACACTACACTAATAAACACATCACACACTCCACTACAATCACAACACAGCACACACGACACTACATACACCATGCACACACTACACTACAATACACAGAGCACACACTACACTACAAGACTACCACAGACCCACTACACTACAATACACACACTACACGAGACAATACAACACAAGATGCACACACTACACTACAATACAACAACAGAGCACCCTACCTACAATCAACAACAGCAACACTACACTACAATACCACAGCACCCCACACTAGCAATACACACAGCAACACACTCACTACAATACACACCAGGCACACACTACCAGACACTACACTACATTCACACTAACTCACAATTAACAACACACACACTACACACCACTACACTACACACACACAGCACACACAGCACACAGAACACTGCACACACTCACCCGGCCTTGCTCTTAAGTCCCGACATAAACGTCCGTCAGGCTGCGGCAGTAGGGAGAATGGGCAGGACAGGAGCAGCATCCCCTGTCCCAGCAGGCTCGCCGGGGCCTGCGCTCTCTCTGCGGATGCTTCTTGGGACAGCAGATCACTGTGTCACTTGCCCCGCTGAGCGCCCGGCGCGCGCTGTGATCGCGCTACGTCCATCACTCTTTTGCGCGTGCTCCGGTCCGCTCACCGCCTGCGCCTACGGGATAATTGCCAAAGCGGAACTTTAACTCATGGCAATTATTTGGTGTCATGTCGCCTCATCAGCGTCTATGACGCGTGTTGAGGCGTAATTATGCGACTCTGTACATTAGATATCTTATATAGGATTCTTCAATTGATTAAGGTCTGGGAATTTCTAGCACCTTTCTACTATGACACAAGATACAAGAATAAACATCAGCTGTTGGGGAAAACCCTGTAGAGATGATCTCAAGTCATCGAGAGTTAAGAGATGTCTAGAGGCAAAAAGAGAAAAGAGGCAGAAAGAGACAACTGAAGACGTCATAATCAGGAGCGATTGTGCACTGATATTTAATTTCATAATTTCCTCAACATCCCCTGTTAAGGCCCATGGGGGTAAGAAATGAAGTATTTTTAATATCTGCGGCAAGCTGAGTATTAACCAGCCAATTTTTCAAGAGATGTGGGCAAAGCCCACCTGATCTAGCCTGGTCTATTATGGGACTGGTCGGGGAGGTTCTATGACATCCTTGAGTGCCATAGGAATTTTCAAAAATAAACTGGATTAACTTTAGAGTAGAGACAGGAACTAACAAATATGTTTCAAATAAGATATAGAAATTTGCTAAGATGGACATCTTAACTACCAATATCCATCCCTTGGGAGGGGAAATAACGGAACACTTCTGTATCAATTCCTGACTTCTTCACTAACAGCAGAAATTTTCTGTATTTAAAAAGGCAACAGATCACAGAATTTAATCCCAAATACTCAGTAGGTTATTAAGCAAAGTCAGGTTGTCTGTGAAAGCAAGAAGGAACTTGTCCACCAACAATAATATTTTACAGGGCTTGTCGCTGACTCAGTATGCTTTAATAATCGGCTAAACCCTAATTGCTGCTGGCAAGCTCACTGCTTAGACATTAGGGGGAGATAATGAATAATGAATAATAATATAAAAGAATAATTATGATAAATATAAGTAGTCCTGGTTGTGAAGTCTAATCTGAGCCATAGTGCAATGCAGCAGACAAGGCCCCTTGACAAACCCAAAATGATTCCTAAACATTAATTCCAGGTTATTCAAGTGAAAAGGCCTTTTGTGGCGAATAAATGCAGCAAAAAAGAATGACTTGAGAGAAATTTTGGCCAAGAAAATTATCCCAAGTTATAAGAACAGTCGGGCTCCTGCTGATAGCCGTAGCAATTTCCAGCTGTTTAAATTAAAAATTAACCCTTTTGGTGTAATAAATTTTGCTATGTGTGGCCACTGCTGTTCTATGGCACCCGCGCTGGCTGACCCCAGAGTCTTCCAGAATCCTGTGAAGAGAGAAATCTTTTAATTGCGCGTGCAGCCTATGCATCTGGCTGTTCTACTGATGTATGTAGTCAGTATATTAGTCCGTGTATTACTTACAAATGATCAAATAGCACTTCAAGTACCAATAGTGAGTACCAAAAACTACAAATAAATAATTAAATAAAAAAGTTAAAAGTCCCCTCAATAGCCCATAACTTGTCGAAAAACTCCTACCAATAACAAGTGAGAATATGACACAACCACACATATAACAATATCCCATGTCTGTAAAAACCCGTGCAAATTAACTAAAACCATGCATTACCTTATCATTAAAACCGTAACAAAAAGTAAAGAACCTGGCAAAATTGTGTTCTCCAACCAAACAGAAAGCAATCAAAAGTGTCAAAAGTCCATTTATACATATAAAAAAAAAAAAAAAAAAAAAAAAAAACAATGAATTCCATTCCATTAAAAGTACAACTCATCAAGTAAAAAAATAAGCCCCAATCCCGCTCATTTAACAAAAATTATAAATGGTACACCTTTTAGAAGACAAAAGCAGGAAAAGCATGCGATTTTTCCTCTCCCAAATAGTTTTATTCTGTAACATTATTCAAACAAAAAGCAGCTTTATATCACTGATATCTATTCCACGGGTAATAAACAAAAATATGAAGACAAATACTCATATCAGAATATTTTGTTTTGCATTACCGCCAAGAATATACTCCTTAGGGTTTTTAGTTTCAAATGAGGTCACTTATTCTCTTGTTCTAGTATGTTATAGGCTCATAAAATGCCACATAGTGCATGAAAATTGTTTTGGCAAAATTTACCCACCAAAAGCATTTTGGCGCTCCTTCCATTCTGCCCTATGTTATGGACCCACAAGTGGTTTACATCTACATGTGGGGTAATGCCAGACTTGAGAGAAGCTGAGAGTTGTTTTCTCGTTTCATCCTGAATGAACCTGTAAATGTTAGGGCTTAACAAAAATTTAATTTGTCAAAATTTGAAATTTCCGTATGGAACTTCCAGTTGGTTTTATTTCATGTTTGAAGTTTCACAAGGGCTGTTTTGAATAGTTTGAGGGGTCCATTTGAACTTGTTACTAAACTCATCGGCCACTTTATTAGGTACACACTGTCCAACTGCTCATGAACACTTAATTTCTAATCAGTCATCACATAGGTCGGCAACTCATGCATTTCGGCATGTAGACATGGTCGTACTAAGATGCGCGAACCACTCGTCCCGGGACTTGATGCTCGATCGAGGCATTAGCGTACTCGTAACTGGCTCGTTGCGCGACGATCTTCTCCCTGCTCTGAAAATGGCAGCTCCCTCCGTTTTGCTTTGGCGGCCAAAACAGACAATCACAATCACAAGCCGGGATACTCTGCACTCGCACCCAGCATTCGTGTACCTACACTCGATAGCAGTGGTTTGCTGCCAGATCAGGTTGACCCTCGGATAACTACCTCTGCCCGCGCTGCCGACAGTCTCTGTCTGGATGCGCCGCTAGGAGGATACTGCGCTGGTCATGGAAAGCCGTTAGGGTGGGTTCCTATTACTTCCTGTGCAGGAGTGATTCTACAATCAGCCCTTCTTAGGGCTACATCACGTGATCCTTTTTTTTTTTTATTTGCTTGTGGCTGGGCTTGCTGGCACTATTGTCAGCTAGACCAAATATGTTGGAGGAATTAGCAGGGACTTGCTACCGTTGTGTTTAGCTCTTAGTGACACACATATCCCATCCACTTCAAACAAACACCAAAGGGGGAAAATTATTAGGGTTGATTACATTAGGCACAGTCTGCCAGTGTTCTTTTTATTTACGTTTATTTTTCATACCAGTGTCTCCTTCATCTTGCATATAGTGGTGCTTTTAATAAAATACTTGGCTAGAAAAAAGGCCATAGGAGAATCCAAACGGGCTTACTTACTTACGCCTACAGTAGCGTTATATATATTTGATTCTGGTTGATCTGCTGGTGGCTTTAGTTGTTTTTTTTTTTTTTGGGGGGGCAAAAAAAGTGCATCTACTATCAAATGTGAGCATTTGGCGTGAGACTTGCCCACTGTGTTTTTTGCGGGGCTTATTGACGCACAAATCCATCGCACAGCCGAAGTGGGAAAATTTTATTAGGCCCCTGGTGGATTTCAATTAGGCATCAGTCTTCCATTTCCTTTTTTATTTAACGTGGATTTTTTTCATAACTCACACCTGTCATCTCAATCTGCATAGTAGTGTCTTAATACTTGGCTGAAATAGCCATAGGAGAATCCAAAACGGCTTACTTACGCCTACAGTAGCGTTATACTATATTGATTTCTGGTGATCTGCTGGTGCTGTAGTTGTTGCAGTGCATCACTAGCAAATTTGTGAGCATTTTGAGTGGACTTGCGACCACTGTGTTTTGCTCTTAGTGACGGCACTATATCCCTCGCAAAGGACCGAATTGGAAAATTTATTAGGGCCCGTTTTGGATTTTCAATTAGGCACAGTCTGCCATTCCGGTTTTATTTTTACGTTATTTTTTTTCATACTCAACTCAGCGTCATCTCATCTGGCATATGTAGTTGCTTTAATACTTGGCTAAAAAATAGCCAAGAGAATTTCCAAACGGCTTACTTACGCCTACATTAGCGGTATAATATATTTGATTTCTGTTGTATCTGCTGGTGGCTGTAGTTTTTTTGCAGTGCATCTCTACTAAGCATTGTGAGCATTTTGAGTGCGAAGACTTGCGACCACTGTGTTTTGCGCTTAGTGCCGCCCATATCCATCGCAAAGGACCGAAGTGGAAAATTTATTATGGCCCGGGGTTTGTTTCACTAGGCACCGTCTGCCATTTCCTTTTTTATTTACGTTATTTTTTTCATAACTCAGCGTCATCCTCATCTGGCATAGCAGTGTGCTTTGTCATCATCATACTTGGCTAGAAAATAGCCATAAATAGCAATAGGATATATCATCGTTGGTTTTAAAAACTAAAACACAACAACACTCAAAAAAAAAAAAACACAAAAAAAGGTAAAAAAACAAAAAAATTAAGTTATAACTCTCGATTTTCAAAATGTTTTAACCCCGAGGGCTGGGGTTGAGAGGACGAGTGCGGGGACTGGGCCGTCAACTACTGCAGGGTCGAGGCCGTGGTCCTGGGCGGGGGTGAGACAAAACCAACCACCCATCCCACCTGCTTATGAGGGATCAAGGGGACGCCGCAGAGCTACACTCAACTCCCTAGGTTTCATGTCTGAGTTACTGGGGACATCGGGTAGAGCACTGTTTGAAAAGGCCAGAACAGTGCGAACATGTTGATGTCGTGGATTGCCGATCATGCTTCGAGCAATTTGTCCCCACCAGTCAGTCTTCCAACGCCGTCCACCCATGTCAACCGAATCGGCACTTCCTCCAGCTCCTACCCCCCCCCAGCTTCCTGCACCTCGCCCTTCCTCCCTCCCCCCATACCTGCCACCCTCCCAGCAAATTTGCCTTTGAACCGCATACTTGAGGACTGTTTTCTGGAACCCGTCCCACAGTCACAACCACTTGTCCGGTTGCTGATGAGCACTTTTTTCCGATGCCCATGTTTTCCATTTCCACCCATCGCATTCTGTGGTATGTGACCTGTTTTGACGTAGTTTAAGAAGTGGTAAGAGGTGTCCGACGATGAGGATCCATACGGTTATCAGAAAGTGGGGAGTTGTTGTCAGGGCAGGAAGTCCGCGGTGGAGCAGACGGGAGGGATCGGAGGATATGATGTGACAGACCAACCCAGCGGGTTGAGACGGCCGGGTGAACACAGTGCTTCGGAGACTGAGAAGTCGCCTCGACCAGAACAGGTTTGGAGAAGAGGCAGTGTTGGGGCCAGTACGTAGAGGTCAGGGCCAGAGCTTGGCACATCACATCACGCCAAATGTGTCAACTAGTGAAGCTCCCGTGGCGAGGGCTCTTGCGGCGAGGGCTAGATCTTCTCAGATTCTGGAGGTGCTTTAAGGAAAAAGTTCTTAAATGAAACACCGGATGACCGACTGGACTGTGGTGTGCCACATTGCCAAACCATGATCACAAGGGGTTCCCACCACTACTAGCTTAACTACCACCGAGATTCGCAAGGCATATGAATGCTAACACCCCCAGCTCAGTGGCAACAAGCGCGTTCACCTCCGGCCGTGCACACCACTGCTCCTTCCCCTGTGTCATCTGATAGTCAGCCCCTGCCCAGGACACTGCCACAAAAAACCCCATCGTCGCCCTTCGCCTCCACGTCCTCCACAGCATCCACAGCGTCAGCTCTCCATATCCCCAGAACGCGGGAGCGCGGAAACGCAAATATAGTCCACCCCCCGCACGCCCAAGCCCTTAATGTGCACATCTCCAGATTGCTACCTGGAGATGCTGCCCATAGGCTAGTAAGACCGATGCTTCGCAGCCTCATGGCGGCGGCCGCCCCTCGGTATTTCGGTCCTCACGCACTACTTTTCCCTATGTGCCGTCCCAGCCGCTGCACACCCAGCCCGTTTCAGACACCATAATCCGTGCCCTGACCACGCGTTTCTGACAAGGTCCCTGACCACGGACACTGACAGTGCTGCCGGGCAGGTCCACTATATATCGCTGACGGCACATTGGGTTAAACTTGTGGAGGCTGGGACGCGAGTCTGACCCTGCGGCTTGTCATTACTTGCCGACGCCGAGGATTTGCGGGTCCTACCTCGTCCAGGTGTTTCAGGCCTTACTATGCCTCTCCTCCTCCTTCCCACCCCTCCTCCACCTCCTCCTCCAAACGACCATCCGTGGGTATGGCGCCATCAGTCGTACTCTAGGCCAAGCAGCAGTGCCGTCCGCTAAGCCGACCGCAGGCGGTGCTGACCTGCTGAGGCCTAGCGATAAAAGGCACAAAACCACCGCCAGAACTATTACAGGGGCATCACGGCGTCAGACGATCGTGCTGGCACCGCTGAACCTGAAGCCCCGGCATGGTTTGGTGTGTGACAACGGACGGCCGTAACCTGGTGCGTCTCTGCCACTCGCAGACTGACACTGTGCCATGCCTGGCCCATGTGTTAAAAAACTGATATTTCATCACATGTAGGTTTTTATATCATAATTAATATTAGTTACAAAAGAGGAAAAAACGTTTCCCGTCTCTAAATGTGTGCATGCCCTACATATGGAGTGTCCACACTTGTGGTTACCAGGAAAGTAAAGCCAACAATAATTACTTCCTACGTCATTGTTCACACTACAAAACAAACTCGGAGGTACCTTTGATCCAATGGTAGGGGCTCGTCTGGCACTAAACCCAACTCCTGTCTGAAGACGTTTTGTTGTATCCTCGTCTTGTTCAAGAATCGATAAATACCTTTTAACAATATTTTTTATTTTATTGTATTGCTTGTGACAAATGTTAAAGGTGTTTCTTTTGTACTACATTTCATTGTTTTTACTTACATTTCTCTTAATTCTGGTTAATTCTCCCAAAGGTATGTTGTTAACCACATGTGGCGATGACACGATCTGGCAAATAACACTGAATTTCCTGCCATATCTTTGCGAAAGGGAGACATTTTAATGCCTGTTGTGTCACTCCTTACAGTTATATCCAAAAAAGCGGTTTCTTCTCCTTCAAAATTACCGTATTTTCCATTTCGTCCCCCATGACGGCCCCCTGGTGGTTGCTTCCCCTTCCTCTGTAGGGACAGGAAATCGCAGCGGCCGGCACACGATCCGCCTATTCGGGGCAGCCTGGGAGATGGGCTGCCACTGATGACGTCAGACGCCGGAAGGTGAGTATTTTAGACGCTCGCAGTGTAGTTTCACTTCTGCTGAGGTCTCCATGGAGCTGGACAACATGGCGGATGTGGCTAAGACGCGATCCCTAACCCTGGGTTCCGTGAGTAAACGCTTTTTGGAATGTGTGGGGATTATTTCCCTGTCTATTGCCATTGTTTGGGGTCTCTTATAGGGGTCTTTACTGATGTAGCACTCCCTATCTTCTTAATTAACAGGAGAAAGATCTCCCAAAAGAAAGAGACAAACCCAAAGAGAAGGAGCCAGATAAGGATAGACCTAAAAAGGCTACTTCTAAGCGTTGCCAAATTTGTAATGCGAAGTTAGATGCCTCATGTAAGAAGAGCCTGTGTAAAGAATGTTTAGACAGGATCCTTAAGGAAGAGAAACCCTCATTTTTGGATGAGTTAAGGACCATTATGAGGGAAGAAATTAAGGCCTCTAAAGGGCCCCCCTTGAAAAAGCCCCGAATTAGTCCTGAATACTTAGAGGATGATGAACAGCCTTCATGCTCATATGAGATAGTCAGTAGACCACAATGTCTTTTCACAACCTCAGGTGGTTAATGACCCAAAATTTTTGTTTGCCAGTGAAGATTTGGATAGCTTAATAAAGGCCCTAAGGGATACCCTAAGAATTGAGGATAAAGTAGAAGAAAAATCCATGGGGGACTGAGACAGAAGAAAACGAGGGTATTTCCGGTTATCGAAAATTTAAAGGGTCTCATGGTAGACGAGTGGGGAGAACCAGAGAGACGGTTAGATGTCCCTAAAGACTTTAATAACTTACTGTTTGACCCAGAAGAGACCAAATTGTGGGAGAACATACCCAAAGTAGACATTCCTATTACCAAAGTTGTAAAAAAGACAGATTTACCGTTTGAGGATTCCACGCAACTTAAAGATGCTATGGACAGGAAATCGGATTGTCTACTTAAAAAACTTTGGGAGTCTTCTATGACTACAATCAAAACAAACATTGCGGCAACATCAGTATCCTGCACCCTCCTATTCTGGTTAGGGGGTTTAGAAGACCATCTCAGGGAAGGCACCCCATGAGAAGAAATTTTAGATTCATTGCCTTTACTTAAATCTGCTACTGTCTTTTTAGCTGATGCCTCAGCAGAATCTATTCGCTTTGCCTCAAGGAATGCCGCCCTCTCAAATGCCACCAGAAGGGCCCTCTGGTTAAAACAATGGTCGGGGGACATTCGTTCTAAAGCAAAACTTTGAAGCCTTCCTTTTTCAGGTGAATTCCTGTTTGGATCTGAGCTAGATGAGATTCTTGACAAAGCTGCGGATAAGAAGAAAGGTTTTCCTGATCCTAAACCTACACCAAAAAAGCAGTTTTTTTGTGGCTTTAGAGCAAACAAGGATCAGCCAAAGAATATGGGGAGATCTTCCTGGAGACAGGGCTTCTGAAATAGCTCCAGGGGAGGAAAAAACAAGCCATTCCTGTTCAGTTCCTCGAACAAACCAGAAAAGAAGCAATGACGCCAGGGTGGGGGGACGGTTGAAGGACTTTCTCCCCAGTGGAAGAACATAACAAACAACAGGTGGGTGACTTCCATTATCCAAGATGGTTACCGTATAGAATTTATGTCTTCTCCTCATCGTTTTTTTCTGTCCAGGCAATCCTCAGGAAGTCTGACACATATCTTTGGGAGCAAGTGTCTTACCCTGCGAAAACTGGAGGTGATGTTCCAGTTCCCCCAGAAGAAAAAGGTACGGGTATACTCCCCCCTTTTCCTAATAAAGAAGCCAAATGGGTTCTACAGGTTAATAATAAATTTAAAATTCCTGAACAAATGGGTGCATATATCAAGTTCAAAATGGAGTCTATAAAATCTACTACTCCCTTAATAAACCGCAAGCATTTTTGTGTACTCGGATCTCAAAGATGCATACTATCATATTCCCATTCATGCGGATTCCCAAAAGTTTTTGCGTTTGCAGTGGTTTCTCCTTGGGGGAAGAATCATTTCAATTTACAGCCTTACCATTTGGTCTTTCTTCAGCTCCCCGAGTCTTTACCAAAGTCATGGTGGAAGTGGTCAAATACTTAGGGACCGAAGAAGTCCTAGTGGTTCCATACCTGGACGATTCTTACTGTGGGAGACCGGTAAGCCATCTAGAAAACAAAAAAAAAGGTGACAATAGAAGTCTTGGGATTGGCTGGATATAAATTTGGAAAAATCCGATTGCTCCCAATCCATAAAAAAATTTTTGGGAGAATCTTTAAATTCATTAACCCAGACTTCTTATCTTCCACAGGAGAAAGTAGACAGATTACTTCTGAAAATCAAGGACTTCCAGAAGAGGAAATACATCTCGATACGAGCAGTGATGAGTGTCCTGGGGTCCATGACCTCCTGCATTCAATGTGTAGCCTGGTGCAGAACCATACAAGACCTCTCCAGTCCTGGTCCTCGATCAAATGGGAAAGGACTACCATCACCTGTAATTTACGATTTGGAGATTCCTTCAGCAGTAAAAAACCTTAAAATGGGAGTAGAGGATCTCGATCACCTTCAAAAAGGTGTGTGTGTGTGAACTGGGTTCTTGGCCAATACCCAGATCCACGACAGATGCCAGCACCTCAGGTTGGGAGCTTCTTCCAGGGAAGTACGTTCAGGACCTATGGTCCCATTCATGACTCGTGCATCCTCAAACGAAAGGGAACTGAAAGCCGTCCTAAAAACCCTGGAAGCTGTACCAAGGATCTAAAAGGAAGACACCTAAAGATCTCTCCGACAATACAACTACGGTGCATATTTAAGAGACAGGGCGGGAACAAGGTCAAAAAAACTTCAGACCATCCTCAGGAAATATTTTCTGGGCAGAAGAGAATGCTCTTTCAATTTCAGCAGTCCATCTTGAAAGGCTCAGAGAACGAGGGAGCAGACTACCTCGAAGGACACCTATTCTCCCTCACGAAGGAGCCTGAAATCCGAAGTCTTTCAGGAGATTGTCCTAAGATGGGGAAACCCTGCCATCTCTTGCATCCAGGACAAAATCAAAAGTCAAGAATTCTATTCCCTAAATCCAAAGGAAGTTCCTTGGGGTCTGGATGCCTTCTCCCAGCCTTGGATCAGGATCCTCTACACACCTCCAGGTCCTTGATCAACGAGTTCTCCAGAAATTTATCCAGTACGGCCAAGCTGATCTAGTTGTTCCGTTTTGGCCAAAGAAAAGGGTTTCTGCTACAAAAGCTGGCTCAGACCTCTTCATCTTCCCAAGATTCCAAGCCTCTGCACCAGGGACCAGTCTTACACCAGAACCCAGGGTTCCTGAATCTATCAGCCTGGATTCTGAAAAGCGCTTTCTGAACACAAAAGGACTCTCCTTTAAGGTAATAAAGACTTTGAAGGCTAGTAGGAAGCCGTGAACCATGCTATCCATCTTAAGATATGGAAAAAATTTGTGCCTGTTCTAAAGATCAACCTAACCAAGATTCTCCCAATATTTGCCAGGTTCTTGATTTCCTGCAGGAGGGTTTCAACAAAGGATTAGGCCCTGAACCGGAAAGTCCAGGTGTCGCTTTTAAGCGATACTTTGATACAGCGCTTGCGGAACACAGGTGGGTAAATAGATTCTTTCAGGCTGTACCCGCTAAGACCTACTGTAAAGGAATCTTCCCCTCAGTGGGACCTTTACTTGGTCTTAGATGCGTAACCTCAGACCCCTTTGAACCCAATGAGTCAATAATTTAGTTTTTTAACGCTTAAAACAGCATTTCTTAGTTGCCATCACATCCGCTAGAAGGATAGGGGAGCTCCAGGCCTGTCGATTGTGAACCTTACCTGTCAGTTTCTGAGGATAGAATTACTCTCAGACATTGATAGAAATTTTTCCTAAAGTGTTTTCTAACATTCACAGGAGTCAGGACGATCGCTCCTCATCGTTTTTTTCTGTCCAGGCAATCCTCAGGAAGTCTGACACATCATCTTTGGGAGCAAGTGTCTACCCTGCAGAAACTGGAGGTGATTTGTCCAGTCCCCCCAGAAGAAAAAGGTACGGGTCATTACTCCCCCTTTTTCCTAATAAAGAAGCCAAATGGGTCTTACAGGTTAATAATAAATTTAAAATTCCTGAACAAATGGGTGACATATATCAAGTTCAAAATGGAGTCTATAAAATCTACTACTCCCTTAATAAACCGCAATGCATTTTTGTACTCGGATCTCAAAGATGCATACTATCATATTCCCATTCATGCGGATTCCCAAAAGTTTTTGCGTTTTTGCAGTGGTTTCTCCTTCGGGGGAAGAATCTCATTTTCAATTTACAGCCTTACCATTTGGTCTTCTTCAGCTTCACGTAGTCTTTACCAAGTAATACTTGAGGACCGAAGAAGTGGGAGACTCGGTAAGCCATCTAGAAAATCAAAAGAAGGTGACAATAGAAGTTCTTCAGGAATTGGGCTGGCTTCTAAATCTGGAAAAATCTGATCTGGTTCCCAATCCTATAAAAGAATTTTTGGGAGTATCCTTAAATTCACTAACCCAAACTTCTTATCTTCCACAGGAGAAAATAAACAGATTACTTCTGAAAATCAAGGACTTCCAGAAGAGGAAATACATCTCGATACAAGCAGCGATGAGTCTTCTGGGGTCCATGACCTCCTGCATTCAATGTGTAGCCTGGTGCCAGAACCATACAAGACCTCTCCAGTCCTGGATCCTGTCAAAATGGGACAAAGATTGCCATCACCTGACTTTACGATTAAAGATTCCTTCAGCAGTAAAAAGATCCTTAGATTGGCGGAAGGATCTCGATCACCTTCAAAGAGGAGTGAACTGGGTTCTCTGGCCAATAATCCAGGTCCATACAGATGCCAGCACATCAGGTTGGGGAGCTCTTCTTCAGGGAAGTATGTTCCAGGGCCTCTGGTCCCATTCAATGTCTCGTGCATCCTCAAACGAAAGGGAGCTGAAAGCCGTCCTAAAAACCCTGGAAGCCTGATCTAAAAGGGAAGCACCTAAAGATCTTCTCCGACAATACAACTACGGTTGCATATTTAAAGAGACAGGGCGGAACAAGGTCAAAGAAACTTCAGAACATCTCCCAGAAAATATTTTCTTGGGCAGAGGAAAATGCTCTTTCAATTTCAGCAGTCCATCTGAGAGGCTCAGAGAACGAGGTAGCAGACTACCTCAGCAGGACACCTATTCTCCCTCACGAATGGAGTCTGAAATCCGAAGTCTTCCAGGAGATTTTCCTCAGATGGGGAAACACTTCCATTGATCTCTTTGCATCCAGGACAAATTCAAAAGTCGAGAAATTCTATTCCCTAAATCCAAAGGAAGTTCCTTGGGGTCTGGATGCCTTCTCCCGGCCTTGGGACCAGGACCTCCTCTACGCATTCCCTCCAGTTCCTCTGATCAACAGAGTTCTCCAGAAGTTAGTATGCAGTCCGGCCAAGCTGATTCTAGTAGTTCCATTTTGGCCGAAGAAAAGCTGGTTTCCGCTTCTGCAAAAGCTGGCTCTAGACCTTCCTTTCATCCTTCGCAAGATTCCCGACCTCTTGCACCAGGGACCTGTCTTACACCAGAACCCAGGGTTCCTGAATCTATCAGCCTGGATCCTGAAAGCACCTTCCTGAACACAAAAGGACTGTCCTTTAAGGTAATAAAGACTTTGAGGAATAGTAGGAAGCCTGTGATCTTAAGATATGGAAAAAATGTTGTGCCTGGTCTAAAGACCAACCTCACGTGTTAGAATTTATGTCTTCTCCTCATCGTTTTTTTCTGTCGCAGCAATCCTCAGGAAGTCTGACACACATCTTTGGGAGCACAAGTGTCTACCCTGCAGAAACTGGAGGTGATTGTCCAGTCCCCCCAGAAGAAAAAGGTACGGGTCATTACTCCCCCTTTTCCTAATAAAGAAGCCAAATGGGTCTTACAGGTTATATAAATTTAAAATTCCTGAACAAATGGGTGACATATATCAAGTTCAAAATGAGTCTATAAAATCTACACTCCCTTAAAACCGCAATGCATTTTTGTGTGTACTCGGATCTCAAAGATGCATACTAATCATATCCCATTCATGCGGATTCCCAAATTTTTGGCGTTTTTGCAGTGGTTTCTCCTTCGGGGAAGAATCTCATTTTCAATTTACAGCCTTACCATTTGGTCTTCTCTTCAGCTCCCCGTATCTTTACCAAAGTCATGGTATGGGAAGTGGTCAAATACTTAAGGACCGAGAAGTCCAGTGGTCCCATACCTGGACGATTTCTTACTTGTGGGAGACTCGGTAAGCCATCTAGAAACAAAAAAAGGTGACAATTCTGGTTATATGGAAAGGTATCTTTAACAAATCTCATTAAATTATACCCACCAGACTTTCTATCTTCCACAGGAGAAAGTAGACAGATTACTTCTGAAAATCAAGGACTTCAGAAGAGGAAATACATCTCGATACGAGCAGTGATGATGTGGGTCCATGACCTCCTGCATTCAATGTGTAGCCTGGTGCCAGAACCATACAAGACCTCTCAGTCCTGGATCCTATCAAAATGGGACAAGGACTACATCACCTGAATTTTACGATTTGGAGATTCCTCATCAGCAGTAAAAAAATCCTTAACTGGTAGAAGGATCATCGATCACCTTCAAAAAGTGTGTGAAACTGGGTCTCTGGCCATAACCCAGATACACAGACCAGAATGCCAGCACCTCAGGTTGGGAGCGCTTCTTCCAGGGAAGTACGTTCAGGACCTCTGGTCCCATTCTGACTCGTGCATCCTCAAACGAAAGGGAACTGAAGCCGTCCTAAACCCTGGAAGCTGTACCAGGATCTAAAAGGAAGCACCTAAAGATCTTCTCCGACAATACAACTACGGTTGCATATTTAAAGAGACAGGGCGGAACAAGGTCAAAAAAACTTCAGACCATCTCTCAGGAAATATTTTTCTTGGGCAGAAGAGAAGCTTCTTTCAATTTCAACGCATCCTTGAAAGGCTCAGAGAACGAGGTAGCAGACTACCTCAGCAGGACACTATTCTCCCTCACGAATGGAGCCTAATCCGAAGTCTTTCAGGAGATTGTCCTAGATGGGGAAACCCTGCCATCCGATGCATCTCTTTGCATCCAGGACAAATTCAAAAGTCAAGAAATTCTATTCCCTAAATCCAAAGGAAGTTCCTTGGGGTCTGGATGCCTTCTCCCAGCCTTGGGATCAGGATCTCCTCTACACATTCCCTCCAGTTCCTCTGATCAACAGAGTTCTCCAGAAATTAGTATCCAGTACGGCCAAGCTGATTCTAGTTGTTCCGTTTTGGCCAAAGAAAAGCTGGTTTCTGCTTCTACAAAAGCTGGCTCTAGACCTTCCTTTCATCCTTCCCAAGATTCCAGACCTCTTGCACCAGGGACCAGTCTTACACCAGAACCCAGGGTTCCTGAATCTATCAGCCTGGATTCTGAAAGCGCTTTCCTGAACACAAAAGGACTCTCCTTTAAGGTAATAAAGACTTTGAAGGATAGTAGGAAGCCTGTGACCCATGCTATCCATCTTAAGATATGGAAAAAATTTTGTGCCTGTTCTAAAGATCAACCTAACCAAGGTTCTCCCAATATTTGCCAGGTTCTTGATTTCCTGCAGGAGGGTTTCAACAAAGGATTACGGCCTAGTACCGTGAAAGTCCAGGTGTCAGCTTTAAGCGCATACTTTGATACAGCGCTTGCGGAACACAGGTGGGTAAATAGATTCTTTCAGGCCTGTACCCGCTTAAGACCTACTGTAAAGGAATCTTCCCCTCAGTGGGACCTTTACTTGGTCTTAGATGCGTTAACCTCAGACCCCTTTGAACCCAATGAGTCAAATAATTTACGTTTTTTAAGAGCTGAGTGTGTATGTGGATGAATGATGCAGAGCTGGGTGTGTAAATGTATGTTTGTGTGTGCTGTGCTTTAGTGCGACCAACAGGGATATTTTAATTGGTGTAAAATATATTTTTCCTTTTTTTGGAAGCCTAAATCTGGGGTGTGTCCTATAGTAAGAAGCGTCTTATAGTCCGAAAAATACGGTAGTTGTAAATTCATATCATTGGCATTTATGTATTTGGCAAAGTTATTAAATTCTACTGAAGTGCCCTCTAATGTCAGATTGTCTATAAATCTTCCTGACCATTTAATGTGATTTTTAAACGGGTTGGTATCTGAGAAGAGAAATCTCTCCTCCCATTGAATCATATAAATATTTGCAAGTGAGGGGGAAAAATAGGCTCCCATTGGAGCCCCCGCACTTGCATATAAAAAGTCCTGTCAAAAATAAAAATATTGTGGCGTAACAAATACTCAGTGATCATGATAATATACTCTTTTAGTTCATCTGAATATGTACTATATTTATTTAAATGCAAATAAAGATATTTTATTGCAATGCAATGCGGAATTGAGGAGTAAAGTGCCACTACATCACATGTTGTCCAATTATATCCCTTATTCCATTGTAATCTATGTTAAGGACATGTTTTGTGTCTTGTAGATAGCATGGAGAGATAACCACTAAGGGCAGAACAGTAATGGCCATAAGTTTTGAGAATGACACAAATATTATATTTTCACATGATCTGTTGCCCTCTGGTTTTTATGTGTGTTTGTCAAATATTATGAGTAACAAAAGCTTTTAACAGTTAAAATAAGTTAATGCAGCAAGTCAATATTAGCAGTGTTGACCCTTCTTCTTCAGGACCTCTGCAATTCTTCCTGGTATGCTCTCAATCAACTTCTGGACCAAATCCTGACAGATAGCAGTCCATTCTTGCACAATCAATGCTTGAATTTTGTGACAACTTGTTGGTTTTTGTTTGTCCACCCGTCTCTTGATGATTGACCACAAGTTCTCAATGGCATTAAGATCTGGGGAGTTTCTAGGCCATGGACCAAAAATCTCTGTTTTATTCCCTGAGCCATTTAATTATCAACTTTTGCTTTATGGCAAGGTGCTCCATCATGCTGGAAAAGGCATTGTTGATCACCGAACTGCTCTCGGACGGTTGGGAGAAGTTGCTCTTCTGGTACCATTCTTTATTCATGGATGTGTTTTTAGGCAAGACTGTGAGAAAGCCGATTCCCTTGGCTGAGAAGCAACCCCACACATGAATGGTTGCAGGATGCTTTACAGTTGGCATGAGACAAGACTGGTGGTATCGCTCACCTTGTCTTCTCCGAACAAGCTATTTGCCAGATGTTCCAAACAATTGGAAAGGGGATTCATCAGAGAAAATGACTTTACCCCAGTCCTCAGCAGTCCCCTCCCTGTACCTTTTGCAGAATATCAGTTTGTCCCTGATGTTTTTTTCTGGAGAGAAGTGGCTTCTTTGCTGCCCTCCTTGACACCAGGCCTTGCTCCAAGAGTCTCCGCCTCACAGTGCATGCAGATGCGCTCACGCCTGCCTGCTGCCATTCCTGAGCATGCTGTGCACTGCTGGTAGCCCAATCCCAAAGGTGAAACACTTTTAAGAGACGGTCCTAACACTTGCTGGTCCTTCTTAGGCTCCCTGGAGCCTTTTTAGCAACAATGGAACCTCTCTCCTTGAATTCCTTGATGATGCGATAGATTGTTCTTTCTAGCTGCGATATTCTTCCCTGTTAGGTCAGTTTTGTGCAGTGCAATGATGACTGCATGTGTTTCTTTAGAGATAGCCATGGTTAACAGAAGAGAAACAATGATGCCAAGCACCAGCCTCCTTTAAAAGTGTCCAGTGGTGTGATTCTTACTTAATTATGGCAGATTTATCTGCAGCCATGTCCTCATCAACACCAACACCTTTGTTAATGGAGCAATCACTGTAACTATGTTAGCTGCTCCTTTTAAGGCAGGCCTGCAACAAAGTTGAAGTGTGTTTTGGGGGGAAAAGGTTAATTTTCTAGGCAAATATTGACTTTGCAATTAATTTAATTTGCTGTTAAGATGATCACTCTTTTTATAACATTCTGGAGTATATGCAAATTGTCATTATAAAACCTGATGCAGTAGACTTTGTAAAAATTTACATTTGTATCATTCTCAAAACTTTTGGCCATGACTGTAGATAATGGACAAGCCAGTTTGCCAATCGCTCCCCAAGGCTCCCAATACCCGCTACAGTGGGTCTACATTACCCTTGTGAACCTTGGGGAGTAATTGGGAAACTGCCTTCACCATTATCTACAGCCCTTAGTCGTTATCCCTCTATGCTATCTACAAGTCACAAAACATGTCCTTAATGTAGTAGATAGTTTATAATGGAATAAGGGATTTAATTGGACAACATGCGAGGTAGTGGCACTTTACTCCTCAATTCCGCATGACCTTGCAATAAAATATCTATATTTGCATTTAAATAAATATAGTACATATTCAGATGAACTAAAAGAGTACATTATCATGATCACTGAGTTTTTGTTACACCACAATTTCTTTATTTTTGACAGGACGTTTTAATTTCAAGTGGGGGGAGGGGGCTCCAATGGGAGCCTGTTTTTTTTCCCTCACTTGCAAATATTTATGATTCAATGGGAGGAGAGATTTCTCTTCTCAGACATCAACCCATTTAAACATCACATTAAATGGGCAGGAAGATTTATAGACTATCTGAAATTTGAATGAAAGGGCACTTCAGTAGAATTGAATAACTTTGCCAAACACATAAATTCCAATTATATGAATTTACAATTTACAACTAATTTTGGAGGACACTGTAAAGAGTGACACAACAGGCATTAAAGTGTCTCCCTTTCGCAAAGATATCTTAGGAAATTCGGTGTTATTGGCCAGATCGTGTCATCCGCAACATGTGGTTAACAACATACCTTTGGGAGAATTAACCAGAATTAAGAGAAATAGCTCTGATGAGGTTACCATTAAGGCGGAGTGTGCAGTAGGTTAGCAGAGAGAGGATACAAATGTAAGATATTGGATGTTGCAATGAGAAAATTCAATAAGATGCAAAGAAGGGACTTACTTAAACCATGGTAAGTAAAAACAATGAAATGTAGTACAAAAGAAACACCTTTAACATTTGTCACAACATATAGCAAGCAATACAATAAAATAAAAAATATTGTTAAAATGTATTTACCGATTCTTGAACAAGACGAGGATACAGCAAAATGTCTCCAGACAGGAGTCAGGTTTAGTGCCAGACGAGCCCCTACCATTGGATCAAAGGTATCGCCTAGTTTGTTTTGTAGTGTGAGCAATGACGTAGGAAGTAATTATTCTTGGCTTTACTTTCCTGGAAACCACAAGTGTGGACACTCCATATGTAGAGCATGCACACATTGAGAGATGGGAAACTGTTTTTCCTCTTTTGTAACTAATATTAATTATGATATAAAAACCTACATTAATTGTAATACTTCATAGCGTGTAGTGAATGTCGATTACAGTATGTGGGCTGCACGACATGTCCTCTAAAGAACAGGATAAGATGTCACCTTTCAGATGTATCCAGCCCCACTGTCCATGTATCAGCCGCATCCCAACACTTTTGTAGCGTTCACAATAAAGATGTTTCTACATTTGTATGGAAGGGCATAGAAAAAGTTCAGAAACCATTGAGAGGAGGTGATTTAAATAAGAAATTATTGAATAGGGAGACCTATTGGATGTTTCTGTTGAAAACAAGACACCCAATGGGTCTCAATCTCAGAAGAGATTTGATTTTGTGTTATTAAGCTTATCTGCTCTATATTGTGAACAATGATCTAGCTTTAAGTGTTTTAAAAATATTTCATTGATTTGCATATATGTGCCCTTGTCCTAGGTGAGTCCTGATGTGATATAGCATATATAGATTATACAAATGAGAAAAAACAAATGTTTTTTTATGTAAGATGTTTTTATATAAGTTAACTTTTAATTATGTGTTAAGTTGTGATGGTTGAGCACTGAGCATTCTCTAGCCAGTTCACACACAATTATCAGAGTTTAGGTGCCTGTTGATTGTGCACCCAGAATCCAGCATTCTTGTATCGCATGTGCAATCTAAAAATTGCAACCCATGACTAAGTCCGGTAGGACGAAATGCTTCGGTTTTCTGCTGTGTCCATGATCGTGATGTCTAGATCTTTATGTGGATGAAATAAAATTACTATTTTATATGGATTCCATTGGATATGCTGGAGTTTTTTCCTTTTACAGACACTTAGGGGTTGCCCCAGGGAGAACCAGTACATCAGCCTCTCCCTCCCTGCTGGCCGCAACTGACTGCCACTCCGGTATTATGGGCCCTGGCAGCCTTTAGGCCTTAAGAAATGGCTAGGCCCCGGTGGGGCATGTTGCACATGCAAACACGTCTTCCTGCTCACTATCCACTATCCCAGCAGTAACACATCTATATACAGCAGCCTCTCCCCCAGCAAGACGTCTGCATACAGCCACCTCACCCCCAGCAAGATGACTACATGCAGCCGCCTCGCCCCCAGCCAGACGGCTACATACAGCCGCCTCGCCCCCAGCAACACGGCTACATACAGCCGCCTCGCCCCCAGCAACACGGCTACATACAGCCGCCTCGCCCCCAGCAACACATCTTTATATCTACCTTCACCCCTAACAAATATGCAGTCATATGTAACATACACTTCAGCCCACACAGCCAGTCAGACACATTTATACAGCCACTTACCCTTCTCCATGTGTATTTTGTTGTCACAGTGCAGCTCCTCTACTTCCTGCACTGAGAGGAGGCTTCACGGGAGGCTCCATCCCTTCTCCTGACATCCGTTTTCCACAGGTCGGGGGGGGGGGGGGTGTGCGATGTGATGGGGGTCCCCTGGGTGGGTAAGATGGTGGGGACCCCGGGAGCCCCGCCTATATTCCGGCCCTGATTTGCTGCCATGGGTCGTGTTAAAAGACAAAAACACATGTTACTACTTATAGAACACACATGCGTTTCATGCATTCCGCCAAAAACATTTGAATTGCAAACATATCAGAATGCGACCTCCTGACTGCACACTGCACTTCAATTACATTTAGGAAGGTAATTCCAGCCAAGTGCGTGGGAGTTTCTCCCAATCACATCTGCTTTTACAGTGAAATGCTTTCGAACGTGCATTGTACTCATGCAATCGGGAGACACTCCTCAAATTGTGTTCCTAAATGTAATTCAAATGCAGAATCTGAACGCAACCATGGGGAACCTAAATGTTACCACTAACCCTAAGCCAACTATACCTAGCCTCATGATCCCTAAGCTGCTGACCCACTAACATATACAGTGCACGCCATAATTAAAGAGGTTTGGGGGTGTAAGAACAAGAAAGCAGTTTACCTACCCCCTCTGCTGCAGCGGTCAAGCGCTGTGCCCCCATCACCCCTGGTCTGTATGTGTAGAGGTACAGCAGTGACATCACAACCAGAACAGCAGTCGCTGCAGGTCCTGGCTGTGACTACACAAGCTGCATGGAGAGGCTGTAGGTGGAGCGCTATGGGGTTGTGACATCACTGCTGCATATCAGTATACATACAGGGACCGGGGAATGGCGCTGGACTGGAGCATCAAAGCAGGTAAGTACAACTGCTTTCTTGTTTTTACAGCCCCCCCACTTAACTGGTAAAAAAAATATACAAGCCTAATAAAGGGGTGTGTATGGATATATATATAATATATATATATATATATATATAGATATACACACAGACTTGTATAAATAAATGAAAAAAGAAAACAAAACCTAGATCAGTGTTGTGTATTGAGTGGATAATTGGGAGATAATGGGGCTCATTTACTAAGGGTCCGCAGACTGCACAAACTTCGGATTTTCCAATGCTGCGTTTAAAAGGGGATTGTGTTGCATGCGGTCCGATTTTGGCACAGTCGAACCGGCTTTCATGCAACAGAAATTGGGGGGGAAACTGAAAAAATTTACTATATCCCCTTGTTTCACTGTATCACAAAAAAATCACCTTTAAATACGATTATCTCTCAAATATACAATGATAGTGAATCCCGGCTATAAGTACAAACCCGTAAGGATAACCTGGATAACCGAATGTCCCAACTCCACAAGTACCACTACCAATTACCATTATACCATCCAATGGGAGAATGAATTACTTCTTCCAGCTTCAAACCCCCAGAACATTTAAAAATAAAAACCTACAGAGGATGTAGAGGAGAGAGAACAAAATCTAGAATACTTCACAAACAATATGAAAAGAAACTGAAAAGGAATTCCACAACAACGGAATGAAAAGATAGTCGGGAAAATCCAAAACAACACAGTAAAGATATTTAATCTTTCCTCAAACGTTTTGTCTAAACTTGAGACACCATTATTAAAGGGGACTCATTGCCCTACTGTTACTACCATGATTTTGAGCTCTTAGTGGAATTAAACAGATTCACCAGAAAGCTCACTCTAGAATGATATTTTTACATTAAAGGAGATACCCCACAGAAAACTTAAAATATTATTGAACATGATCCATATATACACCAAAAAGTAAAGAAAATATCAGTGGTTAATCCTACCCAACATAAAGAATACCGTATAGAGTCCTTTTACACTGCAGTTACCAATGAGTTCCATTCCATCAAAATGAAACAACTCCCAAGTAATTTGACGGCCAATGAAGTCGAATCCTACTACGGATCATTTGTCAGAATACAATTAATCAAGCATATAATGTTAAAATACTCAACAAACAAAAGATTTTTTTTTATCTGTATCACGCCCAGCAACCCCCTTTTTTATGTTTAAATCTTTTTATTAATTTTAACAAAGATTAACTTATTTGGCATGCCATCCCAGTGCAATAATATAAAGGCAGTCTCGTGGTGAAACATTTATATTGAAGAAATTCACATTGCAATAGTATGTTGTGTTCAGAGGGGGAGGGGTATTAGGGTCAGGGTTGGGATTGATCCAGAGTGTTGGTTAGTGCTAGGAGTTGGTGTAGGGGGTTAAAGGTTTGGTTTGCGTATATTCTTGTGTATTGGTCTTCTTACCAATCTTAAGATATTGGGAAAGACAAGGATGTGGAGTAGGAATGGGGGGGGGGAGTTGGTTGGGGAGAGTGGGGAGGGGGTGTATCTTGCTACTGGTAGCAATTACAGTGACATGTGTTTGCACATAAATATGTACTGAAGTCTTGCTGAGTTACACAAATCTTACAAATTTCTAAGTAAATAAAAGAAAACCTAAATATAAACTGAAACTCCCACTTGCCATGGTGGGTTTAAACCTTCATACTCCTGTTTTTCCAATCATGCCTTTTCCTTGCAGTTGTGTATCTAGAGAATAATTACCAGGTGTCATCCCTATCACTTGTAGCTCTGGTTGTAGGAAAGGTTCCTATGTTGGTTTGCCGCTATCTGTAGCGGTTGTCAGTAATTTAAATCTATAATTTTTCCAGGGTTCCCAAAGAGTCATGAATTGTCAATGTGTACTTGATCCCCAACTAGCTAACTCTTCTATTCGCCACATGAAATCTATTCTTCCTGCCCATTCTATGATAGTGGGGGCCCCTTTTTGAAGCCATTTGGGGGGTATTGTTAGCTTTGCTGCTTGTACAAGGTGAGTAGGTAGGTTCTTTTTGTGTGGGTGCAATTGTTTATTTGGGAGCCACAACAATACAGATTCTGGAGACAAATGTATGTTCTTCCCTATTATGTTATTAATATGGTTATTCACCTCTTTCTTGAATGGTTGTTGTCACGGGTGCCCCTGCAATCCCTGTCTCGGATCGCGAGTGCACCCATGGTCCTTCGCGTGCCCCTGCTGCAGCCCCTGCGACGGACTTGCCTCTCCCAGCTCCTGCTATCCTTCAGACTGCAGTGCGCACGCATCCCCGCCTCCTGAGGTGCGAGTGCACCAGCTGCCGAAAATTTACAGGGCCAGCGCACAACTGTGCCTCACAGCCTGAGAGAAAGCTTCCTAGCAAATATTCCTGCGATCCTGTGTATTCCTGCGTTCCTGTGTGTTCCTGCTCCTGAGTCCTGTGTTGCTGTGTTCCTGTGTCCCATGGGCCTGTGTTCCCATTTCTCATCTGCCTGGGCCGCCCGTTGCTGACCCTGGATTGGACTTGACCCTGCATCTCTGCCGCCTGCCTTGACCCTCTTCCTGGACCCAACCACGAGACTGTCTTCCGCTAAGGTAGTCGCAACTGTGGAATGACCTGGTGGTATCCTGCCGCAACAAGTCTAACCCGCTTTGCGGCGGGCTCTGGTGAAGACCAGGTGCCACTTAGACTCCGGTCCCAGGTGTCGGCTAGTACCACCTTCCGCGGTGGTCCGGTGGATTCACACATCTGGAATCCTGACAGTTGGATTATTGGGCAATGCCACAAAATGTGGCCTAGAGTGCCCTGTTCTTTCTCACATCTCCAACATAACTCTGAGTCGTTAGACCTTTCTGTCTTAGAACCTGGGGCGTGTTGTACCAGCGAGTCAGCGTTTTATAGGAGTTCTCCTGAAAACTGTCATATCTAGAGAACTCATGTGATCTCTTGTGTATCATTTTTATTTGTGTATCAGAGAATGTCTGTCTGTTTTAAGACATTTTCCCATTGGCCTATGTATGCAGGTTTTATACCAGTTTCTTTAGAAAATCATAGAATAAAGATATTGTGCCTTTTGGCATTGAGTCTTTGCTCAGCCAGTTTTAGAACCACGTGGGATCTTTTAGTGTAGTTCTAGCATCCCTCAGTTTTGTATGGTGGTATTTAATTTCTTCTCGTAGAAAAGTTAAGGCTATGCCTTTGCTAGCAATATATTTTACCCATTCCTGCGTAGGTTTCCCTAAAAAGGTCTTGAGTGTGGAGTTGCAAAAAAGTTTCCATAAATTGCTGTTATCTCAAGTTGGGTCCTGAAGGGTCGGTATGATATTGCCTGGTAACAGGGTGGAAGGTGCATTGAACAGTTTGAGGCTTGTGTTCCTGATTCCTTTTAATAATGGATTTGTGCTAATCGTTGTGGGAAGGATATTCCACATTTTGAGCCTGCTGGGCATTTGATAGCGTGATAGTGTAGAGTTCTGCCCCTGTTTACACAACCTCAGGTTCTCTTATTACTAATAAAATCCACAAAGTGAGCTAAAATAAATCACACCAAGGCAAAGTATGGTATAAAATCTCAATCCCTGTGGAGCATAGATGCCATGCTGGGCTAGGCAGATGTAAGATGTTTTATTTGCGTCACAAAGGATTATACAGAAACTTTTAGTGGGGCAGGACCTGGGCCTGGTTAAAGATAAAGAAGTAATGTCCATAGTTCACTGGTTAGTAAATTATCACATAGGCATCCCAGAAACAAAGGACGTCTCTTTCCAGGGAATAGATAGTATTGTAAATCAGCCCAGGGAGCCTTACATTCTTCTCTGCACAACACTGTTATCAATCTTCATCCACAGTTGAGCATCTTCTTAGTTTCAGGTGGGAATAGTGGGTTGTCCATGACATGTGTAAGGGGCCCCTGTTTCTCTATTATGGAAAGTCTCGGTCCCAGACCTTTCAAGATGTGCAATGTGTGTTCAGTGGAGAACGAGAGAGGGGTATGAACCCTAGGGTTGGGGGACCAAGTCAAAGGGAGAGTGGAAATATCCCTGGGGCAAATGTTCTGTGCTAGTGACACCCAAGCTTTGGAGCGTTTGTGAAATCCAGTAATCTAGCATGTGTTGCCGCTAGGTAGTAGAGGCAACAGTCCGGTAGACCTACACCTCCCCTATCCTTTGGTAATATCAGTATTCACTCTGGGGCGACCTGGGGACCAAATAAATTTAGAGAAGCACCGTCTTCTGCTCTCCCAAAATGAGGTGAGTATAGCAATAGGGATGGTTTGCAGGTGGTATAGTAATCTGGGGATAAGTGTCATTTTAAGGATATTTAACCCGCCAAACCAAGAGAAGTCTGTTTTTCTGCCAAGTGTCCATATCTGAAATGAAGTTTGCTAGCAGGGCGGAGAAGTTATTACTTAACAATTTGGACAAGTCATTGGATTTTAAGGTTTCTACTTCTGATTGTAGGAGGGATACATTTAGGGCCTCAGACATTGTCATCTTGACTTTAAAATTCCAAAATACCAATAGGTTGGACATCATGGCTGGTAGAGAGTGAGCTGGATTGGTGGTGCACACCAGGAGGTCATTCGCAAAGGCAGAGCATTTGTATTCAACTCTTGCAATGGAGACCCTTGGATATTGGGATTATTACTAATGCCGCCTAACAAGTGTTCCATCACCAAAACGTAAAGGAGCGAGGAGAGGGGACAGCCCTGGCGGGTTCCATTGTAGATGGAGAATGGAGCAGAGAGGGATCCGTTGATTTTCAATTTAGCTTTTCAATTGTATTTTTGGCAGTGAAAACTGGGCCTTACCCCATGTTGCGCAGGGTATCTCCCAGTTAAGACCATGAGATCCTGTCAAAGGCCTTCTCGGCGTCCAGAGATAGTATCATCATAGGGATTTGAGGGTTTTAATTGTATTGTCGCTGGCTTCCCTGCCGGGCATGAACCCTACTTGGTCCTTGTGAATAAGATCTGGCAAAAGGGGATACAAACAATTGGCTATAAGCTTGGCATAAATTTTTAAATTGACATTAAGGAGAGAGAGCGGTCAGTAGCTAGAGCAGGATTGAGGGTTCTTGCCTGACTTAGGGATTACCACGACATGTGCGGTGGTGGCTTGTGGGGGGAAGGGGCTTTCTGGGGATACTGCATTGAATGCCTTCAGTAGAATAGGGCACAATATTGACAAGAAGTGTTTGTAAAATTTCCCTGTATAAACATTGGGCCCGGGCTCTTAACTCCAGGGAGGACTTTAACCACCGTATCTAATTCTTTGTGTGAGAAGGGTTCTTCTAGAACGGAAATGGTGTCTGCTGGGGGCAGAGTGAATGGGGAAGGGGGGGCGGACTCATGTCGCGAGTGGAGGGAGGGGCGATTGGAAGGTTGTATAAATCGGCATAGAAAGAATGGAAAGCCTCGCAGATGTCTGAAGTGGAATGAACTACTTTGTTCGGGGCAGTTTTTAAACTTGAGATGAAGGGTTGGGCTGCCCGCCTCTTCAGGGCTCTCGCTAACATTTGGCCACATTTGTTACCATACTTATAAAACCTATTGCGGCAAATTTGCAGCATTCCACCATAGGCAAGGTCGAGAAGGTGTCTGACTGCTAACCTGGCCGCCTGTAAGTCGCATAGTGTGTGTGTGGGGGGGTCGATAGGGCTTGATTGTGTTGCAATTCAAGGGAGGAGAACTTTTGTAGGGCTGTCTGCATTTGAGGGTGTCCCATTGCGTTAATAAGGGGGTCAGGTCATTCTCTCGTTCCTGGATGTAGTTTGTCAAAATTTCAGATGTGCAGAGGGGATCTAGTAGCAATGACTCATTTAACATTCACGACCATTTTCATTTGGACAGGAAGGGTAGTTTAAAGAAAGTATATAGTGGAGCATAGTCCGAGAGGAGTATGTTGCCAATTGACGTGGAGACTAACCAGGGAAGCGTGTTGTGTTGAGCCAGGATGTAGTCTAGTCTGCTATAGACACTATGTGGAGAGGAATAAAAGCCGTAATCCCTTTGAGGGATGTTATATCCTCCAGGCGTCACACAATTGTAACTGCCAGAAGGCTTGCTTTAATTTTTTCAGCGCTGAGTATGCGATACTGGATTTACCCAAATAATTGTCAAGGGTAGGGTCCAGAGTCAGATTTAGATCCCCACATAATATAACAGAGAGTAGTAAGCAGTAGGAAAAGAAGCAGAGAGAACAAGACAAAAAAAAGAGAAGGAGCTGCAGCAGTAACTATCAACAAATGTTATAGAGCGTTTCGGGCTGGAAACCAGTGCCGACCGAGAACCTCAAACTATTCGGGTGGGAGATTTCAGCCAGATGAGCCATGGCTAGCATCCCTAAGGTAGAATGGCAAAAATGTAGGCCATCAGGCAAAAGCAAAAACAATTTGTCTAATGTTGTAAGGGGGAACCTATTACGAACCACAGAAGATAGTGAACAATAGTGTAGGAGAAGAAAAATCAGAGTATGGCGGCAACATCCAGGTGATACTCAGGAACAGTCACTGGAGAGAGTGCGGCCTTGTTGTCAGGGTGGAGGTGTCAAATCCTGACCATTGGCACGTTGAGGTTGTTTCCAGGGACTCCTCTTTGGTAGGCTTAATGGTGTTAGGTTGGCAGACAGTGGGTTAATTCCCCCTTTTAAGGAACAACAGTCGTATTAGCTCTGCATTACTTTGACCCCAACATTGACTAGAAAATGGCAGTGGATGTGCTCCTGGTGATATACAGGTGTTTGACTGTGACTATGAAAAAATCAAATAAAGAAAAGAAGAAAATCACACCAAGCACCAATCCACACTATTAGTCAGAATTGTATAAATGCACATATGTTTATGAACTAAAATAATAACACGATATATGATACGTCGGATGAATGGTACATAAGATAAAAAATGTGATAATATACAATAATATGGTAATATATAATAATATGGTATGCATACCAGTATATAACACCTTATTAGATCTCAGGCTGGGCTGAAAAAGGGCACAAATGGCACTATAAGGGCCCAAGTGCACATCTGTGCCTTTCATAATAAAAAAAAAGATATAATTATGTACGGTGGGGTTTGCTCATGCATGCAGGTGGATTGCTCATGCATGCAGGTGAGTTATTAACCTTTTAACTCCTTCAAATTTTTTACGGTTTCCGATGGAGTTCAGAGTGTTTAGGGGCAGACAAATATTACCTCTGATGGATAATGCATATGATGGATATCTTTAGATATAACAGTTAATGTTAAGATATGTCCCAATAATGTTCACTGAAGGTGTAACGATATTAGACTTGTATATTTCCTAGGAAGTACTGTAGAAAAAGTGATTGTCCAGATCTTATACATTAAATCTGCCCAGTTTTGTGGTCACTCATGAACAGTGTCACACTCACGGTTTTCCCGTAAAACTGATGTGTCCTCCTTTGAATCGGTTGCTGCATCGGACTCGGCAATGATGCGGGGATGGAAACCGTCTTGGCGTCCTTGGAGTGGGCGTGCGCATGTGCCAGTCCACTGCACTCCATCTGATTATCCCAGCTGCCGGTCTCTGGCTGTGAGTCGACCAGGTAAAGAGATGAATCGGAGGATGTGTGACCGTTCCTGTTATCTTAGCAGTAGTGGTAGTAATAGTTATATTGAGCACTGATGGACGATCGATATCGTCCCCACGGTATCTGTTCTGATTGAATTTCGCCAGACGCGATTCAGAGCTCTGCTCGGCTCTTTCTTCAGTAGCTTGGTAATAAAATGGACTGCCCGCAACGCCTGTTATATACAAAAATCCTTACAAAACCCAGCCTGGATCTAAATTGTATGTTTGTTCCAAAATTACAATTTGCTAACAAGAAAAAATGAAAAATAAGTCAATACATAAAGAATGAATACATAAAAAATGGATGAATAAAATAGCACCAAGAATTAAAATAAAAATATAAAATATATGAAATATATATAAGCCAGTAACATCTAATGAGTATATGACATATAGATGGTAGGGTTTTCCCCGTTTCGCCGTATTTCATCTTACACATACAAATCAGCCAATTTGGTTAACATAATCCCACATAGTTCGACATACAGTACTATATGTTACCATCTATTATATATGGTTAAGACCCTTAGGAATGATGGTATCAAAGTTATAAATCATCTTTGATTCGGATCTTGACAATTTGGCCATAAAGTTGCCACCTCGCCAATCAGGGGTCACAGAATAAATTGCACTAAATTTGGTGTTGGGAAGGCTGCAGTTATGAAATTATTTGTAATGGGAAGACAAACTGTGTTTTTCAAAACCTGCTTTTATATTCCCGAAGTGTTCTCCTATTCTTTCTTTAAGTTTTCTGCCAGTTCTTCCTACGTATTGTTTATGACATGGACATTCCATGATATAGATGACCTTCGTGCTATTGCAAGTTAATAGTTCTTTAATTTGGAAAGAGAAATCATTACTGTTGGATAGGAGAACGTCTGTTTGTCGATTGAAACTAGTAGATCTGCAGCAAATGCATCTCCCACAACGGAAGAAGCCTTTAAGAGATAGCCAAGTAGAGGATTTAATTTAGTTTCTATTGGTTTTTATTGATCTGTATTCCAAGGTTGGGAGCTTTAGTGAATACTTTTGGTGGTTGTGAAGGTAAGAGTTCCCCAATTGTTTTATCATTTTTCAAAATATGCCGATATATGGTTGTGTGTGACAACGGCCGTAAACCTGGTGGCGGCTCTGCAACTCGGGCAGACTGACACATGTGCCATGCCGGCCATGTTGTTAAATCTGATAGTGCAGCGTTTCCTCAAGCATACCCCCAATCTGTCTGATTGCTCACGAAGGTGCGCCGCATTCGTGCGGCATTTCAGGAAGTCCAGCCCAGATGCTGCCCTCTCAGGGCAGCGCAGCGCCGCCTCCAACTGCCGCTCACCGACTGTTGTGCGACGTGCCCACGAGGTGGAATTAACAACATGACCATGTATCCAGAGTTACCAGCAGCGCAGAGCGATTGTAGACTGCAGATGTCAACTTCCACCAGAAACTGGTAGTTCAGGTCAGTCAGCTTCCTCAAGTCTACAATGAGGAAGTGGACGTGGATGTCTGATATCTGTCAGGTGCTAGTAACTTGAGGAGTCAACACAGATGGTCAGTGGCGATGCCGCCATCATCAGCCTCACCATCCCGCTGCTTGGCCTGTTGAAAACTCTCTGGTCAGCATGAAGTCGGGAAGCTTTGGCTCGTCACAAGAGAAGGGGGAAGAATATCCCTTGTTGATAGGCCAAAGCACCCTGAGGTCTGTTTCTCAGCGCATATCGGAGGGAGGTGGAGGTGGAGGAGGGGATGAGGAGAGAGGAGGAGGAATGTTGGCGAGACACAAGAGGGGACCATTGTTGAGTCCTTCAAGTCAGCGTGTATGGGCAGGAAGAAGAGGAGTGGGGAGTTGGAGGAGAGGAATGGACAGTCAGGCCAGTGAGGGGAGTGAATTTCTTACGCGGTTGGTACTCTGGCGCAATATGGCAGATTTCATGCTAGGCTGCCTATCCCGTGACCCGCGTTTCAAAGAATTATTCCAGCACCGATTACTGGGTGTTCACTCTCCTAGGACCCACGGTTACAACAAAAATTGCCACTCTCATCCCTGCAGAGGAAGGAGTGTGAGAATGCATATACACAGGGCCCTGGGGTGCACAAGCTGAAACAGTATTTCCCTCTTCTGACAGCAGCTAGCGGCAGAGTGCGTAGTTTCTGCGGGACCAAGTAGCGAGGGGAGAGTAGGGCGAGCAGGCAGATTGTCCAGCACTGGCCAAGGGTACGCTTACAAGGCTTTGGCCAGCTTTATGTCACCCCAGCAAGACACTGTCACCTGTCCCCAGTCTCGGCAGAGTAGGGCTGATCTTTACAGAAAGATGGTGATGGGAGAGTACGTAGTGACCATACCATCGTCCTAAATGATCACACAGCTCCCTAAAACTACTGGGTTTCAAAAGCTGACATTGTGGCACGAACTGGCTGTACGCTGGAGGGTTCTTGCATTGCCCTGCCGCTAGCGTCTTGTCACGCGGGTTTTCAGTGCAGCTGGTGGCATCATCACCGATAAGCGTACACGCCTGTCGACTGACAGCGCTGACAGGGCTGACGCTTAATAAAAATGAATAAAGGCTGGATTCTTCAGAATTTCCAAATCTCCACCAGGTGAAGGACGCTCAAACCTGAATAATTGATCCATACTCCTCCTCCTCTCATTTTCCTCCTTCTCCTCCTCTTTGTAACAGTAAAGCAGAGGAAAAAAAGGCTATATTTTTGACAGGCCCCACTGGCTCTTGCTATACTTCATTGCCATTTAATTTTTCTGGAGGGCCACCTACCCGTCCTCGTTTGAACAATTTTTGTGATGCCACATACAGGCAACTCAATCTATTCCATTTTCTGGAGGGGCCACCTACCGTTCCTTCTGGTTTGAACAATTTTTGGGACATGCCACATACAGGCACTCAATTATTCCATTTACTGGAGGGCCACCTATACCTGCTCCTTCTGGTTTGAAGAATTTTGGGACTGCCACATCGGCACTAACAATTATTCCATTTTCGGGAGGGCACCTACCCGGTTCCTCTGGTTGAACAATTTTTGGGACTGCCACATACAGGCACTCAATCTATTCCATTTACTGGAGGGCACCTACCTGCTCCTCTGGTTTGAAAAAATGTTTGGACTGCCACATACAGGCACTTCCAAATTTAAATTGTCTCCATTAGGCAGCCTCCACACGTTGTCTCCATTGCTACCTCAAAACCCGTCGTTCCATATAGCTGCCTCCATTACATCGTCCCTTTATCAAACGAGGTGTGTCAGGCAGAAATTTGGGTTGTTTTCATGGATTCCACATCAAAGTTGTTAACTTTGTCGCCCCCTGCTGTGTTATCCACAAAAATATAACTGGCAAACAATTTTACCATTTAGGGATATTATTTCAGCGTTCTTGGTGCGATCTGTTTACATTCCCCTCACCCGGCATATCCTAAACTTATAAGAACGTACACAACTTGATCTTATACAAAAGGTTCTTAGAAGTGCGTTTGTGGGAGTAGCTAGAGACAGGGGCTTGGTTGATTGGCGAAAGCTCGCCGTGGCAGCGGAACGCCAGCTCCATGCGCCATCATGCGCTTCTTGCGCATTCTGTTTACATTCCCCTAACCCGCCATATCCCAACCTTATAAGAACGCTACTATACACTTTAAACTTGGTGCAGGCTGGGAACGAGTCTGACCCTGGGTGGTCATTATACTGCGGACGCAGAGAAGAGAGTGCGGGGCCTACCTCGGTCAGGTCTCAAAGGCCTATATACCTCCTCCCACCCTCTCCCACCTCCTCCTCCTCCGAATTACCATCCGTGGGGCATGGCGCATCAGTCGGTAGCTCTAGGCACAGCAGCAGTGCCGTCGCTTAAGCGACAGCAAGGCGGTGCTGAAACTGCTGAGCCTAGGCGATAAAGGCACACGCCCAAGAGCTATAACAGGGCATTCCCATCAATTCTTTAACTTTGTCGCCACCCTGCTTGGTAAGCCAACAAATATACTGGAAAAACTTTTACCATTTAGGGATATTATTTCAGCGCTTCTTGCGCATCTGTTTCATTCCCTCACCCGCCATATCCTAAACTTATAAGAACTACTCTACACTTGATCTTATACAAAGTTGCTGTTTGGGGAGTAGCCTAGAGACAGGGGCTTGGATTGCGAAAGCTCGCCTGGCAGCGGAGCGGCAGCTCCATGCGCATCATGCGCTTCTGCGCATCTGTTTACATTCCCCTCACCCGGCATATCCTAAACTTATAAGAACGCTACTACACTTGATCTTATACAAAAAGTGCTGTTTGGGGAGTAGCCTAGAGACAGGGCTTGATTGGCGAAGCTCGTCTGGCAGCGGAGCGCCAGCTCCATCCAAGATCTCAACTAACATAGTTTTAACTGCAGCACCTTTAATCTACTACTAGTTCACTGCCTCCATACATGGTCCCCTTATCAAACGAGCTGTTTGTCAGGCAGAATTTTGGGTTGTTTTATGCTTCCATGTTACTTTGTCGCCACCTGCTGTTGTTAATCCACAAAATATAATGCAAATTTATCATGTACCGAATTATTTGAGCACTTCTTGCTCACCTCCTTTGGTTTCCTCTCTGCACCCATTTGGTTTGAAGCCGAGTCCATTTAGGGTATGTCGCCATGACACTCTCTAGCCTGGGCGGCTTGCCTCTGCATGCCGTCCCTTAGGTGTCAGGGTCAATTATTGCATGTTTTAGATACTATTATAGCTCATTCTGTGTCACTCTTGTCATGGCCATCTTGTTGCCCATAATTTTGGCATAATGGTGCGTTTAACAGCCTCAGAGGCATCCATGCATGCTGCCCCTGCTGTTTCCTGTCCATTTCCGTGGTGTTTCCATCCTTTTCTGAGGTTCCCGGTGTTTTGGCCAAAGCTTCCTGTGCAGAAGCCTTGGTCCCCCTTGAAAAAATGCTCGAGTCTCCCATTGACTTCAATGGGGTTCGTTATTCGAGACGAGCACTCGAGCATCGGGAAAAGTTCGTCTCGAATAACGAGCGTACCCGAGCATTTTAGTGCGCTCATCTTTAAAGAAAGAATAGGAGAACACTTCAGGAATATAAAAGCAGGTTTTGAAAAACACAGTTTGTCTTCCCATTACAAGAAAGAATAGGAGAACACTTCAGGAATATAAAAGCAGGTTTTGAACAATACAGTTTGTCTTCCCATTACAAAAAATTTCATAATTGCAGCCTCACCAACACCAAGTTTAGTGCAATCCATTCTGTGACCCCTGATTGGCGAGGTGGCAACTTTATGGTCAAAATGTCAAGATCCGAATCAAAGATGATTTATAACTTTGATACCATCATTATATTCAGGAAACCCGCAAAGTGCCGCGTTCGGACCCTTAGTAAATGAGTCCCCCATTGTCTGTACCATAGCAAATTTCTCAATGGACAAAGTAAAAAAAGAACAGAAACTGTCGAGGCTATCAGCATGTTTTATAATCAGAATATGTGTAGAGTGTGCACCCGCTAACAGCAAGGGTTGAATAATATTTAGTAACATTCCCTGTAACGATAAAAAAATTGAACAAAAAAGCACAAAGCACCCAACCACCATGCACCATATTCCCACCCCAAATGGTGTAATTTGTTGTGTATCACACAAGGAGAAAGAGGAGATTAATATACATCATTAGAGTGTGCCTGGAATGGACCTGAGAAACTGGAGGGATCTGCAAGGAAGAATAGGCAGAGTAATCAAATCCAGGTTGTGAAATACTGGTTGATCTTTCCAAGCTAGACTCACGGCTGTTATAGCTAAAAAGGTGCTAGTACTGAGCAAAAGATATCGACAGTTATGTCAAGCATAATACAGAGAATACATTGAGGGAAATAAAAAATTTTTTTTATCTTACTAATTGGCTACAATAAATAAAGAGTGAAAAAATGTAAAGGGGTCTGACACTTCCCATACCCAATGTACAGACAAATAGGTGACACAGGACTGATGAGATTCTGCAGGACATTTACCTACAAGCCATCTGGGGTCTTGATTAGAACCCCACCGTAGTGCATGGAAATTGGTCTTCCAGGGGAATTACTTCAGTGACAATCTGAACCAGCATTAGTTCTGCACAATAGACTTACAGCATTTTAAAGGACCATTGGCACCAGCTTTCATCCCACTGAATTGGTGGGAGGTTAAAGTAGGGTATGAAAGATCTTTTCTAAAATCCATCTTTGTGTAAAATGTCAACCATTAATTAGAAAAAAATTGCCTCCAAAATCATATGGCAAACGATCTAAAATTAAAATTATTTTTTGCTGGTGAGGAGGTACTTTTAGAAGGTTAAAGTCTGGTTCCATGTCTGTATTTTTCAGACTTAAAGCGCAAAAAATCCTTTTATTTACTCATTATCAAAGGGACGCTTTTATAAGTCAAGAGCGCCCTATACATGAACCAATTTAACCGGAAAACAGCTGCCTTGGAATGTGCACGCTTCCACCTGCTGGTCATTCATTCCTTTAATCAGGTTGCGCCTTATAATCCGGTGTGCCTATATATGAAAGTAGACGTTTTTAGCCAGGCATGTTTGATGGTTGCGGCATATACTCCGGTTGCACCGTAGTCCGAAAAATACTGTACTACAAAGCCCAATATATGGCCATTTAAGTTGTAACCTGACTCAGGCAGAGGCTCTGTAATGGAGATTTTATAGGTTAAAAAAGGCCTTGATTCCCATAAATGAGGAATCAGAAAGAATGGTTCAAACCATACTTGATGGAGCTGTAGTTTAGTAGATTAAAGCTGGTTTCCCCTTATATAGAGAATGAAAAAATGTTGTTATGCCTAATACAAGATAGTATTAAGGTCAGTGTCAGATGGCCGTAGGGTATGGCATGATGCAGGGTGGGATACCATGTGTTATAAGAAAATCTGACACGGAGTAATGTTTCAGACGTGTATTTTTTATACCAAAAAATTGTATTTTAATCTTAATATTGATTTATAATATCAACTAAGCAAAAATGATTTATTATCAGAAGAAGAAGCTCAGGAAAAGGTTAGTTTGTCTCAGCCATTATTAAGAATTATGATCATATGGCATACAATAATCGTGTTGTTTAATGTCGGATTTCTGTGGAAAAACAAGAATGGTAAGCAAAAATAACCCTTTAAGTCACTTGTAGACTGCAGTAGAAAGGTTTGTCTAATCCTATTAGAGATTGGCTGGGTGGCCCCCCCTACTGTGGTCGGGACACAATTACAGTAAGAATTAAAACCCACAAGATAGTACAGTTGACGGTGGGTCGTTATTTTCCTTTCCAAATTAATTGATCTTATATATAAGCTATCCATCAGGAGTACAGGTAACAGAAAATCCTTGTAACTATTAGAACATGTTGACCTTTCCTACTATATGTTTTAATTGCACAAGCCCATTAATCTGACAGCTCCTGAGCGAGTGTGTGTGCAAAAAGTATTTAGCTGTTGCCTTGCAGGGTTAAATGGGTGAGGTTCATTTAATTTAAGCCAAAATGTGGATGCTACCAGTTCCACCTGTCAATGAATCTTAATCATTTAGCAGTTTTTAAATATTTCATTAAAGCACCCACCCATATTCGTAAGCCGGTGAAAATAAAAGCAATTAAACCATTGCTACAAAAGTGAAAGTGATTAAATTGTCTGTTTATGAAATAATTGAGTTTCAACAGCTACACCAAAACAAATGTCCATATAATAAACCCACCTCCTTAAGTTCAATGTACTAGATTATAAAGTGGCCCCTTCAATTTCAAAACTGACCAATACAAATACCACTGGAAAGCGTCAAAACAGAACAGTGTCATAGGAACAACAGATTAAGGTAACCAAAGACCCATTCACATCTGTTATAATAGTCATGTTCAGGGGCACCACTAGAATTTAGGGCCCCTGACTGGTGATGAATTTTGTTGCCTCGCCCTTTCAACAATTTATTTACGATTTGCTCTAATAAACCACATTGCAAAAATAAGTTTACGGCTCTCAATAGCTTGTGGGGGCTTGTAAGATATTTTGGTCTCCCCATGATCTAGAGCTTTAAATGATTTTTTAATGTTTCTGCCTAAAACAGTCACAAAAACAAAACTTGCTGCTAGAACATAACATACAAAAGGTATTGGCGTACTATAATGGTTACAGGAAATAACAAAACAAAAGTTACATAATTATTATGGTACCAGAAAACCAACGCGTATACATATAACATAGTACCAGAACAAACTGAGTGAGACAGTCTTATACTGCTCCACGATGTCTAAGATGTCTCCATTGTATATCACCCCCACGAGGGAAAAATAATCTAAACTGACAGCAAAAAGGAGATTCATTGTTAATACCAGCATTGTACATAATCCAGTGATTGAACAGATGAGGTCTTTGATTGAGGATGTCTCCTTCATTTTCTTCTGCCATGTCAGCTTCTTCCAGGCATGACTCCCATCCCTGTTAGATTTTTTTAAACAAAAAGAGGTCCTGTTCATCATGTTATTCCACCTACTTACACAAACTATATACTATGTCTCATCTTTTGAAATTCTTAATAGAAATTACTGCAACTTAGAGTTTTCCTCAGTAAACGGACACCCAAATTGTTGGATTTATACAGGGCTTTTATTAAAGCCACAAAGAAAAGCTAAAGTGAATCCATGTCAGTTAGAGAAAAAATAATCACACTATACAGTTCAGGTGTTTTTTAGTTCGTAATATTGTACGAATTTGATGCTTTACTTAGATCATCAAAAAAGATGTCAAGATAATACAGATAATAATTGAGCCAAATATAAAGAAAAAAAAAAAACTTTTTTGATCTTATAATGGGACAATAAATAAAGAGGTGAAAAATGTAAAGGGTTGACTACTTCCCATACCCACTGTACAGCACACTATGCTGACACACGGGACTGCCGATTCTGAGGACATTTACATACAGCCATCCATGGGGGTCGTGATAGAACCCACAGTAGTCATGGAAACTTGGTTTCCAGGGGAAGCGTATAAAAGCTGACCAATCTGAACCAGCTTAGTTCTGACCAATAGTTTTTTGACTTATCAGCCATTAAGGGACCATGTCACCAGCTTTTATCCCACTGAATTGGTAGGGGAAGTGGGTTAGAAATATCTTTTCTGATCCACTCTTTTGTGAAAATGTCACCGATTAATTAGAAAAAAATGTCCTCCAAATCATTTTGCAAAACCAATCTAAGATTAAATTATTTTTTTGCTGGGGATGAGGTACTTTTAGAGGTTAAAGTTTACGTTATGGTGCCATGGTCTTTGATTGGAGGATGCTCCTTCATTTCTTCTGCAATGTCAGCTCTCAGCAAGACTCATCCTGTAGATTTAACACAAAAAATACCGTCCGCAGTCATTCATGTATCCACCTCTTAACACAAACTATATACTATTCTCATCCTTTTTGAATATCCTTAATAGAATTACTGCAACTTGAGTTACCTCAGTAACGGACACCCCGAATTGTTGGGTTTGAAGCCAAAGAAAGCTAAAAAGTGAATCATGTCAGTAGAGAAAAAAATATCACACTATACAGGTGTTCAGGGTTTTAGTTCTGTATATTGTACGGAAGTTGATGCTTTTTTACTTAGATCATCAAAACATGACACGGGACGAGCTGGGTCCGTCCTCCGAGCGGATCTGGCTTAACACATGAGCACGCGAATCGCTTGTTCAAGACCAACCCTTAAAAGGTAAAAACAAAAACAATTAGTTAAACACTTTTCAATAAAAGAAATAAAGGGAACCTTCTCATAGAAAAAAAGCACTACGAGCTTCTTACTAAAGTAAGTAGTATTAGAGTAGCCTATTCTTAGCAGTGATAAAACTGCTAGCTCTTTACTGGAACCTCCAATAAGTAACGACACTGCCGCCGCTGTACATAGGAACGCTGGGACTGCCTTCAAGCTTGTCCGTAGTAGTATTATGAGGGGGGGGGGAACTAGGAAGCGGTTGTCTGCGCATGAACGCCGCTTTGAGTTTGGTCCGGGTTCCTATGTAATGCACAGCAGTGTTTGCTAGGCTTATCAAGGGTTCTGTTAAAACTAAGCAGTTTATTTCACTGCTAAAACATGGCGCGAGCGTAGAGAGCAGCGCTTCTTTGTAAGCTGCGCGCGACCGTGCGCGCAGCTTCATAAGAAGTGAAGGAGAGCCGCGCACATGGTGCGCCGAAGCAGCTTCGGCCATAAAGTTTTTAAAAAGTGTTTTAAACCGCGATACAGCGGTTTAAAACACTAACAAAAATAATCTCCGGCCGCAGCTCACCCTGAGCTGGTGCTCGGTATTGCCTTACACCTACCACTTTGAGTGGTAGGTTTCCCTTAAATGATCCTTAAATGATCCTGTGTTCACTGTGTTCTTCACTGGTTTTTAAAAAGTGTTTTAAACCGCGATACAGCGGTTTAAAACACTAACAAAAATAAGCTCCGGCCGCAGCTCACCCTGAGCTGGTGCTCGGTATTGCCTTACACCTACCACTTTGAGTGGTAGGTTTCCCTTAAATGATCCTAATGATCCTTAAATGATCCTGTGTTCACTGTGTTCTTCACTGTTCTTCACTGTGTTTCCTTAAGTGAAAGCTCGTATCGAGCAGGCGAAATACTCAACCAAGCAAAGAGCCGCTTTGAGTATGCTAATACTCGAACGAGCATCAAGCTCGAACGAGTATACTCGCTCATCTCTAGTTATCACCTTTGCTTTATGGCAAGGTGCTCCATAATGCTGGAAAAGGCATTGTTGATCACCAAACTGCTCTTGGACGGTTGGAAGAAGTTGCTCTTGGAGGACATTCTGGTACCATTCTTTATTTATGGATATGTTTTTAGGCAAGACTGTGAGAGAGCCAATTCCCTTGGCTAAGAAGCAACCCCACACATGAATGGTTGCAGGATGCTTTACAGTTGGCATGAGACAAGACTGGTGGTATCGCTCACCTTGTCTTCTCCGAAAAAGCTGTTTTCCAGATGTTCCAAACAATCAGAAAGGATTCATCAAAGAAAATGACTTTACCCCAGTCCTCAGCAGTCCACTCCCTGTACCTTTTGCAGAATATCAGTCTGTCCCTGATGTTTTTCAGGAGAGAAGCGGCTTCTTCTTTGCTGCTCTCATTGACACCAGGCCTTGCTCCAAGAGTCTCCGCCTCACAATGCGTGCAGATGCACTCACACCTGCCTGCTGCCATTCCTGAGCAAGCTCTGCACTGCTGGTAGCCCAATCCCAAGCTGAAACACATTTAAGAGACGGTCCTGGCGCTTGCTGGTCCTTCTTGGGCGCCCTGGAGCATTTTGGCCAACAATGGAACCTCTCTCCTTGAATTCCTTGATGATGCAATAATAGTAGTAGTAGATGCATTCGTATTGTAGTGTAGAGTGTGAGTAATCAGACCCTGCAGGGTTTAGGTAACGTAGAGGGACTGAAATAATAATAAAAAGGTTTAAATCAACCCCCCCCCCCCCATTTCTCTAGAACACATATAAAGAAAAATAAACCGTAAAAATCATAAACATGTTGGGTATCACCACATCCCTATTCTATCACAATATTTAAAAGATTATTTCTGGCCATGAAAACTGTAAAGGAAAATAGCGCCCAAATGTCTGAACTACTTTTTTGCCATTTTTCAATCCATGAATATTTGAATATAAAATGATCAAAACAAAGATTTTATTTTTTTAAATTTTTTTTTAAACCTATATAAATTTGGTATCCCTATGATTATATTGACCCAAAGAATAAAGAGGGAGTGTCATTTGGTGCATTAAGTGACAGTCAGGAGGAAGTTCCAAGTGACTGGCACAAGGCAAATGTGGTGCCAATATTTAAAAAAGGCTCTAGAACTTTGCCAGACAAGTATAGGCCTGTAAGTCTAACTTCTATTGTGGGGAAAATACTGGAAGTGTTACTAAAAGATGACATACAAGAGTATGTGACATCACAAAGTATATTAAGTAACAGTCAGTATGGGTTTACTAATTATAGAAGTTGTCAGACTAACCTGATCTGCTTCTATGAAGAGGTCAGCAGATGTCTGGATGGAGGAGCTGCTGTGGATATTGTGTTGGTGGACTTTGCAAAGGCATTTGACACTGTCCCTCATAGATGTCTGATGGGTAAATTGGATTGAAAACTGTGAAAACTGGGAGAGTCCCTTGTTGAGAAGGACCTGGGGGTACTAGTAGATTATAAATTGAATAACAGCATTCAATGTCAATCAGCTGCCTCTAAAGCCAGTAGGATCTCGTCATGTATCAAAAGTAGTAGGGATGTAAATTATTACTGTATACGGCATTGGTTTGGCCTCACCTGGAATATGCTTTTCAGTTCTGGGCTCAGGTCCATAAAAGGATGCTCTGGAGCTGGAGAGGGTGCAATAAAGAAACACAAAAATGATAAAAGGTAAGGAGGGTCTCAGTTATGAGCAAAGATTAAAACAACTAGATTTATTTAGGCTCAAAAAGACGACTAAGGGGGGGGGGGATGATTAAATATATAAATATATGAAGGAAATTTGTTCTAGGCAAAACAAATCAAAAGACGAGGGACATCTGGAGAAACCAAGGTTTAACCACCAGAGGCAACAGGGTTTTTTTTACTATGAGAACTGGCAATCATGTGGAATAGCCTGCCTCAGGCACTGGTCACAGTAGGGACACAGAGAGGCCTAGATGCCCTTTTACATCTAAATAACATTGACGGATATGTTATATTTAATTGTTTTCCTCAAATCCATTCCTCATCTAATCCTCCCTCCCTTTGTTGAACTTTATGGACATGTGTCTTTATTCAACCATATAAACTATATAACTATATGCTTTGTTTGTATACACTCACCGGCCACTTTATTAGGTACACCTGTCCAATCACATGGCGGCAACTCGGTGCATTTAGGCATGTAGACATGGTCAAGACAATCTCTTGCAGTTCAAACCGAGCATCAGTATAGGGAAGAAAGGTGATTTGAGTGCCTTTGAACGTGGCATGGTTGTTGGTGTCAGAAGGGCTGGTCTGAGTATTTCAGAAACTGCTGATCTACTGTGATTTTCACGCACAACCATCTCTATGGTTTACAGAGAATGGTCCGAAAAAGAAAAAACATCCAGTGAGCGGCAGTTCTGTGGGCGGAAATGCCTTGTTGATGCCAGAGGTCAGAGGAGAATGGTCAGACTGGTTCGAGCTGATAGAAAGGCAACAGTGACTCAAATCGCCACCCGTTACAACCAAGGTAGGCAGAAGAGCATCTCTGAACGCACAGTACGTCGAACTTTGAGGCAGATGGGCTACAGCAGCAGAAGACCACACCGGGTGCCACTCCTTTCAGCTAAGAACAGGAAAATGAGGCTTCAATTTGCACAAGCTCATCGAAATTGGACAGTAGAAGATTGGAAAAACATTGCCTGGTCTGATGAGTCTTGATTTCTGCTGCGATATTCGGATGGTAGGGTCAGAATTTGGCGTCAACAACATGAAAGCATCCTGCCTTGTATCAACGGTTCAGGCTGGTGGGGGTGGTGTCATGGTGTGGGGAATATTTTCTTGGCACTCTTTGGGCCCCTTCGGTACCAATGAGACTCGTTTGCAACGCCACAGCCTACCTGAGTATTGTTGCTGACCATGTCCATCCCTTTATGACCACAATGTACCCAACATCTGATGGCTACTTTCAGCAGGATAATGCACCATGTCATAAAGCTGGAATCATCTCAGACTGGTTTCTTGAACATGACAATGAGTTCACTGTACTCAAATGGCCTCCACAGTCACCAGATCTCAATCCAATAGAGCATCTTTGGGATGTGGTGGAACGGGAGATTCACATCATGGATGTGCAGCCGACAAATCTGCGGCAACTGTGTGATGCCATCATGTCAATATGGACCAAAATCTCTGAGGAATGCTTCCAGCACCTTGTTGAATCTATGCCATGAAGAATTGAAGCAGTTCTGAAGGCAAAAGGGGGTCCAATCCGTTACTAGCATGGTGTACCTAATAAAGTGGTCGGTGAGTGTATGTGTTGTGTATATTCTCTATATGTGTATATGGTGTATGAATATGCTATATGTTTTTATATGGTGCTTTATTTGTAAATATTGTGCATATTTACTATATGTTTATACTGTGTAAATATGCAGTATGTGTAATATGATTTATATATAGTATATGTTTGTGTATTTGATGTGTAAATACTGCATGAGAGTGTGTTTGAGATCTTCATATACTTGTATGCTTGTACAAAAAAAGTACAT
This sequence comes from Engystomops pustulosus, assembly GCA_019512145.1. Lineage (NCBI taxonomy): Eukaryota > Metazoa > Chordata > Amphibia > Anura > Leptodactylidae > Engystomops > Engystomops pustulosus. The sequence continues at coordinate 74,679,843 of CM033646.1, forward strand.
ACTGTTTTTATTAGTATATATAAGTTAGTTATAAGTTATATATAAGTTAGTATATATAAATGTGAGTGTATAAATGAATGTATATGTGTAAGGCCTCATTCACTCTAACGTATGCCCACCCGTCCATCTGCGTGGGAGAGGAGGAGTTCACCATCGCCCCCTCCATAGAAAATAGTAGCTATATGGCTGAAGATAGAGCATGCTCCATCGTTTTGCGGCTATGGTTTGGAACAGGGCGGTTCTAGACAAAGTGGGGCCCTGGGAAAAACTAAAAGTGGGGCCCCAAAATAAAACTATTTTATGACCAGTCTGTCAGTAAGAGGCTCTTAGGGAAGAGTCTGTGGACCCTCTGGATGATGACACTAGCCGACACCCGGGGCCAGAGTCTAAGAGGCACCTGGTCTTTGCCAGAGCCCGTTGTAAAAGCAGGATGGTCTTCTTGCGGCTGTGTGCCACCAGATTGTTCCACGGTTGTGACCAACCCCGCTTTGGCAGCCAAGGTAGTACAGAGGGAGATCCAGGACACAGTCCGAGCCCGGGATGACAGCAGGGGTACAGCTTGGAAGGGTGAGCTGGGAGCTGGGGCACACAGTACACACAAGCAGGAACTGGTACATGGAGCAGGTAGCCACCAACAGATGACAGGACACAGAGGAACACTGGAAACACAGGAGGGCTTTCACTTAGCAGGCAATGATGCTAAAGATCCCGCAAGGCAGAAAGGGAGGTTCCGGATTATAAGGGTGAGCCGGATCAACTTGTGCCCAATAATGAGCACGCTGGCACTTTAAATCTTGAAGAGCCGGCAAGCAGACACGCGACCTAGACAGGAAGCAGGAGCGTTGTAGAGGAGAGTCCAGGCCTGGGGTAACTGTACCACACTGAAGGGCGTGGGTGTACCCGTGATCCGTATCGAGGATCGCGGGTGCGGCTGTGACACTGTAATATGGGAGAATTTTATAGGAGATAGATGATAAGGAGATTGATGGGCAGCACAGTGGCTCAGTGGTTGGCACTACAGTCTTGCAGTGCTGGTCAACATCTACAAAGAGTTTGTATGTTCTCTCCAGGTTTGTGTGGGTTTCCTCTGGTTTCCTCTCACAATCCAAAAACTTACTAGTAGGTTGTTTAGATTGTGAGCCCCATTGGGGACAGGGAATTAATTGGCATGTTCTGTGCAGTGCTACATAATCTGTGTGCATTATATAAATAAAGGAATTATTAATTATAAGTATTATGATAAAGATAAATATGAAAGATAGAGATTTCTAGATGAAGAACTATAAAGTATATTATATATACAGTAGATTGATATGAGACAATACAGTAGAAGAGAAATAGAAGAATGATAACTAGATAAAAAGTAAGATATATAAATGGTCAGATTTATAGGAGATAGATAACTAGACAGATAGATGTATAGACAGGAGATAGATGATAAGCATCTTCACCCGGGAATTGAACCAAGGGTTATTAACCATTTCACTGCCAGGCATTTCTGTATATTTTGTTGCATTATTGGCCAGAGCAATTTTTCAATTTTGATGTTTACAAATAAATTCGAAATTACAGCAAAAAGAATTAAAGTAAACCACAGCAAACCAAATATTTTCTGAAAGCAGATACTTTTTTTCAAAAAATTTTCAAACTTACATTAAAGAGTTTATAGACATAAGCACCTTCATGCAATTTTGATTCAAACAGAGACATTTTCCTGTGTGCAGCAAATTCTCCCTGTAGCTGCCGGCTAAGAATCTGGAGACACTTCAGGGGGCTATATCTCTGGCTCAGCGACACATAGAACCTCACTTCTTTTTTCCTATGAAAGAAGAAAGTCTCCTCTTTATATGAATCTAAATGTGTGTTTGTTTCTAAGTGTCAAGAAAACAGAGATATTAACTGTTAAAATGCATTCGGGAGCGATTTTTACATATAAAAATCGCACCTGATATTCTCATTTTAAACCTGAATATCTCTGGATCCATGGCACTTAGAAACACAATTCTAGATTCATTTGAAAGAAGATTCTCCTTTTTCACGGGGTAAATGACCGCTTTGCCTACCCATAGCGCCAGCCCTGGTTTTGAACAGTGAGCTCTTGTTGTGCTCACTGTACTGAGCCTGGGTGCCATAGCCATATATGGGGGGCGTTTGTAAGGCCACAAGCTTGCAAAAATCTGCTATGGGGCCAAGGTTCTCCTAGCTATGCTCCTGAACACTCTACTCCTGGTTATATTCCATGTTATCTGATGTTTGAACGACTGGTCAAATTATCTGCAGCCTGTAACCACGTATTTGTTAGTACCAGAAGACCTCAATCTTATACCTCAAACTGATTCCCAGGACAGATGCAAGATTTGTGCTTGAGGCTCATCACTACAGATTCTAGTCAATAGAAATATATAAGACAGAGGCATCTGTCAGACAACATTTACAATGGATAGGAATGCATGGACTGCCAGAAACTACCAGTGACCACCAGAGATGCCTGGCTGATGCCAAGAACATAAAGGACACCTATGTGAAAGGAGCCTAAAAAAACAGAGTGGAATAAGACCAACAGGCAAGAGCAAAGCTGCTCCAGATAGGTGTTAGAGTTTTGTTAAACAATAACCATCGTACCGGCACGCTAGATAACAAATTGGAACCTGAACCATATGTAGTTTACCTTATCCTGGTACTGACATATAACAGACAAACAGAGGAGGATTCAAATTCACAATCCAACCTGTGACTACACACATCATCACTATCCACTCATTTGACTGCGGCTGTCTGAGGTGAGTTATGTATGGAATATTAATTAAATGGATATCTTCAGATGCATACGTTGAAAAATTGTCAACCCAAGTCTCCATCAGTCAGGGGAATTGAAGTTATTAGCTCTGTAAAAATATATATTAACAATAGTAATTTAGCTTTGCTTTTAAAACAGCCTAGTGTCAATATGTTGTAATTAGAGATGAGCGAGCATACTCGCCCGAGCTTGATGCTCGTTCGAGTATTAGCGTACTCGAAACGGCTCGTTGAGACTCTGCTGTACACCCAGCATCACTTACATGTCGATTGGCTGGCCTGATCAGGTAAAGAGTGGAGAAAGCCACAGCACTCGGTACGGTTCAATTCCAAGTCGTCTTTATTATAGCATCATCAGGCATAAAATTGCAACGTTTCGATTCCAGATGAATCTTTCTCAAGCATAAATTTCATTACAAGGGTGAACATATATATAGAAAAAGTGGTAGTGACATCATTTCCTGTATAGCCTGAACAGCCAATAGGATTCATGATCAATATTTAAGTTCACACAATATGTGCATCAAAGCAGCAGTATACAATATATAATACATATCTTAAAGTATCCAATGCCCCATAGTAGTATATCAACTACCAGAAAAGAAAGTACATTAATATAAACAAACAACATCGCGTGTCTCGGCCCCACACATGTGTATCATTAAAGTGATTACTTCCATCCTATTGTCAGAGGTCCGGGAGCTCCACGGCGCTTGCGTAGCTATTGCCGTTGTCATGGTAGTCAGGTTACTCAATCTGACTAGTGGAGCCTCGTAGTTCAAGCTCCGGCTTCGGTCATGTGACCGCTACTCCGATCATGTGATCTCTCCATAAGCGTACTATTGCAGCGCTAATACACTAAGCTACAGCAGCATCTCTATCCTTCAAGCGAAGAAATATGGATCAACCGGAGGTAAGCTTAAATACAACATTTAAAAAAAGGGTATACGGAATTGGTTATTTGGTGGTGGGATATTAGGAGACAATCCACTATGTCCATGTGGAACCTGACACAAAAGTGTCTATTGGGTCAAAAAAAAACATTTTTTTTTAAAAAGGCCAAAAAAAAGGAGACATTCGGTGGTCCAAACATTCATCTGGGACATACATCGTTTCTAGGTTATAAATTCTGTAGCCTCTAATTTGGTACCCAGGGGGTGGACTAGAAAGGGTTAACAAAACCAAGAACTGGTAATGTCCGATTCTTGCACCTACTCTCATACGGTACTCTGTATGGGCTAAATGGACCGGACGTGAGAGGCACTACCATCAACTCAAACCTGCCAAGTAGAGGCCGATTATGAGTCAGGTTATTCATGCCCACGTATTTGTCCAATAATATATACAGAACACAGATCCAATGACAAATCGAAGAAGACCATATACACACCTCCAAGCTATAGAAAAATAGACCCATATAAGTGTCCGGATGGACAAAGTGTCGTCGTGCTTGTTCATTGTAATAATCCCTATCTTGAAGCCGAAGATGAGTCTAATCGATAGGAATGGGTAAGTATAGGTGCAGTGATAAATTAGGGCCATTTGTGCATGTATCTGTGAAAAGAGTGAGAATAATAGTTAATCCATACAGCCACTGATTTCATACAGTTAAAAAACCATCAACAGAAGACAAGTGAGCGATGTCACTACATATACACATTATTAGAAAAACATATATCTAAAATCGGACAATTGATGCTTAGGTATCCCAAAAGAAGATCTAGATGACACCTCCCATTTTAAATTCCCTGTTAAGTCCAGATGGTTCAAGAGTATTGAGCTCAAAAATCCACTTCATTTAAAGTCGTTTTAATGTTCTTTCTCTATCTATCCCCTCCTCTACGATGCCTTTGTCCCCCATCAATGATTCGGAATCTAAGTTGGGACACATGTGATGGTATTTGTGAAAGTGGTCTGGGAGGGGAAGGTCCACTTTTCCAGTACGAATTGTGTACGAATAACCTGACTCAATATGCCTCTACTTGGCAGGTTTGAGTTGATGTAGTTGCCTCTCACGTCCGGTCCATTTAGCCCCATACAGAGTACCGTATGAGGGTAGGTGCAAGAATCGGACATTACCAGTTCTTGGTTTTGTAACCCTTTCTAGTCCACCCCTCTGGTACCAATTAGAGGCTACAGAATTTATAACCTATAAACGATGTATGCCCAGATGAATGTTTGGACCACACCGAATGTCTCCTTTTTTTTGGCCTTTTAAAAAAAATGTTTTTTTTTGACCCAATAGACACTTTTGTGTCAGTTCCACATGGACATAGTGGATTGTCTCCTAATTCCCCCCACCAATAACCAATTCCGTATACCCTTTTTTTAAAATGTTGTATTTAAGCTTACCTCCGGTTGATCCATATTTCTTCGCTTGAAGGATAGAGATGCTGCTGTAGCTTAGTGTATTAGCGCTGCAATAGTACGCTTATGGAGAGATCACATGATCGGAGTAGCGGTCACATGACCGAACCCGGAGCTTGAACTACGAGGCTCCACTAGTCAGATTGAGTAACCTGACTACCATGATATTGTTTTATTATGTACTTTCTTTCTGGTAGTTGATAACTACTATGGGGCATTGGATACTTTAAGATATATATTATATTTATACTGCTGCTTTGATGCACATATTGTGTGAACTTAAATATTGATCATGAATCCTATTGGCTGTTCAGGCTATACAGGAAATGATGTCACTACCACTTTTTCTTATATATGTTCACCCTTGTAATGAAATTTATGCTTGAGAAATTCATTTGGAATCTAAAACGTTGCAATTTTATGCGCGATGATGCTAATAAAGACGACTTGGAATTGAACCGTACCAGTGCTGTGGCTTTCTCCACTCTTATGCTGTCTATGGACTCTGAGCACCGGATCCCAGCTCGGAGCACCACCCAATCTTCTAGGATATCCAGATTGCTGTCCTTTCTCTCTTTTCTGGCCTGATCAGGTGACGCTGCTCAGATAATTTTCTGTCTGGATGCCGTTAGGGTAGAGCTTCAGCTGGTCAGGATAGCATTAGGGTGTTCTATTAGATTAGTGTTAGGCAAGAGTGATTCTCAGTGTGATTTCTACAAGAACCCAACAGCCCTTGTTTAGGGCTCATTAGCGTTTTCAAAAGTTAAAGTGACAGTCACAGCACCAAAATCCTTTTGTTGTGCTGTCAGTGTTGGTAGAAACTAGCCATAGCATCATCTTCTGAGGTTGCTGTCTGATTTCTTCGCACCGCTTTTGTTCTATAAACCCCAAAATTTACCCAAACAAATTTACTGTTTATATTTCTCTTTTATCTATAAAAGTTTAATTCAATGTGAACCCGATGGGTTAAGGGTAGAGGGCGCGCGGCGTCGGCATCCAATTACTGCAGGGGTCAGAGTGCCGTGTTCCTGGGCGGGGTAACACAACCGGCTGATGAGTGAGCAGGGGACCGCTGCAGAGCTACCACTCCCTAGCTTCAATCTCAACTTACTGGGATTCGTGTAGATAGCACTGTTGAGGGCAGAACAGTGCTAACAGGTGATTTCGTGGATTGCGGACAATGCTTCAAGCCATTTGTCCACCAGTCAGTCTTCCACACAGTCCACCCATGTTACCCAAGTGAGCACTCCTCCAGCTCCTCAACCCACTCCTTCCCCCTTCCCCAGTCTGCCCCCTCCCGAATTTTGGAATTGATCTGGCATACTCTGAGGAACTGTTTTCTGGACCCTTCCCCCGAGTCACAAACCACTTCTCTAGGTTGCTGCTAGCTCTTTCCTCCGATGCCCAGGTTTTTCAATGGTCGCAATCTGTGGGTGATGACATTGTTGACGTAGTGGAAGAATTGTGTAAGAGGTGTCGGACGATGAGGAGACACAGTTGTCAACAGTGGTGAATTTGTTGTCAGGGCAGGAAGTCCAAGGGGGGGAGCAGACGGAGGGATCGGATGAGGTGACAGACCCAAGCTGGGTTATAGGCCGGGGTGACACAGTGCTTCTGAGACGAGGCAATTCCTGGTGCATCAGCGCCAAATGTTTCACTTGAAGCTCCTGTGGCAAGGACTAGATTTTCAGAAGTCTGGTTGTTTAAAGAAACGCAGATGACCAACGGACTGTGATGTGCAACCTGTGTCACACCCAGGATCAGCAGGGGGTTCCACCACCACTAGCTTAACCACAACCATTATGCCAGGTATATAGTGCTAAACACACCCCACTCAATGGAACCAGCCGTTCACCCTGGCCGGGCCAACACTGCTCCTTTTCCTGTGTCATTTGCTACCTCTGCTAGTCAGCACCCTGCCAGGACCCTGGCACAAAGACCTCCCTGTCGAAAACCACACCTTGCCTCCACGATCCTCCACATGTCCACCAATGTCTCCATGTCGCGTTCAGCTGTCTATACCTCAGATGCGGAGCGCAAGAGAAAAAAGCCCACCCACCAACACCCCAAGCCCCCAAATCCATCTCCAAATTACTAAGCCTGGAGATTCTGTCCTATAGGCTGGTAGAGGCCGAGCCTTTGCAACCTCATGGCGGCGCCACCCCTCGGTATTCGGTCCCCACCGCCACTTACTTTTCCCGATGTGCCATCCCAGACCTGCACCAGCACTTGTCAGACAACAATCCGTGCCCTGACCATGCCATTTCTGACAAGGTCCACCTAAACACGGACAGTTGGATGAGTGCTGCTGGCAGGGCCACTATATATCACTGACGGCACATTAGGAGGTGGGACCGGTCTGACCCTGGGGCTGCTCATGTACTGACGACGCCGAGGATTGCGGAGCCTACCTCGGTCACGGTCTCTCCAGGCCTACTATGGCCCTTTTCCCTCCCACCCCCACCCCCCCCCACCTCTCCTCCGAATTACCATCCGTGGGCATGGCGCCATCAGTCGGTAGCTCTAGGCGCAGCAGCAGTGGCCGTTGCTAAGCGACAGCAGCTTGCTCAAACTGCTGACCTAGGCGTAAAAAGGCACCACGCCCAAGAGCTATTACAGTACAGCATCACCAACAGACTGATCTGTGGCTGGCACCGCTGAACTGAAGCCAGGCATGGTTATGTGTGACAACGGCCGTAACCTGGTGGCAGCTCTGCAACTCGGCAGACTGACATGTGCCTTCTGGCCCTGTTTTAAATCTGATAGTTCAGCGGTTATTGAAGACATACTCCAATCTGTTCTCATTTGCTCGCGAAGGTGCGTCGCATCTGTGTGCATTCGAAAGTCGACCACAGATGCTGCACTCTCCGGGCAGCACAGAGCCGCCTCCAACTGCTCGCTCACCGACTGTTTGCGATGTCCCCATGGATGGAATTCCACACTAACCATGTTATCCAGAGTTACCAGCACGCAGAGTGATTGTAGACTGCCAGATGTCACTTCCCCAGAACTGGTAGTCAGGTCAGTCGCTTCCTAAGTCTACAATGAGGAGTGGACGTGGATGTCTGATACTGTCAGGTGTGAGTAACTTTGAGGAGTCAACAGATGGTCAGTGGCGATGCCGCCATCATCAGCCTCACCATCCCGCTGCTTGGCCTGTTGAAAAACTCTCTGGTCAGCATGAAGTCGGAAGCTTTGCGCTCGTCACAAGAGATGGGGGAAGAGGATTCCCTGTTGATAGCCAGAGCACATCCGGTCTGTTTCACAGCACGTATCAGTGGAGGAGGAAGGAGAGTGTTGACGAGACAAAAGAGGGGACCATTGCTCAGTCCTTATCAACAATCAGTGTGTATGGGGCAGAAGAAGAGGAGTTGCAGAAGGAGGAGGAAATGGAGAGTCAGGCCAGTGAGGGAAGGATTCTTGCGAGTTGGGCCTCTGGCGCATATGGCAGATTTCATCTCTCCATTCTCCACTGTCATCCTGTAGAAGAAAGAGTGTGAGAGTGCATAGTACCACAATCTGACAACGCTAGCAGCAGAGGGTGTACTTCTGCGGACAGTACGAGGGAGAGTAGGCGAACAAGCAGCTTGTCCAGCACTGGCAGGGGTGCGCTTTAACAAAGCCTTTGCCAGTTTTATGTCACCCAGCAGCACACTATCACTTTCCCCATTCGCGGCAGAGAAGGCTGATCTTTACAGAAAGATGGTGAGGGAGTACGTAGCTGACCATACCACGTCCTAAATTATCACACAGCTTCCTACAACTACGGGTTTCAAAGCTGGACATCTGGCCCCAACTGGCGCTGTACACCCTTGGAGGTTCTTGCCTGCCCTGGGCTAGCCTGTTGTCAAGCAGGGTTTCAGTGCACTGGTGGCATCATCACTGATAAGGGTACACGCCTGTCGACTGACAGCGCTGGCAGGCTGACGCTTATCAAGATGAATCAAGCCTGGATTTCATGATTTCCATTCTCAACCAGGTGAAGGCAGCTCAACCTGAATAATTTTCATGTATGCACTCCTCCTCCTCATTCTCCTCCTCTTTGTAAAGCAGAGGCAACTGGCTATTTTTTGCCAGGGTCAACTGGCTGGCTATAGTACTCTATCTATTGAATTTTTCTGGCGGGCCACCTACCCGGTCCTGTTTTGAAAACTTTTTTGGACTGCCACATATAGGCACCATCCAATGTATTGTCTTCAGAGCAGCCTCACTCGGTCACTCTGTCATCGACATGCTGTTGCCCAGAATTTTGGCATAATGTCGATTAGGCATCCTCAGAGGCATTCATGCATGCTTTCGGTGGTGTTTTCATCATTTTCTGAGTTTTCAGGTTTGGCCAGCTTCCCTGTGCAGAGCTTGGTCCCTTGAAAAATGGCCGAGTCTCCCATTGACTTTATGGGGTTCGTTATTCGAAATGAGCACTCGAGCATTGGGAAAAGTCTGACTCTAACGAGCGAGCATTTTAGTGCTTGCTCATCTCTAGTTGTAATGTAAATTACACAGATCATTTGTTCTTGGCATAAGACTACTTTGTCTATTTTGAAAAGCAAAATGTTTGGTATCATTGTAACCGTATTATCTTGGCATTTTTGTGCTATTAAGTTTTCTTTATTAATATGAATCATTATTTGTAATTTTAAAAGGAAAACTTATACCCCTGCCCCTGTTCTTTATTGCAGCTATCTAGTCCTGGTTCGATTGATTTAAGGCAAATGTTCATACAGATATAATCCAATAACATCTTGGAATTGTGAGACTCGAAAAAGAAATCCACAGAGTTTATATCCATTCCTGACATGTGAGGAAGACCATTAAGTATTTGTTTTTAGCTGTGAAGATTAAAACTAGTGATTTTTTAAACAGGGTATTTGAACCGTAATAAAGCAGCAAGTTGGGGGGGGGGGATCTTTCTGCGAGGCAGGAAACTATCTTATGGCTTTACACATCTGTGATAATTCCTTCAACTCTCACTTTATTACTCAGTCATAAATAATTCACATTGAGTTCTTAAACAAAAAATGTTTTAAAACAGATGTGGTGTTTAAAGTTACAATATGAATTTACAACTGATATTTACGATACTGGAGAGACTTTACCCGCAAGGTAAGGTAGAATGTGAGTGACCAATCCACATGGGCCAGAGTGGTACCATGCATATAAATGCATGTCCTGGGCACATTAAGGTAGGAGAGATCTAGCAAAGAGCTTTCTGCTGCAGAGATGGTGAGAGAAAGATTAGTTACAATTGCCCTTTTCAGGGCAATTTATAGGAGGGAATACTGTGAGGTACAGAGAGAATAAATTGCATTTTCAGGGCGGTGTGAAAAACTGAATCTTGCTTCCTATCTGCCACTGTAGTTGCAGGGCCATGCTAATTAGTAGCTGACAGATCCGTTGTTAGAAATACTTGAATCCAACAGCACTAACTTACACGTAACGTTTGTGTCATACATACAATGAAGCTGTGTAGTACCATTGTTATTAATATCTTGTTTCATACCATACTGAGTTAGTGGCAGTAATACTTCGTTTGTGTCTACATATCCCGCTTGTAGTATACGTAGTTTATAATAATAACTGCATTTTACCATACAGCATCATAGTACCATTGGTCATACTGTTTGCCTTTGTAGTACCAGTGTTATTAGTCCCCTTCCCAACACATTTTTGTGTTTTAATTTTTAACTATCCACCTTCAAAATTCTATAATGTTTTTTTTATTTTCCCATGTCCAGATTTGGATAGCTTGTTTTCGCGTAAAAAATTAAACTTCAATGTGCATGTAATTTGCCGTGTACTGGGAAGCAGAACAAAATTCCAAATGCAGTGTAATTGGAGAAAAAACGCATTTGCGCTGTATTCTTGTGAGCTTGCATTTTAGGATTTCATTGTATGTCCCAAATTACATGTCTACTTTATTATTGTGTTGCTACCATTACGGGGTTATTCAAATTTGTATAAGTTTTATAATGTTTTTCATACATTTACAAACTTTAAAACCTGTATCAAAAAAAAAAATTATTCTGGCGCTTATAAATGTTTCATACTTTGGTACGGAGCTGTGAGTGGTGTAATTTTTGCAAACTTTTGATGACTTTTTCATGCTACCATTTTTAGGACTGTACAACAACTTTTGATCACTTTTAATAGTATTTTTTATAATGGCAAAAAGTTCCATTTTCGATTTGGGCACTATTTTCTGTTACGGGGTTAACACGATGAAAATCCGTCGCTTGCATCAACGGTTCATGTCTGGGGGGGTGGTGTCATGGTGTGGGAATATTTCTTGGCACTCTTTGGGCCCCTTGGTTACCAATTGAGCTCGTTGCAACGCCACAGCCTACCTGAGTATTGTTTGCTGACCATGTCCATCCCTTTATGACCACATGTACCCACATCTGATGGCTACTTTCACAGGATAAGTGCACACCATGTCATAAAGCTGGAATCATCTCAGACTGTTTTCTGAACATGACATATAGTTCACTGTACTCAAATGGCCCCCAGTCACCAGATCTCAATCCATAGACATCTTTGGGATGTGGTGAACGTAGATTCACATCATGGTTGCAGCCGCCACATAGCTGCAATCTGTGTGATGCCAACTGCAATATGGACCAAAATCTCTGAGGAATGCTTCCACACTTTTGAATCTATGCCATGAAGAATTGAAGCAGTTCTGAAGGCAAAAGGGGTCCAATCCGTTACTAGCATGGTGTACCTAATAAAGTGGTCGGTGAGTGTATGGTTGTGTATATTCCTATATGTGTATATGGTGTATGAATATGCTATATGTTTTTTATTGGTGCTTATTTGTAATATTGCTATTACTAATGTTTATACTGTGTAAATATGCGTATGTGTAATATGATTTATATTAGTATGTTTGTGTATTGATGTGTAAATACTGCATGAGAGTGTGTTGAGATCTTCATATACTGTATATGCTGGTACAAAAAAAGTACCTCGTTTTTATTAGTTATATAGTTAGTTTATAGTTATATATAAGTTGGTATATTAATGTGAGTGTAAAATAATTTATATGTGTAGGCCTCATTCACTCTACGATGCCCACCCGTCCATCTGCGTGGGAGAGGAGAGTTTCACCATCGCCCCCTCCATAGAAAATAGTAGCTATATGGCTAAATAGAGCAGTGCCATCGTTTTGCGCTATGTGTTTGGAACAGGGCGGTTCTAGAACAGTGGGGGCCCTGGGAAAACTAAAAGTGGGCCCCAAATAAACTATTTTATGACCATCTGTCAGTAGAGGCTCTTAGGGAAGATCTGTGGACCCTCTGGATGATGACACTGACCGACACCCGGGGCCAAGTCTAAGAGGCACCTGGTCTTTGCCAGCCGTGTTAAAAGCAGGATGGTCTTCTTGCGCTGTGTGCCACCAGATTGTTCCACGGTTGTGACCAACCCCGCTTTGGCAGCCAAGTAGTACAGAGGGAGATCCAGGACACAGGTCCGAGCCGGATGCAGCAGGGTACGCTTGGAGGTGAGCTGGGAGCTGGGGCACACAGTACACACAAGCAGGAACTGGTACATGGAGCAGGTAGCCACCAACAATCCAGGACACAGAGGAACACTGGAAACACAGGAGGGCTTTCACTTAGCAGGCAATGATGCTAAAGATCCCGACCCCAAGGCGAAAGGGAGGTTCCGGATTATAAGTAGCCGGATCAACTTGTGCCCATAATGAGCACGCTGGCACTTTAATCTTGAAGAGCCGGCAGCACACGCGACCTAGACAGGAAGCAGGACGTTGTAGAGGAGAGTCCAGGCCTGGGGTAACTGTACCACACTGAAGGGCGTGGGTGTACCCGAATCCGTATCGGGATCCGGTTGCGGCTGTGACCCTGTAATATGGAGAATTTTATAGGAGATAGATGATAAGGAATTGATGGGCACACTGGGCTCATGGTTGGCACTACATCTTGCATGCTGGTCACATCTACAAAGATTTGTATGTTCTCTCCGTTTGTGTGGGTTTCCTCGGTTTTCCTCTCACAATCCAAAAACTTACTAGTAGGTTGTTTAATTGTGAGCCCCATTGGGGACAGGGAATTAATTGGCATGTTCTGTGCAGCCTACATATCTGTGTGCATTATATAAATAAAGGAATTATTAATTTAGTATTATGATAAAGATAAATATGAAAGATAAGATTTCTAGATGAAGAACTAAAGTATATTAATATACAGTGAATTGATATGAGACAATACAGTAGAGAAGAAAATAGAAGAATGATAACTAGAATAAAAGTAAGATATATAATGGTCATTTATAGGAGATAGATACCTAGACGATAGATGTATAGACAGGAAATAGATGATAAGCATCTTCACCCGGGAATTGAACCAAGGGTTATTAACCATTTCACTGCCAGGCATTTCTGTATATTTTGTTGCATTATGGCCAGGCAATTTTTCATTTGATGTTTACAATAATTCGAAATTACAGCAAAAGAATTAAAGTAAACACAGCAACCATAATTTTCTGAAAGCAAGCTTTTTTTCAAAAAATTTTCAAACTTACATTAAAGAGTTTATAGACATAAGCACCTTCATGCAATTTTGATTCAAACAGAGACATTTTCCTGTGTGCACAAATTCTCCCTGTACGCGCCGCAAGAATCTGGAGACACTCAGGGGGCTATATCTCTGGCTCAGCGACACATAGAACCTCACTTCTTTTTCCTATGAAAGAAGAAAGTCCCTCTTTATATGAATCTAAATGTGTGTTTTGTTCTAAGTGTCAAGAAAACAGAGATTTAACTGTAAAGCATCGGGAGCATTTTTACATATAAATCGCACCTGATATTCTCATTTTAACCTGAATCTCTGGATCCATGGCACTTAGAAACACAATTCTAGATTCATTTGAAAGAAGATCTCCTTTTCACGGGGTATGACCGCTTCTACCCATACGCCAGCCCTGGTTTTGAACAGGTGAGCTCTTGTTGTGTGCTCACTGTACTGAGCCTGGGGTGCCATAGCCATATATGGGGGGCGTTTGTAAGCCACAAGCTTGCAAAATCTGCTATGGGCCAAGGTTCTCCTATGCTCCTGACACTCTACTCCTGGTTAATTCCATGTTATTATCTGATTTTTGAACGACTGGTCAAATTCTGCAGTCGTAAACCACGTATTTGTTAGTACCAGAAACCTCAATCTTATACCTCAAACTGATTCCCAGGACAGATGCAAGATTTGTGCTGAGGCTCATCACTACAGATTCTAGTCATAGAAATATAAGACAGAGGCTCGTCAGACAACATTCAATGGATAGATGCATGGACTGCCAGAAACTACCATGACCACCAGAGATGCCTGGCTGATGCCAAGACAATAAGGACACCTATGTGAAAGGAGCCTAAAAAAACGAGTGGAATAGACCAACAGCAAGAGCAAAGCTCTCCAGATAGGTGTTAGAGTTTTGTTAAACAATAACCATCGTACCGCACGCTAGATAACAAATTGGAACTGAACCATATGTAGTTTACCATCCTGGTAACTGACTATAACAGACACAGAGGAATTCAAATTCACAATCCAACCTGTGACTACACACACATCACTATCCACTCATTTGACTGCGGCTGTCTGAGGTGAGTTGTATGGAATATTAATTAATGGAATATCTTCAGATGCATACGTTGAAAAATTGTCAACCCAAGTCTCCATCAGTCAGGGGAATTGAAGTTATTAGCTCTGTAAAAATATATATTAACAATAGTAATTTGCTTGCTTTTAAAACAGCCGTGTCAATATGTTGTAATTAGAGATGAGCGAGCATACCCCCGAACTTGATGCTCGTTCGAGTATTACGTACTCGAAACGGCTCGTTGAGACTCTGCTGTACACCCAGCATCACTTACATGTCGATTGGCTGGCCTGATCAGGTGAGTGGAGAAAGCCACAGCAATCGGTCCGGTTCAATTCCAAGTCGTCTTTATTATGCATCAATCAGGCATAAAATTGCAACGTTTCGATTCCGATAATCTTTCTCAAGCATAAATTTCATTACAGGGTGAACATATATATAGAAAAGTGGTAGTGACATCATTTCCTGTATAGCTGAACAGCCAATAGGATTCATGATCAATATTTAAGTTCACACAAATGTGATCAAAGCAGCAGTATACATATATAATACATATCTTTAAAGTATCCAATGCCCCATAGTAGTATATCAACTACAGAAAAAAAGTACATTAATATAAACAACAACATTGCGTGTCTCGGCCCCACCATGTGTATCATTAAAGTGATTACTTCCATCCTATTGTCAGAGGTCCGGGAGCCCACGGCGCTTGCGTGCTATTGCCGTTGTCATGGTAGTCAGGTTACTCAATCTGACTAGTGGAGCCTCGTAGTTCAATTCCCGCTTCGGCGTCATGGGACCGCTACTCTACTCCGATCATGTGATCTCTCCATAAGCGTACTATTGCAGCGCTAATACACTAAGCTACCAGCATCTCTATCCTTCAAGCGAAGAAATATGGATCACCGGAGGTAAGCTTAAATACAACATTTAAAAAAGGGTTACGGAATTGGTTATTGGTGGTGGATATTAGAGACAATCCACTATGTCCATGTGACCTGACATAAAAGTTTCTATTGGGTCAAAAAAAAACATTTTTTTTAAAAAAGCCAAAAAAAGGAGACATTCGGGGTCACCATTCATCTGGGACATACACATCGTTTATAGGTTATAAATTCTGTAGCCTCTATTTTGTACCCAGGGTGGACTAGAAGGGTTACAACAACCACCAGAAACTGGTAATGTCCGATTCTTGCACCTACTCTCATACGTGTACTCTGTATGGGGCTAAATGGACCGGACGTGAGAGGCACTACCATCAACTCAAACTGCCAAGTAGAGGCATATTTGAGTCAGGTTATTCATGCCCACTGTATTGTCCAATAATATATACGAACACAAGATCCAATGACAATCGAAGAAGACCATATACACACCTCCAGCTATAGAAAAATAGACCCATATAAGTGTCCGGATGGACAAAGTGTCGTCGTGCTTGTTCATTGTATAATCCCTATCTTGAAGCCGAAGATGAGTCTAATCGATAGGAATGGTAGTATAGGTGCAGTGATAAATTAGGGCCATTTGTGCATGTATCTGTGAAAGATTGAGAATAATAGTTAATCCATGCAGCCACTGATTTCATACAGTTAAAAAACCATCACAGAAGACAAGTGAGCGATTCACTACAATACACATTATTAGAAAAACAACTTATACAGAGATGGGAAAATTGGGTCGTTTGGATGGGAGGAGAGAGGTATCGTGAAAATGGAAAGGAGATGCAAAGGAGGGGGGGAGGGGGGGGGACAAGAGGGAGTAGAGGAGGGGGCGGTAGGTAGGGGGAAGGAAATGGACCGGGAAGGGTGGGGAAGGGAAAGGGATCGTGAAGAAAGAGAATACTTAAATGCGGACGAATTGATGCTTAGGTATCCCCCAAGAAGTCTAGATGAAACTTCCCATTTTAATTCCCGGTAAGTCCATATGTTTCAAGATAATTGAGCTCATCAAAAATCCACTTCATTTAAAGTCGTTTTAATGTTCTTTCTCTATCACCTCCTCTACGATGCCTTTGTACCCCATCAATGATTCGGAATCTAAGTTGGGACACATTGTGATGGTATTTGTGAAAGTGGTCTGGGAGGGGAAGGTCCACTTTTCCAGTACGAATTGTGTACGAATAACCTGACTCATAATATGCCTCTACTTGGCAGGTTTGAGTTGATGTAGTTGCCTCTCACGTCCGGTCCATTTAGTCCCCTACAGAGTACCGTATGAGGGTAGGTGCAAGAATCGGACATTACCAGTTCTTGGTTTTGTAACCCTTTCTAGTCCACCCCTTGGTACCAATTAGAGGCTACAGAATTTATAACCTATAAACGATGTATGCCCAGATGAATGTTTGGACCACCCGAATGTCTCCTTTTTTTTGGCCTTTTAAAAAAAATGTTTTTTTTTGACCCAATAGACCTTTGTGTCAGGTTCCACATGGACATAGTGGATTTTCTCCTAATCTCCCCACCACCAATAACCAATTCCGTATACCCTTTTTTTTAAATGTTGTATTTAAGCTTACCTCCGGTTGATCCATATTTCTTCGCTTGAAGGATAGAGATGCTGCTGTAGCTTAGTGTATTAGCGCTGCAATAGTACGCTTATGGAGAGATCACATGATCGGAGTAGCGTCACATGACCGAAGCCGGAGCTTGAACTACGAGGCTCCACTAGTCAGATTGAGTAACCTGACTACCATGATATTGTTTATATTAATGTACTTTCTTTCTGGTAGTTGATAACTACTATGGGGCATTGGATACTTTAAGATATATTATTATTGTTATACTGCTGCTTTGATGCACATATTGTGTGAACTTAAATATTGATCATGAATCCTATTGGCTGTTCAGGCTATACAGGAAATGATGTCACTACCACTTTTTCTCTATATATGTTCACCCTTGTAATGAAATTTATGCTTGAGAAGATTCATTTGGAATCTAAACGTTGCAATTTTATGCGGATGATGCTATATAAAGACGACTTGGAATTGAACCGTACCAGTGCTGTGGCTTTCTCCACTCTTATGCTGTCTATGGACTCTGAGCACCGGATCCCCAGCTCGGAGCACCACCCAAATCTTCTAGGATGTATCCAGGATTGCTGTCCTTTCTCTCTTTTCTGGCCTGATCAGGTGACGCTGCTCAGATAATTTTCTGTCTGGATGCCGTTAGGGATAGAGCTTCAGCTGGTCAGGATAGCATTAGGGTGTTCTATTAGATTAGTGTTAGGCAAGAGTGATTCTCAGGTGTGATTCTACAAGAACCCAACAGCCCTTGTTAGGGCTACATTAGCGTTTTTCAAAATTAAAGTGACAGTCACAGCACAAAATCCTTTTGTGTGCTGTCAGTGTTGGTTAGAAACTAGCCATAGCATCATCTTCTGAGGTTGCTGTCTGATTTCTTCTGCACGCTTTGTTCTATAAACCCAAAATTTTACCCAAACAAATTTACTGTTTATATTTCTCTTTTATCTATAAAAGTTTAATTCAAATGTTGAACCCGAGGTTAAGGGTAGAGGGCGCGGGCGTCGGCATCCAATTACTGCGGGGTCAGAGGCCGTGTCCTGGGCGGGGTGAACACACCGGCTGATAGTGAGCAGGGGACGCTGCAGAGCTACCACTCCCTAGCTTCATCTCAACTTACTGGGATTCGTGTAGAGTAGGCACTGTTGAGGCCAGAACAGTGCTAACAGGTGATGTTCGTGGATTGCGGACAATGCTTCAAGCCATTTGTCCACCAGTCAGTCTTCCACACAGTCCACCCATGTTACCCAAGTGAGCACTCCTCCGCTCCTCAACCATCCTTCCCCCCCCCCAGTCTGCCCCCTCGCCGAATTTGGAATTGATCTGGCATACTCTGAGGAACTGTTTTCTGGACCCTCCCCCGAGTCACAAACCACTCTTCTCAGGTTGCTGCTAGCTCTTTCCCGATGCCCAGGTTTTTCAATGGTCGCAATCTGTGGGTGATGACATTGTTGACGTAGTGGAAGAAGTTGTGTAAAGAGGTGTCGGACGATGAGGAGACACAGTTGTCAGACAGTGGTGATTTGTTGTCAGGGCAGGAAGTCCAAGGGGGGAGCAGACGGAGGGATCGGATGAGGTGACAGACCCAAGCTGGGTTATAGGCCGGGTGACACAGTGCTTCTGAGACGAGGCAAGTCCTGGTGCATCAGCGCCAAATGTTTCACTTTGAAGCTCCTGTGGCAAGGACTAGATTTTCAGAAGTCTGGTTGTTTAAAGAAACAGCAGATGACCAACGGACTGTGATGTGCAACCTGTGTCACACCAGGATCAGCAGGGGTTCCACCACCACTAGCTTAACCACAACCATTATGCCAGGTATATAGTGCTAAACACCCCACTCAATGGAACCAAGCCGTTCACCCTGGCCGGGCCAACACTGCTCCTTTTCCTGTGTCATTTGCTACCTCTGCTAGTCAGCACCCTGCCCAGGACCCTGGCACAAAGACCTCCCTGTCGAAAACCACACCTTGCCTCCACGATCCTCCACAGTGTCCACCAATGTCTCCATGTCAGCGTTCAGCTGTCTATACCTCAGATCGGGAGCGCAAGAGAAAAACAGCACCCACCCACAACACCCCAAGCCCAAATCCCATCTCCAAATTACTAAGCTGGAGATTCTGTCCTATAGGCTGGTAGAGGCCGGCCTTTGCAACCTCATGGCGGCGCCACCCCTCGGTATTCGGTCCCCAGCCGCCACTACTTTTCCCGATGTGCCATCCCAGACCTGCACCAGCACTTGTCAGACAACATATCCGTGCCCTGACCAATGCCATTTCTGACAAGGTCCACCTAAACACGGACAGTTGGATGAGTGCTGCTGGCAGGGCCACTATATATCACTGACGGCACATTAGGAGGTGGGACCGGTCTGACCTGGGGCTGCTCATGTACTGACGACGCCGAGGATTGCGGAGCCTACCTCGGTCACGGTCTCTCTCAGGCCTACTATGCCTTTTCCTCCCACTCACCCCCCCCCACCTCTCCTCCGAATTACCATCCGTGGGCATGGCGCCATCAGTCGGTAGCTCTAGGCGCAGCAGCAGTGCCGTTGCTAAGCGACAGCAGGCTGCTCAAACTGCTGAGCCTAGGCGATAAAAAGGCACCACGCCCAAGAGCTATTACAGCGGCATCACCAACAGACTGATCTGTGGCTGGCACCGCTGAACCTGAAGCCAGGCATGGTTATGTGTGACAACGGCCGTAACCTGGTGGCAGCTCTGCAACTCGGCAGACTGACATGTGCCTTGCTGGCCCTGTTTAAATCTGATAGTTCAGCGGTTATTGAAGACATACTCCAATCTGTCTCATTTGCTCGCGAAGGTGCGTCGCATCTGTGTGCATTTCAGAAAGTCGACCACAGATGCTGCCACTCTCCGGGCAGCACAGAGCCGCCTCCAACTGCTCGCTCACGCGACTGTTTGCGATGTCCCCATGAGATGGAATTCCACACTAACCATGTTATCCAGAGTTTACCAGCAGCGCAGAGTGATTGTAGACTGCCAGATGTCACTTCCCCAGAACTGGTAGTCAGGTCAGTCAGCTTCCTAAGTCTACAATGAGGAGTGGACGTGGATGTCTGATACTTGTCAGGTGCTGAGTAACTTTGAGGAGTCAACACAGATGGTCAGTGGCGATGCCGCCATCATCAGCCTCACCATCCCGCTGCTTGGCCTGTTGAAAAACTCTCTGGTCAGCATGAAGTCGGAAGCTTTGCGCTCGTCACAAGAGATGGGGGAAAGGATTCCCTGTTGATAGCCAGAGCACATCCGGTCTGTTTCACAGCACGTATCAGTGGAGGAGGAAGGAGAGTGTTGACGAGACAAAAGAGGGGACCATTGCTCAGTCCTTATCAAACTAATCAGTGTGTATGGAGGCAGAAGAAGAGGAGTTGCAGAAGGAGGGAAATGGAGAGTCAGGCCAGTGAGGGAAGTGAATTCTTGCGAGTTGGGACTCTGGCGCATATGGCAGATTTCATCTCTCCATTCTCCACTGTCATCCCTGTAGAAGAAAGAGTGTGAGAGTGCATGAATACCACATCTGACAACGCTAGCAGCAGAGGGTGTACTTCTGCGGACAGTAGCGAGGGAGAGTAGGCGAACAAGCAGCTTGTCCAGCACTGGCAGGGGTGCGCTTTACAAAGCCTTTGCCAGTTTTATGTCACCCAGAGGCACACTATCACTGTCCCCATTCGCGGCAGAGAAGGCTGATCTTTACAGAAAGATGGTGAGGGAGTACGTAGCTGACCATACCACGTCCTAAATTATCACACAGCTTCCTACAACTACTGGGTTTCAAAGCTGGACATCTGGCCCCAACTGGCGCTGTACCACCTTGGAGGTTCTTGCCTGCCCTGGGCTAGCCTGTTGTCAGAGCAGGGTTTCAGTGCACTGGTGGCATCATCACTGATAGGGTACACGCCTGTCGACTGACAGCGCTGGCAGGCTGACGCTTATCAAGATGAATCAAGCCTGGATTTCATGATTTCCATTCTCAACCAGGTGAAGGCAGCTCAACCTGAATAATTTTCATGTATGCACTCCTCCTCCTCATTCTCCTCCTCTTTGTAAAGCAGAGGCAATGGCTATTTTTTGCCAGGGTCAACTGGCTGGCTATAGTACTCTATCTATTGAATTTTTCTGGCG
This sequence comes from Engystomops pustulosus, assembly GCA_019512145.1. Classification (NCBI taxonomy): domain Eukaryota; kingdom Metazoa; phylum Chordata; class Amphibia; order Anura; family Leptodactylidae; genus Engystomops; species Engystomops pustulosus. The sequence continues at coordinate 74,701,278 of CM033646.1, forward strand.
GGCCACCTACCCGGTCCTGTTTTGAAAACTTTTTTGGACTGCCACATATAGGCACCATCCAATGTATTGTCTTCAAGAGCAGCCTCACTCGGTCACTCTGTCATCGACATGCTGTTGCCCAGAATTTTGGCATAATGTGCGATTAGGCATCCTCAGAGGCATTCATGCATGCTTTCGGTGGTGTTTTCATCATTTTCTGAGGTTTTCAGGTTTGGCCAAGCTTCCCTGTGCAGAGCCTTGGTCCCCTTGAAAAATGGCCGAGTCTCCCATTGACTTTATGGGGTTCGTTATTCGAAATGAGCACTCGAGCATTGGGAAAAGTCGACTCGTTAACGAGCGAGCATTTTAGTGCTTGCTCATCTCTAGTTGTAATGTAAATTACACAGATCATTTGTTCTTTGGCATAAGCTACTTTGTCTATTTTGAAAAGCAAAATGTTTGGTATCATTGTAACCTGTATTATCTTGGCATTTTTGTGCTATTAAGTTTTCTTTATTAATATGAATCATTATTTGTAATTTTAAAAGGAAAACTTATACCCTGCCCCTGTTCTTTATTGCAGCTATCTAGTCCTGGTTCGATTGATTTAAGGCAAATGTTCATACAGATATAATCCAATAACATCTTGGAATTGTGAGACTCGAAAAAGAAATCCACGAGTTTATATCCATTCCTGACATGTGAGGAAGACCATTAAGTATTTTGTTTTTAGCTTGAAGATTAAAACTAGTGAGTTTTTTAAACAGGGTATTTTGAGACCGTAATAAAAGCAGCAAGTTGGGGGGGGGGGATCTTTCTGCGAGGCAGGAAACTATCTTATGGCTTTACACATCTGTGATAATTCCTTCAACTCTCAACTTTATTACTCAGTCATAAATAATCACATGAGTTCTTAAACAAAAAATGTTTTAAAACAGATGTGGTGTTTAAAGTTACAATATGAATTTACAACCTGATATTTACGATACTGGAGAAGACTTTACCCGCAAGGTAAGGTAGAATGTAGTGACCAATCCACATGGGCCAGAGTGGTAACCATGCATATAAATGCATGTCCTGGGCACATTAAGGTAGGAGAGATCTAGCAAGAGCTTTCTGCTGCAGAGATGGTGAGAGAAAGATTATTACAATTGCCCTTTTCAGGGCAATTATAGGAGGGAATACTGTGAGGTACAGAGAGAATAAATTGCCATTTTCAGGGCGGTGTGAAAAACTGAATCTTGCTTCCTATCTGCCACTGTAGTGCAGGGCCAGTCTATTAGTAGCTGACAGATCCGTTGTTAGAAATACTTGAATCCAACAGCACTAACTTACACGTACGTTTGTGTCATACATACAATGAAGCTTGTAGTACCAGTTGTTATTAATATCTGTTTCATACCATACTGAGTTAGTGGCAGTAATACTTCTGTTTGTGTCTACATATCCCGCTTGTAGTATACGTAGTTTATAATAATAACTGCATTTTACCATACAGCATCATAGTACCATTGGTCATACTGTTTGCCTTTGTAGTACCAGTGTTATTAGTCCCCTTCCCAACACATTTTTGTGTTTAATTTTTAACTATCCACCTTCAAAATTCTATAATGTTTTTTTTATTTTCCCATGTACAGATTTGTGATAGCTTGTTTTCGCGTAAAAAATTAAACTTCTAATGTTGCATGTAATTTGCCGTGTACTGGGAAGCAGGAACAAAATTCCAAATGCAGTGAATTGGAGAAAAAACGCATTTGCGCTGTATTCTTGTGAGCTTGCATTTTAGGATTTCATTGTATGTCCCAAATTACATGTCTACTTTATTATTGTGTTGCTACCATTACGGGGTTATCAAATTTGTATAAGTTTTATAATGTTTTTCATACATTTACAAACTTTAAAACCTGTATCAAAAAAAAAAATTATTCTGGCGCTTATAAATGTTTCATACTTTGGTGTACGGAGCTTGTGAGTGGTGTAATTTTTTGCAAACTTTTGATGACTTTTTCAATGCTACCATTTTTAGGACTGTACAACAACTTTTGATCACTTTTAATAGTATTTTTTATAATGGCAAAAAGTTCCATTTTCGATTTGGGCACTATTTTCTGTTACGGGGTTAAACACATGAAAAGCATGCAGAGCTGGAGGTGTTACACAGCCAAGGATCAGCAATAGTGATATTGTTTGGTTATGCTGCTGGATGGAGACACAACCTACAAAGGACTATGAGTCAAGCCTGTTTATATGGACTGTGTTTTCTGTTATATGCTGAAGCAAGCGATTCTGTATCGTTAAACTGTTTTGGAAAGAAAACAGCTACCTGGACTGTTACTAAAGTTGCCATTTGAGTTGATCCCTTACAGTGGTCATAAAGGGATGGACATGGTCAGCAACAATACTCAGGTAGGCTGTGGCGTTGCAACGATGCTCAATTGGTACCAAGGGGCCCAAAGAGTGTCAAGAAAATATTCCCCACACCATGACACCACCACCACCAGCCTGAACCGTTGATACAAGGCAGGATGGATCCATGCTTTCATGTTGTTGACGCCAAATTCGGACCCTACCATCCGAATGTCGGAGCAGAAATCGAGACTCATCAGACCAGGCAACGTTTTTCCAATCTTCTACTGTCCAATTTCGATGAGCTTGTTCAAATTGTAGCCTCAGTTTCCTTTTCTTAGCTGAAAGGAGCGAAGCCTGTTTATATGGACTGTGTTTTCTGTTATATGCTGAAGCAAGCAATTCTGTATCGTTAAACTGTTTTGGAAAGAAATAAAACAGCTACCTGGACTGTTACTAAAGTTGCCATTTGAGTTGATCCCTTACAGTGGTCATAAAGGGATGGACATGGTCAGCAACAATACTCAGGTAGGCTGTGGCGTTGCAACGATGCTCAATTGGTACCAAGGGGCCCAAAGAGTGTCAAGAAAATATTCCCCACACCATGACACCACCACCACCAGCCTGAACCGTTGATACAAGGCAGGATGGATCCATGCTTTCATGTTGTTGATGCCAAATTCGGACCCTACCATCCGAATGTCGGAGCAGAAATCGAGACTCATCAGACCAGGCAACGTTTTTCCAATCTTCTACTGTCCAATTTCGATGAGCTTGTTCAAATTGTAGCCTCAGTTTCCTTTTCTTAGCTGAAAGGAGCGGCACCCGTTGTGGTCTTCTGCTGTAGCCCATCTGCCTCAAAGTTCGACGTACTGTGCGTTCAGAGATGCTCTTCTGCCTACCTTGGTTGTAACGGGTGGTGATTTGAGTCACTGTTGCCTTTCTATCAGCTCGAACCATTCTGCCCATTCTCCTCTGACCTCTGGCATCAACAAGGCATTTCCGCCCACATAACTGCCGCTCACTGGATGTTTTTTCTTTTTCGGACCATTCTCTGTAAACCCTAGAGATGGTTGTGTGTGAAAATCCCAGTAGATCAGCAGTTTCTGAAATACTCAGACGAGCCCTTCTGGCACCAACAACCATGCCACGTTCAAAGGCATGGTTGATTTGTTCCCACCGTAAAATTTGGGTTTGTGACAAAACAAAGTTTTCCTGAAATTCTTACTGAATTCCGATTTGTTAGAATCAATTCGCCCATCTCTAGATGTCATAATAGCCAAAGAGGAAGTTGACCCCAAAATATATTTTTTGTTTTGAATTATAACCAGTACCATAAAACAGTGGCAAAGGGGAAGGTAACCTCCTGAATATATAAAATTTTGAATTACACCCACTAACAAATAGCAGTGGATGTTAAAGTAGTCATAGAATAAGCTGACCCAATAATAGATTCAATTATGAATAACAACCAGTAGGATACAGGGTAGATGTTGAAGTTGTTTAAGGTGATGGTGACCTCCTCAAAATATTCCTCTTTGAATTGCAGCATGTAAGATCTACCAAAGGGCTACCAATATTTTTTACATAAACAATTAGAACCATGCAGGAAATTAATTGTGTTACTCAGTAACTAGGGGGAAGGTGAAGCCCAATCTATATTTTTTATCACAAGCAATTGTAACCAGGCAGATAATGCAGTGAAGTTCACAAACACTAAAGGGGAAGGTGCCCCAATATAATATTATTCCACAAATAATTGTATGCAGGCTGATAATGCAGTGTAGTTTACACTAGCTTCTTTTTATTCATATATTTATTGTTTTTATAGAATGATCCGAGCAGTGCAGGCAGGGGCTAGTATATTCCAGGGTCACCTGATCAGGCCAGTCAACCACTGCTATCGACATGTAAGTGTACCACATGATGCTGGGTGTACTGCAGAGTCTCCTGGCTTGTGATTGGCTCTGTTCCGGCCGCCAAAAATCTAATACTCGTCCGAGCACCAAGCAGTTGCGAGTATTAACTTAGACCATCTAATACTACGTTCTGTGGCTGAAGTTAGACAGAGATTAAGTTAAGTCCTAGCCTCTTCTATTTCGGCCTTAAGATCCCTACTGGGATTCTCTTTATGATAAGTTAGTAAAGAACCTGTTTCCACAGCCTCAAAGCTGATTGCATAAGAAGACCTCAAATCAATACCTCGTGTCCCTCCCAGCTACCTGCTGGCGAAGTAGGAACCCTCTGCTCCTCACTGTAATATGATTTAATAAACTTTTCTATTCTATCAGCTATATCCAGATGAGTAGGGACTCATTAAGCCTCCATGGTGAGCTTGGGGGTCTCAACCACAGTGATTCCATAGTCAATATAACCGCATCATGGTCAAACCAAGATATAGGAACTACTTTTGCTTTTTAGACGTGTGGAGCTATAACTATGGTCAGGGCCGGTACATGTCCTTTACAGCCCACTGGGTTAGCCACGGTCAAACACCATAACCAGAAAGCAGAGTTTGGATCCATCCCAGGGACAGGCCAGCTGGTCACCAGGGCGGGTCACAAACTTAATGGAGGTCAAGCGACAACCTCACAGACCTAAGGCTATCCTGCCATCCTTCACGCAGCAACAAAAATGTATTAAAAATATTAACAATAGGTTAACCTCCAACTTTGTAATGTCTTTCTACCAGCAAGGTTTGCTTAATTATAACCTCAGGTAGTTGGGTTTCTTCTTCCAGATTGGAGAGAGTGGAGTTATCTTGCGAGGCAATCGGAGAGTGGTGGATTTCTGGGATGATCTCAAATCAATGCGGCCCTGCTCTTTCTGCAACAGGCCCAGTTCGGCTAAAACTTCTTCTCCTTCCTGTAAAGACGAAAACTGATGCAACTTGTTGTGATAGTGAAACAGTAATTTAAATGGAAAAGCCTGTCTATATTTAATGTCCTGTGAGTGCAAGACCTGGAGAGGTGGTTTTAAGTTCCTTCTTCGTTGTATAGTACGGGATGTTAAGTCAGTAAAAAATTGTATTTCAAAGTCCCAGACTTGTATAGAATCAGTACTAGAGATGGGCGAAATTGTTGAAATTCGGTTCGCCCGAATCGAATCATGACGAATCATGTTAAAAACAGGAATTTCCTGGCTTCAGAGAGCCTGTAAGGTGTTGTAGAAAGTTGTGTCAAGCTCAAAAATGCATAGGAAGCGTGGTTTGGTATGTGTTTTAGTATGACATGCACATGACAGCGGCAACTCTTAGAATCGCTTCACTTTTCAATTCCATGGCCAACTTCACCAAATAAGTGAAGCGGGAACGCAGCCAGCTTGAAAGGACTGAGCTGAGGGCCAATATCCCACTATAACATCAGATGATTCTATAGATTATGACAGAACCTGTTCCGTTAAACACGGATACATACGTTAAACCCCCCAATGGTGTGGAGAGGGTGTCGGCAGTAATTTTACATTGATGTCACTGATCATTTTGCCCTTCTTTTCATCCGTCAGTGTCCACTTTGAATCGGTCAATAATCCATCAGTATTGCTAAAGCCAAAAACAAACAGGAGTGGATCCAAAACAGAGATGACCAGTAAATGGGATATTTGCATGTCCTCTGTTTTCTGTATCCACTCCTGCTTCTGGCTATCAATCCTGAGTCTTTTCATTCCTTCTGACAGATGAAATGAAGGGGAAAACCAAACATAGTGGCAACGTCATAGAGTGGTGGAGGGTGAAAACAGCATTATGGAAATCACAGCATGTTCCAGGGAGACAGTGGTTAGTTGGCAGCAGCATGAATAGGCTGCAGAGTGGAAATATTATGTCTGGTGAGGGCAGCAGCATGAGGTCAAAGAGTGGCACAATGAAAAATTCTGGAGCTGGCAGCAACATGGGAGGTCACAGAGTGGCACAATGACATAGGGTGGAGTTGGCGGCAGCAGCAGGAGCTCATAGAGTGGCACAACGACTGAGTGCAGGGGGCAGTAACACGGTAAGCTGCAGAGTGGCACAATGATATAAGGTGGAGGTGGTGTCAGCAGCAGCAGGAGCCCACAGAGTTGCACAATTACATATTGTGGAGGTGATGGACAATTCCAGTCCCTAATAAGGATGGCGGGAGGTAGATGGAGCAACTGGCAGCAGATGTGTGGCATCAGCCGGGTGGCAGCATCAGAATAGTGTCTGGGGCAGGTAGTTAAAATCCAGACTCATATCTCAATGTTTGGGGGACGCATCATGGCTGATCTAATCTGTTGCATAAAGCATTGATGTGTTTAAATCCTGGCCGATCCAAGCCTGATTCATCTTGACAAATCAGTCTCTCCACATTACGGGTGGACAAGCGGGTTCTCCTTGGGGTAACGATGGCCCCCACCGCACTGAACACTCCTATGATGCCACACTACTGGCCGGGCAGGACCGATTCTCTCCTGCAAACTATGCAAGTTGTGGCCATGCATCAAGTTTGGCTGCCCAGTAATCCAGGGGATCCTCTACCTGGGGTGGAAAAGTGCTGTCTAAGAAGTCCTGCCACCACCTCCCATGTGCTGACCAGACAGATTTTGCAGCATGAGTTCCAGGACATGAAGCAGTGGAATTACATTATTCATCCCGCAATCCTGGCGACTGACAAATAACGTGGCCTCTTCAAAGGGCCTGAGCAAACGGCAGGTGACAGTAGCTGAAATCAAAGTTACACAGGGGAGTACTCCTGTCCACATGCATCATCAAACAATCATTAATGGCTTTTCTCTGTTCATACAGATGGTCTAACATATGGAGGATGGAATTTCAACGGGTGGAAACATCGCATATCAGACTATATTGAGGGAGGCCATTCTGCCGCTACAACTCAAGGATGGGTGTGCTTGGCTTTGTAAGAATGGCTGAAATGCATGCACAGTTGGCCATCCTGGCCCTTTTTAGAATGTCTTGCAGATAACTGGAAGACTTGAGGAACCTGTTGACAACCAGATTGAACACTGTGCAGGGCACATGGGCCATCCCACCTCGGTGCAGCTCGGACACCATGCTCCTCCCATTGTCTGTCACCATGGTTCTAATTTTCAATTGTCATGGAGAAATCACAGATTGATTTCTTTTTGCATGACACGGAGCAGTTCCTCCCCGTGTGACTTCATTCGCCAAGGCAAACCAGGTGTAGAACTGCGTGACACCACTGTGCCCTGCACATGTAGTATGATGGAGCAGCACTTAGACTTGTGGAGGCTGAGATGGTGGTGGAGAAGGAGGAGGAGGTGGACACTGACGCATGAGCAGCAGTTTGACAATGTGGAGGAGAATGTGGCGTCTCTTGTTCAAGTTTTTGGTGTGGCTGGGCAGGAAGCACATTCACCGAGGACATGTACTGGCCCTGACCGTAGTTACATTTCCACACATCTGAGCTGCCATGCACCTTAGAAGAAACCAATAAGCTCAAGGACTGGCCCACCTTCTGTTCCACATATTTGTGAAGGGCTGACACTGCCCTTTTGGAAAAAAAATTCGGCTCGGAACTCTCCACCTTGGTTCGGCACATTAGATCCCTGAAGGGTGCAGAGTCCACAACTTGGAAAGGGAGGGACTGCACTACCAACAACTTGGACAAGAGCATGGTCAACTTCTGCACTTTAGGATGGCTGGACACATACAGTTGTCTCTTTGTAATCGCCTTGTGCAACGACTGCTGCCACCATGCGTAACGAGGAGCAGGAGCATCTGGACCAGGAGATGAGGTCAAAGACAAACAGCTCCCTTTGGCAGGGATGCTGGAGCCTAGACTGGCTGAAAGGGCATGTGTGCCACTAGGTGCTGCTGTTGCAGCAGGATGGACCTCCACATCTGTTCCACGTTTCTCCCAGGCCATTGGATGATGACACAAGGACTTGGTGCCAATGTTATCTCCCTGGCCATGCTTCACTTTCTGCCCACAGATTCCACATATACACACGCTCGGCTCCTCTGGTGTCTTAACAAAAAACTGCCACTCTGCCAAGGTGATGATTTTACTGCCAACACTCTGCACTGAGTGATTACTAACACCGCTGTCATGCTGAGCCCCTGTGCCACTGCTTACTTGGACCTGCGAAGACTTGCTGCCTGCTTTTCTGCCTGACACGCAAGCTGAAATCCTCTTCTCCTGACGACAATGATGATGAATCCCAAGTGTGATCGGCTATATCCTCGTCGATTTGTGTTTTCTCCTCAACAGTCTCAGTATGCACAGCCCGACTACTTGCAAGTGCAACATACCCTCCCAAGCCACTCTCTACATCTCTACTTTCCCATCCCCTGCACAAAGCAGCAGATGTTTCCCCCACCTTTTCACTACCAAGCTGCTGACGGATCTACTTTATCTACCAAAACTTGAAATTTGGGGTATACAGAAGCACAAGGACAGACACCCTGGAATAGGAGCAGAAATCACTTCAGAAAATATGTGGATTTTACACAGAATTCTTCCTATTCTCTTCAGCAACAAAAAAGAACTGCTATTTGGGGTGTACAGATCCCCCAAAACGGATACCCTGGATTCGAGCAGAAATCACTACAGCACAGTACAGTACAACAGCTAGACGCTGGAGACAGCACATGCAGTGTGAAATGCTGTGATTGGAAAAGGCTTCCTGTTTTTATAGGGCTGTGTGACATCACATAAGCCTGCCGAGCAATGATTGGGTTACAGGTCTGCACAAGTGATCGAGGGTGTTCCTTTCTTCTTCCCAGAGTTCTCTGCCACATGTAACATATTGTGCTCGCCCCCATTTTGGTAATAAAGGAGGGAAAAAAAACTTTGTTCCCACGAATCACCGTAAACTTCGGATTGGTGACGAAGTTTTCCTGAAATAATAACCAAATTCCGATTTGTTAGAATCAATTTGCTAATCTCTAATCAGCACCCCTAGTTGCCTTAATGAATTGTTCTTGAAGTGAAAAAAGTGGGGTCCCAAGGAAGCCCATTTGCTCTAGGTGCAGTAAGGGCTCTTTGTACCCGGTCCCCATCATGGTATCTATTTGAAAGGTCGGGTAGTGTTGTCTTGAATATATAATCTACAAATTGTTCTAGGTCAGTAACTGTCTTGGGAAGGCCCCTAATCCTTTTTTTTCTCTGCAGGACCTATTCTCTAAGTCCTCAATTTTGGGCCATGCCTCCTTCAGCTGGCCATGGATATCTGAGATGAGCTGGTGAATGCAGATTAATGTGGGCTACTGTCGAGTCCACCTTAGCCTCAATAGAATCAATAAGGTTGCCCAACATTTGAAAGTCCTCTTTTAAATCTGAGGTAAAGATGGGCAAATCTATTCAAAAGATTCTAACTTTGGTTAGAATTTTAGGAAAAATTCTATTTGTCACGTAGATGAAGTTTATGCTGATTTGCGGGAACAAAGTAGTTTTTTTTCCCCCTCTTTTTTCAGCTAAACGGGCTCCTTCTGGGAAGGAGAAAGGAACACCCCCGATGACAACTGCAGACCTGTAAGCCAATCAGCGACCGGCAGGCTTATGTGATGTCACACAGCCCTATAAAACCAAGACATTTTCAATCTTGCCACTTCACACTTCATGTGCTGTCTGTAGTGTCTAGATTCTGCTACTGTTCTGTGTAGTAACGATTCTTGCTGCAATCCCTGGTTGTTCTTTAAGGGGGATCTGTAAAACCCAAATATCATTTCTATTTAGTGACAAAATCGAATGGGAACAAATCTGTTTGGTTTTCATGCATTTGTTTCTGCAGCTGCTGTAGTGAATTGTGGACCTCTCACTGGATGTCAGTTGTGGGGTATTTGTATAACACACATTACCATACATTTTTGGGCTATAGCTTACAGCCAGATTTATGTGTCAAATCCACATAGTTTTTACAGTGATTTTCGCTGAAATTACACTGTCAGTTGTGGGGTATCTGTATAACGCACATTGCCATACCTTTTTGGGGCTACAGTTTACAGCCAGATTTACTTCTGAAATTCACGTAGTTTATAAACCATTATGTCAGACAGAAAGGTGGCAGGTGGAGCAGGAAGAGGTGGCAGCACGTTAAGGGGATGTCGCAGCAGGGGTGAGGCCAAAACTGCAGTTGTCATCTAGTGGCAGTGTGTTGATAAACAACTCAAAGGTTGTTAAATGGTTGACTAGGTCATCCAATTCCTCAAGTATAACATCTGACAACCCCAGCCAAGAGTCCGTGGGTTCATTAGATACAACAATTAGTTGGCATAGCCCAGGAGCAGGTCAGCGGCCCTCACCTGTCCTCAACCAGTCTCTGTCCTGTTCCATTCCAGCAGCCAGTGAGCTAATAGTTGGTCTGGGCTCAGCGCCACTATTCAGCGAGGGCTAAGTGTTTGAGGACAGTCAGCAGCTGCATGGCAGTGAAGAGGTGGGGCAGACTTCCGCTGCTTCGTGCAGTAGGCAGGCTGTGCATACTGACACCGGTTAGGAGAGTAGCAGTGACTGGGAAACACAAATTGACGATGATGTAGCTGATCGCACTTGTGAGCTGGTTGTAGCAGGGGATTCATCATCGTCTGGCGAAGACAGTGTCAGCTTGCGCGTCAGGCAGTGGAGCAGTTAGCAAGTTGCTACTGTGGCCATGAGTCAGCAGGGTGGCAACAGTGTGAGGACTGGATCCAAACGTCCGCAGGGTACAAATCCCGATTCGCAGGTCCAAGTAAGCACTGGCTCAGTGAGGCAGTGGTGGTAGTAGTCGTTCAGTGCAGAGTGCTGGCAGTAAAATTACCACCTCGGCGGTGTGGCAGTTTTTTGTAAAGACACAAGAGGAGCCGAGCGTGGGTATAAGTTGTATCTTCGGGCAGAAAGTGAAGGCGTGGCAGGGAGCTAACCTTGGCACCACAGCCCTGCGCCAACACATGTAGCATCACCATCTAATGGCCTGGGAGAAACGGGTGTCAGATGTGGTCCATCCTGCATGCGCAGCAACAGCAGCAGCACCTAGTGGCACACATGCTGGTTCAGCAAGTCAAGGCTCCAGCACCTCTGCCGAAGGTAGCCTTTTGTCTTTGACCTCATCTCCCGGTCCAGATGCTCCTGCTCCTCGCTACGCATGGCTCCAGCAAAGAGACAACTCTATGTGTCCAGTCATCCTAAGGTGCAGAAGCTGACCATGCTCTTGTCGAAGTTCTTGGTACTGCAGTCTCTCCATTTCCAAATCGTGGACTCTGCACCCTTTAGAGAACAAATGGCTTGTGCCGAACCAAGGTGGAGAGTTCCAAGCCGTAGAAGGTGGGTCAGTCCTTGAGCTTATCAGTTTCTTACAAGATGCACGGCCGCTCAGACGTGTGGAGCTGTAACTATGGTCAGGGCCGGTACATGTCCTTTACAGCCCACTGGGTTAATGTGCTTCCCGCCCAGCCACACCAACAACTTCCACAAGAGACGACACATTCTCCTCCTTCTCCACTACAACCTCAGCCTCCACAAGTGCTGCTCCATCATACCACATGTGCAGGGCACAGCGGTGTCACGCAGTTCTACACGAACAAAGTCACACATGGGAGGAACTGCTCCGAGTCAAGCAACAAGAAATCAATGTGTGGCTTTCTCTGTGACATCTAAAAATCAGAACCATGGTGACAGACAATGTGAGGAACATGGTGTCCGCGCTGCACCAAGGAGGGATGATCCATGTGCCCTGCATGGTGCACGTGTTCAACCTGGTAGTCAACAAGTTCCTAAAGTCTTACACCCATCTGCAAGACATTCTAAAAATGGCCAGGACACTGTGCATGCACTTCAGCCATTCTCACAAAGCCAGGCACACCCTCCTCGAGTTGCAGCGTCAGAATAGCCTACCGCCTGTATGAACAGAGAAAAGCGGACTGTAGGACTCCCCTGTGTATCTTTGATGTCAGCCACTGGCAGCTCATGCGTGACACCTGCCGTTTGCTCAGGCCCTTTGAAGAGGCCACGTTATTTGTCTGTCACCAGGACTGCGGGATGAATAACGTTATAACACTTCATGTACTGGAACTCATGCTGCAAAATCTGTCTTGTCAGGGCACAGTTAAAGTGGAGATGACATTTCATGGCCACATGAGTCCGGTGGGGGCTGATCTGGAGTCTAATGAGGAGGAGGACATTGGAGCACAAGCAGAGTCTGGAGAAATCAGTGGTTTTTCCACTCAGGTGAGTGGAAGTGAAAGAGAGGAGGAACAGGAGCATCCAGAGGAGGAAGAAGACGAGGCAGATGACCCAGAAGCACCGTGGCAGTATACTGTGGAGATGGAGGCCTGCAGTCCCTCAGAGTCACTTGCGCAGATGGCCCGCACCATGCTGCTATGCCTAACTAGTGACAGCCGAATAGTCAACATCCGCCATAGAGATGACTTTTGGCCCTCCACCCTCTTAGGCCCTCGCTACCGGTCAGAAATGGGTGACTTTTTTCCAGCTGCTGAGAGGGAGAAACAACTGGCATACTATAGAGAAATACAGTGCAAACAGTTGGCCACTGCCTATGTGTGACATTGTCCATCCTCTGTCAGGTCTGACCGGGGGATTCCTGGCAGTCATCGCTCGTGTACTACTGCCACGGCTGCTGTGGGGAGCTGGGGTGGTAGGAGCAGTAGCAGCTCCATCAGCAGCAGCTTAAGTCTTGATTCCATATTGAGCAATTTCCTTCACCCGGCTAGTGAGGAGTGTAGCCGCCACCAGCAGCAGGAGAGTTTGCAGTAGAGAAGCTGTCCTGCCCGGCCAGTAGTGTGGCATCAAAGCGGGTGTTCAGGGCAGCGGTGGCCATCGTTTTCCCAAGGAGAACCCGCTTGTCCACCTGAAATGTGGAGAGACTGACCTTTCTCAAGATGAATCAGGCTTGCATCGGCCAGGATTTTAACTCACCAATGCCTAATGTATCAGATTCGATCAGCCATGACGCCTCCTCCAAACGTTGAGAAATGAGTCGGGGTTCTAACTACCTGCCTCAGCCACTATTCTGATGCTGCCAACCACCTGATGCCACACATCTGCTGCCAGTTGCTCCATCTACCTCCTACCATCTTTACCAGGGACTGGAATTGTCCGCCACCTCCACACTATATCATGGTGCCTCTCTGCAGGCTCCTGCTGCTACTGATGCCACCTCCACACTATATCATTGTGCCACTTTGCGGGCTCCTGCTGCTGCTGCTGATGTCACCTCCACACTATATCATTGAGCCACTCTGCAGGCTCCTGCTGCTGCTGCTACTGATGCCACCTACACACTATGTCAATGTGCCACTCTGCGGGCTCCTGCTGCTGCTGCTTCTGATGCCACCTTCACACTAAATCATTATGCCACTCTGTGGGATCCTGCTGCTGCTGTTGCTGACACCACCTCCACACTATATCATTGTGCCACCCTGAGGGCTCCTGCTGATACTAATGCCACCTCCACACTATATCATTGTGCCACTCTGTGGCCTTTCATGTTGCCGCCACCTCCATACCTCTGACCTCATGCTGCTGCTGATGCCACCTTTGGAGTTCTTTTTTGTCAAAGACCTGATATTTTCAGGAAAACTGTAATGTATAATGGATATGGAGCCTCAAATCTACAAATTAAAATTTACATTGAATACTTTGAATTCAAATTCATTTCAAACTTCATTGTTGTGCCACAATGTGGCCTCCTCTGCTGTGGGTTTTGTGGGCTCACGCGGCTGCTGATGCCACCTCCACACTATATCATTGTGCCACCCTGCGGGCTCCTGCTGATACTGATGCCACCTCCACACTATATCATTGTGCCACTCTGTGGCTTTTTATGTTGCTTCCACCATGTTGCTGCCACCTGTGGGCTCCTGCTGCTGCCGCCACCTCCACACTCTTATCATTGTGCCACTTTGTGACTTTCCATGTTGCTGCCACCTGTGGGCTCCTGTTAATGCCACCTTCACACCATATCGTTGTGCCACTCTGTGGCTTTCCATGTTGCTGCCACCTTTGGACTCCTGCTGCTGCTTCTGCTGCCGCCGCAACCTGCACACTCTGTCATTGGACCACTCTGTGGCTTTCCATGTTGTTGCCACCATGTTGCTGCCACCTGTGGGCTCCTGTTGATGCCACCTCCACACTATATCATTGTGCCACACTGTGTCTTTTCATGTTGCGGCCACCATGTTGCTGCTAGCTGTGGCCTCCTGTTGCTGATGCTGCTGCTCCCACCTCCACACTTTTCTCATTGTGCCACTTTGTGGCCTACCATGTTTCCGCCACCTCCATAATTCGTCATTGTGCCACTCTGCAGCCTACACATGCTGCTGCCAATTGACCGATGTCTCCCTGGAACACCCTGTGATTTCCATAATGCTGTTTTCACCCTACACCACTCTATGACGTTGCCAGTGTTAGGATTCCCCTTCATTTTATCTGCCAGAAGGATGAAAAGGATTGATAGCCAAAAGCAGGAGTGAATACAGAACACACAAGACATGCAAGTATCCCATTTGCTGCTCATCTCTATTCTGGATCAACTCCAATTTGTTTTTGTCTTTAGCCATACTGATGGATTATTGACCGATTGAAAGAGCACACTGACGCATGAAAAGAAGGGCAAAATGATCAGTGACGTCAATGCAAAATTACTGCCGACACCCTCTCCACTCTTTTGGGGGGATTCTACATGTATCCTCGTTTAACTGAACAGGTTCTGTGGTAGTCTATGGAATCATCTGATGTCAGTGTAAAAAGAGTGCACTCTTTGATGTTATAGTGGGATCTTGGCCATCAGCTCGGTCCTTTTGAGCTGGCAAAGCAGTTACCTTGTCAGGCTGCATTCCTGCTTCGCTTATTTGGTGAATTTGGCCTATGTAAGTGCACATGGAAGTGAAGAGTGAAACGGTTATAAGAGAGGCAGCTGTCATGTGCGTGTCATACTAAAACACATCATGCTCCCTATGCATATTTAAGCAGGGCATAACGTTCTACAACAGCCTATATGTTCTCTGCAGCCAGGAAATATCTGTTTTTCAACGTGATTCGTTATGATTCGATTCAGGTCGAAACAAATTTTTTCTAAAGCTTGGCTGGCTGGATGCAATTTCGGCCATAGTTTTATCCAGGGCTCCTGATGAATCCTGCGAAGCCCTTGGACTCTCCTGAGATGGATCTGGGGCAGTCCTCCTATGTCTACTGGCACAATGTGGAGAGGGTTAGTGCTCAAAATTGCTGATAAATTGATGCTTTCTGTCTGGTGAGGCGTGGAGCTCTACGAACTTGCGGCCTCCTCGAGCACTGCGTGCATGTGCCTCCCACAACCACTTATTTTTGGGGTCTTAAAACCTGCTTGGGCAGACCCTGTGGCCACTGTATTGCATGCCCCAATATGGAACCAGCAACTACATTTTCTGATCTAAGAGGTGGTCGCGAATTTAAGATCCATTGGACTAAAACAGTGGTCTATTATGCTTGCTGCCTCAAAATTTGTACCATATATACTCGTGTATAAGCTAAGTTTTTAAGCACAAAAAATGTGCTGAAAAACCTCACCTCGGATTATACACAAATCAGTTAAAAAAAATAAACGTACCCACTCACCCTCTGATGTCCCCGATGCTTGGTGCTGCTCCTCTTCTTTCTTCTTCCTGCTGTATTAGCCGGCAGAGAAGCATCCACGCGATCAGCCGGCCGGCGCACACTGTGATGCGGTGGTGTTGCAGCTGATGACGTCATAGTGCCAGCCGGCAGATCACGGGGACGCATCTCTGCTGGCTAATACAGCAAGAAGAAGAAAGAAGAGTAGCCATAGAGACCGGAACATCGGGGAGCTGCGCTGGGCATCGGGACCGAAGGTGAGTATGTACTTTTTTTTTTATATGCTTACTTTATGTGCAGGCTGGCTTGCTGTATACTACATGGGACTGGCTGGCTGTATACTACATGGGACTGGCTGGCTGTATACTACAAGGGGCTGGCTGGCTGTATACTACATGGGGCTGTTTGTATACGACTGCAAGCTGGATGGCTGTATACTACAAGGATCTGGCTGACTGTATACTACATGGGGGCTGGCTAGCTGTATACTACATGGGGGCTGGCTGTATACTACATGGGGGCTGGCTGGCTGTATACTACAAGGACCTGGCTGGCTGTATACTAAATGGGGGCTGGCGATATACTACTACTTGACCTTGAGTCAATAGGTTTTCACAGATTTTGGTGGTAAAATTACGGATTTCAGCTTATACTCAGGTCAGCTTACTTGCCATTTATTGTTTAGGTTTGTTCACCCATTTGTCACATTGCACTTTGCACTTGCGCAGATTAGCACTTTATACGCACGGTTTTGCACACCTTTTCATTAGTTTAGTAATAAATTTATCATTATATGAGATATATTTTTTGCTTTTTTGTCCATCTTTATTCACTATTTGTGGGCTCATACCAGTTTTATGGATATTCATGTATTTTGGTTATCTGTGCATTGTATACTCATGTTTTTGGTGGCACACCACCTTTATGTCTAGCACTTTATTAATATACATTATGGATTGTATATATCTTTACATATTTATTATTTCTGTTACTATGCATGTATATTAATGTCACCTTATTATGCTGTACATTGTGTTAGAGAATTTATGTTTTCTGCTACTGTCTTGCTGCTACCGTCTTGTTTGTTCCCGGCCACCACTAGAGCTAGGTTTATTTTATTTGCCTACATTTCTTACCATGTTATCGTTCACACTGTTTTCCTCCCAATTACCTTCACCACCATAGTTATCTTTTGTCATTTTACCTTCTCCGTGACGCATCAGCGACTGTGCTCCTGACGTCACGGTGAGTGGTGTTGCCTCAGCCCCCTACTGACGTTGCGGGCCTCCCTCCGATCCATCTGACATCATGGTGGGTGGTAGTATCTACACCCCCTGCACATGCGTCCGACACACAGGTGGGTTAAGCTCTCATTGCTAATGCCTTGTCATTGGTCCAGGTTTTTCTAATGTACCAATCTTTTCATCTGGCGTTATCCCTTGACAAACACCTGCTGTGGTTGAAATGTGCCAGGTAATAGCTTGTCCTCCGTTCCTTCAGTCTTCTTACTACTTTCACCATTTTAGTTCCCGTTCACTGAATCAAAATTTGGACCCAGTTTCACCTTCATGCTCGAGATAGATTCAGAGGAAGAAAGTATGCAGGAGAAATTTTAGATAGAGCACTCAAGGAGATTTCGGAGTCTAGTCATAGTATGAGTCAGTATAGTAGGGAAGAAAGGAACCCAATGAATCCTGTTTTTGTCACTAATTACTGTAGGGAGGCACTGGAAGTGAAAAAGTCTTGTGACCAATGACCCAGTCTTGAATAAAATTGTATCGCCTAAACCAATGACAGTATTTAAAAGGGCCAATAATATTAAGGACATACTTCCAGCTATGTGAGAGAGGAAAAGAGTAAGGGAATGAGGATACAAGGATTTTGTAACTGTAAAAAATGTCAACGATGTAAATATAGGGATTGGACAGATAAAGGAATAGAGAAGGAATTTGATGGGAAAAATTACTCTTCATATAAAATAAGAGATTATACAAACTGCGATACCTGTGCAGTTATATATTTAATTATTAGCCCTTGTGGGTTAAAATACGTGGGGAGGACTGGTAAGAAAATAAAAAAAAATATAGGAGAGTGTCAGGATCAGTGGATCCTCTGGACCACCGCGGGAGATGGAACTAGCCGACACCTGGGACCGGAATCCAAGTGGCACCTGGTTTTCACCAGAGCCCGCCGCAAAGCGGGTTGGACTTGCTGCGGCAGGATACCAAAAGGTCGTTCCCAGGCGTGACCAGCCCAAGGTGGCAGCCGAGGTCGAGGTACCTTAGCAGAAGACAGTCTCGTAGTCAGGTCCAGGCTCTGGGTCAGGGCAGGCGGCAGAGATGCGAGGTCAAGTCCAAATCCGGGGTCAGCAACGGGAGGTCCAGGCAGGTGGGAACGGGAACACAGGCACACGGAACACAGCAACACGGAGGAACTCGGGTAACACGGCAACATAGGACTTGGGAGCGGAGACACACAGGAACACAGGAATACATAGGAACGCAGGAATAATCACCAGGAAGCTTTCTCTTAGGCTGTGAGGCACAAAGATCCAGCAGGGAACACAAGAAGAGGCAGGATTCTTAAAGGTGAGGTGTTCAGCCAGTGCACCAATTAGCGGTGCGCTGGCCCTTTACATTTTCGGCAGGAGCCGCGGGCGCGCCCTAGGAAGTGGGGACGCGCGCGCACGGCAGTCTGGGGAAGAGCAGGAGCCGGGAGAGGTAAGTGAGACCGGACAGCAGCGGGGGCACGAGGAGGAACAGGGATCCTCCGAGACAGGGATCGCGGGAGCACCCGTGACAGAGACCATGTAAGAAATATTAAAAAAGGCTTGAAAACTCGGGTCTATTGGCAGATTTTCGGGACAGACACAATCAGAACCCTAAGGGGCTGTGTTTTTTTTGGTCTCGATATAGTTAAAGCCAATTGGAGGGGTGAAGATCTAAATAAAAAAAACTTAATATTAGAGAAGGCTTTTGGATTTATCATTTGGAAACTTTCCAGCCTGTTGGTATTAACATAAACTTTGAGTTGAAGAGTTTCCTGAACTGAAAAGGGGAGTGTGATAGAGCCACTATAGAGATGTATAAAAATTTATGGTTTGCGGAGAATCCATTGCTCTGTGTCTAGAATATAATATGAACTATCTCCATAAGGGATATGCTCATATTTTTAGAAGAAGGTATGTATGGGTACAAGAGTTTATAGAATAATACAAGTTGCATCACGTGGAATGCCTATAGCATTGAAAAAATACCTCATTTGTTTGTGGTAGGGGCGTCGCTAGGTCAAAAGCACGAGCCCCGGATCTCCCCGGGTCAGCAGGACATTTGTCCTCCCCGGGTATCCTTCCCTCTCTCAACATGATCTGTGTCCTCAGGACACAGATTGTGATGAGAACTTGTGCATTGCTTTCCCCTGAAGGTCCTAGCCTCTAGGAGAATAAGACTCCCGGAGTCTGAAGGATATGTGATGATGTCGTGATCACATGACTGGCAGGGGAAAGTAATGCACACAGCGCTACATCAGTGAGGTGAGGATAAAAAATCATAGCAGCAGGAAGGGGGAGAACATGGGGGTCTGTGTGGGCACATTACTTACTGGGGGCTGTGTGGGGGTCATAACGGGGGGTGGGTACCGTGTGGGTACATTACTTACTGGGGGGATGTGTAGGGGACATTACTGGGGGGGACTGTGTGGGCACATTTCTTACTGGTGGGAGCTGTTCGGCACATTACTTACTGGGGGCTGTGTGGGGGACATTACTTACTGGGGGTAGCTGTGTGGGGCACATTACTGGGCGGGCTGTGTGGGCACATTACAGGGGGGCTGTATGGGGGACATTACTGGGGGTAGCTGTGTGGGGCACATTACTAGGGCTGTTTGGTGCATATTACTGGGGGTAACTGTGTGGGGCACATTACAGGGGGGCTGTGTGGGGAACATTACTGGGGGCTGTTTGGGGCATATTAATGGGGGTAACTGTGTGGGGCATGTTACTGGTGTTTGGGGCATATTAATGGGGGTAACTGTGTGGGGCATGTTACTAGAAGGATGTGTGGGGCACATTTCTTGGGGCATGTTCACAGGTGGCACTATCTTCCCCTAACGTTTTTTTTTATTTTCTCCTCTCTTTTTTTTATTACACTCTTTTTTCCTACTTCCCCTACTACTTTCTCCTAATTCCTTACTCTTTCTTCTTTTACTTCATTCTTCCTTTTTTCCGCCTTCCATCCTTATTAATTTCGTATTCTTCCTTCCACACTATTTAATTCCTCTTCAAACATTAGTCTATTTTCATATCGCTGTCCACATAATTCACCCTCCCCTTCATCTTCTTTCTTCTTCAGTCATGGGTCTCACTTGTGACCAGTCAACCACAGCACGTCAATGCAAAGAGCCTCTTTTGTTCGGTGGTCGATTGGATCAGAAATTTCACATAACGTGTCCATACCTCGCTCTCAACCTGCCCCCCTCAACACATCTGATCCTCGAGTCTGTCCACCAGCCCTCTTACAGTATGACTCCCACAAAAGTTCTAAGTCATCACCCCATCCCCCACACATGATATCGTCTTGAATAGGCCCCTCGTCCTTCCCCACCCTTCGACTAACCTTACCTATCATTATTTCCCCGCCCTCTCCGCCGCCTCTCCTGTCCCAAACCAGAAACTCTGCTTTCTCCCCCTCCCCCCCCTTATTCTGTTTACTTTTGCGCCTCCCCCCCCCCCCCCTGCCATCCCTGGTTTCTTGCTCCACCCCAGACCCCATCAGCTGTATCCACACTTCTGCGGGACCACTGCTTCCTGGCTCCGCCATGTCCCACCATGTCCGTCAAAAATAAACCTGTAATTATGGTACGCTTAGGTTTGCCTGTAGAGAACAGCGATATGGTGGTAGAGAATGCCACCCTCTCATCGGTTGTGTGGAGTTGGATTATACCTATGCGGCCCCGGCAGACCCCCAGCCCAGACCCTAAGACCAATTTTTCCCAATACCTACCTCGTTGGGTAGCGGTTTGTTAGCTCTTCTGTTGGACCCATGGCAGTTGTTCACCGCATCATGCTAGGGTTTGTTTGTGACAATTAGTAAAAGTAAGGAAAAAGATCTTCATGTTTGGTATCCCCGTAATGCGTATGACCCATAGGAATAAAGGGGATTAACAGGATTAGTAGTTATACGGGGTGAACGAGCCAAAAAAAAACGAGAAGTAAAAAAATCCCGTAAAGAGATTGGCGTTCTACTCGCATGTCCCTAAAAAAACGTTCCTAAATTTGTCAAACATAGGTTATACACCCCACCAAAATGGTTTAACATTGGAAAAGCATTCTAATCCCGCAAAAAAAATGGAACATCACATGGCCCAATAACGAAAAAAGCGAAAATTTTATAGCCCTCAAAACGGGGCCAATGAGGGAAATAAGAAGCCTGGCAGCTGCAGAGCCCTCTTCCTTTGCGCGCTCGGCTGGTGCCCCCATAACACACAAGTCACAAGCCACATGTGGGGGTCTTTGTACTCAGGAGGAGAATTGCCGAACAAGATTGTGATGGTGGCGTGTTTATTTTTATCTTTGGAATGTGTAAATATTAGGGTATACGATGAAACGCTATAAGGGGAACAATATGACCATTCTAAGAGTCACCTCCATTTTGATTCAATTATATGAAGATCTCCAAGGGGTTAACAATCTTCGTAAATAAAAGCGTGTTTCTGATAGATTGAGGGGTGTCAGATTGAATGGGTTGGTTATATAGGGGGGTTGGATGCTAAAAATATGTAAGAAAAAGTTCATTCCAACGTATATCGCCCAAATAGTCAATCTGAAAATCCGGGGAAGAAAGCGGATATTTCCATTTGCAGCCGCTGTGACATCACAATAAATTATGCCCGACATTTCAGAAATATGAAAATGTAAGTAGACAAATGGGAAAGTATTCAGCAACTTATTTAGGTGGAAAATCGATATGCCTGAAACGCAAGGATTTTGAATTCGAAAATGGCCAAATTTTTCCAAACTGGATCTATTGGGTCGTTTTTTTGGAAAGAGGGTAAATGCGCAAAAATTTCTGCCCCAAAAATTTAACACTAAAATGAAGTTACAACATGTGGGGGAAAAAACAATCCATCCTGGAACGTTGTTTTGATAACGGTAAACAGTGTTCAAAAGTGGGATAACCATAAAAAGCGACGAGCAGGTCCGAATCCAAAACAATCGGGCTGAGCCTTACGCTACAAAGAGGATGGCGGCCTAGGGGTTAAAAACGGCCCCAAAAAACAGGGTCAAAACGCAATAGTGGCACGCCTGTGGACCTTATAAATCGGCATTCACACTCCAGCGACACAGTGTGATAACAGAGAACTAATTATATATATATAACTATATATATATTATATATATACTGACACCCCGAAAGTAAGTTCGCTACACTAACTCCATTCATTTATGCTAGTGTTGCAATAGAAATAATTCGATGAAATGATGTGCATGGGTTTTTGTTTTGTTTTCATACAGGATATATAGTATTTACATGATCTATTTATCTGTACAGAAATATGTATAGTGGTTATATGAGCACTTTGTTTTTATATGATTTTGCACTGAAAGCTGGCAATACATGTAATTGTCTATCCTGCCACCCAGGTTTTGGACCTAAGCACAGGTGCCATGTTCAGAGGCAGCTCTATTTTAGCTGTGTAGCTCACACATTGTTTAGGTAGCATGATGAGGATGCATTGTGCTTTGAAAGTGGTTGCTTTAATTTAATTTGTTGAGTAACAGCCCTCAATAAAGCATGAAACATTGTTCTTAGTAAGCATGTAATAACTTTTGACCTGTCGTGATCAAGGAACGAAAGTGTATTGGAGTTAACACCTCGTGTCCGGGAGGGATCCTTTGCGTGGACTACACCTGAATGCGACACAAACTGGTAATCAACACTTATTCCATATATTACTTTATATCCCTGCACTGGTCCCTACAGCCTGCTCTCTACCTGCACACAGCTCTTTCCCTATGCTCAAATCAGTAAGTAGAATGCATGTGTGTGAGACTGTGACATTACAGTGGGCTGTAGCTATAATTGGCACATGTCTTGACTAAGCATGAGCAAGTATACTGTCCGAGCTTGATGCTCGGTCGAGGATTCGCATACTCGACCGGCTCGTGCTCGGACAAGTATTTTCCCTGATTGATAACGAGCATTAGTACGATAGAAAGAATAACAGTGAAGAACAACAAATTACAGATGTTACATTGTTTCCTTGTAAGAACACATTGAAAGAACACTGATTCTTCACATTGCAGTTGTGTGGGTTCGTGTCCGATAAGTTAGGAGAGTGTGCGGAACATCTGAAATGTGAAGAATGAATAAAAAACAGTGAAGACCAGGATCATTTAAGTGAAGTACACATTTAGAAGAACACTATTCTCATTCCAGTTCTAGCCATTTCATAATTATCGGAAGACACGCGCAACACCTGCAATGTGGAGAAATAGATTTCTTAAAGGAAAACATCTGTAAACAATCTGTATTTGTTGCTTCTTCACTGTTCTCTTATGTGTTTTTCAGTGAAAAAATGCTCGGGTCTCCCATTGACTTTAATGGGGTTCGGTTATTCGATCAAGCATTCGAGCATCAGACGAAAGTTCGTATTGAGTACAACGAACATGTATGTAGTGTTTGAGTTTGTCCACCCATTCAGCCTTACATTAAAATGGAATTTGTAATGAAACCAAAGTTTTCCTGAAGTTTGGATGAACTCCACTTCATCTAAATCACTTCATTGCTTTTAATGCCCCTACAATTCATGTTATACAATGCTACTACTGAGCATTATTCTTTAAATAATGCCTCCTTCACTTATTTACACCTCTTGCCTTTTATTATATTACACATTTTACTTCCAATTATCCTTTTTTCTGAGATGCCCCTAGATATATTGGCCTGTGTGAATCATCATTAGTAACATCCCCTCATTACCGTATTTTCCGGACTATAAGAGACAATAAAAGCCTTGGTTTCCTTAGAAATCCAAAGTGCGACTTATAGTCGACGCGTACGCCTATGTATGGCGCGGCAGCGGACCCTACTTACATAGGTCCCCGTACCGGAGACAGCAGATCTACCAGCGGAACTGCAGACCACGCGGCGGACGAACAACTTTGCGCAGTCGTCTGCAGTTCCCGCTGGAGATCTGCTGTCTCCGGTAGCGGGGACCCTATTACAGTATGGTCCGCTGCCATCCTCCACCTCCCCTCACCCTTCCCCGCTCACCTTCACCCAGCGTTCTCGCCCGTCGGGTCTCCGCTCCGCCCCTGGAACCTCCGCCACGCCCCGACCCGCGCCTTATAGTCCAGATGCGCCTATATATGGAATTATACAATATAAGGTGCAACGGACTAATGCGCCTTATATCCGGTGCGCCTAATGGCCTTGGAAAATACGGTGCGTTCATTATTTACATAATGGCCCTTAAAATGTAACTCAAGGGTCATTGTTAGAATGCTTTTTAACCAAATTTTCATATGTGCTTTCCCCCCTTTAAAAAAAGTAGAACAATGCCCATATTGTGTTGCTCAAACCTTTTCTTTCCAGAGCCATGGCATTTTTGCGGTACAGCAGCAAAAATCTTTCTCAGTACAGAGACGGTGGTGCCAGATTACCTTCTGTATGTGCCAAGATGTATATAAAGACTAGACTGGTAGGTCTCTTCACAGGGAGGACAGCAACATGTAATAAGAAGTAGAAACCAGGGTGAATGAAACCGTTAAATGAAGTATATGTCTGCGATGTGGGAGCACTAAGGGTTAATAACTTCTCTGTTGTGCAGAAAGTTCAGAGAGCAAAAGGTTGGGAAAGGACTGTAGATGAGTATATGACCACAAAAGTTTTTGCAGAATCAAAAACGGGAGTAGGTAGTGATAAGTAAAACATATTTTACCTAAACTATAACAGTGTAGAGGGACTTCTGCACCCACCGCACTGAACACACTACGGCTCTGTATCCTCATGACTTCTCCCTCCTGGCTCAGAGGTGAGCAGGGAGCCGCAGCCCCTCCCCGCTTTGATTTTCCAGGTTTTATCTAGAATTAAAGCGGACCTCTATTGTGTTTCCATGGACAACTAAAAAGTTTTACCTCAGATACTTATGATAAATCACCCCCTATATCTCTAAAGAACTCTATGGAATGATAAGTGAAATCGGCAAAAGCCAATAGCTACTGATTGGTGAAAAAAATAGATAAGATGGCAGCTGATGACTGGTTAACCCCTCATCACCGACACTAGTTTTAGCCAAAGACCAGACTCGATTTTTCGATAATGGTTAGAACTTCGGAATACTTTAACATATCAGGTGATTTTGAGACTCTTTTCTGGTGACGCTATTGTACTTGAATGTCAGTTGTAAAATTCAAGTGATTTTTTCGTTTCCTTCTGAAAATAAAATAAAAGGTGAAGTTGTAACTTCTTCATTTTCCAAGTTTGAAATGTTCTGCTTCCAGACAGAAGAAGCACAACCTACTCTGTGTATAAACTACACTGTAAACAAACTCATGATTATAAAATAATACTTTATGATACTTGATGTACACTCAAAATTATGATTTTTCTCAAAAAGGGACATAAAAGAAGGCATACACAAAGACCATAACAAATGGTTATCCCTAGCACACAAAAGGTAATATGTTGGGTATGGACTGTGAAGATTCCACACCGTCTACCTGGGCAGCAGCAAAAAGACCCACAATAGGGTACAGAATAAATAAGAGGGGACCCAATAAGGGGGGGACATAAACCTCATTTACAAGACACAATGGTGGAACAGAGATAACCTGTCAATAATACAGACGGAACGCTTGCACAAACCCTGGTAAGTTGTTGGTGATGGGTAGTGGTCCCTCATCCAGTTTCACCCCATAAAAACTTTTTGGTTAGAATTTCCAGACGGGCAGTCAACTACCAAAAAGATGATAATGGAATGTCTGCTTATGTTGAGATGATATTTATGCATCCTCTCATTTTTCTAGGATGTTATGAGCCGCAGAACTTTAGGTGCGATTTTTTTCATTTTCTATGAAAATCCCAAAACTCACATTTTGAGGGACAACTCGCTTCCAAGTGACTTGAAAGGCCTAAATAATAGTTAAAACCACATAAATGACCCACTTTAGAAACTTCACCCGAAGTATGTAAAACAACTTCTATAAGTCTAATTAACCCTTTAAGTGTTAAACACGGGTTCAAAAAATATGAACCAGCAATTTTGAAACTTTGTGATTTTTGAGGAGAAAATACATTAATTTAGGCCAAAACAGAGTTTTCATCATTAATAATGATGAATAAACGTAATAAAGTTGATGCCCAATTTCGCCCGAGTGTGTAGCAATACCTCATATGTGGTGGTAAACTTCTGTACTGGCGCACCGCCGGGCATGGATGGAAGCAGCGTCATCACAGGAGATTTGCATTGTCACATGTGTACAGCTTAAAATTTAATTTTTTGGTTAATGCGAACATATGAGGCTTATTATTTGTGGGGTGAGAGAACTTGTAAAAATACATAAATTTTGGGGTCTATAGCTTATTCATGAGATTTAACTATTTAAGGTGGAAACAAAACGAAATCATACATTTTTTTGGATTTAGCACCCCTCCCCCACCCCCGCTGATCGTATTATACACTAATATTATATCTTATTTCTCTGGTTCACTCGATTAAGGTGATACCTCATTTATATAGGTTTTCTTATTTTAGCTCAATTTACTGAGCAAACCAATATTTTAGAAATGCATGTTTTTTTATATCGAACCTTTCAGGCATAACTTCTGTATTATTTATTGACCAGATCTGGTTGAGGGCTTATTTTTTGTCGAAAAAAGTTATTTTTCAGTCATATCATATTAAAGTGCATAACTTTTTAATCACTTAGAATATTTTTTCTGATGGTGTTTGATGAAATTGTAATACAGGAAGTTTTTCGTGTTTTTTTTTTTTTTGTTTGTTTTACGTCGTTCCGAGCGGGGTTCAATATTGATTAGATTAATTGTACAGTTTATTATGGAGCAGTGAACTAAATATGTATTTGGTGTTTTTGTGTGTTTAACTGGGGATTATTGGAACTTAATTTATTTATTATTATAAATGATACTACATTTTTTTATTTTACACATTCCATATTTGGGCTCTTGAACAAACGTTCACCCGTGCTTGTATTGCAGTATACTATGCGAGTTAACTGCAGCATGCTGTTACTTACAGCCAGGTCCTGCCAGGAAGGTGGAAGCCTTGGGGCACTCGCCAGACCCGGGCTGGCGGCAGGAGGGATCGGGTCCTCCAGTAAGTGCACAGGGTCATCACACGGGGGACATACTTGTAAGGGGTCAAACACCCGGGATCTGAGTTTTTCGGATTCCCGGGAGTTAGTGCTGGGTCTGGGCTGTGACATCACAGCCTGACACCGGCACAAGCAAGACCCGGTGTCCCAAAATCTTCTTCTGAAAAAAGGCGTGGGTCACAAGAATACCCTTAATGACCGCCGTAAAAAGCCGATAGGGTTGGTCATAAAGGACACCTGTCCATAGGTCTGTGTCACTTGAGACAGGTCTGGTGTCACTTGTCCTGTCACTACTACCTGTTGGAGCAGCTCACAAGGATCCCATCACAGCTTATCTAGTCCTTCATACATTTTCATTGTAAAACATCTATTTTATTATGAAATGAGGCTGGTCACATGGTCAGGGCAGGAGTGATGTCACCCCTGGTACCCTCCCCTCTCCTCCCCTGCTCATGTCTGTGTGTAATGGATAGTAAAGTATTGCGGTATTGCGCTGCATCTGCAGACATGCTGCATCCTCCTAATATACAGGTGAGAGACACAGACAATCAGCTACACATGAACTGACAGTTTGGTATAACATGGGAGTGCAGCCTGGAGGCTGCTGTATCTCTCCTAAAACACACCACATGCACACACAGGCTGCAGTGGGTGTGGCCACCAGCACCAGGAAGCACATCATATACAGCCTCACATCATTATACAGGATGTCAGTCAGCACTGGGGGTGTGGCTGTGCCTCCCACTCATGAATAAGAGTGACAGCTTGAAATGCTAATGCTTCATTGGACATTTCACAGGTCATTTGCATACAGCTTTAGGACCTGCTTGGTTTACAGGCATGTAGAGGAAATGAAGGGATAGAGGCATGTCTCTAATGGCAGTTTATGAAAATATATTTAGTTTAGGGGGGTTATTTTGCATGACGGGTTCTCTTAAGGGGGTTAAAGGAGCAGCATTATTTATTTATTATTATACTATTTATTTATTTTATTTTAAATTATGTTTTTCATTCCCTATAAAGAATGCCTAGACCATACTCAAGCTCTTATACTCTGTGGTCCAGCCCTTCCACCCTCATAGACAGTAAACTCTTGCAAGTAGGACCTTTTCCTATTGTTTCATATGACAATGTTATTACTCTGTATATCTTATTTAGTTGTACCCCATAATCTGTAAAGTGCTAGGGAATTGATTGCACTGAATAATAAAGATTATTCATTAAATATAGATACAGACACTGTGAATATGCTAATCTTCATATGTTGTATCCATTGCCTACTCTTTTCAAAATCAATTTAAATTATGCAAATGACCTGAGGGGCTACTCTTGCCCCTATGTAACTGGCTTTGCAGACTGTTACACTGTCTCACCCCTCCCCCTGCCCTCTCATCATGTGTGCAATGAGCAGGAACTACTGAGTACTGGTGGTACTATAGCAGAAATCTCTGCCAGATCCAACCTGGTCTTAGGTGTGACCTGGCATAGATTGTGTGAGTATCTTAGCTCTTTATGGATATGGAGATATGGAAGCCAGAGCGCGGTGGATGGAGGGAAGTGGGATTTTTCAGACTGGTGTTTTGTTATGTTTGTTTTTTATCTCCCAAAAGTATTAGTGTATATAGAAACAGGTTACATACATTCCAAAAAAAGCTACACAGACTTACTTTGTACAAAATTCATCACATACCAAAATGTTATCCGATTATTTGACTGCTCCACATCATGCAAGAAGAAATCATGTATGGCTTCTCCGTGACAACTGCAAATCGGAACCATGGTGACAGACAATGGAGAGGAACCTGTTGTCTGTGCTGCACCTATGAGGGGGTCCATGCGCCCTGCATGGCGCATGTGTTCAATCTGGTTGTCAACAGGTTCCTGAAGCCTTCAACCCATCTGACGACATTGAAAAATGGGCAGGAAACTTGCATGCACTTCAGCCATTCTTATAAAGCCTAGACACCCTTCTTGCGTTGCAGCATCAGAATGGCATACCCCAACATAGTCTGATTTGCGATTTCCACCCATTGCCTCCCAATACCAGACCTCCATATGTTAAACCGCTGGTATGAACAGAGGAAAGCAAATAATGATTTTTTGATGATGGCAAGCGGACAGAAGTATTTCCCTGTGTAACTTGATGTCAGCCATGGCAGTTCAGCGTGACACCTGCCATTTGCTCAGGCTCTTTGAACGGCCTCGTTATTTGTCAGTCGCCAGGATGCGGAGAGAGAAAAGATGGAGTGAAAAGAGAGAGATTTTAGAGGTAAAAGATTATAGGTTGGGGTTGTAGTTTGCTGCAGTTCAAACAATGTTAGTTGGACCTTGGATAGGAGGATAACGTAAACAGTAGTGCTGAAATAATATCAGTAAATGATAAAAGTTTGGCGGTATATTTTGTGGATACAGCAGCAGGTGGCGACAAAGTTAAAAAGTTTGATGTAGAAGACGTAAAAAAATCCAAAATTTTGACGGACACAGCTCGTTTTCTAAGGGGACGAGTATGGAGTAGCTATGTGGACGAGTGTAGCTGATGAGGCAATGGAGACGACTGTGAGGAGCATGGAGGACGTGTGGAGCGCTGGAGGCAGACTGAGAGGATGACGACGTGTGAGGCAGCAATGGAGACGATTAAATTGGATAGTGCCTGATGTGGCAGTCCAAAAAGTCTTCAAAACAGGGGACAGGTAGGCGGCCCTCCAGAAAAATTAATCAATACAGTACTATAGTTAGAGCCAGTTGGCCCTGGCAAAAAAGAGGAGGAGGAATGAGGAGGAGGAGTGCATACATGAGAATTATTCAGGTTGAGCTGCTTTCACCTGGTGGAGAATGGAATCATGAGAAATTCAGGCTTGATTCATCTTAAGAAGCGTCAGCCTGTCAGCGCTGTCAGTTGTCAGGCGGTACGCTTACGGTGATGCTGATAAGGCAGGCGAGAACCTCCAAGGCGTACAGCGCCCCTCCTCGAAGTTAATCAGCCACCTGACAGATACAGACATCACGTCTACTCCTCATTGTTAGACTGAGGAAGCTGACTGACTGACTACCAGTTCTGGTGGAAGTTGACATCTGGCAGTCTACAATCGCTTTGCGCTGCTGGTAAACTCTGGATAACATGGTTAATGTGGAATTCCACCTCGTGGGCACGTCGCACAACAGTCGGTGAGTAGGCAGTTTGAGGTGGCGCTGCGCTGCCCTGAGAGTGGCAGCATCTGTGCTGGACTTTCTTAAATGCGCACAGATGCGACGCACCTTCGTGAGTAAATCAGACAAATTGGGGTATGTCTTCAGGAACCCGTGAACTATCAGATTTAACACATGGGCCAGGCATGGCACCTGTATCAGTCTGTCGAGTTGCAGAGCCGCAACCAGGTTACGGCCGTTGTCACACACAACCATGCCTGGCTTCAGCTTCAGCGGTGCTAGCCACGGATCAGTCTGCGCCGTGATGCCATGTAATAGCTCTTGGGCGGTGTGCCTTTTATCGCCTAGGCTCAGCAGTTTGAGCATCGCCTGCTGTTGCTTAGTGACGGCACTGCTGCTGTGCCTAGAGCTACCGACTGTTGGGGGATGTGTGGGGCACATTTCTTGGGGCACGTTCACAGGTGGCACTAGGACAGGCCTCGGTTTGATCTCACATGTTTTCCAGTGAAACACATGTGATGGGTAATGAGCACCTGGTTTTGTTTAAATGCAAGACAAACGTGTGAATGTAGCCTTACAGGAGATTGTTAGGGGGAACCAAGATGTAGGGGCAATGAGGAACATAAGATGTGTTGATGACTAATGGTGAAGATGGAGGACACGTCACCTGCAGTCACTGGGTGTAACCATTGGGGCTTTCTCTGGTGTTTCTGTAGCTGTATATACCCTCAGGGGACATTACTGAAAGTTCAATACACATGCATTGGGGCTCGTGCCCTGGATCTTTTACCACCCTAGCGCATCTTGATGGCACATAATACTGTGCTAGATTGAGAATGGAATAGGAGAAGAACGTGGATTGCAAGATTGCAACATATACCTCTTATCCAATATGAACGATTCCTGATACACTCTGTATCCGTTGCATTGCGAAGGTGGTGGATCTCTACGGTGATTGCCAGGAGCGACCTTGTGATTAGATGAAAGTAAGAGGCTGGTTGTAGTTGTGTGCTGAAGCCGATCACTGATTGACCTCAGAGTAAGGATTCAGGATTTGCTGGAACTACAAACGGCACACATACCGAAACCAGTTAGAAAATGTATCCCATTTATATATGGTCTATGCAGAGGCGGTTTAGTACCTGCTAT
Source organism: Engystomops pustulosus (assembly GCA_019512145.1). Taxonomy (NCBI): domain Eukaryota; kingdom Metazoa; phylum Chordata; class Amphibia; order Anura; family Leptodactylidae; genus Engystomops; species Engystomops pustulosus. Next base: position 74,732,757 of record CM033646.1, read on the forward strand.
AAATGTTTGAAATATATGAATATCAACTGAAGTGACAAATGTAGGTGTGGGACTGGGGAACCTAAAGGTTTAACTATGCTGCACTAATTAGATTAGTAATAAATCTGTCTATCAATGTTCTGCAATGTTGGATGGATAGAACATGATTTTTCTAGGTTTTGTATGTTTTTTTGAACATTAATGTAGTATGTTGTATTGAAACATTTTTTGCATTTAAACACCGGAGATTGTGTCAAACGCCATGCCCCAGAGGAAGCCTGAAGAGGCGAAAACTAGGTGTTTGCCCTCCTTTTAAAATTTTGATATGCAGGTTTTTACTGTTTTTTTTGTGAGTATATAAAATAAATTACTTACCCTTTACCTTGGTGAACCACACTATTTGTTTATAATTCCCAGCACATGATCAACAGTGAACTTGGAGCGTGGAGGTGAAACGGGGTCCACATTTTGATTCAGTGAACGGGAACGGAGAAAGGAATAGGATTCCAAGGAGACCTTTTATTTTTAACCAAAGAAGAGGTGGTGAGATTGCCTATCGATATTCATAAATGAGTATATAATGTGGAGTCGAGCACTGACCTTTTTTGACTTTGTAAGGAATTTTGGCTTTTGTGGGAGTATGCCCAGTCAGTGGCTCCTCTGGACTTTTAACTCGAACTTTTGTAGAATGAAGAACTGTTTCTTGTCTCCTCTTTTTTTTTTCTGCTTTCGGTATTTCTAGCAATTGTGTGTAGCTTACAATAACTGAAGTAGAAGGGGAACTCAATAATTTTATTCCACAAAGAATTTTAACTGGGCAGATAATACTGTGCAGTTCACACTAACTAAAAGGGAAGATGATTCCCAAAAATATTATGCAATGTGCTAGGTGCCAGAAGAGGATAGAAATGCACCAGGCACAGAGTAAACAATACAGCATAAACCAGCAAGTTGTAGTTTACAACTGAATGAGAAAATGACCTCAATATTTTTTTCAGCAGCAGTAATACATATATACAGGGCCGGTCAAAGATGCAACTGGTCAAAGATGGGTCGCGGAACTAGCAGACTGTAATTTCAGTATTAAATAAGTCTAACACAGATGCAGACGTCTTGTCAAGAATGCCACTTGAACCAGATGACTACATGCAACAATGTTCAGAAGAAGTGAGAATGGAAGATATTGTGAGTGTCAAGCCATTCAAATACAACAAGAGGAATACATGCCCACCTGGTGCCCTCTTGCTGTGGAAATAACTGTAAAGGATCAGGAATTGGACTCAATTGTTTCTATTCGTCAGTTGTCCAAAGAGACAATCAGAAAGGCTCAGAAAGAAGACAGAGTTATTGGAAGAGTACTCCACTATCTAAGTCAAGATAGACTTCCAAGCAAAAGAGAGAGAGAAGCTGAGTCACCAGCTATCAATACTTTATTGAAGGAGTGGCCTAAGCTCTATTTGACTTCAGATGGGATTCTACATCGAAAGAGAGGACCTAATTCACAACTTGTGTTACCAAGAGTCTACCACCATACAGTGTTTAGAGAACTCCATGAAGACATGGGTCATTTAGGAGTTGAAAGAACAACTAACCTAATTTGAGAAAGATTCTTTTGGCCTTATATGCAGAAAGACATTGAAAGATATGTGACCAAGGAATGTGGTTGTTTAAAAGACAAACGCCCTCATAAACCTATCAGAGCACCCATGGGAAACATCACAACAACTTACCCGTTTGAGATGGTGTCCATTGACTTCTTACATCTAGAACAATGTAAAGGAGGTTATGAATACATCCTTGTTGTCATGGATCATTTCACTAAGTTTGCACAGGCTTATATGCAACTACCAATAAGTCTGGGAGAACAGCTGCCGAGAAAATCTTCAATGATTTTGCCCTCAAGTTTGGCTTTCCAACCAAGCTCCACCATGATCAAGGTAGAGAGTTTGAAAATCAGCTCTTTCATACCCTTGGAAGATACTGTAGATACTGTGTTTTTTGGACGGCGTAACGGCATGACGTAGCGACGTCACGCTGCACAGCCGCCCCGCCAACCTCACCTGCTCTCCCTGCCGGCCGGATCGCTGCGTGTTGGACGCTGACGATGGGGGATCGCGTTCTGTGACCCCGCTCCCTCGGAGGTTCCCTCGGAGGTTCATGCTGGGACGGGCGGACACGCTGGCAGAGGCCCTCCGCTGTTTAGAGGCTCTCGATTTTAGGCACTGCTGCCTCTCCTCCGTTGCCTCTCCTCCGTTGCTCGCCGGCTGTCCGGGGAATTGCCTTGCTGCTCTTCTGCTGCTTTTCTGAGCGGGCATCGATCCGGAGGGGCCAACCTATTCCTGGTGCATATGAGTGATTGATTTTGTGACACAATTTTAATTATGCGGTTTTTACGAATCCCCCGATTTCTGTCACGTGAAAGCCGATTGCGTGCGCCAAAATCCCGGTGGAATTTGGTAGAAAATGGAAAAAGTTGGGGCGGAGCCTGACCGCGCAGCGAGCTGGCAGCTTAGACACGAGCTCCGGCTAAGCAAACCTAGCTCCACAGATATTAAGCGTCTCACTGCCTACCAAAATGGTTAAACCCAGTAAGGATAAGGACCCTGTCCGCTTCGAGACCCCGAGAAGCAAAAAAAACCATGGGGATATGGAGAAATACCTCCGTAAAAAACTGAACACCCCACCAGCGAGACTCCGCAAGATGGCGGCGGATCTCCCGCCAGAATCTGACTGTCAAGAAGACTCAGATGCAGACAGTGCAGAAGATACAGAATCAAACACAGCCGCATCGGAGACAACTCCACTATCTAAAACAGTCCTGCAGAAGGTACTTAACCAAGCACTAGCCCCGGTGTTGCAGGAATTAGCGGCGATAAAAGATGAAATAAGATCAGTGGGGAGAAGAGTGGAAACACTAGAACACAACCAGGCCGCCATTGTGGATTTCAATGCAGCGCTCGCACATAGCTTTACCACACAGGCTGAGGGTATAAATATGGCCCTGATACAGATCGAGGACCAAGAGAATAGAAGCCGCCGCAAAAATGTGCGCATCAAAGGTCTCCCTGAAGCTATATTACATGAACAGCTACAAGATACTGCCAAGAAAATATTTGCCACACTCCTACCAGAAGAGAGAGCCAAAAATATTACAATAGAGAGAATACATAGGTCTCTAAGACCCTTACCGAAGTCTGATGATCCACCGAGAGATGTGATCTGCGGTTTGTTAAGCTACAGAGACACCGCTGACATCCTGAAAGCAGCAAGAGAGGCGAAGGACATAGAATTTGAGAACACCAAAATTGCTTTCTTTCAGGACCTAGCTCCTTCTACCCTATACAAGAGGCGATTACTAAAGCCGTTAACAGATCACCTGAAGAATCAAAAGATCCTATTCCGATGGCTCTTTCCCTTCGGCTTAAGCTTCTCCTCCCAAGGCAGAAGGTGCACCGTAAAAGTACCTGAGGACCTACAAAAAGTTGGGACATTTTAGACATACCTCCGCTGGACATTTCATCATGGATGCCAGTAACAGAGCAGCACATGGATCTCCCACCGTTACCTGTCATAGAGAAATGGGCAACAGCAACAAAGACGAAGTCACCGAGAACTCGCCCAGGGAAATGAGGTGAAGCAGGAACAGCACCGTACTTGGAAAAGAAAGAAGCTGTGTATCGCTGTGGAACCATAGGACCACAAGCTTAGAGACTAAATCGAACCTCTCCACGTGTTAAGGCATAGATCGTTGTGTAAGTAATGTGACCTATTGGATTTAATACTGTATTTTGTATAACATCCTAAAATATTTACACACTTTACATAATGTAACACAGAACCACCTCACCTCCCCACCTATATTGAGAATCTTTATCTTCCCCATTCAACCCCCCCCCCCCCCCCCCATACATTTGATACTGTGGACGAAGGTCTGCTAACCCGATCAGGCCTACACAAACCCACTAACCAATAACCTAACCCACCTCATCCTCACTACCCCGAACACCCACCTCTCACCCTTCCCCATTTCAGTATATTCCCTTCCTCTTCACCAATTCCCGGTATCATACCTTCCCTCCATACATTCCCCCCCCAATCTGCCAAGGTATTTGTCAGAAGGTATCAACACTCCTATAAAAGTAATTCTTCACCAAACTGGTGATACTTTTAAATACTAAACTAGTTTTTTCCAAAACTTGTTTCATGTTCTTATTGGTTTTTTATAAGTTGTTAATAGTTATAGTGCTCACGTCAATCTCCCACAATTCATATGGTACCATGCTAGTGCCTCTTACAACACCAGACTCATGGCTTCAATTAAAATAACATCATTTAATGTTCGTGGCCTAAACACTCCCAGGAAAAGGTCTCAAATATTGACTCTACTGAGAAATGACCAGTCGGACATATGCTTTATCCAGGAAACCCATTTTAAATTTGGTGCAACACCTACGTTTCCAAAATATAAATACAGTCATTGCTTTCATAGCACCTATACTAAAGCGGCAAGAGGCACCAGCATCCTTGTCTCCAAATCCGTCCCTTTCACACACACTCTAACGTGGGCAGACACCGAAGGGAGATGCGTGTTAGTGAAAGGAAAAATAGGCACTACCATAGTAACCCTAGTATCCATCTATGCACCAAATAAAAAACAGACAAGCTGGTTGCGAGAAACACTGGATAGGGTACAAGAACTAGCAGAAGGTGTTAGGATTATAGGTGGTGATCTGAATATTGCATTACAACCCACCCTAGACTGCTCTACCGGGACGTCATCTCTATCTCAGAGAACATTAGCTACGACATTTAAAGCATTGAAAAGAGCAGACTTAGTGGACACCTGGAGAACACTCAACCCTACTAACAAAGACTACTCACACTACTCAGCGGTGCATCAAACATACCAAAGAATTGACTATATATTTTGTTCATCACAACACATTGACAGCATCAAGTCAGCAGAAATAGGCCCACTGACTTTGTCAGATCATGCACCGGTACATATCACAATTTCTATACCAGACCTCCCGAAGAGGAAAAACACATGGCGTCTCAATGAGACCTTGCTTGACTCAAAGGACACTATCAACCACTTCAACAAAAGAATACAAACTTTCTTTGAGGAAAATAAACCAACGGACACTTCATATTCTATAACATGGGAAACACATAAAGGGGTCATAGGAGGAGAACTGAGAGAATTAGGATGCAGACTTAAAAAATTAAGAACAGCCAAACTGGAAAACCTCCTAAAACGAATATCAGCATTAGAAGTACTAAATAAACGCTCCAAATGTACAAAGCAACAAGAACAATTGTACGCTCTGCGAAATGAACTTCGCAACCTTCTTAATATCAAAGAGGCCAAACAGGTCCAATACGCTAAATTTAAATATTATGCACACGGTGACAGAGGAAATAAACAGATGAGTTACTTAATAAAAAAAGAAAGAGAAAGTATGTTCATCTCCTCTATAATATCACCTGAGAAAGGTAAAACATCTAAAACAAATGAAATAGCAGACGCTTTTTGTAAGTTTTACCAAACTCTATATAACTTAGATAATAAAAACGAAGAAGCCCAGACCAATTTAGCAGAACGTACCAAAACATTCTTGAGCAAACTCTCCCTACCTTCCCTTAAAAATATAGATCAAGAAAAAATCCTCACTCCAATAACCAATAAAGAGCTGCTAGAAATTCTTAAATCACTCCCATTAGGCAAAAGTCCCGGGCCGGATGGCTTACCAGCTAGTTATTACAAAAAATTATCCAAATCCCTCATTCCACACATGTTAGAATGGTGCAACCACTTATTAACAGGAGGCAAGTTACCACCCCAAGCACTAATGGCCACAGTAGCAATTTTACCCAAACCAGGGAAGAACCCAGAGTTATGTGGCAGTTATAGGCCTATATCGCTTTTAAATGTAGATGTTAAAATATGGGCAAAACTATTAGCAAATAGATTAAAACCATACCTTCCTTATCTAATTCACCAAGACCAGGCCGGTTTTGTACCAGGAAGGGAGGGGAACCATAACACATCTAAAGTCATCCACGCCATACATTATGCCAATTCGAAAAACACACCTTTGGTCTTATTAGGCACAGATGCAGAAAAAGCATTTGACCGGGTAAAATGGTCTTTTCTAATAGATACCCTTTCCAAATTCGGAATCCCAACGCAGTTCATAGATGCCATCATGACACTATATGACCAACCTAGTGCATGCATTAGGGTAAACGGCATTCTATCACAACCTTTTAAAATCCGAAATGGAACTCGCCAGGGCTGTCCATTATCGCCCACATTATTCATTTTAGTAATGGAAACACTACTCCAAACCATCAGGTCCCACCCGAATATAAAGGGTCTAAAAATAGGAAAAGAGACGCACCTGAACGCAGCTTTTGCTGACGACTTATTATTACTACTAACAGACCCCTTGCAATCTTTCCCAAAAATTATTGAAATCTTTAAGGAATTTGGGTTTGTTTCAAATTTTAAAATAAACCTTTCAAAATCAGAAGCGTTAAATATCTCAGTCTCCCAAAAAATTGTATCAAATCTCCAAACTGACTATCCTTTTATTTGGCAATCCAAGAAACTAAAATATCTAGGAATCCAGGTAACAAAAACGAGCTCATGGTTATATAAAGAGAACTACCTGCCACTACTTGCCCAAATCACTGCTTCATTAAAATCTCTAGCACTGCCATATGTCTCATGGATGGGCAGGAAAAACCTGCTAAAAACTTTCATCATGCCCAAAATACTTTATCTAATACAGACACTACCCATAGCAGTTCCTAAAATATTTTTCACACGAATAAAATCATTATTTATAACTTTCCTTTGGAAAGGTAAGAAAGCTAGATTACCGTACGATCGATTAACACTTAAAAAACCTCAAGGAGGCTTTGGTCTCCCAGATGTAATGACATATTACAGAGCAAACCACTTAAAGAGATGGATCACATTACATAATAAGAACCTCGCTAATCTTAGTACTTCCATAGAATACTCCCTAATGTCTCAGAGTCATAAGGCACAAATGTGGAATATTAAGCAACCGGACACTTGCGAAAATCCCATCACCAAAGGAACCATCCAAACAATCACAGTACTGTCCAAAGACATGCGCCTAGTGGGAAATCCTCCGCCATTGGCGCCATGTAGCATTACTCCTTTCATATTGAGCAATGGAAGAAAGTGTAATCCCTCACAGTTCTGGTCACATTTAGAAAAGAAGCCACTAAAAACCTTTCACAAACAAAAATTTACAGACATTAAGGAAAGCCTATTAGAAAAAGTACCTAAATTAAACTTTCTGCAAATAGAAGAACTCAAAGTATCACATTCACAATTCACTAAGAAATACATTACCCGGTCAATTACGAGGCGTAACGGCATGACGTAGCGACGTCACGCTGCACAGCCGCCCCGCCAACCTCACCTGCTCTCCCCTGCCGGCCGGATCGCTGTGTGTTGGACGCTGACGATGGGGGATCGCGTTCCGTGACCCCGCGCCCTCGGATGTTCATGCTGGGACGGGCGGGCACGCCGGCAGAGGCTCTCCGCTGCTTCGAGGCTCTCGATTTCAGGCACTGCTGCCACTCCGTTGCCTCTCCTCCGCTGCTCGCCGGCTGTCTGCGGATTTGCCGTGCTGCTCCTCTGCTGCTCCTCTGAGCGGGCATCGATCCGGCGGGGGTCTTTGCTTATGGCTCCTTGTCCATGAGGGCGGACTAGCTGGAGGTCCGTTGAGAGGTCAGGATATAGGGCTGGACCGCGGTCTTGGATGAGGCGCTGACCGGTGTGAAGTGACCCCAGGGTCTGCTGCTAAGGTGGTGTGGCCGGGGGGTTCTCCTTGGTGTCGGCGCGGCCAGGAGTCGTATCCTGTAGCCCCTCTTTTCCTGGTTCTCCTCCGTTTCCTGCTATTCCGATCTGGACTGTTGGTGTCTTCTGGAGCCATTCTGGAGCCATTCTACAGGATGGGTGAGACGTATCTGCTCATGGCTATTCCCGCTGCTTTGCTTCATCTGCTAGTAATATGTCCTACTAACTGGTACTAACTGAGTCTGCCTGCTCTGCTAATTTAATATTAGCTGTTAAATTTTGTGCTCCTTCTAATCTAATTCTTTATATTTGGAACTGCTTCGCCGACAGCAATCATCTGCTACTAACCAGCCTGCAATATATGGATCGCTGTCTCGTACTAACTCTCTCCCAAGCATGCTCATAGGTTGCGTGGATTCTAGCAGTGACTGTGCAGAAAGTATCCTTATGGGTGTCCTTTAGAAGAGACAATAATGAATCAATAACCTGCATTTATCCCTTACTAACCAGCTAGCAACATATGAACTTCAGTCCTATACTATTTCTCTTCTAAATCATTCCCATAGGTTGTGTGGATTTTAGTAGAGACTGTACAGGAGACAATAACGACTCTGTATGTTATTTTGAGGGTTTGACTTTTTGAATTGTATAGATGGCATAGATCTAATCTCATCAGCCTGCTGTCATATATTGTCAATTTGTTATATTCATCGTATTTCTATTACAACGGGTTGGCAGTATTGGTAGTTGCTCATAGACCTTCTACGATGCCACCTAAGAATGCATCAAGAAAATCCCTGGGGACAACACCCCCTAGGGAGAAAGAGAAAGGGGGGTCCAAAGGGGATAACTCTATTAAATTAGACAAATTATGGAAATCCCCCTCAGTTAAAACCCGTACCGGTTTGACAACACAGAAAAACCCTGAATTAGAGGGTCAGGACCCCAAAAATAGAGCACAGGGGTCGAGATTTGCAGCGCTAGAGGCTGTAGAACAGGAGGAGGAGGAGGTAGGAGTAGGGGGAGAAAAAGCTATGCTTAGAGAGATTCTGGACTCTATAAAAACCTGTAATTCTGCCATACTCGACCTCACAGAGCAAGTGGGTGCGCTAAGAGGGGACGTTTCTCTCCTCAGAGAGGAGGTGAGCAAGGTCAGAGATAGACAGAAAATTACGGATGACAAAATTGTTAGTATTGAGAAAGAGATAAGCATGTTAAAAAAAGCTATCTCCTCTACGGAAAGGGAAAATAAGACTCTTAAAGGGAAAGTGGCCGATATGGAGGATCGCTCTAGGAGAGCCAATCTTAGGGTTATAGGGATACCAGAAAAGGCTGAAGGAGAAGACCCCGTCACTTTTATTAAAGAGTGGCTGTTGGAGAGAATAGGGAAGGAAAATCTCTCCCCTAACTTTGATATTGAACGTGCCCATAGAATTCCTTCAGTGTCATACGTGCCTGGTAATAACCCCCGGACCTTTATTTGTAAAACATTATTATCTAGAGATCGGGATATGATATTACGAAGAGCTCGCGACCTAAAAGATCTATCAATTCAAGGCGCAAAAGTATCGCTGTATCCGGACTTCTCTAGGGATACCCTACAGAAAAGGAAAAGTTTTCTAGAGGTGAAAAAAAGGTTGAGAGATAAGGGTATTATTTATTCACTGATGTTCCCGGCTAAATTGAAAATAATCTTTCAAGGCCAGTCCCAGTTTTTCAACACGCCAGATCAAGTCTCGGAATGGTTAGATCTCAAGGGACTATGATCCGTATGTTACAGATGGGCATTCCTTTTTCTAGGTCAGTTTCGGGGGAGCAGGGGTTGGACGGGGGCGGGTAAGTGGCCGATGCAGGAAGAGTTCTATCATGGTAGGACAGTTGAGTGGGAATGGGTGGGAGGGTTGCTTTGTTGCTGGAGTTGTTGATGGGTTGTTAACTGTTCCTTTTACCTTATCCAATGGGCACTAGGGTAATATCCTGGAATATAAGAGGGCTGAAAGACCGGCTGAAGCGTTGTATTATTTTTGATTATATTATTAAGCAACTTCCTGCAATTGTGATTTTGCTGGAGACACACCTTGACAAAGATTCCTTAGCACTAGTAGATCGGAGATGGGCCAGTCATGTCTATAATTCAGTCTTCTCATCATTTTCCAGAGGGGTCTCCATTTTGGTCCATAGGTCAATCTCCTTCCAAGTCTTAGACTACCTGTGCGATACAGAGGGGAGATTTGTATTTTTATGTGCTATGTTAGAAGGTATTAAATGCGTTGTAGCAGGGGTATATATCCCACCTCCTTTTAGATATGATGTGTTGATTAGTCTGATGCGGTTCCTGGAGAAGGTGGGTGAATGTCCCGTATTGGCCCTAGGGGACTTCAACTCTGTTATGTCAGAGAAGAAGGACCGACTGGGGAAAAGGAAGCGTGTAGATACTTCCGCAAGAGACACCCCCTTCGCCAGGTTCTGTCAGGAAATAGGTTTGCTGGATGTGTGGAGGTCTTTAAACGGGGACGCGCCAGCATTTTCATGTTACAATCGCTCTTATAATTCATTTTCCAGGATCGATTTGGCTCTGGCCAATGATTATGCTATTGGTTGGGTGCGGAAAATCCGATACGATAACCGGTCCGTTTCGGACCATTCCCCACTGGTCCTTGAGTTGTCTGCCTCAACCAAACCTGCCCTTAGGTTTTGGAAACTGAATGCGCACTGGCTGTCCTTATTAACAGATGAAGACAAAATTAAGAAAGAAATATGTAGTTTTATATCTGCCAACAGGACCTCGGATAATGTGGGATTGATCTGGGACGCGCTGAAATCCTTCCTTCGAGGGATAATAAATTCAGAAATCATATTTCTTCGAAAACAATGGGCTAGACAAGAGCGGAGTTTAAAAGATGAAGTTAAAAAAAGAGAAAGGGAATATCAGGCTAACAGTTCGCAAGACTCACTCGATAAGTTTAATAAAGCACAAGAGGAGTATAATAGATGCATCGCTAATAAGGCTTTGCAGAAGTTATTCTTCCTCGACCAGAAGTCACATTGCGAAAGTGGTTCTCCTTCAAAAGGGCTCTTGTATAAAGTTAAAAAACAACAGGAATCAAATAGGATAGCCAGGATTAAAAACTCGTTTGGCGAAGTAACCGGTAATGCTCGGGAGATTGGTGCTATCTTTCTTCAGTTTTTTCAAAAAATTTATTCCTCAGATTTGGAGGTGTCAGTAGAGGAGATAGGTCACTACCTAGACAATATTCAGTTCCCTAGCTTACTGACAGAGAAAGCAGATAGGCTTGTTTTGCCAGTTTCCATTTCGGAACTTGAGGAATCTCTGTCATCCTCTAGACGTAACTCCGCACCAGGGTTGGATGGCCTGCCTCTAGAAATCTACAATAGATTCAGTTCTATTCTCCTCCCCCTGTTAGTGGAGATTTGGGAGACGGCACAGAGAGTGGGGAGACTACCTGAATCTTGGTACGAGGCATGCATAGTCTTGCTACCAAAAAAAAATAAGGACCCTCTGGAGGCAGAATCCTATCGTCCGATTTCTATTCTCAATACGGATGCTAAACTGGTGGCCAAAGTGCTTTCGAATAGATTAAAAGAATGTGCGTCAATACTTATACACGAAGACCAATGCGGCTTTGTGGCAGGCCGCCAGGGTAAAACCAATATAAGACGGTTGTTTTCGAGCCTTCAGTTGGGACAGGGGGGGTCGCGCTCCATTCTGTCATTGGACGCGTCTAAAGCCTTTGATAGGGTGGAGTGGGACTTCCTCTGGGAAGCCTTGTCCAGATTTGGGCTGGGTGTTAGATTTGTGGAATGGGTAAAACTCTTCTATCAGGCTCCTAGGGTCAGTATCAGAGTAAATGGAGAATACTCCCCTTTTTTTATACTGTCTAGGGGTACTAGGCAGGGATGCCCCTTGTCTCCCCTATTATTTGCTTTTTTCATAGAACCATTGGCAATAAAACTTAGAGCTGATAGGGAGATTGGGGGTGGAGGATTAGCTGGCCCAATGGATAAGATTATGTTGTATGCTGATGACGTCCTGCTTTGCTTAAAAGACTCTAATACATCTGTTCCCAAAGCGCTGAAGGTGATTGGGGAGTTTGGAAGGTTTTCAGGCTTCCAGATTAATACCCACAAATCTATCCTGGTCCCAATTGATAGCGACTGTCAGTTTAACCTAAATCAAATGGATCTAAAGATTTCATCGTCATGTGAATATTTGGGTCTAAAGATCACACCAAATGTGCAGGATTATATATCTTTGAATCTCGCCCCATTATTAGCAAAATTGAAAAACAAGGTTAATACATGGAATCCGCTACCTCTAAATCGAGCAGAGAGAATTGTTCTCACTAAGACTATTTTGCTCCCCCAAATGTTATACGTATTATGCAACTCTCCCTGTTGGATTGGTAAGAAATGGTTTGGTTTTATTCGAGCGATTATAAATAAATTACTATGGGGGAGGAAAAGGGTTCGTATTAAACAGGAAACACTAATGGTTAACAGGGAGAGGGGTGGATTGTCGCTCCCCTCCTTGTACCATTATTTTTTGTCGGCACAGTTACAGTATGTCCTTGAAAATAAATGGTCCACTCTATTTCAGGTGATCAGTGCCCGGGTGGGGTGTAGATTTGAGTCTATTCTCACCCTATTGGAGTCTGGACAACTGAAAGGTCATTCTATTAAAAAACTCCCATTGGCTGTGTTGATGGAGAATACTTGGAGAGATTTTAAGAGGCTATATGGGATTAAGGGTGGATTCAAATTTACCCCATTATGGGGCAATCTTAACTTTGTAGAACTAAATAAAATGGAGGATGTCGGATTTTGGAGAATGAAAGGGATCTATTCTTTGGAACACTTGGGGGAACAGGGGGGGCTACCCTCCTTTCAGGTCTGGTGTAGGAAGGGGATTCTGGAAGAAAAAGACTATTTTAGGTATTGTCAATTAGCACATGCAGTTAGTAAAGAATTAGATCACGATAAGTTCACGATACACGAAGGGGGCAACTGTCTGGAAATCGTAGGGTTAGAGACCTCACTTTTGAGAATGTCTAGGATCTATCGTTTGATGAGATCTGACATTGATCAGAACTTTAGTCACATAAGTCAAGTAAAATGGATAAATCAGGTCGGTTTTATCACAGCGGCACAATGGCGAGATATTTATAAGAATGTGGTTAGATCCACTATCAATTTAAATCATAGATGCACTCAACTTAATATTTTATACAGAACTTATTTTTCTCCACTTTTGATGTTCAAAACGGGGTTAAGCGAAAACTCTAATTGTAAGAGGTGTAAAAGTAGTAGTGCTGACATCCTACACGTTTTATGGGATTGCCCAATGATTAGCTTATATTGGGAGGAAATTTTTAAGATAATAGAGAGCCAGATTCAATATTCTTTGCCACGAGTGGCTACCTTGGGGCTGCTGGGCCTGTTGCCGATTCCGATAGACTCGAAAGTAAAAAATGACCTGGCGCTGAAGCTTTTTTTCCTGGCCAGACTAATATTAGTCAGGCATTGTGCAACACCCTCGCCGATTGCAATGGGACGGTAGTGCTTAGTGTGCTTGCGCAATACGTCGCCCACTGTAGGTAACACCACATTAACACTACATGGTCCTTATAGGATCAAGGGGAAATTGCAGTGTTCATCCTGCCTGGCAAGGCAGGCGAGGTAATGTCTGATGTAATATATATCAACCAATGTCTGGTTACATCCTGTGCTCGGTAGCTGAGATGTGATTGGAGAGCAGCCCACCTGACCAAAGGGAGGTAATAAAACCTCTGGCCACCAGAATGTTTGGAGTTCTTTCAGCAAGGATTCTAGTTGAGTGATATGTAGACTTAGTGAGTGAGTGTGTGCGTATCTCATTCGGCCCAACCAGAGCAGGAAGAGCCTAGCCCCTGCCTCTGAAGAGTGGAGCTATTAGACTAGAGTAGTGTAGTGAGGAAAGGGGTATCATTCCTACCTTCCAAGGGTGGATACCTGAAGCTCTACAGGAAAGCTGAAGCTTCCTATAAGGACACAGCGCACAGCCTGCCCTCTACATCCAGGATGGTGACCTATCTCCTGAGGCTCCCTCCAACTCAATACTCGCAGCACCCCATCTACCTGTTAAGGCACGTTTTCTGCAGTTCCTGCCGGTTGCAATAAACTGTAAGTTGTTTGCTCAACTTCTGCCTCCGTTGGTCTGCTAATACGGCTGCCTTCATAACCGGCACCCTGTCATCACCAGAGACTCACATCGGGACATTAAGGGGGTGCCCCGGAGATCCGCATAGCAGCCGCTCCCTCATCTTTTTGCCAACACCACACTGTTGAGACCTGCCAGGCTGTAGGACAGCCCTCGGTCCCCGTACCAAGCACCGTGACAATTAGCGTGCGTAGGCCGAACCGCCAGCACTCCGGTGTAAGCGTGGCCGGCTGTCCCCAGGCCTCACCTCAAGGGCAGGCCCGGGTGGGGGATGTTGCAAGTGGCGTACGAACAGGATTGATACTTCTGTGCCTTATTACGGCATTTAAGACTTCTCCTTATAAAAAGACTGTGCTGCTAACCCTGCTGCCATCCGGGTTTAGGCCTAAGGACTTGTGTGTTTCTGGACGGCACGCGTATATGCTGCCAGTGCTGCCGAGCGTCGCTCCAGCACTCCAGAGGGTTAATCCTGGCAAGAACATGTACCAGCTCTGTACATCCGGCGTGCCGCGCCCAGGATTTTTAACCTCAGAAACTGTGGCGCGAAGCAAATAATTCCAGCCCGCCAATACCTTCACTGGCGGAAATCAGATGACGCACAAAAAAAACTCACCCACGGCGAATGGCGCGAACCCAGCCTCTGTGGCGCAGGAAAAATTAGAGCCCGCCACAGCTTTGGCGGGAAGGACTCAGACTCACACCCCTGTCCCGAGGCGGACGGTCCTGGCCTGCTCAGAGGAAGCGCCAGACCTCAGTGGATGTTGAGCAGAGAGGATAATCATGTGGGGTCCTCCGCTCTTCCCTCTGTGGACGTCCTGAGTTTTATGAAGTACTAGAGACGATGGTGGTGTCTCCGCAGCCCTCCGAAAGAACTTCCGCGGGACAATCGGCTGCACCGAGGAATTACTCGGTTTTCGTCACCGGCATGCCCACACGGTGACGCAGTAACAGATTCCACCCGGGCGGATCCTCGTCCCTATCCCGGGTGCCATTCTCGGCTTAGCGAAGGCCCACGTGGAGGGCCACGTGGAGAGGCCGACTCCTGCGGAGCCAACGCCTGGGCCTGGTATGGCCGGTCCCACCGTGCTCCGAGACACCCCTCGGCTAAGCGGCCCCTGTAGCCCCGTATGGGGTTCCTGACCCTCGGTGGTTCCTGCTCCTGTTCCAGCACTACCTGTCGCCCAAGGAGATCCGAAAACCGAACCGGAGCCTCGAGCCCCAAGCACCGGAACCTCCGCACGCTCAAGGCCGAGGTGAGGCCACCGCGGCGATCCGAGACGCTGTCTCGGACCAGCGAGCCGAGAAGAAGGAGGCCCAGCGGTATATGGACGGCAGATTCACAGCGGGAGCTGGGTCGAGAAGAACCGCACCACCGGCATGGTCAGGTTCTTCGACAAGCGGAAGGGCTCTAGGCTTCGTACCACCGGATCTACCGGACGGGAAGTATTCATACCCCGCCGCGTCCGTCAAGGCCTGATCTGCCGGAGAGCCAGCACAACTCAAGCCAGGCGAGTGCATAGAGTCTATCCATGCAGGAAGGACAGCGTGGACCCGGGGCGGCTGGTGTGTGATCCGGATCCCCGCATCCGAGAGGACCGCTAATACCCGCAGGATGACTGGGTGAGGCGACGAGTGGCCGGAGTCCACGACCACCTCTTCCTCGGCTGCGAGTCCCCGGGCGGTGACCCATGTGAATGCCCCATCCACCGGTAATCGTGAGTACGGGTCCCATTGCCATCCATGGGCGGGCATGATACAGGGCGCACCCACCGGTTTCCCTGCCTGGATGCATTGCCAGGTCCCGCGGATCTTCCGTGGGTGGAGGACATCCCGGCTGGTGAGCCTTGTCCGGAGGGCTTCCACTAGGCCCCTTCTCAATTGTCACCTACCAGTGGGTGATGACCCGGCCCCAGAAGAAACAGGAGCGAGGAAGGAGCCGCGGCGCTGCCGCAGGTTCCCATTTATTTCCATGGACCCTCTGTGTCCCTGGCTCAGTTGAGCCCCCCGTGGAACAGCCGACACCCCGGGCGACAGCGATCTCCCCCTGAGTCCGGAGGATGTTGCTGCACCTGCAGTGCCCACTACTGCCAAGGGGTCCCCAGCCGGCACCTACTCCCGCTGAGGAAGCACAGGATTCATGATTGGACTCTGGATCCTGTCCCTGTGGAACCCAGAGAAGATGTGAGTAATCCCTGAAGGGCTGTCGCCCTCTCAGGTACTATGTCCAATGTACATATGGTGTATTTATGTCTCCATTTTCCCAAAAGAGCAGAGACTTTCCTGAGACTCTTACCCTTATATCTCGTCAAGGATATGTGCTATGGATAGCACCCTCCTCTGCCACAGCAGAGATGTCATCAAAGGACTCTGTCCCTCTCCAAATAGAGGAGACCCTTTGCTTCTTCCATTGACTTTTTCCCCACATCAAGGGCTGTACCCGAAGATGGACTCTTGGTCAGTAGGAGACTTCTGAGAGACTTTTGCAACCTCCAGGAAAAGTTGCAATGTAATTTATTATCATTTTGCCCTTAATGCCTTCCTTTTTTAGGTATGGACATTCTGCTGCACTTTTTATGCCTTTTTTTGAGGAAAAGAGACATTTGCTACGTGCTTACCCTGAGTAGCCTATCTACCACGTAACGTTTGTAACGTTCAAGATGTGTACCATTGGGCTGCTAAGGCAGTGATTTTGCTAACCTGTGCACCTGTCAATATATGCCGTAGTATGCATTAACCCTTTTCATAGGCTTTTCAGGTTGTAGTGTGGCTGTGTCGGACCGTTCTTTGTAGAACACTGACCGCTACACTGATCCTCCAAACGGAGGTTTGACAACATGGGGGTAGTCCCTGTAAACTGCGGGTCTTTAGGGGTACCGGGGGTGTTACACAGATAGCACCTGGATGCCACTCATACATGGGTAAGGTTGTCAGTCAGGAGGTACTGTGTCGCTATGCTCACGAATGCAGATAGTACACCATATAATTGCCGCCAGGAAGAAGCGTTGATATAACAAATATACAGGCCTTGGTGCAAGGAGTGGATTCAGACATGACACCAACACCTTTCCTACTGTACAGTTTGGTTTAATGGCGTCAGCGACCAACTGTCATACAGCTTACATGTTTTTTTGTTGTCTTAGTCGACACCAACCAGGTGCCTGCTCCAGCGACATGGCGGTTTTCCCCTCAACCTCACATAGCCTGACTTCCAGAAGTGCCCTTAGCCCCTCCGTTGCCCCAAGACATCTAGTCGAGCCGAGGGCGGCTCTTTTCAATTGCCCCGCCCGGGGTATGCAACACCCTCGCCGATGCAATGGGAGGTAGTGCTTGCGAATCGTCCCACCTGTAGGTAACACCACATTACACTACATGGTCCTTATAGGACAAGGGGAAATTGCAGTGGTTAATCCTGCCTGGCAAGGCAGATGTTAATGTCTGATGTAATTATATCAACCAATGTCTGTGTACACCTGTGACCTGTACGTGAGATGTGATGGAGGAGAGCTAGCACCACGCAAAGGGAAGGTAATAAACCTGGCCAGAATGTTCTGGAGTTCTTTCAGCAAGGATTCTAGTGGAGAGTGATTGTAGACTTAGTGAGGAGGTGTGCGTACTCAGTCTGGCCATACCAGAGCAGGGAAGAGCCTAGCCCCTGCCTCTGAAGAGTGGAGGTATTAGAAATGAGTAGTGTAGTGCAGGAAAGGGGTAATCATTCCTACCTTCAAGGGTGATACCTGAAGCTCTACAGGACAAGCTGAAGTTCCTTAAGAGACACAGCTGCCACCCAGCCTGCCCTCTACATTCCGGCTGGTGACCTATCTCCTGAGGCTCCAACTCACATCTCGGCACCCCATCTACCGTTAAAGGCACGTTTTGCAGTCCTGCCGGTTGCAATAACTGTAAGTTGTTTGCTTCAACTTATGCTCCGTCTGGTCCCTGCTCTACGGCTGCCTTCATCACCGGGGCACCGTCCATCACCAGAGACTCACACTCGGGACATTAAGGGGTTGCCCAGGGATCCGATCTATAGCAGACGCCTTCCCTCCTTACTTTTTTTGCCAACCACCACCCTGCTGGAGACCTGCCAGGCTGTAGGACAGCCCTCCGGTTCCCCGTACCAAGCACCGTGACCACAAGCGTGCTTAGGCCGCAACCGCCAGCCACTCCGGTACCGCGGGCCCCGGCTGTCTCCAGGCCTCACCTCAAGGGCTAGGCCCCGGTGGGGGATGTTGCAATTGGAAGGAAGATAAAGCACCAGGGGTGAAAGAATGGAGGAATCTTGTGTTACGTACCAAAGCGTATGAATGCGCATATGAGAAACGTTATGGGAACGGTAGAAGACTGAATTCGACATGGGACCAGTGGAGTAACGGAGAACATAGGGTCTCCTCTGTCCCAGGGGGCCCATTGGATGGGTATTTAGGGACAAATTAGTTAATTTTTTCTTTTGTTCGGTACTCCCTTCACATCTCCAGCACGGGCAGAGGGTGGGGGGAGGGGATGGATGGGTTTGTGGTTTTTGTGTATATGTTATATGGTATATGTCAGATACTATTGTTATAGCAGCTAAAAAAAAAAAAAAAAAAAAAAAATAACATTTCTGTAAACTAATGTTGCCATTTTGATGAATGTACATATATTATATGATATGTTTAATGGGTACAACAGTTGTTTCCTGTCTGAGAAGGTTCCTATGTGTTCCTCACTTCCTATTAACTGATCAATTTGTAATGACTGTACTTATCTAATAAAAAAATTAAAAAAAAAAAAAAAAAAAAAAAAAGAAATACATTACCCTATTAGACCCTAGCTGGTTAGAAAAATGGCTTCTTAAGACAGCGCTACCTAAGGGTTCCATCTCCCTGCTTTATGACTATATTCTGTCTCAAAGATCACAAGCAGTTCCTGCCTATATCAGGGGTTGGGAGGCAGACTTAAAAATTAATATTTCTCACATGCAAATACAAAAAATACACAGGAGATCACACGGTTTCTCCAGATGTGTTAAGGTACAAGAAAACTCATACAAGCTCATGACAAGATGGTACAATACCCCAGAGGTTCTTGTTAGAAAACAACTACTATCAAAAGACACATGCTGGAGATGTGGAAACAACGGGGGTTCACTAGGGCACATCTTTTGGAGATGCCCTAAACTATATTGCTTTTGGAACGAAGTACAATCAACTATCATAAAAATTACTGGGAAAAAAATAAAACTAAGTCCAGAGTCGGTCCTCCTTTGGATACCCAGTAAGGACTGGAACCCAAACAAAAGGGATCTAACCACACACTTAGTGCAGGCAGCCAAACTCACCATACCTCCAAAATGGCTGCAAACAGAACCCCCATCCAGTGACGAATGGTTAAAACGCCTTGATAATATATGCAGATTAGAAGAGCTAGCCAGTTGGGAAAACAGGACCCACGATCAATACGAAAAACTGTGGCAACCTTGGAAAAGATTTAGGAACTCTACGGGGTAGTTAAACCTAACACAGAAGGTCATTAGAATATGGGGAAAAAAGAAATGAGTTTTTTCTAGGCCTATAAACAATACAAGATCAAAGGTTAGGAGCAGAAAGCCATTTAAACACCTTAAAGATGTGAATCTAAATCAAGCATTAAAGTTTTAGTTGTACTAGCTGAAATACCACTAGAATAAGAAAATACTGGGTTAAATAGATGACGGAGCACTATTATAGTTCTATTATAGTTCTGTTAATGTTCTTACTAAAAAGAAATTGAATGTGATTATATAATAAATTTAACCATTGTTGAATTATGTGAAAGCTTTACATGTATCTTGATTTAGCTTTAAAATGCTGTAACAAAATGCATAAGAACAACATGGATCAAAGCAACAATTGCAATGTTTTCATTTAAATGTTTCTATACTGTACTACAAATGTGTAAAAAGTACATGTAACTTGTAAATTTATTATTATAACAAAACAATAAAAAGAGTTTTACAAAAAAAAAGAAAACGGAAAAAGTTGGGAAACCCCACGAAAGTGCGACCGCGGAGCCCTTAGTAAGTGAGCCCCAGTGTGTTCAGTATACATGGTGTTGGCTTCATTGAAAACAAATTCTGCTTCCCACCAACCTAAAAATAGGTTTGTGTATGTGGGTGCACAAGTGGTGCCCATGGCGGTGCCCTTCACCTGATGGTAAAAGGCTCGAGCATTTTTCAAGGGGACCAAGGCTCTGCACAGGGAAGCTTGAAAAATGCTCGAGTCTCCCATTGACTTCAATGGGGTTCGTTATTCGAGACGAGCACTCGAGCATCGGGAAAAGTTCGTCTCGAATAACGAGTACCCGAGCATTTTAGTGCTCGCTCATCTCTATTTACAGCACAAACATCTTGTGAAGAAACTCCTGGAAGTACTGAAATTGTACCAGAGTCAACTACAGTTGAACCAGAAGCTGAAACAGATCAGGAACCTGAACTTGAACCAATTCCGGAAGTTGATGCTGATGATCCAATACCTGAGACTGGAATCAGATCAGAGAAAGAAGAAGACCTCTTACTTTAACCTATGACACATTGGGTGAACCAAGTGCCGTACCAAGATTTGTTCAATTAAAACAAGTTTCATTGCCTGTTACCCAGGAATTACAACCTGAGTGGTACCTACCAACCACTTGTTTTTCCGAACCTTTTTGAACACTGATTTTTGAATCCTTTTTCTCATATTTTTTTTGATGGACTAAGGACATACAAATGTTCTATCAGTTAAGTTAGTGTTAGCTTAGGTTTCAAGCTTCAAGGAACAACAGACCAACCCAACAAGATCTCAAGAAACTGTTTATATATATTAATGCAATGTTTAATTCATCTTTAACATTCTTTATCTCCTTTAACCCGTTCACGACCCATGCCCTCTCCATAGCCGGGAAGTCTTTGCTGCATATTGCCCGCTGATTGCCGCTGGCAAAGATGCCGGCGGCTTCAAAAGGATTGCGAGGATCGCCGCTCCCCGTGACGTCATCGGGGAGCGGCAGTCCGTCGCCATGGTAACCTAATATCTCTGGATCCATGGCACCTAGAAACAAAATTCCCTGGGCAATTGCCCACCCATAGCGCCGGCCATGTATGTATGTGTGTATATATATATATATATATCTATCCAGAGAAAAGGCAGTATGTGGAACAGGGTGAATCTTTTATTCCTATCCAGAGAAAAGGCAGTATGTGGAACAGGGTGAATCTTTTATTCCATGTGCAATGTTTCGGCGTGAGATCACGCCTTTTTCAAGCATGCTTGAACATACTACGGAGTGCTGCCTCTTCTCTGGATATATGTGTGGACCCTCGCCAGGGGACCTATGGCTTCTGCACCCATATTGACCTGTGCTGCTTTGGACTTTCCTTTTTTCCTTTTTGTATATTTATATACCGTATATTCCGGCGTATAAGACGACTTTTGAAGACAGAAGAATCTTCTGTCTAGTCTGGTTTAATGCAAACCCTGGCGGCTTGTTCCATAGAAACGCCGATGCGATTGGGCCACGGCCTGTCCCGGCGGGTCCGGTTTTGCCTGCGTTTGCTTTTGCAAAAAACGTAACATGGGACAGCGCCCTTAGTCATTTTATAATATGATTAAATAAATAAAATAAAAGTCCCATAATTTCCGCAGTTACAAATAAAATGCAAATAAAGTATATATTAAACAAACAAAAAAACTTACACATCTTGTATCACTGCATCCGTATTAATCTGTACATAAATATAAATCAATATTGAACCTGCTCCGTGAACGACGTAAAAAAACAAAAAACGAAAAACTCCCGTAATATTACAATTTTCCATCAAACAATAACAAAAAATGTTCTAAAAGTGAATCAAAAAAGTTACGTTCCCTAAGCATGACTGAAAGAACAACTCTTTTTGCAAAAAATAAGCACTCACCAAGATCTGACACCAGAAAAATACAGAAGTTATGGCCCTGAATAGTAAAAAAACAATGCAATTTCTCCAATATTGTTTTGCTCAGTAAAAATGAAGCAAAGATAACGAAAATCTATTACATGCAATATCATCGCAATCGTAAGGAACCAGAGAATAAAGATAAAATATTATTTTTATGTTACGGTGTGCGGGGGGAGTGCTAAAACACCAAATAAAAATAGATATTTTGTTTGTGCCCCCCTTGAAAGGTTAATAAATATCATAAATAAGCTATAGACCCCCAAAATGAATCTATACATTGTATCTCGCAACCGATTAATAATAAGCTCTCATATTGTTCGCATTACACAAAAAAAAATAATTTAGCTTGTACAAATGTGACATACAAATCAGCTCTGAATGGCGCTGCCTCTATTCTATCCTGTCCGTGTGCCCATACAGCAGTTTTCCACCACATATGGGATATCTCGGGAGACAATTGGGCATCAAACTTTGCAGAGCGCGTTTAATTATTTAACTTATTATGAAACTGTCAGTTTTTGGCCTAAATGAATGTTATTTCCACAAAAAAATTAAAGATTTCTAAATTGCAGGTCCATATTGTTTTAACCCATGTGTGAAACACTTAAAGGTTAATAGACTTAATAAAGTACATACAGGGGGGGGGGAACTTTTAATATTATAATTTATTGGGTTTTCTACGAATTATTTAGGCCTTTAAAGTCACTTGAAAGCTGAGTTGTCCCTCAAAATGTGAGTTTGGGCAATAAAGTTCTGCACCTCATAACATCCTAGAAAAATGAGAGGACGCATAAAATATCATCTAACATAAAACAGACTTTCCTTAATTTTGTTAATTATCAAGTTTTTAGGTAGTTTTCTTCCTGTCTGGAAGCAGAAACATTTCACAACAGGGCAGATTTGAAAATCAGGTCTGGTCATTGGCTTGGCGCATAAAAGTGTGTGATAAGGGGTTAAAAAGAGTAAAAAAAGCGTGAGATTAGGGATTTGCCTAATTACATGTACACGGCAGTCCCCGGGATACATACAAGATAGGGTCTGTAGGTTTGTTCTTAAGTTGAATTTGTATGTAAGTCGGAACTGTATATTTTATCATTGTAACCCCAGCCAGAACTTTTTTGGTCTCTGTGACAATTGGATTTTAAAAATGTTGGGTTGTCATAAGAATCAATATTAACACTAAAGCTTCATTACAGACACCTGTGATAACTGTTACAGTTGTTTATTGTAGCACTAGGACTAAAGTACAATAAATTACCAATATCCAGAGGTCCGTTTGTAACTAGGGGTTGTATGTAAGTCGAGTGTTCTTAAGTAGGGGACCGCCTGTATTAACATTTGCGTTTACAAAACGCAGTGTAAATGTGACATTAACAAAGCGTCAACAAAATGCAAACTTAAATGCATTGTTAACACATGGGTTAACATTGTGTTTACATTGCATTTTGTAAACTCAAATGTTAACATTAACGTAATTAGGCAAATCACCTCATCACAACCAAAATGCACCATGTGACTGCGCCCTCAGGGCGCGTTCACGCGTTGCGTTTTGACCTGCGTTTTCATTGCGTTTGAAACGCATATACAACAGCTGAGGAGGGGTGATTTGCCTAATTACATCATTGTTAACATTTCCGTTTACAAAATGCATTGTAAACGCTATTAACATTGCGTTTACAAACAAACGGTAATGTAATTAGGCAAATCACCTCTCATCAGCTGTTGTATATGCGTTTCAAACGCAATGAAAACGCGACCAAAACGCAACGTGTGAACGCGCCCTTACTATGTTACTGAGGAGAGGGTTAGGCCGGCATCACATGTGGCGTTTTGAACCGTTTTTGGGCAGTCCGTTAAAAACTGCATGCATTTTTTTAAAAGCATCAGTTTTCGACAGGTTTTAACAATTATCTGGTCAAAAACGCATGCATTTTTCAAAAATACATGCGTTTTTAAATGGACTGCTTAAAAACGTCCCAAAAACAGGTTCAAAACGCAATGTGCCGCCGACCTTATAAATCGGCATTCACACACGAACCAGTGTTATAACAGAACTAATATATATATATATATATACTGACACCCGAAAGTAAGTTCGCTACACTAACTCCATTCATTTATGCTAGTTGTTGCAATAGAAATAATTCGATGAAATGATGTGCATGGGTTTTTGTTTTGTTTTTATTACAGTACAAGATATTTATAGTATCCTGTACAGCAAATATGTATAGTTGGTTATATGTAGCATTTGTTTTTATATGATTTTGACACTGAAGCTGGCAATACATGTAATTGTCTTCCAGCCCAGGTTTTGGCACCTAAGCACAGGTGCCATGATCAGAGCAGCTCTATTTTAGCTGTGTAGCTCACACATTGTTTAGGTAGCATGATGAAGGATGCATTGTGCTTTTGAAATGTGTTGCTTTAATCTTAATTTGTTGGAGTAACAGTCCCTCAATAAAGCATGAAACATTGTTCTTAGTAAGCCTGGTAAACTTTTGACCTGTCGCTGAATCAAGGAACGGAAAGTGTATTGGAGTTACTACCTCGTGTCCGGGAGGGATCCTTTGCGTGGACTACACCTGAATGCGACAAACTGGTAATCTCAACACTTATTACATATATTACTTTATATCCCTGCACTGTCCCTACAGCCTGCTCTCTACCTGCACACAGCCTCTTTCCCTATGCTCAATCAGTAAGTAAATGTCATAGTGTGTGTGAGACTGTGACATTACAGTGGGCTGGTAGCTATAATTGGCACATGTCTTGACTAGAGATGAGCAAGTATACTCGTCCGAGCTTGATGCTCGGTCGAGTATTCGCATACTCGGACCGGCTCGTTGCTCGGACAAGTATTTTCCCTGATTGATAACGAGCATTTAGTTAATGAAAGAACAGTGAAGAACAACAAATTACAGATGTTTACATATGTTTTCCTTGTAAGAACACATTGAAAGAACACTATTCTTCACATTGCAGGTGTTTGCGTGTGTCTTCCGATAAGTTAGGAGATGTGCGCGAACATCTGAAATGTGAAGAATAGAATAAAAACAGTGAACACAGGATCATTTAAGTGAAGTACACATTGAAAGAACACTATTCTTCACATTCCAGATGTTCTAGCACATTTCCTAATTTATCGGAAGACACGCGCAAACACCTGCAATGTGGAGAATAGATTTCTTACAAGGAAAACATCTGTAAACATCTGTAATTTGTTGTTCTTCACTGTTCTTTTAATGTGTTTTTTCAGTGAAAAAATGCTCGGGTCTCCCATTGACTTTAATGGGGTTCGTTATTCGATACAAGCATTCGAGCATCAGGAAAAGTTCGTATTGAGTAACGAACATGTGATGTAGTGTTCTGAGGTTTGTCCACGTTCAGCCTTACATTAAAACTGGAATTTGTAATGAAACCAAAGTTTTCCTGAAGTTTGGATTGAACTCCACTTCATCTAAATCACTTCACTTGTCTTTTAATGCCCCTCTAATTCATGTTATACAATGCCTCTACTGAGCAATTATTCTTTAAATAATGCTCTCCTTCAACTTATTTACACCTCTTGCCCTTTTATTATATTACACATTTTGTACTTCCAATTAATCATTTTTTCTGAGATGCCCCTAGATATATTGGCCTGTGGAATCATCATTATGTAACATCCCCTCATTTACCGTATTTTCCGGACTATAAAAAGCCTTGGTTTCCTTAGAAATCCAAAGTGCGCCTTATAGTCCGGTACGCCTATGTATGGCGCAGGGCAGCGGACCCTACTTACATAGGTCCCCGCTACCGGAGACAGCAGATCTCCAGCGGGAACTGCGCGGCACGAACAACTTCTGCCGCGTCGGTCTGCAGTTCCCGCTGGAGATCTGCTGTCTCCGGTAGCGGGGACCTATGTAAGTATGGTCCGCTGCCATCCTCCACCTCCCCCTCACCTTCCCCGCTCACCTTCCCCGCGTTCTCGTCCCGTCGGGTCTCCGCTCCGCCCCCGGACCTCCGCCACGCCCCCGACCCGCGCCTTATAGTCCGATGCGCCTTATATATGGAATTATTACATATATAAGGTGCATCGGACTAATGCGCCTTATATTCCGGTGCGCCTAATGGCCTGGAAAATACGGTATTCATTATTTACATATAATGGCCCTTAAAATGTAACTCAAGGGTCATGTTATAATGCTTTTTACCAAATTTTCATATGTGCTTTCCCCCTTTAAACAAGTAGAACAATGCCCATATTGTGTTGCTCAACCTTTTCTTTCCAGAGCCATGGCATTTTTCGGTACAGCAGCAAAAATCTTTCTCAGCTACAGAGACGGTGGTGCAGATTAACCTTTCCTGTATGTGCCCAGAATGTATATAAAGACTAGACTGGCATAGGTCTCTTCACAGGGAGGAACAGCAACATGTAATAAGAAGTAGAAACCAGTGGCGAAACCGTTAAATGAAGTATATAGTCTGCGATGTGGGAGCACTAAGGGTTAATAACTTCTCTGTTGTGCAGAAAGTTTCCAGAGAGCAAAAGGTTGGAAAGGACTGTAGATGAGTATATGACAGCAAAAGTTTTGCAGAATCAAAAACTGGGATGTAGGTAGTGATAAGTAAAACATATTTTACCTAACTATACAGTGTAGGAGACTTCTGCATCCACCGCACTGAACACACTCGGCTCTGCTACTCCTCATGACTTCTCCCTCCTGGCTTCAGAGTGAGCAGGGAGCCGCAGCCCCTCCCCGCTTTGATTTTCCAGGTTTTTATAGAATTAAAGCGGACCTCTGATTGGTTTCCATGGACAACTAAAATAGTTTTACCTCAGATACTTCTGATAAATCACCCCCTATATCTCTAAAGAACTCTATGGAATGATAAGTGAAATCGGCAAAGCCCAATAGCTACTGATTTGTGAAAAAAATAGATAAGATGGCAGCTGATGACTGGTTAACCCCTCATCACCGACACTAGTTTTCAGCTCAATGACCAGACTCGATTTTTCGATAATTGGTTAGAACTTCGGAATACTTTAACATATTCAGGTGATTTTGAGACTCTTTTCTGGTGACGCATTGTACTTCATGTCAGTTGTAAAATTCAAGTGATTTTTTTACGTTTCGTTCTGAAATAAAATAAAAAGTGTGTAAAATTCTTCATTTTCCAAGTTTGAAATGTTCTGCTTTCCAGACAGGAACAGCACCACCTACTCTGTGTATAAACTACACTGTAAACAAACTCATGATTATAAAATAATACTTTATTGATTACTTGATGTACACTCAAAATTATGATTTCTTCTCAAAAAGGGACATAAAAAGAAGGCATACACAAAGACCATATACAAATGGTTATCCCTAGCACTACAAAGGCTAATATGTTTGGGTATGGACTGTGAAGATTCCACACCAGTCTACCTGGGCAGCAGCAAAAAGACCCACAATAGGGTACAGAATAAATAAGAGGGGACCCAAATAAGGGGTGACATAAACCTCATTTAAAAAGACACAATGGTGGAACAGAGATAACCTGTCAATAATACAGACCGTGAACGCTTGCACAACCCCTGTTGTAAGTTGTTGGTGACTGGTAGTGGTCCCTCATCCAGTTTCACCCCATAAAAACTTTTTGGTAGAATTTCCAGACGGGCAGTAAAACTACCCAAAAAGCATGATAATGGAATGTCTGCTTTATGTTGAGATGATATTTTATGCATCCTCTCATTTTTCTAGGATGTTATGAGCCGCAGAACTTTAGGTGCGATTTTTCTCATTTTCATGAAAATCCCCAAAACTCACATTTTGAGGGACAACTCAGCTTCCAAGTGACTTTGAAAGGCCTAAATAATAGTTAAACCCCATAAATGACCACACTTTAGAAACTTCACCCCTGAACGTATGTAAAACAACTTCTATTAAGTCTATTAACCCTTTAAGTGTTAAACACGGGTTCAAAAAATATGAACCAGCAATTTTGAAACTTTGTGATTTTTGGAGAAAATACATTAATTTAGGCCAAAACAGACAGTTTCATCATTAATAAAATGATGAAACTCTCTGCAAAGTTTGATGCCCAATTTCGCCCGAGTGTAGCAATACCTCATATGTGGTGGTAAACTTCTGTACTGGCGCACCGCCGGGCATGGGATGGAAGCAGCGTCATTCACAGGAGATTTGCATTGTCACATTGTACAGGCTATAAAATTTAAATTTTTTTGGTAATGCGAACATATGAGGCTTATTATTTGTGGGGTGAGAGACTTGTAAAAA
The DNA here is from genome assembly GCA_019512145.1 of Engystomops pustulosus. Lineage (NCBI taxonomy): Eukaryota > Metazoa > Chordata > Amphibia > Anura > Leptodactylidae > Engystomops > Engystomops pustulosus. The sequence goes on from CM033646.1 coordinate 74,760,992, forward strand.
TAATAAATTTTGGGGGTCTATAGCTTATTCATGAGATTTTAACTATTTAAAGGTGGAAACAAACGAAATCATACATTTTTATTTTGGATTTTTAGCACCCCTCCCCCCACCCCCGCTGATCGTATTGTAATACTAATATTATATCTTTATTCTCTGGTTCACTTCGATTAAGGTGATACCTCATTTATATAGGTTTTCTTATTTTAGCTCAATTTTACTGAGCAAAACCAATATTTTAGAAAATTGCATTGTTTTTACTATCGACAACTTTTCAGGGCCATAACTTCTGTATTTATCTATTGACAGATCTGGTTGAGGGCTTATTTTTTGCGAAAAAAGTTATTCTTTTCAGTCATATCATATTAAAGTGCATAACTTTTTTAATCACTTTAGAATATTTTTTCTGATGGTGTTTGATGAAAAATTGTATAATACAGGAAGTTTTTCGTGTTTTTTTTTTTTGTTTGTTTTACGTCGTTCACCGAGCGGGTTCAATATTGATTTAGATTAATTGTACAGTTTATTATGGAGGCAGTGAAACTAAATATGTATTTGGTGTTTTTGTGTTTAACTGGGAAGATTATGGAACTTTAATTTTATTTATTATTATAAAATGATACTTCATTTTTTTTATTTTTACACATTCCATATTTGGGCTTGAACAAACGTTCACCCGATTGCTTGTATTGCAGTATACTATGCGAGTAACTGAGCATGCTGTTACTTACAGCCAGGTCCTGCCAGGAAGGTGGAAGCCTTGGGGCACTCGCCAGACCCCGGGGCTGCGGCAGGAGGGATCGGGTCCTCCAGTAAGTGCACCAGGGGGTCCGATCCACGGGGGACATACTTGTAAGGGGTCAAACACCCGGGATCTGAGTTTTTCCGATTCCCGGGAGTTAGTGCTGGGTCTGGGCTGTGACATCACAGCCTGACACCGGCACAAGCAAGACCCGGTGTCCCAAAATCTTCTTCTGAAAGAAAGGCGTTGGGTCACAAGAAGTACCCTTAATGACCGCCGTAAAAAGCCGATAGGGTGGTCATTAAAGGACACCTGTCATCAGGTCTGTGTCACTTGATGACAGGTCTGTGTCACTTGTCCTGTCACTACTACCTGTTGGAGCAGCTCACAAGGATCCCATCACAGCCTTTATCTAGTCATTTCATACATTATTCATTGTAAAATCATCTATTCTTTATTATGTAAATGAGGCTGGTCACATGGTCAGAGGCAGTGATGTCACCCCTGTTACCCCTCCCCTCTCCTCCCCCTGCTCATGTCTGTGTGTAATGTATAGTAAAGTATTGCTGGTATCTGCGCTGCATCTGCAGACATGCTGCATCCTCCTAATATACAGGTGAGAGACACAGACATCAGCTACACATGAATCTGACATGTTCTGGTATAACATGGCTGCAGCCTGGAGCTGCTGTATCTCTCCTAAACACACACACATGCACACACAGGCTGCATGGGGCGTGGCCACCAGCACCAGGAAGCACATCATTATACAGCCTCACATCATTATACAGGCTGTCAGTCAAGCACTGGGGGTGTGGCTGTGCCTCCCACTCATGAATAGAGTGGACAGCTTGAATATGCTAATGCTTCATTGGACATTTCACAGGTCATTTGCATACAGCTTTAGGACCTCATTGCTTAGGTTTACAGGCATGTAGAGGGACAATGAAGGGATAGAGGCAATGCTCTCTAATGGCAGTTTATGAAAATATATTTAGTTTAGGGGGGTTATTTTGCATGACGGGTTCTCTTTAAGGGGTTAAAGGAGCAGCATTTATTTATTATTATACTATTTTATTTATTTTATTAAATTATGTTTGTTTCATTCCCTTATAAAGAATGCCTAGACCATTACTCAAGCTCTTATACCTCTTGTGTCAGCCCTTCACCCTCATAGACAGTAAACTCTTGCAAGTAGGACCCTTTTTCCTATTGTTTCATATGACAATGTTATTACTCTGTAATATCTTATTTAGTTGTACCCCATAATCTGTAAAGTGCTAGGGAATTTGATTGCACTGAATAAATAAAGATTATTCAATTAAATAATAGATACAGACACTGTGAATATGCTAATCTTCATATGTTTGTTATCCATTGCCTACTTCTTTTCAAAATCAACTTTTAAATTATGCAAATGACCTGAGGGGCTACTCTTGCCCCTATGTAATCTGGCTTTGCAGACTGTTACACTGTCTCACCCTCCCCCTGCCCTCTCATCATGTGTGCAATGAGCAGGAACTACTGAGTACTGGTGGATACTATAGCAGAAATCTCTGCCAGATCCAACCTGGTCTTAGGTGTGACCTGGCATAGATTGTGTGAGTATCTTAGCCTCTTTATGGATATGGAGATATGGAAGCCAGAGCGCTGGTGGAGGAAGTGGGGATTTTTCAGACTGGTGTTTTGTTATGTTTGTTTTTTTATCTCCCAAAATGTATTAGTGTATATAGAAACAGGTTACATACATTCCAAAAAAAAGCTTACACAGACTTACTTTGTACAAAATTCATCACATACCAAAATGTTATCCGATTATTTGACTGCTCCACATCATGCAAGAAGAAATCAATGTATGGCTTTCTCCGTGACAACTGCAAATCGGAACCATGGTGACAGACAATGGAAGGAACATGTTGTCTGTGCTGCACCTATGAGGGATGGTCCATGCGCCCTGCATGGCGCATGTGTTCAATCTGGTTGTCAACAGGTTCCTGAAGCCTTCAACCCATCTGCATGACATTGAAAAATGGGCAGGAAACTTTGCATGCACTTCAGCCATTCTTATAAAGCCTAGCACACCCTTCTCGCGTTGCAGCATCAGAATGGCATACCCCAACATAGTCTGATTTGCGATGATTCCACCCATTGCCTCCCAATACCAGCCTCCATATGTTAAACCGCTGGTATGAACAGAGGAAAGCAAATAATGATTTTTTGATGATGCAAGCGGACAGAAGTATTTCCCTGTGTAACTTTGATGTCAGCCACTGGCAGTTCATGCGTGACACCTGCCATTTGCTCAGGCTCTTTGAACAGGCCTCGTTATTTGTCAGTCGCCAGGATTACGGGATGAGAAAAGAGGAGTGAAAAGATAGATTTTAGAGGTAAAAGATTATAGGTTGTGGGTTGTAGTTTGCTGCAGTTCAAACAATGTTAGTTGGACCTTAGGATAGGAGGATAACGTAAACAGTAGTGCTGAAATAATATCAGTAAATGATAAAAGTTTGGCGGTATATTTTGTGGATAACACAGCAGGGTGGCGACAAAGTTAAAAAGTTTGATGTAGAAGACGTTAAAAAAATCCAAAATTTTGACGGACACAGCTCGTTTGCTAAGGGGACGATGTATGGAGGTAGCTATGTGGACGACGTGTGGAGGCAGCAATGGAGACGACGTGTGGAGGCAGCAATGGAGACGACGTGTGGAGGCAGCAATGGAGACGATTAAATTTGGATAGTGCCTGTATGTGGCAGTCCAAAAAAGTCTTCAAAACAGGGGACCAGGTAGGCGGCCCTCCAGAAAAATTAAATACATACAGTACTATAGTTAGAGCCAGTTGGCCCTGGCAAAAAAGAGGAGGAGAATGAGGAGGAGGAGTGCATACATGAGAATTATTCAGGTTGAGCTGCTTTCACCTGGTGGAGAATGGAAATCATGAGAAATTCAGGCTTGATTCATCTTGATAAGCGTCAGCCTGTCAGTGCTGTCAGTTGTCAGGCGTGTACGCTTATCGGTGATGCTGATAAGGCAGGCGAGAACCTCCAAGGCGTACAGCGCCAGTTCAGGTCAGATGTCCAGCTTTGAAACCCAGTAGTTGTCGGGAGCTGTATGATCATTTAGGACGATGGTATGGTCAGCTACGTACTCCCTCACAAAAAAAAAAAAAAAAAAAAAAAAAAAAAAAAAAATGAGGGGACAGGTGACAGTGTCTTGCTGGGGTGACATAAAGCTGGCAAAAGCCTTGTAAAGCGTACCCTTGCCAGTGCTGGACAAGCTGCCTGCTCGCCTACTCTCCCTCGCTACTTGTCCCGCAGAACTACGCACTCTGCCGCTAGCGCTGTCAGAAGGGAAATACTGTTTCAGCTTGTGCACCAGGGCCTGCTGGTATTCATGCATTCTCACGCTCCTTTCCTCTACAGGGATGAGAGTGGAAAGATTTTGCTTGTACCTTGGGTTCAGGAGAGTGAATACTCAGTAATCGGTACTGGAATAAATTCTTTGAACGCGAGGGTCACGGGATAGGCAGCCTAGCATGAAATCTGCTAATTCGCAAGAATTCACTCCCCTCACTGGCCTGACTCTCCATTTCCTCCTACTCCAACTCCCTTTCTTCTGCCCATACATGCTGAACAGTTAATAAGGACTGAGCAATGGTCCCCTCTTCTGTCTCGCCAACATTCTCCTCCTCTTCCTCCTCCACCTCCTCCGATATGCGTTGAAAACAACCGGAGGGTGCTTTGGGCTTGATAGCCAAGCACCCTCCGTCTATTCCTCCCCCGTCTCTTGTGAGGAGCGCAAAGTTTCCGACTTCATGCTGACAGAGAGTTTTTCAACAGGCCAAGCACGCGGGATTGTAAGGCTGAGATGGCGCAGCCGCACTGACTCTTGTGTTGACTCCTCGAAGTTACTCACCACCTGAACAGTTCAGACATCCACGTCTACTCCTCATTGTAGACTTGAGGAAGCTGACTGACCTGACTACCAGTTCTGGTGGAAGTTGACATCTGGCAGTCTACAATCGTTTTTGCGCTGCTGGTAAACTCTGGATAACATGGTTAATGTGGAATTCCACCTCGTGGGCACGTCGCACAAACAGTCGGTGAGTAGGCAGTTTGAGGTGGCGCTGCGCTGCCCTGAGAGTGGCAGCATCTGTGCTGGACTTTCTTAATGCGCACAGATGCGACGCACCTTCGTGAGTAAATCAACAAATTGGGTATGTCTTCAGGAACCCGTGAACTATCAGATTTAACACATGGGCCAGGCATGGCACCTGTATCAGCTGTCGAGTTGCAGAGCCGCACCCAGGTTACGGCCGTTGTCACACACACCATGCCTGGCTTCAGCTTCAGCGGTGCTAGCCACGGATCAGTCTGCGCCGTGATGCCCTGTAATGGCTCTTGGGCGGTGTGCCTTTATCGCCTAGGCTCAGCAGTTTGAGCAATCCCTGCTGTTGCTTAGTGACGGCACTGCTGCTGTGCCTAGAGCTACCGACTGTTGGTGCCATGCCCACGGATGGTAATTCGGAGGAGGAGGGCATAGTAGGCCTGAGAGACCTGGACCGAGGTAGGCCCCACAATCCTCGGTGTCGGCAGTATATGACCGGCCCCAGGTCAGACTCGTCCCAGCCTCCACCAAGTTACCCAATGTACCGTCACGATACATAGTGGCCTTGCCCGGCAGCACTCGTCCACGTGTCCGTGGTCAGGTGGACCTTGTCAGAAACATGCGTTGGTCAGGGCACGGATGATGTTGTCTGACACTTGCTGGTGCAGGGCTGGGACGGCACATCGGAAAATAGTGGCAGCTGGGGACTGAATACCGAGGGCGGCCACTGCCATGAGGTTCCCAAGAGGCCTTGTTCTCTACACCTACAGAGGACAGCATCTCCAGGCTGAGTAATTTGGAGTTGTGGACATTGAGGGCTTTGGCGTTTGGTTACATGGAACTGTATTTCCTCTTGCGCTCCAGGGTCTGGGGTATAGCTATGAATGCTGTGCATGAACATTGGTGGACGCTGTGGAGGATCGTGGAGGCAAAGGTGTGGTTTTCGCGCAGGAGGTGTTTGTGCCGGGTCCTGGCAGGGGCTGACTAGCAGAGGCAGCAAATAACACAGGGAAGGATCAGTGGTGTTGCCGCTGAGGTGAACCCTTGTTCATTGATGGGGTGTTTAGCATTCATATCCCTGCGCATACTGGTGATGGTTTACCTAGTATGGTGTAACCCCTGCTGATCCTGGTGTGGCACAGGTTCCATACCACAGTCCGTTGGTCATCCGCTGTTTCCAGACTTCCAGACTTCAGAAAATCTAGCCCTCACTTGGGTAACATGCGAGCACTCCACTGCGTGGAAGACTGACTAGTGGATAAATGGCATCACCTGTTAGCACTGTTTTCTGGCCTCAACGTGCTCTACCCGAGTCCTAGTAACTGAAACATGAGCTAGGGAGTGTAGCTCTGCGGCGTTCCCCTGCTCCCTCATCAGCAGGTGGTGTGTCATCCCGCCCAGGACCACGTCTCTGACCCTACAGTAATTGGATGCCCTCGTCCTCTACCCCCTTACCCTCGGGTTCAACATTTCAAAATTAAGGTCTATTATATAGACAAAACAGAAATATAAACTGTAAATTTTGTTTTGTTTTTCTTTCATTTTTTATTTATTTTTTTGTGTTAGAACAAAACGTGCAGAAGAAATCAGACCGCAACCACAAAAGATGATTGCTATGGCTAGTTCTACCTACACTGACAGCACACAAAGGAGGAATGTGTCACTTTCACAACTGTTGAAAACGCTAATGTAGCCCAACAAGGGCTGTTGGGTTTCTTGGAGAATCACTCCTGCCTAACTGTAACTCTACTAGAACACCCTAACGCCCTGAACACCTGATCAGGCCAGCCACCACTGCTATCGACCTGTAAGTGTACTACGTGATGCTGGGTGTACTGCAGAGTCTCCTGGCTTGTGATGGCTCTGTTTCTGGCCACCAAAATCTAAATGCTGGGAGATGACATTTTCGCGAGCGGGCAAATCCTCGTCCAAGCACCGAGCAGTTGCGAGTATGCTATGCTCGAACGAGCATCAAGCTTGACGAGTATGTTCGCTCATCTCTAAAAGTCTAATATAGATGGTAGGACACCTTGGCCAGTAAGGCCTAAAGCTAGACCCCTCCAGCTGTCCCTGTCTAATTGCCCCCCTACATTAAGCAATAGGTACACAAGGGACGATATTCCCGTGCCAAATTAAACCCATAACGCATCCCGAATCCTAACACCTGTATCCACCTTAGGTATAAATGTTATTCATTTGAATGTCCTTATCTGCACCATGGTGCAAAGGTAGGCCTGTTGTGAAAAGACACCTACATCATTTTATAACAAGTGCATATTAAACCACCACAAGGTGAACAATAAACCATTGCTGCGTTGTTCGGTGCTACTTTTTGGAACTTTTTTACACCAATCGGGTAATAGTCCATTTTTTCTACTTGCCTATCTCTGCACTTTTGGTGAGAGCGGCCAATTCTCTATGAGCTGCGGAGTTTTTATCTTGTGAGTCAGTGCTCAGTGAGCACGAAGCGGGACCCCATTAGAAGCTAGAACCAAGAAATCTTTCCATATAAAAGTGCACTGAGATTCCCTCGGGTCATCACTTGTCGATTAAAGATTTACGCTCACATGTATGTCTGCTCCTTGCATGCAACTCTGTGATCCTAAGACCACTACAGTCACTTACTATAGTGTCACCTAAAACACGTGCTCCTAAATATATAATATACAGGCGGTCCCCTACTTCAGAACACTCGACTTACATACGACCCCTATTACAAACGACCACTGGATTGGTAATTTATTGTACATTAGTCCTAGTTACAATAATCAGCTCTAACGTTATAAGAGATGTCTGTAATGAAGCTTTTCATGTTAATCCGATTCTTATGACAACCCAACATTTTAAACTCCATTGTCACAGAGACCAAAAAGTTCTGGCTGGGATTACAATGATAAAATATACAGTTCCGACTTACATACAATTCAACTTAAGAAAAATCTACAGACCCTATCTTGTATGTAACCCGGGACTGCCTGTATGCCCCTCACAATCACAAGTGACCACACTGTGCTCTTGGATAATTGTGTGTGCTAAATTAATAATATTACATTACCACTTATAATTTACTATAACTCACTCTACCCACTACATTAGATTAATACAATCTAAATGAATAATAATCTATACTGTGAATAGAATTATATTGGTACATTGTAATAGATCATGTGTTATATCCACATATACTGCCGTACAATAGCATTGGCAGCGTATGGTAGGAACCAATCCAGGGGTATTAAAAATACTAAAAAAAAAAAAAATATAAAAAAGCTGAATATTAAAACTGGCACCCTTTCCTAAAACTGAAATAAAAATAACAGTAAAAATCATAAACATGTAAGGTACATCTAAAATGTCTATCTATTAAAATAATTAACAGGTTATTCTCACTGTTGAACCCAGTAATGCAAAATAGCGCCCAAATGTTCAAAACGGCACTTTTTTGCCATTTTGAAACATGTAATATTTAATAACAAGTGATCAAGCCTGCAGACTTTAAAAGGTAGCAAAAAAACATCAGCTCATCCACAAAAATTCTTTATCTTACACAGTCCTTACACCTAAGTATGAAAAGGTTATTTTTCACCAATTTAGCTGCATTGGAAATTTTTTTCCGTTTCCCAGTACCTGGCATGGAACATAAATACTGTCACATGAAGTGCACCGCAGAAAAAAAGACCTCACATAGCTCCGTACATGAAAATAAAAAGTTACCGAAAAATAGAAACGCAAAAACTAAAAAGGCTGCGACAGGAAAGGGTTAATAACAATAGATCTAGAGCACCCTAATAATGTACCCACAATAAGAATAAAGCTCCCTTTAAATAGTTTTTGAATAATAGCCCCCCAGGCCTCTTAATAACATCTAATGTAGTTTTAATTTAAATTGCTGCACATAATTATTATTATTTACTACTCCGCTGCTGCTGTCCTTCTCTATGCTCTTACCCTCTCCTGCAGTTCCCATGTTTAGCTGTGCTGGGTGGCGCCGTCCGCTCCCATGTAACCGAAACGCACACATGTACGTGCTGGCACTCGTCAACACAGGTCACGCAAGCATATCAATTGTGGCAACCTTTTAGCAGAGCGTAACCTATTGATGCGAGGTGCGGTGCTCTGCGCTGGCGTCGGTTGTGTTAATAGTACCACCCCAATATTTGTAAGATGCGCATACTATTGATTACATTTTGTAGGAGTGCGAGGAGGGGGTGGAGGAGACCCCTGAGTATATAAAGTGAGCAGGGGATCAAAGGGCACTATAGATACATACATCTAGTAGGTTAATTCTCTGACTTTTACAGCAAAACCTCTATAATATTATACAGTGGGGCCATATTTACTAAGATTGTCAAACTGCATTAAAGTGCTCTGCCCATGTATAATGCTGGCTGCGACAGATACCATGAATCTGTCGCTTCCCTGTACTGGCTCAACAGTAACATAGGGCTTGGACAACTTTGCATGTTATCCCCGTCCGTCTGTTTTGAGGGGCGGTAGGCCCCCTAATTTGTGGTGATTTGGCACACTATAAAAGCATTTTATAGTGAAGAAGGGGCAAACCTAGTATATTAACTTACAAACCTTCTACATTCAACTTAATGGCGCACTTTAACTGACAATTTGGACAGTTCACTAAAAAGGCATGGTGAGTCTATAAGATTGTGTGCCAGAAATCTTTAATCTGGCACTTATAATTCCAATTAATTAAATACAGCAATGGGTCTGAATCAGTCGGGCTGGCTGACGCGCCCCCTAATTTGTGACACATGGAAGCCAGTGCAACTGTGCCAACAAAGGGTTGTGTGCGACACATCTCAGCGCAAACACTCATAAATACCAGTGCAAGCCGTTTTAGCCATAAGAATGGGCACAATCTGACAAAAGAGCACTGTCCGTCCTAAAATGCACTGACTTGGAATTTTGGAGAGCAAAAGGTTTGGGAAGTTAAATGGCTGTCAATCATCACAAGCCACAATCCCTTACAGCTGTCATTGAACTTTAATTAAATGTTATTGAGTGTTGCCATTGACCTCTTTATGTGCACAGGGTTAATATAGGTAACTTTCTGATTTAAGGACAAACTTGTCTATTCCCTTCCCCAACCAATAATGCAGCTGTTTTTTTCACACATTTAGGCAAAAATGGCCACAACTGTGGAGTCTAATATCAAGAGTCCTTTATAAGCATTCCACATGTTGCTACAGCTGTTTGTCTGACCAACTTTATGAAATATTACTGTGTATGAATGAAATATTGTCCATACTGAACTTGTCCAAAAGTACTTAGAAGATCTCTATTGTTTCATTTTAAAGTGTCTTTTAATATCGCAGTGACTCCCAATCACTTTTGTACTTCATTCAATTTTTTTTTAGTAGAAACAGTATTTTATAATAAATACTGTTGCAAGACTAAACGTATTACTGTAGTATCTCTACAGTATAAAGGTTTGGATAGACTAGAAAACATATGTAAAATTGAGCATAGAACTCTGTAGATGGTTTTTAATACTAACAGTAATTCTGCAATATATGGCACACGAAGTCTCCGCTCCAATGTGAAAGTGTTGTACTGTAGCCATGTTTTTTATAAAGCTCTGCAAAGAAACAAGAAAAGTACATTAGCCCACATTTAAATCAAAACTAGTGCAATCTGTACTATGTGCAGTTTTGCCTGTGGAGTGTGCCAAATTAATCATAACTATAGCACAGTTTTCATTTCTATTTGTTTGGTGCACTAACAAAATGTTGCAACACTCAGTATGTAAATGTGGCGCAAAACTCTGACTAAGCAGTAACTCACCCCCCCTTTTAGTGTACTTTTTTGTTTGTCGGACACAATAAATGCATTGTGTACAAGCAGTTTCCACGTTCTTTCTAGTGCAAATTCAGATGGAAAACTGGTACAAACAACAAATAAATGTCGGACGATATGTATTGATGGCAAAACATTGGTAAATGAGACATTTATAAGGGAATCTACAATGTACAAACACTTGAGTGGACAGTACATACTGTAGAGAACTTTCCAGTTTGTATTTACACATACACATAAGAAATAACAAGAGCTCATTGGGGGAACTTTTTTTTTTTTTTTTTTTTTTTTTTTTTTTTGGTAGCTCAATTTGGATCCCAGCAACTCTCCTGCACCTCTCAGTTCCAAACACTTTCTTTTGCCAGTTTTTGGCACACAATTAACCAGCTAAAGCTGGAGTATGAAGCCAAAGCAGAGTCCTAGTCATGGTAACAAGGCTCTGCGTGAGATGAACACACGTAGGTTTTTTCCTTATGTCCTACGTCGTTTGTGCACTATTTATGGATATTCAATAAAGGAACGTGGGATTTTATCTTTGAATGCTCCGACCCTCTGTACACTCTTTGGATTTAGTCCATGGGATCCTGGGGTGGTGGCGCAGGTCTGCTGCATCTTCTGCTGCTGGTGACAGCTGCCCTCCTCTGCTGCTCAATAGGGATTCCACACTTAAGCGCTACCCCCCTTCAAATCTCCCCAGCAGCCGTGGTAGTAGAACATGAGTGATGACTGCCAGGAATCCCCTGGTCAGAACTGACAGAGGGATGGACAATGGTGCATATAGGCAGCAGCCAACTTTCTGCAGAGTATTTCTTTACTATGCCAGTTTTTCCTCCCTCAGCAGCTGGAAAACGCACACCATTTTTGACTGGCAGCGAGGGTCCAAGAGGGTTGGAGAGCCAAAATGTCATCCCTTTGCCAGATGTGACCATTCGGCTGCAATATTTAGGCAAAGCGGCATGCTGCGGGCGATCTGATTAAAGTGACTTGAGGACTCCCGGCTTCCATCTCCACTGTATACTGTCACGGTGCTTCTGGATCATCTTCTTGTCTCTACCTCCTCCGGATGCTCCTGATCCTCCTCTCCTGTCACTTGAGTAAAAAACCACTAATTTCACTGACTCTGGCTTGTGCTTCAATGTCGTCCTCATCCTCTTCCTCCAGTTCAGCCCCACCAGATTCATGTGGCCATGAGTTGTAGTCTCTCTCTCTTCAGTGCCCTGACCAGACAGATTTTGCAGCTCTGTTCAAAGACATGAGCAGCGGATGGCGTTATTCATCCCACAATCCTGGTGACTGACTAATAACGAGGCCTGTTCAAAGGACCTGAGCAAATGGGAGGTGCCACGCATGAGCTGCTAGTGGCTGACATCAAAGTTACACAGGGTAAGTACTACTGTCAGCTTGCATCATCAAAAATCATTAAAGGCTTTTCTCTCTGTTCATACAGATGGTCTAACATATGAGGTTGGAATTCCAACGTGTGGAAACATCGCATATCAGCCTATGCTGGTGGAGGCTGTTCTGTCACTGCAACTCGAGGAGGTGTGCTTGACCTGTAAGAATGGCTGAAGTGCCTGCACAGTTTCATGGCCATTTTTAGAATGTCTTGCGATGGGAGGAACCTGTTTTATTACCAGATTGAAACGTGCAACATGCAGGGTGCATTGACCATCCTCTCAGTGGTAGCGCGGACACCATGTTTCTCCCGTTGCCTCCCATTGCAGTTGTCACAGAGAAAGCACACATTGATTCTTGTTGCATGACAGGAGCAGTTTCTCTCCCGTGTGAACTTTGTTTGCCCAGCGCACTAGGTGTAGAACTGCGTGACATTGCTGTGCCCTGCTCATGTGTAGTTATGGAGCAGCACTTGTGGAGGCTGAGGTGGTGGTGGAGGAGGAGGAGCGGACATTGGGCCGGAGCAGAAGTTTTTGACAGCTTGGAGGGAAAGCGCCATCTCCTGGGCTTCAAAGCACATTCACCCGTGGGCCGTAAAGGACATATTGGCCCTGACCATAGCTAGTGCTCCAACATGTCCTGCTGCGTGCCCTGGAAGAAACCGATCGCTTAAGGACTGGCCCACCTTCTGTCTACATATTTGTGAAGGGCTGCACTGCCTTTTTGGAAAGAAATTTCGGTTGAACTCTCCACCTCAGTTTGGCACAAAGCCTCGTTCTGTGGAAATCCACATCCACGACCCGTAAAGGTAGGATTTTTGTGTTAGAACAAAACGTGCAGAAGAAATCAGACCGCAACCACAAAAGATGATTGCTATGGCTAGTTTCTAACCTACACTGACAGCACACAAAAGGAGGAATGTGTCACTTTCACAACTGTTGAAAAACGCTAATGTAGCCCTAACAAGGGCTGTTGGGTTCTTGGAGAATCACTCCTGCCTAACTGTAATCTACTAGAACACCCTAACGCCCTGAACACCTGATCAGGCCAGCCAACCACTGCTATCGACCTGTAAGTGTACTACGTGATGCTGGGTGTACTGCAGAGTCTCCTGGCTTGTGATTGGCTCTGTTTCTGGCCACCAAAAATCTAAATGCTGGGAGATGACATTTTCTCGAGCGGGCAAAATACTCGTCCAAGCACCGAGCAGTTGCGAGTATGCTAATGCTCGAACGAGCATCAAGCTTGAACGAGTATGTTCGCTCATCTCTAAAAGTCTAATATAGAATGGTAGGACAACCTTGGACAGTAAGGCCTAAAGCTAGACCCCTCCAGCTGTCCCTGTCTAATTGCCCACCCTACATTAAGCAATAGGTAACAAGGGATCGATATTCCCTGTGCCAAATTAAAAGCCCATAACGCATCCCGAATCCTGACACCTGTATCCACCTTAGGGTAAATGTTATTCATTTGAATGTCCTTATCTGCACCATGGTTGCAAAGGTAGGCCTGTTGTGAAAAGACACCTACAGTCATTTTTATAACAAAGTGCATATTAACCACCACAAGGTGAACAATAAACCAATTGCTGCGTTGTTCGGTGCTACTTTTTGGAACTTTTTTTACACCAATCGGGTAATAGTCCATTTTTCTACTTGCCTTATCTCTGCACTTTTGTTGGAGAGCGGCCAATTCTCTATGAGCTGCGGAGGTTTTATCTTGTGAGTCAGTGCTCAGTGAGCACGAAGCGGGACCTCATTAGGAAGCTAGAACCAAGAAATCTTTCCATATAAAAGTGCACTGAGATTCTCCGGGTCATCACTTGTCGATTAAAGAATTTACGCTCACATGTAGTCTGCTCCTTGCAGCAACTCTGTGATCCTAAAGACACTACAGTCACTTACTATAGTGTCACCTAAATAACACTGTGCTCCTAAATAATATAATATACAGGCGGTCCCCTACTTCAGAACACTCGACTTACATACGACCCCTAGTTACAAACGGACCACTGGATATTGGTAATTTATTGTACATTAGTCCTAGGTTACAATAATCAGCTCTAACAGTTATCAGAGATGTCTGTAATGAAGCTTTCATGTTAATCCTGATTCTTATGACAACCCAACATTTTTAAACTCCAATTGTCACAGAGACCAAAAAAGTTCTGGCTGGGATTACAATGATAAAATATACAGTTCCGACTTACATACAAATTCAACTTAAGAACAAATCTACAGACCCTATCTTGTATGTAACCCGGGGACTGCCTGTATACCCCTCACATCACAAGTGACCACACTGTGCTCTTGGATAAATTGTGTGTGCTAAATTAATAATATTTACATTACCACTTATAATTTACTATAAAACCTACATCTACCCACTACATTAGATTAACTACAATCTAAATGAATAAATAATCTATACTGTGAATACAGAATTATATTGGTACATTGTAATAGATCATGTGTTATATCCACATATACTGCCGTACAATAGCATTGCAGCGTATGGTAGGACCAATCCAGGGGTATTAAAAATACTAAAAAAAAAAAAAAAAAAATTATAAAAAAAGCTGAATATTAAACTGGCACCCTTTCCCTAAAACTGAAATAAAAATAAACAGTAAAAATCATAAACATGTAAGGTACATCTAAAAATGTCCTATCTATTAAAATATAATAACGGTTATTCTCAGTGTTGAACCCAGTAATGCAAAATAGCGCCCAAATGTTCAAAACGGCACTTTTTTGCCATTTTGAAACATGTAAATATTTAATAACAAGTGATCAAAGGCCTTGCAGACTTTAAAAAGGTAGCAAAGGAAACATCAGCTCATCCCACAAAAATTCTTTATCTTTACACAGTCCTGTACACCTAAGTATGAAAAGGTTATTTTTCACCAATTTAGCTGCATTTGGAAATTTTTTTTCCGTTTCCCAGTACCTGGCATGGAACATTAAATACTGTCACTATGAAGTGCAACGCAGAAAAAAAAGACCTCACATAGCTCCGTACATGGAAAAATAAAAAGTTACCGAAAAATAGAAACGCAAAAACTAAAAAGGGCTGCGACAGGAAAGGGGTTAATAACAATAGATCTAGAGCCAACCTAATAATAGTACCCCACAATAAGAATAAAGTGCTCCCTTTAAATAGTTTTTGAATAATAAGCCCCCCAGGCCTCTTAATAACAATCTAATGTAGTTTTAATTATAAATTGCTGCACAATAAGTTATTATTATTTAATACTTCACTCTGCTGCTGTCCTTCTCTATGCTCTTACCCTCTCCTGCAGTTCCCATGTTTAGCTGGTGGCTGTGGCGCCGTCCGCTCCCATGTACCGAAACGCAACACATAGTACGTGCTGGCACTCGTCAACACAGGTCACGCAAGCATATCAATTGTGCAACCTGTGTAGCAGAGCGTAACCTATTGATGCAGAGGTGGCGGTGCTGCGCTGCGTCTGTGTGTTAATAGTACCCGCAATATTTGTAAGATGCGCATACTATTGATTACATTTTGTAGGAAGTGCGAGGAGGGGGTGGAGGAGACGCCCCTGAGTATATAAAGTGAGCAGGGGATCAAAGGGCACTATAGATACATACATCTAGTAGGTTAATTCTCTGACTTTTACAGCAAACCTCTATAATATTATACAGTGGGGCATATTTACTAAGATTGTCAAACTGCATTAAAGTGCTCTGCCCTTGTATAATGCTGGCTGCGACAGATATCATGAATCTGTCGCTTCCCTGTACTGGCTCAACAGTAACATAGGGCTTGGGACAAACTTTGCATGTTAAATCCGCCGTACGGTCTGTTTGAGGGGCGGTAGGCCCCCTAATTTGTGGTGATTTGGCAGCACTATAAAAGCATTATTATAGTGAAGAAGGGGCAAACCTAGTATATTAACTTGACAAACCTTCTACATTCAACTTAATGGCGCACGTTAACTGACAAATTTGGACAGTTCACTAAAAAGGCATTGTGAGTCTATAAGATTGTGTGCCAGAAATCTTTAATCTGGCACTTATAATTCCAAAGTTAAATACAGCAATGGGTCTGAATCAGTCGGGCTGGCTGACGCGCCCCCTAATTTGTGACACATGGAAGCCAGTGCAACTGTGCCACAAAAGGGTTGTGTGCGACACAATCTCAGCGCAAACACTTCATAAATACCAGTGCAAGCCGTTTTAGCCATTAAGAATGGGCACAATCTGACAAAAGAGCACTGTCCGTCCTAAAATGCACTGAGCTTGGAATTTTGGAGCAAAAGGTTTGGGAAGTTAAATGGCTGTCAATCATCACAGAGCCACAATCCTTACAGCTGTCATTGAACCTTTAATTAAATGTTATTGAGTGTTGCCATTGACCTCTTTATGTGCACAGGGTTAATATAAGGTAACTTTCTGGATTTAAGGACAAACTTGTCTATTCCCTTCCCCAACCAAATAATGCAGCTGTTTTTTTCACACATTTAGGCAAAAATGCCCAACTGGTGAGTCTATATCAAAGAGTCCTTTATAAGCATTCCACATGTTGCTACAGCTGTTTTGTCTGACCAACTTTATGAAATATTACTGTGTATGAATGAAATATTGTACCATACTGAACTGTGTCCAAAAGTACTTAGAAGATCTTCTATTGTTTCATTTTTAAGTGTCTTTTAATATCGCATGACTCCCAATCACATTTTGTACTTCAATTCAATTTTTTTTAGTAGAAACAGTATTTTATAATAAATACCTGTGCAAGACTAAAACGTATTACTGTAGAGTATCTCTACAGTATAAAGGTTTGGATAGACTAGAAAACAATATGTAAAATTGAGCATAGAACTCTGTAGATGGTTTATAATACTAACAAGTAATTCTGCAATATATGGCACACGAAGTCTCCGCTCCAATGTGAAAGTGTTGTACTGTAGCCATGTTTTTAGTAAAGCTCTGCAAAGAAACAAGAAAAGTACATTAGCCCACATTTATCAAAACTAGTGCAATCTGTACTATGTGCAGTTTGCCTGTGGAGTGTGCCAAATTAATCATAACTATATCACAGTTTTCATTGCTATTTGTTTTGGTGCACTACAAAATTGTTGCACACATCAGTATGTAAATGTGGCGCAAACTCTGACTAAGCAGTAACTCACCCCTTTTAGTGTACTTTTTTTTGTGTTGTCGGACACAATAAATGCATGTGTACAAGCAGTTTCCACGTTCTTTCTAGTGCAAATTCAGATGGAAAACTGGTACAAACACAAATAAATGTCGGACGATATGTATTGAATGGCAAAACAATTGGTAAATGAGACATTTATAAGGGAATCTACAATGTACAAACACTTGAGTGGACAGTACATACTGTAGAACTTTCCAGTTATGTATTTACACATACACATAAGAAATAACAAGAGCTCATTGGGGGACATTTTTTTTTTTTTTTTGGTAGCTCAATTTGGATCCCAGCAACTCTCCTGCACCTCTCAGTTCCAAACACTTTTCTTTTGCACAGTTTTGGGCACACAATTATACCAGCTAAAAGCTGGAGTATGAAGCTCAAAGCAGAGTCCTAGTCATGGTATACAAGGCTCTGCGTTGAGATGAAACACGTAGGTTTTTTCCTTATGTACCTACGTCGTTTGTGCACTATTTTAATGGATATTCAATAAAGGAACGTTGGATTTTATCTTTGAAGTGCTCCGACCCTCTGTACACTTCTTTGGATTTAGTCCATGGGATCCTGGGGTGGTGGCGCAGGGTCTGCTGCATCTTCTGCTGCTGGTGACAGCTGCCCTCCTCTGCTGCTCAATAAGGATTCCACACTTAAGCTGCTACCCCCCTTCAAATCTCCCCACAGCATCCGTGGTAGTAGAACATGAGTGATGACTGCCAGGAATCCCCTGGTCAGAACTGACAGAGGATGGACAATGGTGCATATAGGCAGCAGCCAACTTTCTGCAGAGTATTTCTATATACTATGCCAGTTTTTCCTCCCTCTCAGCAGCTGGAAAAAACGCACCCATTTTTGACTGGCAGCGAGGGTCCAAGAGGGTGGAGAGCCAAAAGTCATCCCTTTGCCAGATGTTGACCATTCGGCTGTCAATAGTTAGGCAAAGCGGCATGCTGCGGGCGATCTGATTAAGTGACTTTGAGGGACTCCCGGCTTCCATCTCCACTGTATACTGTCACGGTGCTTCTGGATCATCTTCCTTGTCTTCTACCTCCTCCGGATGCTCCTGATCCTCCTCTCCTGTCACTTGAGTAGAAAAACCACTAATTTCACTGACTCTGCTTGTGCTTCAATGTCGTCCTCATCCTCTTCCTCCAGTTCAGCCCCACCAGATTCATGTGGCCATGAGTTGTAGTCTCTACTTCTTCAGTGCCCTGACCAGACAGATTTTGCAGCATCTGTTCAAAGGACATGAAGCAGCGGAATGGCGTTATTCATCCCACAATCCTGGTGACTGACTAATAACGAGGCCTGTTCAAAGGACCTGAGCAAATGGGAGGTGCCACGCATGAGCTGCTAGTGGCTGACATCAAAGTTACACAGGGTAGTACTACTGTCAGCTTGCATCATCAAAAAATCATTAAAGGCTTTTCTCTGTTCATACAGATGGTCTAACATATGGAGGTTGGAATTCCAACGGGTGGAAACATCGCATATCAGCCTATGCTGGTGGAGGCTGTTCTGTCACTGCAACTCGAGGAGGGTGTGCTTGACCTTGTAAGAATGGCTGAAGTGCATGCACAGTTTCATGGCCATTTTTAGAATGTCTTGCAGATGGGAGGAACCTGTTTATTACCAGATTGAACACGTGCAACATGCAGGGTGCATGGACCATCCCTCCTCAGTGTAGCGCGGACACCATGTTTCTCCCGTTGCCTGTCACCATTTGCAGTTGTCACAGAGAAAGCCACACATTGATTTCTTGTTGCATGACACGGAGCAGTTTCTCCCCTGTGTGACTTTGTTTGCCCAGGCGAACTAGGTGTAGAACTGCGTGACATTGCTGTGCCCTGCTCATGTGGTATGATGGAGCAGCACTTGTGGAGGCTGAGGTGGTGGTGGAGGAGGAGGAGGCGGACATTGGAGCAGGAGCAGAAGTTTTTGACAGCTTGGAGGAGAAAGCGCCATCTCCTGGGCTTCAAGCACATTCACCCAGTGGGCCGTAAAGGACATATACTGGCCCTGACCATAGCTAGTGCTCCACATGTCCGTGCTGGCGTGCACCTTGGAAGAAACCGATCAGCTTAAGGACTGGCCCACCTTCTGTTCTACATATTTGTGAAGGGCTGGCACTGCCTTTTTGGAAAAGAAATTTCGGTTTGGAACTCTCCACCTCAGTTTGGCACAAGCCATTAGTTCTGTGGAGAGTCCACAGTCCACGACCGGGAAAGGGAGGGACTGCATTACCAACAACTTGGACAAGACCACGGTCAGCTTCTATACCTTAGGTTGGCTGGACGCATACAGTTGTCTCTTTGTTACCGCCTCGCTCAACGATTGCTGCCACCATACGTAGCGAGGAGCAGGAGCATCTGGACCGGGAGATGATGTCAAAGACAAACGGCTCCCTTTAGCCGAGATTCTGGAGCCTTGATTGGCAGAAACGGCAGGCATACCACTAGGTGCTTCTGCTGTTGCTGCGCCGGCAGGACAGGCCACATCTGAGACCTGTTTCTCCCAGGCCATTGGATGGTGACACTGCATGTGTTGATGCAGGGCCTTGGTGCCAACTTTGGCTCCCTGGCCACACTTCACGCATGCTTGGCTCCTCTGGTGTCTTCACTAAAAACTGCCACACCGCTGAGATGGTGATTTTACTGAGTGACTACTACTGTCCCTGCCTCGCTGAGCCCCTGTGCCACTGCTTACTTGGACCTGCGGAGTTGGACGTGTACCCCGCAGATGTTTGGATCCTATGCTCACACTGCTTACTCACAGCCACAGTAGCAACTTGCTGCGATGCCTGACGTGCAAGCTGACACTTTCTTTGCCCGACGATGATGAATCTCTTGCTACAACTGGCTCCCAAGTGCGATCGCCTACATCATCGTCAATTTGCATTTCCCTGTCACTGCTATTCTTCTCAACGGTGTCGGTATGCACAGCCTGTCTACTACATAAAGTTGAGGATGTCTGCCCCATTTCTTCACTGGCAAGCAGTTGCTGACTGTACTTAACCCCTACGGGACTCAGCCTCTTTTGGCCTTAAGGACGCGGCCCCATTCTTCAAATCTGACCTGTGTCACTATAAGTGGTTATAGTTTTGGAACGCTATGAGATATCCAGGGGATTTTGACATTGTTTTCTCGTGACACATTGTACTTCAAATTAGTTTAAAAATTTGGATGATATCTTTTGTGTTTAGTTATGAAAAAAAACTAAATTTGGCAAAAATTTGGAAAAATTCTTTATTTTCAACGTTCTAAATTCTCTACTTTTGATGCAGATAGTCATAGCTCCCAAATAAATTCATAACTTACATTTCCCAAATGTCTGCTTTATGTTGGCATGGTTTTTTAAGATTCCACATATTTTACTAGAATGTTATGAGGCTCAGAATTTAGGTATCATTTTTCACATTTTTTGTAAAATCACCAAAACCTGTATTTAGATGGACCTGCTCAACTTCTAATTGACACTGAGAGGCCTAAATAATAGTGGGACTCGTAAAATACCCCATTGTGGAAACTACACACCTCAACGTATGAAAAACCACTTTTAAGAAGTTTGTTAACGCTTTACGTGTTTTATAGGGGTTAAAACAAAATGGAGGTGCAGTCTGCAAATTGTAATATTTTTTCACAATACACTCATTTTGGGTGGAAAATTAAACATTTACAATGGATTAAATGAATAAAGGCTCCACAAAGTTTGTTACCCAATTTCTCCTGAGTACACGGTTACTCTATATGTGGTGGTAACCTGCTGTATGGGCGCACGGCCGGGCATAGAAGGGAAGGAGCGCCATCCAGATCAATTTGCTATGTCACATTGTACAGGCTATAATTTTTTTCTTTTATTAATGTGGACCTATAGGGGCTTATTTCTTTTGCCACATGAGATGCCTTTCTTGTACGTAATTTGGGGAATCTATAGGCTAATGGTGAGATTTTTAACTCTTTGTTGGTGGAGGAAATGAAAATCCTCACTTTTCAGGAAGATTTTTATGGGGGGGTTTTTTTTGGCTGTTTACCATACCATAAAATAGTATTATTTTTTATTCTATGGGTCGCCACGATTACAAAAAGACCTCATTTATATAGATTTTTTTTTTTCTTCCCATTTTATGCATAAAAGTAATTTGGCAAAAATGTTGTTACTTTTAGCATCACCGTCTTTCATATGCATAACTTTTTTATTTTTCGCCTCACAATCTGTTTAAGGGCTTATTTTTGCGAGAAGGATGTTCTTTTTAGTGGTCTTATTTTAGAGTGCATAACATTTTTTAAATCCCTTTTAGAGCATTTTTATAGGGTATTATTGAAAATGATCTTTTTTGGAGCTTTTTTTTGTTTTGTTTTTTACGGGGTTAACTTTGCGGATCTAATAACGATTCTTTTTATTATGCAGATTGTTACGGACGCAGGATACCAATATGTGGGGTTTGTGTATTTTATTCAATTGTACTGAATAAAAACCAATTTGGAGAAAATCTTGTTCATTTTAGCACATCATCTTTTCATATGCATAACTTTTTATTTTTCGGCTGACAAATTAGTAGGGCTTATTTTTTGCGAGAAGAGTTGTTCTTTTTAGTGGGCTTTTTTTGGAGTGCATACATTTTTTAAATTACTTTTTAGAGCATTTTTTTTATAGGGTATTAATTAAAAAATTCTCTTTTCGGAACGTTTTTGCATTTTTTTTCTACGCGTGTACCGTGCGGGTCAGTAACGATTCTGTTTTTATTATACAGTTTGTTACGGACGCGGCAATACCAATATGCGGGTTTTTTGTGTTTTGTGTTTTTTATACTTTATAATGTTTTTTGGAAAGTGACACTTTTAGGGGCTTATATTTTTATGTATTTTTTTTATTTATTATAATGTGTAGTGTTAATGTTTTGTCATATTTTTACTTATACATACTTGAACTTGAACCAGTGATGCTCTAATCACTGGTTTAAGTTCAATACCTGCTCTACAATACTATTTTATTGTGAGCAGTGTAAACTGTCTGACTGCCATGGAGACCGGCAGCTCCGTGGCACATGCCAGTCCTCGGAGCTGCCCAGAAGTGGATCGGATCCCCGGTAAGCGGCACGGGGGATCCGATCCACAGCGCAAACACCTTACAACACGCCGCGGTCATGTTTGACCGCGGCGTGTAAGGGGTTAACACCCGCGATCGGAGCCGGCTCCGATCGCGGGTGTTAGCGCAGGCTGTCAGCTGTACTAGACAGCTGACAGCCGCTGCTTCTGGTACCGGCTCCGTTCGTGAGCCGGTGCCAGAAGCAGGACGTTATAGAACGTCCCGTGCGCTAAGCATCTAGCCCGGGACGTACTATAACGTCCTGGTGCGCCTAGGGGTTAAACACTTTGTGTTGATAAATAGTATACAGATCTCCACCACACACACTCAGGGAGAGGAGCAGAAATCACTCTGTAAACTAGGTAGATGTGACCTGTATTTCTTGCTCTCAACTTTAGCAACAAAAAAAATATTGTAGTTTGCTTTGGGTGTCTGTCGGAGAAAAGGGAGGGGGAAGGGATATAGCGAGTTTGAGTTGTACATTTTCATTAAGATGAGTGGCATTGTAACTGGGTCAAATGAACTTTTGTGAACAATTATTAACATTGCAAACACTTATGAGTATTTATGATAAATACAAATATTTTCCAGTCAACTAGTTCATCTCACTTGTTAGCTGTATAGGTGTGGTAATGTTTTTTTCGTTCGTGACTCTATGGACCAGTTTTATATCTGGAGTTTATCTCTATCGAAGTTAATTGTTATTGTCACGGCGAGGACGTTGCCGCCGTGGGGTGCAACTGTACAGCTTATTTAAGCCTACTCAAACTTGCGCTCACTTTTCACTCAGGACACAAATTGAGCATACATTCCACCTCATCCAGCTCCAGGACTCCAAATCTGCTGCCACCACTTATTGCATTTATACTGCGACCAATAAGTATCCCACTCTTCATCAACTCTTGTTTCTCTAGCGGTCACCTTGTTACACCACTAGACATGCACACTCGGCACACTAGCAGTCACACAGCTATCCACATATTATAAGGCTATGAGTTCGCAGAGCATACAGGGACTAAAATTAAAGTGAAGACAAAAAAGTTGTTCAGTACTGAAAAACCGTTATAAAATAAAAAGGGAAAAAAATAGCAGAAACTTACAACTTAAAGTAAATCCTAATTCCCTGGAGGTGGGAGTAAATATGGAACACACTCAGCTTGTCAAGCAGCACCCAAAGGGTTACACCATTTCCTGTATTTCATATATGTTTTATAAGATGTCTGCTTAGTTCAGGTTCCAGAACCTCCCATTCATTACTTAGTCCACAGGGTCATTCAGGATTGCGCGAAGTGTTAATGAGGGGGGGGGGCAGTCCTTTTTTTTTTTTTATCTAAAAAAAAAAGGTGACCAAATGCCCTCTTGGGGTCTGAACAGACAAGTCTATAGTCAGAGTTTATAAAGCTCTAAAAACTCCAGGATGTCATAAAAAAAAGCTGCCTGGACACTTCAAGAGATGCCAATTGTTGTATATCTCGACATAGTAATTGCCCTAGTTAAACAAATCTTACACATTTTTAATATTTTCCTTGACAGTTATAGTTGGTGCAAAGTGCGGGGAAGGAAAGGTCCTGCCTGTTTGGTTATAGTTGGTGCAAAGTGCGGGGAAGGAAAGGTCCTGCCTGTTTGGGTTTAAGGGGGGGGGGTGTTCCTAAAATGCACTCCATGGGTCCCATATTTTCTAAAATTTATGGTGTGTTCTTGTTTCCTAGCATGATATTTCTTCTTAACAAAATGGTTCAACTACTCTGCCTATCCAGTCTGAAAGCGTTGGGGGTTCTTTTTATAGCCATTCGGGTGGTATAAGAAGCTTGGCTGCTTGGACTAGCTGAGTGGTCAAGTCTTTCTTAGAAGGGGCCCAAGTATTGTTTGGCAGCCATAGTAGTACTGATTCTGGTGTTAGTGTCATCTGTTTTCTTTTTGTGACTTGTCTTATGTGGGTTTGTATATCCGCCCAATATTTAAAAAGTTTTGGACAGCGCCAGTAAACATGCCCCAAAGTGCCTCCTGCGTCACCACTTCTCCAGAAGTTATAACTTTTGAGTAATTTCTTCTGAACCAGCCAGAGGGTGTGTTGTACCAGTGGGTCAATAATTTGTATGAGTTTTCTTGTGTTTTGACACACCCGGACAAGCCGTGTGAATGGAGGTGTATTTGTTTGACCAGTGTTAAAGTAAAAGATGTGTGCAAGTCGGACTCCCACCCTTTTATGTATGCCAGTGTTGTGCTTTGTCCTTGAAAAAAAACATAAGTATACATTATTGAACTTGCTCCCCTTGGAAGGGTTTTTTTTTAAAGAGCCAATTTGCTATCCACATAGGGTCCTGCCTGATAGGATATTTTGTCTTGAGTTGTGTATGGTTGTATTTGATTGGATCGTTATCGTTCCTTTTGTAACTCCTTTTGAGTTATGACATTGTTCCTGGCGCATTTATGCCCCATAATTTTGCTTTCTGCAGGGTGAGTAGTTCTATTTCAAGGTTTGGAACGCTAAGTTCCAGTTGTGTAGTTGTACCCATCTTTTTAAATGTTTTGCTCTATAATAGCCTAAAGCGTCTGGGAGGTTGAAGCCTACATTTTCTCTCGAATTTTAATCTGTCATATGGAACTCTAGCTTATTTGCCCTTCCAAACGAAAGAGGTATAAAGGGATTTTAGTTTAAACTAAAATGATTTGGGGACTGCTATAGGTAATGTTTGAAGAAGCTATAGTAGTTTGGGCATTATGAATGTCTGAAGTTAATTTTTACGTCCCATCCATGAGATGTAGTGTAGTGCCATCGATTTCGGTGTTGATATTGTTTGCGTTAACAAGGGGATATAATTTTTGTTTCTACAGAGAGGAGCATTGTGTGGTTATGTAAATTCTCAAGTATTTTAGTTTGGCAGTTTGCCACTTAAACAGGTAATCAGTTTTGAGGGAGTCTACCATTTTTGAGAGGGCAGTTATATTTAGGGCTTCTGATTTGGTCAGAATAATATTAAAATTGGAACTCTGCCAAATTCAGTTAGGGATTTTAATATGTGGGAAGCTGTACTTGGTTCAGTCAGCATCAGGAATCAGGAATAAATGGTCCACAAACGCGGCGTTTAAATGAGTGGTGTTCCTACTTTTAGGCCTTTTATGTCCGGTGTCGATCTGAACGTTTGTAACAATGTTTCCATGACTAGGATGAAAAGGGTGGGGGATAGAGGACATCCTTGGCATGTGCCATTGGAAATATTACACACTTTTATTCTAGCGTTCGGCTTATTGTGTAGTGTCATTATGGCATTAATATACTGTGTAGGTATTCCGGATTTTGTGAGGTCTCCTTCATATATGACCAATCCACTCGGTCGAATGCTTTTTTTTTTGCGTTCATACCAAGAAGGACTGGTAAGCCTGTTTGTTCCGGGTTAATCAGTGATGGGATATATGGACTCAATCTTTTAGCCAAAAGTTTGGCCCAGATTTTAACGTCTACATTTAATAATGAGATTGGTCGGTAACTTCCACAATGCTCTAAGTTATTGCCTGGCTTCGGTATGATTGTGACATTAGCTGCTAATGCTTGGGATGGAAGGGGGCAGCCTGTAAGAAGGGAGTTACACCACTTTACTATATGCGTTATGAGAACTTTATGGAGTTTCTTATAGTATCCAGATGGGAGTACGTTTGGGCCCGGGCTTTTATTCAACGGAAGGGAGGTAATGATATCTGATACTTCCTTATACGTTACTGGTTGTATGTGTGCGAGTTGTGCGTTCTTGACTAGGGAAGGCAGTGCCGCTTTTTGAAGGAAGGCTTTGGTAGTTTCTAATTTTTGTGTTTTGTTTGTCAGGGATGATGCATTAATTTTATATAAGTGTTATTAAAAAGTCCTGAATGCTTCTATTATGTCTGTGGACTTTGAGAATTTCCCCTTTTCTTGTGTGATCAGTGAGGCTATAAATGTTGCATCTCTGTCTTTCTTCATGAGGTATATCATGAGCTTGTTCCCTTTGTTGCCATGGGCGTTATATTTAAATTTAGCATATTGAAATTGTTTAGCTTTTTAATGTTAAGGTGGTTTATAAATCAGTTCTCAGATTTTTGAGTTTTTCACTGTGTTGTGGGGTTTGTGTGTGTTTTGCTACGGTTTCTAGGACTGAAATATGTGTTAGAAGTTTGTTTAATGTCTCAGTTCTCATCTTTTTGTTTCTAGCTCCTATAGCTTTGAGTTCTCCACTGATAACCCCTTTGTGAGTTTCCCAGATTGTTGTCTTAGCTATCCCTTCTATTGTGTTTTCTTTAACCCCTTAACGGCTTGGCCTTTTTTTTTTTTTTAGATTTTTCACTTCCATTTTTCACTTACCACCTTCAAAAATCTATAACTTTTTTATTTTCCACATAAAGAGCTCTGTGATGGCTTATTTTTTGCGAAACAAAAACACATTTGCTACGTTTTCTTGTGGGCTTGGATTTTATAGCTTTCACTGCAAACACCAAATGACATGTCGACTCTATTCTTTGGGTCGCTACGATTATGTGGATACCAAATTTGTATAGGTTCTATAATGGTTTCATACATTTAAAAATGTTAAAACCTCCTGTACAAAAATTGTTGTATGGATCTGTGGGTGGTGTCATTTTCTGAGACTTTTGATGGCATTTTCATTGCTATAATTTTTAGGACTGTGCGACCTTTTGATCACTCTTTATTTATGAATTTTTTTTATATTTTTCGAAAATTTTCGACTTTGGACGCTATTTTTCGTTACGGGGTTAAACGCAGTGAAAAACGATTATTATATTTTGATAGATTGAGCATTTCGGACGCGGCGATACCTAATGTGTTTATGATTTTTACTGTTTATTAATATTTAGAAAAACATTGGAATCGGCACTTACCACTATTTCTCCTTCTCAATGCTGTTTATTGATTCATACTTACAAAGAACATTTCATAGATGAAGTTGATCAACGTAAAGGGGTGAGGGAGGACATGCATAGACTCACAAGACAATCAAACACATAATGTACGGCGCGCGCCGGGAAGGGGTTAAAAAAAAAGTCTCAATTCTAGATGCTATTTTGCGTAGTGTTTCTAGCATTGTCTCATTTAGGCTCCATGTTGGTACTTTCTTTGGTATTTCTGAGAGGGAAAGCATTGCGGAGACTGGCACGTGATGAGATAATGTAATTGGTCTTATCTTGGCTATGCGGAGTGTGTCTATATGAGTGGAAGAAGATGCAAGGTAATCAATTCTTTGGTAAGATTTATGGACATGAGAATAATATGTGAAGTCACGCGTTGTTGGGTGTAAAGTTCTCCAAACATTTGTGACTTCTACTTCTCTAAGGCATTTGTATATTGAACTGAGTGACTTTTGAGAGTGCGTAGTGGTTACTTTAGAGCTATCCCATGTGGGTTTGATAGCTATATTGATGTCTCCTCCAATAATCCTTAAGCTCTCTGCTATCTCATGTATTTTGCACAGAGTGGGGTATAAAGAACCCAGAAAAAAGCTGGCACAGCACTGTTAGGAAGAGGGTCCTCAGGTGAAGTTTAAAACAATTTTTTATTCCAAAACAGTAAATGCGTTTCAGGTGTATATGTGTAATATATGTGTATATATATGTGTGTGTGTGTGTGTGATATATACCGTATATACTCGAGTATTAGCCGACCCGAGTATAAGCTGAGGCCCCTAATTTTACCACAAAATACTGTGAAAACCTATTGACTCGAGTATAAGCCGAGGGTGGGAAATGCATTGGTCACAGCCTCCCCAGTATATAGCCAGCCAGCCCCTGCCCCAGTGTATATAGCCAGCCAGCCCCTGTCCCAGTGTATATAGCCAGCCAGCCCCTGCCCCACTTGCTGAAAGTAGCCATGTCAGGAACAATACTCAGGTAGGCTGTGGCGTTGCAACGATGCTCAATTGGTACCAAGGGGCCCAAAGAGTGCCAAGAAAATATTCCCCACACCATGACACCACCACCACCAGCCTGAACCATTGATACAAGGCAGGATGGATAAATGATTTCATGTTGTTGACGCCAAATTCTGACCCTACCATCCGAATGTCGCAGCAGAAATCGAGACTCAACAGACCAGGCAACGTTTTTCCAATCTTCTACTGTCCAATTTCGATGAGCTTGTGCAAATTGTAGCCTCAGGTTCCTGTTCTTAGCTGAAAGGAGTGGCATCCGGTGTGGTCTTCTGCTGCTGTAGCCCATCTGCCTCAAAGTTCGACGTACTGTGCGTTCAGAGATGCTCTTCTGCCTACCTTGGTTGTAACGGGTTGCGATTTGAGTCACTGTTGCCTTTCTATCAGCTTGAACCAGTCTTGCCCATTCTCCTCTGACCTCTGGCATCAACAAGGCATTTCCGCCCACAGAACTGCCGCTCACTGGATGTTTTTTCTTTTTCGGACCATTCTCTGTAAACCATAGAGATGGTTGTGCTTGAAAATCCCAGTAGATCAGCAGTTTCTGAAATACTCAGACCAGCCCTTCTGGCACCAACAACCATGCCACGTTCAAAGGCACTCAAATCACCTTTCTTCCCCATACTGATGCTCGGTTTGAACTGCAGGAGATTGTCTTGACCATGTCTACATGCCTAAATGCACTGAGTTGCCGCCATGTGATTGGCTGATTAGAAATTAAGTGTTAACGAGCAGTTGGACAGGTGTACCTAATAAAGTGGACCTGCTGTCACGGCAGGGATATTGGGATAATATTTAACACAAACCGCCACCTAAGGCAGCGCAAAAGATGCCCATATCCAGACAGACAATGAGAGTAAAACGTCACTTTTAATATCTGAATGTAAAAATTGGCAGTAGAAGCGCTACTAACTGCTCAACTTGAGGAAAAAGCGTTAAAAGCACAGGTGCCTAAAGCTAACAGATTTCACAGTGTGGACCTGAAATCAAACTGTAGGAAAAAAGTAGTCATATAGACAAAGTCCAGTTGTTGATAGAGACAGGGGTGGAACTGTCGCGGGTACCTCCTAGATGTGCCTCACTACTGTGAGTGTATACCTTAGATAAGGGTGCTAAGCTTAGTAAGCTGAGTGAACCATACAGCACGTATCTATAATGTAAAGGGTTATTATCTTTTAAACCCAGTACATTAGGTTCAGTAGTGTGGGATCAAGCATGATCCCATTACATACCAAACCTAGCTATAACACTCAGCTTGGGTACCTATATGCTCACAGAAATTGTAGTATACCCAGCGCCAATCTCACTATCTGATCCTAGGTAGATATAGAATCTCAGGCACTAACTGGACCCCAGAACAGCTCTACTACCCCACATAGTCTAAGGAGTAAACTTAAGTAAACTGAAAATAGCCTAGGCACTCCTGCTAATTAAAATGGACAAAGATTAGCCCCCCGACATGTGTCGCCGGACACCTGGCTTCATCAGGGCTTGGGCTAATAATGCATGCCGGCTCGTTAACGCCGAGTATATAAAAGAAAAAAAACCTCCCACATTCAGGTCAGTAGTCAACCTGCAGTGTGGACTAATGACCAGCCTCCGGATTCTAGCACACTGATTGGTCCAAGGAGGCCAATGGTGATTGTGCAGGTCTAGTCAGCTGTTACCTCCTGTCAGGGGGAGGTGCGGAGCCCGATCGTCTCATCTGCGCATGTCAGGGGACTTAGTGCGCGCACGGAGGTCTCGATATCTGCGCATGCCCAGCCACTTAGTGTAAATATAGACACCGAGTCGTAGATCTTGATGGAAGTCCTGGGTTACCCATGTGTCATGGGTACGTAGCCATCACCCTGTCTGGGGGGACCGCGTAACCAAACAGGCTTAGACAGGTACAAATGTGTTTTTAGGCAATTGTACCGGCCACAGTGAGCGGTAGGTACACTTAAGGTGCTTTACCATCGGCACCATGTAATCACAGCATAATTATCGCGGCACACTCCTAGGACTTAAGGTAAGTATTTTAATAAACATATTGAAGGAAGGGACCCATGTATGTGTCTTCATTGTGGCTGTCACTGCACTGTATTATGAATAAGTTGATAGAAAGGGCATGGCAGGATGTGAGACTAGTGAACTAGAGTGCTGGCTACATTTACATAGACCTGTATCATAAGTGAATGTCTCATGCTTAACCGCAACAGAATTCATAAGCCAGAAGAAGGAGCGAAGGACATTGCTGTTCCTTCATATAAGGCTAATCACATTCACTAGTGGGCAGATGCCCCGAGGAGGTATGAGCGTGGAAAGTACTATAGGGCCATTCGGTCAATAGCTACAGTGAAAACAGAAAATATTGACAGTGTGGGAATGTGTGTACAAAGTAATTAGAGGTATGCAGTGAAGGTAAATCCTTCATTAAGGCCGGTAGGACTCAAAGATTTTAGTCGGTGTATCCACCTGGCTTCCAGTTGTAGCAATCTACAGTCAGCGTTCCCCTGACGGGGTCCAATTTGTATTTGATCGATGGCCCAAAACCGGAGGGTGCTTGGCTCTCTGCCATGATATAGTCACACATGTCTAGAAATAGGGGTGTCTTTGCCAGTTGTGATGCAACTAATGTGGCTAGATATCCTTCTACGAAGTTGCTGGATAGTCTTGCCTACGTATAGTCTCGGGCAGGAACATTGTGCCACATAAACCAGAGCTGTGCTTTTACAATTCATGAAGCGTCTAATTGTAAATGTTTTGTTATCCACGGGGTTAGCAAATGTTTTGGTTTTGGGCATAAATGAACAGAACAAACAAGTTCCACAGGGAAAGGAGCCTGGGACACGGTCTCTCAGTCTGGCGGTGGAGTCTGATTCTCCTTTAAAATGGCTGTGCACTAAGAAGTTTCGCAGATTAGGACCCCTGCGAAAAGTAATGGTAGGTCTATCCGTCAGTCTTTCTTTCAGATCGGGGTCCGCAAGCAGGATCGGCCAATACCGTGACATGATCCTCTTCATGGTGTCAGCATACGCATCAAATGTCCCGATGCACCTAATAATCTGTTTTGATGGTTGATGGTTTTTGCTGCGGTAGAGTATTTCCCGGTCGGTATTTTTGGCCCTTGCATATGCTTTATATAAGCATTTTTTATGGTACCCCCGACTCCTGAACCTCTGATACAAATTGTCACATTCTTTTTTAAAAGCAATATCGTCAGAGCAGTTTCTGCGCGCCCTTAAATATTGTCCTACTGGGATTCCTGATTTGAGGGGCTGTGGGTGCCAGCTTTGCCATTGTAAGAAGTTATTGGTGGATGTGGGCTTACAATAGATGTCGGTTTTAAGGCCTTTTAGTAAATCTAGGGAGATCGTAAGATCAAGAAAATTAATCTGACTAGTGTTGATCTCAGACGTAAACCGCATCCCAATGTGATTGCGATTTAGTTGGCCTACGAATTCAGTAAAGAGGTTCTGGCCACCCTCCCACAAAATCAAGACATCGTCTATATATCTTCCCCAGTAAGATATATATTGGGTGTACTTGACCATGTCTTCAGAAAATATATATATATTTACATATATATGTGTGTAAGTGTATATATATTATAGTATATATAGTATTAGGTCTAAAAATAAATCTGAGGATTTTGGTGAGAGATTTTCCTAGATGAGGGTCATGGAGTAAAATGCTCCAATGTTCATTAAAAATCTCCTTAATCTTGGATGAATGTTTGGAAAATGTGGAGATGTAATTAGACGTTAAATCATTTGACAATGGGTGATCAGTATGGATTTTCTTTTTCTTTTCTAGACAGTCTTTCAGACTAAGTGCTTCTACCTTAGTTCTTGAGTCACGTATTAGAAGTGAGGGGTAACCCTTATCTCTGAATCTTCTGGCCAATAGGTTTGATTGTTCAGAGTAATCCCTATTGCTGATACAATTTCTTCGTAATCTTTTAAACTGTCCATATGGGACATTTGTTTGGGACACACTTTCTGAAGTGTGCACTGGAAAAATCTAAATAACTATTACTATCCACAGGTTTAAAAAAACCTTCTGGTGTTAAGTACATTGTCTGAATTAGGAAAAATCTCAATGTCTAGAAATTCTGCTTTATTGTGCGTCACCGTATGTGTAAATTTTGGACCCCACAGGTTTTCATTAATTTTCATTTTAGGAAGATAGTAGAATAATGGAGTGGTAGGTTCATGGATTAGAAGATGTGAGAATTCATTTTTGTTAAGAATTCCCTTACTGTAACCAGTTTATAGGAGTTCTAATTGTTTATTGAAAAGAAAGGTAGGGTTATGGTCCATTTTTACATAAAATTCAATATCAGATAGAAGATGTATGGATTCAAGGACATAAGCTTCTCTGTCCAGCATAACAACCCCCCCCCCCCTTGTCAGAAGGTTTCATCACAACACAATCTTCGGGTTTTTAGCAAGTTCAATGAGAGCTTATCATTGGTAAGATTATCACTTTGGGAGGGGGTTTGAAGAATACTTGTTTTTTTATTGTTTTTATTTTTTGCTTTTATTTTGTTTGTTCAGAACAAACAAATTTAGGAGATTCTTAATATCTATCTATGAATACCCCTTTATGATGGGTGGGGTAAAAAGTGGATCGAGGTTTTAGATCTGTATGTGTATAGGCGAATTCAGATGGTATAGAAGTAGATTCAAATTCCGGGTCTTAGAGTTCTCTTGATTATCCAAAATATTAAAATGTCTGGTCAAGGTTATTTTACAAATGTATTTATTAATATCAATAAAAAGATCAAATTCATTTGCTAGGGATGTTGGGCAGAACTAAAGACCTTTTGCTAGAAGGGATCTTTCAGTAAAAGATAGATTGTGTTTAGAACTGGGTTATCCAGTGGGTTTACTTTTCTTAAATAGTTATGTGCAAAACATAAATGACTATATAAGTATAGCCCTATCGGAAGTCCTCATTGTGGGATTAGGTAGTTCAATTGCCATTGCTTGTGGATGGACGGTTCTTAGGTGATTTTGTCTTGGTGACAGTGGACCATTTTTCAATCAATCATGTAGTGCAGGCAGATCTAGGTGTTGTTCTTGCACTGGTATCCAGGAGGTAAAGGTCAATGTGGTGGTGTCTAGAATGTCCCAGGCTCTTTGTAGGTCTGCAGGGGGTTTTATTGTATGTCTCTTTCCTTGTGTAAAGAAGCTTAGTCCAAAAGGAAACGGCCATTTGAACATGATGTTATGGTTTCTTAAATGATCCGTCAGTGGGCGTCTTTTATCGAGAGGGGAGAGTGCTATGTCCCGATTTTTGTGCTCTTCAAATTCCATCTCTTTCATTTCTCTAGCGGCTTTCAGTATTGCTGCTGTTTCTGGATAGCTTAATAAGCCACAAATTATATGTCTCGTGGTTCATCTGCCTTCGGTGCTGATCGTAGGGATTTATGTATCCTCTCTATAACAATATTATTAGCACATTCCTCAGTGAGCAGACTGGCAAATATTTGTTTAGTAGTATTCTGCAGCGTATCAAATGCATATGTCTCCGGGAACCCTTTTATCTGTACACTTTTTCGTCTACTACTGTTTTCCTGGTCTTCGATCTGTAATATGGCAGAGTTTAACACGGCACTAGCACACAGCATGACGGTGCAGGCAGACGGATTGAAGTCCACAATGGCATCCTGGTTGTTTTATAAGGCCTCTACCCTCCTGCCCACTGACCTCATGTCTTCTCTGATGGTGGCTAGTTCTTGTAATACAGGAGGATTGTCCTCCTTTTTGGAGGATTGTCTTGGAGAGCAGTGCTCTCGGCTCTGTGTCCTGGCTCTCTGGCTTTGAGTCCTCCGGCGCGTCTGACTTTGGCGGAAAGTCTGGCACCATTTTGCAAGGTTGCAGCAGCGGTGATGTTAGCTTTTTACAGAGATATTTACTCCAAATCCCCTTGTTGCTTTCTGCTGTTCGGGGTGTCGCAGGTGTCTATCCCTCTTTCTTTCCCAGATTTGCCCATTTCGGGTTTATGGAGCCGCTATATAGTAGTTGGATTCAGCCTGCTTGCGTAAGCTCTCTTTAAGGTGTCTGTCTTGTAGCGTGCTCAGGTTCCCGCCCCCCCCCAGATCAAGTCCATACCACTTTTGATACATAACAAGATCTTGCTGGCTTTTACCTGCTGTTACTTAAGTTATGATCTACTAGTACTCCCAGGTCGTTCTCAACAAGGGGCTCTCCCAGATTTACTACCCAAAGGAGATATGTTGCATGTGGATTATTAGCCCCCAGGTGCATAACCTTACATTTATCCACATTGAACCTCATTTGCCAAGTGGACGACCAAACACTCAGTTTGACCAAGTCACCCTGCAGCCTATGAACATCCTCTATAGACTGTATTACACTACACGCCTTGGTGTGATTTGCAAAAATAGACACAGTGATACTAATTCCTACCTCTATATTATTAACATATTATACAATAGTGAGCCAAGCACAGAACCCTGGGGTACTCCACTTATACCTGATGACCATTCTGAGTAGGAACTATTGACCACCACTCTCTGGATACGATCCTTCAGCCAGTTTTCAATCCAATTGCAAAAGGTTCCTTCTAAACCAATAGACCATATTTTACCCATCAATTGTCTATGAGGGGCAGTGTTAAATGCCTTTGCAAAGTCCATGAACACAATGGGGCACATTTGCTAAGGGTCCGAATCGCGCTTTTCCGACGAGTTTCCCGAATTTTTCCAACTTACGCCAAATTATCCCGGAAATTTGGCGCACGCGATCGGATTGTGGCGCATTGGCGCCGGCTTTAACGCAACAGAAATCGGGGGACGTGGCCGTCAGAAAACCTGATGGATTTGGTAAAACGGTGGAAATAAAATAAAATTGTGTTGCAAAAATAGCACTCATACACAGAGATGGAGGAGGTGAATTCCGGCGGACTTCAGCACAGCAGCGACACTTAGTGGACATCGAGCGCATGACCTTGGTGAATCCCGGCAGAACCCGAATCAGCGTCGGAGAACGCGTCGCTGGATTTCGACTGGACCAGGTAAATCTGCCCCAATATCTGTAGTGGCTCCTCTGTCCAGGCATCTGCTCACCTCTTCATAAAAAGTAGATCAGGTCATTCTATCCTTAGTAAACCCATGCTGGCTGTCACTTATACTACTATTTGAAGTCTCATACTCCTATATGTAGTCTTTTAGCAACCCTTCCATTATTTTTCCCACAATTGCAGTTAAGTTTACCAGCCTGTGATTGCCTTTTTTAAATATTGTTACCACATTTGCCTTGCGCAAGTCACTTGGCATTGTACCAGTGATTTGGGAATCTCTAAATATTTTATTCAGTGGTACAGCAATAACATAACTGAGTTCTTTAAGAACTCTGCGGTGTAACCCATCTGTTCCATGAGCCTTGTACACATTGATTTTATTGAGCTTAGATTGGCTGACTGTAGACATGATCCAATCTAGTATATTACAGGATGCATCACGCACACACTGGCACCACCCACACCAGATGTTCTTTCCTCTATTGTATAAACAGAGCTAAAAAATCCATTTAGCGGCATGGCTTGGCCGCTGAGGAAGATGGCCGCGTGAGAGGAGAGCTCTGGCCCGAGCCAGCACAAACCAGCAATTAAACAGCGAAATAACGGGAAATCATGCCCAGCAAACCATTAATCCAAGCTCAGGGTGCTGTGGGGAGGAAAAGAGGAGCAAAAGACCCGACTAGCAAGTCAATCGGGCACTATTTCCCCTCA
The DNA here is from genome assembly GCA_019512145.1 of Engystomops pustulosus. Classification (NCBI taxonomy): domain Eukaryota; kingdom Metazoa; phylum Chordata; class Amphibia; order Anura; family Leptodactylidae; genus Engystomops; species Engystomops pustulosus. The sequence continues at coordinate 74,796,962 of CM033646.1, forward strand.
GACACCACACGAGGCAAAGATGGCACCGAGCAGAGGAACAGTGCGACAGCCCGCGCATCAACGGAAAGTGTAGTGAAAACGGCAAAGGAGAACTCACCCTTTACATTTGAAGTACCGGGTAGATGGAGCTCGGGATCTCCGACCGAACAATCCCCAGAGGGAAGGTCCCCAACATACACGGAGGAGAGCAGTATTTCCCCTCTGACGCTGCAATCCAACGGCAGCTCGTCGGCCTCTAACTCCCCTCTGCAGCACTCCTCAGGAGATTCTAGATCCCCCACAAGCAGCCCAGCAAAACAGAGGGCAAAACATCAAGTAGAGTCTGAAAGCACCTGTATAGACGAACATGTGGGGATTGAAAATGAGGAAAACCCCACAGCAGACAGTTTTGCAGCTTTCCAAGCCACAGACAAATTAGTCTTAGGGTGCACTCCCAAATCAATGCTAGAAGCTTTTCGTACATCCCTGCAAAGAGATATCACCTCTCTAGTAAAGCCACTTCAGTCATCAGTGAGTGAACTGGGAGAAAGAGTAGCACAATCAGAGGAAAAAATGACTGCATTTATTTCAGCCCATAATGAGCTGATAGACTCACATAATAAACTAGAAGACACAGTGGCGTCAATGCAAGCAAAACTCATCGATTCGGAGGATCGAGATAGATGTAATAACGTCAAATTTAGAGGCATCATTGAAATAGGGCCAAATGTCCATCTTAAAACCTACGTCCAGCAATTAACCAAAGCTCTACTTCCGGATCGGGCGGAGTACGAACTAAGCATCGATAGGGCCCACAGGATCCCGAAACCACCTAACCTGCCAGACACGGCGCCCAGAGATGTCTTGGCCAGATTAGCCCAAGGATTAGCTATTAGCCCAATCCAGAAAGCTTCAAGCCCTTCCTACACCATACGAATCAGTGAAGCTCTTTGTGGATCTTTCAACAGCAACCCTACAGCACAGAGGACAGTTTCATCCTATTACGACGATGCGAATGACATCCCCAAAAGGTGGGGGTTCCTGACCAAAATTCTGGCAAAACGACAAATTTTTATCAGTGGACGGAGGGTGACAAATTATGGAATCTTGGGGAATTCTCAAGGAAAATGCAACATTCCCCGGGAGACCACCATCTGAGAGACTGCCGCGTCAACTCAACGTGAAGACTGATTGGAGAACAAAAGGGCGCACATGAACATATTTCTACTGCACAAGTCCTAGGCCGTGCAAGGGCCGATCAATTTGTCTCGCGTTTCCTCTGGGACAAATACCCCATTGAAAGTACTATGAACTTCGTGGGTACCAAAATATTATGTTTTGTTTAAAGGGGTTATCCGGGTTTAATTTTTTTTTTATGTCCGGGCTGGGGAGGGCTAGTTAAACATAATAAACATGTACTTACCTCCTCCGGTGCTGCCGATGTCCCGCGCCGCGGCCCGTCTTCTCTGTGCGCCGGTTTCATTACACCGGCGCACAGGGAGCTTCCGGCCGGCCGGAAGCTCCCATGCGCACCATCTCTCAGCGCTTACAACGCTGAGAGATAGGGACGCATGGTAGGAGCCGTCCACATCGTGGACCGGAAGCTCCCTGTGCGCGGCTTCCGTGCCCCTGTAAACAAACAGGGGCACGGATCGAAGGGACCGCAGCGCGGGACAACGGCGGCGCCGGAGGAGGTAAGTACATGTTTATTATGTTTAACTAGCCTTCCCCAGCCCGGACATAAAAAAAAATTTAAACCCGGATAACCCCTTTAAAGTGGTTAATATATTCATTTAGTAGTTACTCTATAGGCCAAATGCGACTGTTATTAGTGGTATTATCTACCTTGCAGATGAAAAAAAGAGGAGTAATGATCGCTTTTAGGTCTACATTAGCAGTCACAATATCCCACGTAGATATCGATCCCCTAAGCCGATACATAATTATAGTGGGTGAAATTAATAATACAGCATACACTATAGTTAATTTATACTCACCCCCAACAGTGGACAAAAGTCCTTTCATAGAAAGTTAATAAAGAAGGTGGAGAAGGTCGGGAAAGGGTCCCTTCTAATGTGTGGGAATTTTAACGCTATTAATCACCATTCAGAAGACGCCACCTCAAAAGCCGTACACAATTCTGCCACTTTAAACAAATTTGGGGGGGAAAACGCCCTATATGACATTTGGTGGATACAACACTCAACAGAAAAGGATTTTACCTTTTTCTCCCATAGACACAGGATATACTCCCGAATGGACATGATCGCCGGTAAAGGCGATAATATCAGATAGCCTCTCTGAACACAATGACTTTGTATGGAAGGCAGCCAAAATAGAGCTAGCTCTCAGAGAGTTTCTCTAGTTCAATGATAATGGGGAAGCAGATATATTCTCAGTTTGGATAACGCATAAGGGATATATAAAGGACGACATGGTGAAGCTGTGCAGCAGAATAAGGAAAGCTAGAGAAAAAGAAATCAATATTTCTTTGTCTAATATACAAAAGTTAGAACAATGGAATACAAAAGAGACAACACAACAACACACTTAAAACCAAGTGGTACTCTCAGGGCCAAAAAGCGGGCTCACTGTTAACAAATAAACTGAAACTCAGGGCTCTCACATCTAAAATTCCCTTCTTGTTCCATCCACACTCAGGAGAAAAAATTATCTCACCAAGAGAAATAGCGAACGCTTTTATGGCATACTATGCCGACTTATGGAACCTGAAAAGGGATAACGCAACCTCTATACCCACTCCAGACCTTAACAAAGGTGTCGGAAAAACAACTAGAAGAGTTGAATACCCCGATTACAGAAAAAGAGATCCTAAAGTCTATTAAAAACTCCCCTTCTAACAAGGCCCCAGGACCAGATGGCCTACTTGGGCTGTATTACAAAATATATGCCCATATTTTAGCTCCTTACCTGAGAAAAGTGTATGAGAAAGCGGCAAGAACAGGAAAGTTTCCAGAGGAAATCCTCTCTGCCCTTATTGTGGCCCTTCCCAAACTGGGAAAACAAGCAGATAGACCAGCGAATTTCCATCCTATATCATTATTAAATGACGACATAAAATTGTACGCTAAAATACTGGCAAATAGGTTGAAGGCTGTACTTCCATCCCTTATTGCCTTTGACCAATCGGGCTTTACTCCAGGAAGGCAAGCCTCGGACAACACGAGGAAGTTGATTGACCTGCTACAACACTGTGAAATCAACCACACCCCTGCAATTTTCCTTACAGTAGATGCCGAAAAGGCATTCGACAGGGTGAATTGGGATTATATTTTCATGACATTGCAGAAATTCGGTATCACAGGTCACATATTCATGGCTATAAAGGCATTATACTCCTGTCCATCTGCAAAAGTTTTTATAAACTGTACGCTGTCCCAAAAATTCATCCTGTCGAACGGCATGAGACAGGGATGCCCCCTGTCCCCTATAATTTTTGTACTCTCAATAGAGCCATTAGCTAAAAACATTAGAACACACCTAGGAGTGGAGGGAATATGGATCGGCAAGCAAGAGCATAAAATAGCCTTGTTTGTGGATGACATTATATTAACAACTACCGCTCCCGAGACTTCCTTACCCAGAGTTTTTGAGACCCTAACAGACTTTGGTAAAGTCTCCTTTTACAAATTAACACAGCCAAATCCCAAATTCTTCCGGTGAATCTGAGCCAAAAGCTTTTAAACAGATGAATAAGGGAACACCCAGTGGATTGGCAAATGGAACATGTAAAGTACTTAGGAATAGAGCTAGCATACCCGACATCAGAATTATATCCGCACAACTTTATCCTGCTGCTAGGACCAGTGGAAAAGGAGCTTAAAGAATTTTCTAAAACTATTTTGTCATGGTGTGGAAGGATTGCTTCATATAAAATTATGACACTACCTAAATACCTGTACCTCTTTAGGACCATTCCAATCCCCTTGTTAGAAATATACTTCAAGAAAGTAAGGGCCTAACTGTGGAAACTTATATGGAATGAGAGCAAACCAAAGGTTGCATTCAACACATTAATCAAAACTAGGAATAAAGGGGGACTAGGAGTACCAGAGCTTAGAGATTATTATTTAGCATCAATATTAGACCAATCGGGAGCCTGGTGGATGGAGGACCCCAACAACAAATGGATCTCAATAGAAAAATATTATAACAAAGGGAAATCACTTAAGGCCAGAATCCTCAATGCGGTATGGCACCTTAACCCACCCCACTCCCCTCTGCTCACAATGCAGGCCACAGATCTCGCATGGAAAAGTTTACTTGGAAATGGGGGGGGAGCTCTGAAAGCCTCTCGCTGGAAAGGGTACCTATAAGCTTTCTAGATCTTAACATTCAGAATGCAAACCTGCAAACATGGCATTTACAGGGTATCAATAACCTGGCCGCTTTGGTCAAAGAGGGGAAATTGATGCGCTTCACCACACTAGTAGAAGACTTCTTGTTACCCCAAGGAGAGGTCTACAATTACCTTAAAGTATGTAGCTTCCTACAGGACAAAATAGGAAACACCCCTAAGGTGGATAGACAAATATCTAAAAAGCTTCAGACCTTAACCAGATGGAGTAAAGGGATAACAACATTTTTCTATAATTACCTAGGTAATAAAAAAAATCATGCTTGTATTTCCCTGCAAGGGAGCTTGGGAAAAGGATTTGAACCTCCAAATCACCACCAAACAATGGCAAAAAGCCTTCTCACTAGCCAATAGCACTTTTAGGTGTGTAGCCTACATGGAGAATACACAAAATCGAAAAGAGGACACAGGAGGCGGCGCCTCGGGTGATATCGTTGAGTGAAGTTGAGGTAGGTATGTCAAAGAGGTGCTCACCTTATAGATGCTTCAATAGCGCATGTATATCCCAACCCGGGGTCCAGCCAGAGTCGTCCAGAGGATGAGGAGATTGAACAACACTAGTCACCAGGATACAGGAAGCAGCTCCCAGGGCTCAGATGACCGGCTAACAGTGATTGATAGCCGTAGACAATAGAAAATTAAAGGCAAAAAAACTCTGAGCACTAGTGGGGCGCTAGAGAGTAATCCAGGAACAAAGTTGTGCGTCCAAATAAAAACAATTTATTCTTAGATCCGCATAAAATATACAGGCATTAAGATACAATAAAATGCCAATTAAAATGAATATAAAATGTCCCTATTACTGTCCGTAATTTTGATAAAGGGTCATAGTACCCGAAACGCGTTATAGGGACATTTTATATTCATTTTAATTGGCATTTTATTGTATCTTAATGCCTGTATATTTTATGCGGATCTAAGAATAAATTGTTTTTATTTGGATGCACAACTTTGTTCCTGGATTACTCTCTAGCGCCCCACTAGTGCTCAGTCTTTTTGCCTTTTTAATTTTCTATAGCCTACATGGAGGCAGTGGTTAAGACACATATGAGATGGTACTACACCCCTACACGACTCTGTAGGATGTTTCCCTCTACATCCTCAGGATGTTGGAGAGACTGCGGCCAAAAAGGCACGCTATTGCACACACTCTGGGCCTGTCCGAAGATTCAGAGCATATGGAAACAAGTATACGACATTCTCTCAAACATAGGGATACCCTCCATTGAATTCTCTCCAGCTACAGCCTTACTAATGATAAATTTTAAATGGCCATACGCCAAAAACAAGAGCACTAATAGCTCTTATCCTAGTATTCAATAAGCTGGTCATTACCAGACACTGGAGAGAAATGACCAAACCTGAAATTGGAGAGGACATATCACAAATTAACAAAACCTGCCAATATGAGAAGTCTATTTCTCTACAAACAAACAGGTATAACAACTTCCAACATCAATGGGAACTATGGATAAATAGTTCATACTACAAAGAGTAATACACTAAGTATAGATCTAACACTAGGCCACAGAGTGTTTTAGGTTTTAAGTTTACATTTGTTTTTGTTAATGTGGAAATTATTAAAACTTGGTAACTGAAATTTACGGAGCTCACAAAGTTCCAGACAGAATAAGAGCTCATTACATCACCCTAGCTCCACACAGAAGGAACAGCGGGGATGAGCGCACTTATAGGAATAAACGGTCAGTAATTAATGACAATATGAAAGAAATGTAATAACAGGTACATTGTGATATATGTCAGTCCCACTCAAGTCTGGCCTGCGTGCCAGGGATGTTTGGCTCTTTGTGCCAATTCAGTGTTAAAAAAAATCCATTTAGAATCACTGCCTTCACTTGGTCGCTAGCCACCAATGTCCCTTATTCAGAATATAGGGGTCCAACCTGCTCTGACCCATTTTTCTACGCATTGGTGTACTTAAAAAATTTCATATGATTTGTTTTGCATCTGTCTTTTTTCATTTTGTATTTTGGCCGATTTTAATTCCTTCTAACATATTTTGATAAATGTTTTGTAAATATTGCATGCCTCAGGTGACTCATCAGATTAAAAATTTTTAATGCCCTCTTTTTATCATTGCCCTTTTAACTGTAGCTGTAAGCCACACTAGGTGTAATCTAGCCCCTCTATACTTATTACCTGTAGGAATAAATTTAGAATTATAATGACCCACTATGGATTTGACTGTCTCCTATTTAACATTAGTATCATCATGTGACAGTATCTGATCCCGGTTTATATACAGTAGTGCAATCCTGTTTCGGGAAATTAGGCTTCTTAGAATTCAATGCTTCCCCCCCCCCCCCCCCCCCCCCCCCACCCGGTTTTGCTTTTCCAGTTAAAAAGGAAAATAATTATGCTATGATCACTGTCCGGTTTTCCGGACAGTGACATTTTGAACAATTTCTGCACTGTTAGAAATCATAAGGTCCAACAAAACATCACCTCTTGTGGGATCTTCTACAAGCTGTACCAGAAAATTATCCTGCAGTAAATTGATAAAATGTTCCCCCTTCACAGATAAATAAGAGCCCTGACCACAATTTATATTTGAAAAGTTAGGCTCCCATTATCACTACTGCCCCCTCCTGAGCATTCCTCTCCATCTGATCATATAGGTGACTCTCTATCTCCTCAGTGATATTGGGGGTCTATAAATTACACCAAAAATAATTTTCTCAAAGCTCTTTAAATTTCAACCCTCAAAGTGTCCGCTTCCTCACAAGTCTCTTCTGACATATAGACATACACCACTTTCTCTCCTATTTGTCTGTCTTTCCGAAATGGTGTAAAACCTTGAATATCAACACCCCAATCCTGTGATGCATCAAGCCATGTCTCTGCTACACCAACTGCATCTAAGTGTTCCTCTAACACCAGAGCCTCAAACTCACTCATTTTGCTTACCATACTTCTGGCACTTGTGAACTCACACATTAAGTTTCCATTTATTTATTTTATTTATAGTAAAATTACTGCCACATATATCCTCACTATTGTTTTGTAACTTGTGGAACTCCCTATCCACTGCCTTACTCCCCCATTCACCATCCACTTTGCCACTGACCAACATAGGCTGCCCCCTCTCTGATCTGTCTACCCATTTAGCTTCTCCCCCCCCCATCCTAGTTTAAATACTGCTCCACCCCTGCTAGTATCTCCACCCCCAGCACAGCAGCCCTATTTCCATTTAGGTGCAGTTATCTGCGGAAAACAGCTGGTACCCCATGGAAAAGTCAGCCCAGTGCTCTAGGAACCCAAATCCCTCTGCTCTACACTAGGATCTGCGCCATCCATTTAATTCCCTAAGATCCCACTTCTTCTCTATTGTAGCACATGGCACAGGTAGTATTCCAGAGAAAACTACCTTGCAGGTCCTCCCCTTAAAGGGGTTCTCCAGTCACTATATGTACTTTTTTTTTTTTTAACTAACCAGTTCTTTTGCATTTATTATAGTTACACACCCTTACCTCACCACCCTGGGCTGTATACTTTCTTTTCCTTCACTTGTCACTTCACAGCTCATTGCTACAGCTTCATAACTCCAAGATGGCTGCCCCCATTCTGCTAAAAGACTCCCACAATCCCCCTGGTCAGCACAGCTTCTTTATACAGAGGAACAGGCGGCCACAGCCCCCCAGCAGGGAACAAGGAGCTGACTGCACATGTTAGACCAGAGAGCAGAGACAGTATACAGGTCATTTTTATGGAAACTGTAAGTGTAGCACGAGCTGGCAGTGCACAGGAATGACTTTGATTTCATGAAAAGGGGCAGAAGATTTAATGACACTGAATTAGTAAAGTGATAAGGAGTGTGGGGAGATAAGGTATAGTGAGGTCAATCTTTGTCACCGGAGAACCCCTTTAAGCTTTGAACATAATTATTTAAAACCATTCTTCAGGCTCTTCCACCTACCATCTATTCTATCATTGGTTCCCACATGGACCACGACAGCTGGGTCATCCCCAGCCCTCCCAGTAATTTATCCATCCTTTCCACCACATGCCAAACCCTAGCACCAGGGAGACAGCAAACCATTTGGTTGAGGATGTCTTGACAACAAATTATTAATTAATCTGTCTTCGTGATTATAGAGTCTCCTACAACCACTAACTGCCTTGACTTACCTGCACTACCACCCCCCTACTACTAGCTGGGCTGCTCCCCTGGCTGTTAGGGAGAGCAGGATCGGCTAGGGCTGCCATATTTGACACTGACATCCTTACATCATTGCACAATTTTGCTCGGGTGTTCAGAGTCAGAATTGGCCTTCCTCTTCTTGGACCCTATTTACAGTAACCCAGCTATCTACCCAGTCCTCCTGGCTTTCTTCTCCACTCTCCCCTTCTATCCCGCTTATTGCTTGCTCAGTGAGCAGAATACTCCTCTCAAGATCTGTGAGCAATTGACTATATCTCCCTGAAGGACCTGAACCTATTTTCCAGACACCAGATCAGTCAGAAAAGTTATATTTAACACAACAGGAGAAAAAATTATAAATATTATCCAGAAGACTGAGATCTTATAAACCACTGTGTGCACTATTTACTTGTTGTTAGAACAGGAAAAGTTTCCCAACATTCATAGAAAATGAGTAAGAGGCTGTCATAATTCACTACAAATTTCTCAAGGTGTAGACAAAGGACAGTTTTAAAATGCAGAGGTTTTTGATTGAAAGTATCAGAGCAAGGTGTTTTATTAGTTTCCCTGATGCCTTTAAAATGAGTAGTGACACAGCATAAAATCTATGCTTCTCAGGGGAGAAACAAGTCGAGGGGGCTTAGTTGAGTTCAGGCATGCACAGGCCTCTGCTGCCTTACTCAGTTTTCCAATTGTGCAGCTGTTTATGTGTCCGCATTGCTACTTGTAAATTATGTTTGAAGAAATAAAGGTGGGATGTCAACATTGTACTGTGAGCCAGGAAACACCAATCGCCAGCTTGACTTATGCCAAGAATGTATCAATTGCAGTTACTTGTTTTATCCACAAAGTAAAAAAACTCATAATGTCTTCTGTGATATTATTTAAAGTGTAACCGTCATTCTGAAAACTAAAATACATAATTCTGCTTCAGGTGTCCAAGGGAATCATTCCTCAATATATTTTGCCTCTTGGTCCTCATCTAGTACATTTTATGGCCCATAGCAACCAGGGTTTCCAGTTCTCAAAAAAACCACAATCAGTAAGATAGAGGGCGGGACCTGCCTCCTGTCACCTCATCACAAGCTATCTATCCATCTCTCATATCTATCTATCGATCTATCTACGTACCTACCTATCTAAGTAAAACTTCAGCACAGCACATAAGGGCACAGCCAGTGGCGTAACTAGAAGCTGGTGGGCCCCAGTGCAAAGTCTGTGACAGGCCCCTGACTATAATGTATGGTTTATAGTAATAGTCTTCTCATTTGGGAAAGTGACACCATAAGGGCTCCCTAAACCTCTTGGGCCCACGTGCAATCGCAACCTCTGCACCCCCTAAAGTTACGCCCCTAGGCACAGCTTGGAGTCTCTTCTCTCCTGCCATTTCCTGTGGAGTGTGAGGTGATGGGGGGAGGGGAGGCTGCAGTTTCTGTCTGTGTGGATTATTTGTTTATACAGTATACAGGTGTAGGGAAAGCTGAGGGAAAGATAAGTGTAGGTGTTTGGTTATTACATTAGTCAGGGCTTCTTCCTGCACATGACTAAGTGCTGGGGCAGTGAGCCATGTCTCTTCCTCCGTAGTCTCAGCTTCTTTCTGAAGACGGAATGTTCATAATAACAGACATATGTGAGATTGCTGACATCTAGGGGAAGTCTGCAGAATACAACAGAAAGGAACAAGATTCGGGTAACTCATTGCTACCATGGATGCTCGGTGGATTCTCGTTCCAAAGGAGTGAGTATAATGATTGCACAAAACACCCTGTGGGTCCTCCTGGATTCTAGGGCAGACACAGAGGGCAGATATGTATTTGTCAAGGGAACCCTCTACTCTGACTGTCACACTCGCAAATCTCTACCTGCCCAGCGTGGGACAACCCACTGCTCTTGCAAACTTCCTAGAGGAACTGAGTTCCTTTCAGGAGGGGATCCTAATCTTAGGAGGAGACCTAAACCTCACCATGTCCCCAGACATGGATGTCTCTAACGGCTCCACACATCTGTCATGGGCCCAGCTATGTCGAATTAAAGACATGTTTCTTAGTGGACAACTGGTAGATGTGTGGAGATCCCTATACCCGAGCTCACGTGACTTTACATACTACTCTGCTATTCACGATATGTTTTCTAGGATTTACTATTTTTTCATAGACCATTTTCATCTGGATAGGGTGACGGAGGCAGATATACATACATCCCCCTGACCACTCGCCCATCTCCATTACTCTGAATTTGGCCCCCCCTTCCCATTCACTGGGCTGGTGGATCCCCAAGATTGCAAAGAAAGATTTTATACATGCGTAAGAAAGAGGGGGGCGTGGCGCTCCCAGATATCACCCAATACTATATGGCCTCACACTTAAATAGGGTGGTGGATTGGTGCAGACACGGGGCTACGAAGGCCTGAGTTTCAATTGAGCAGCATCTCTCCCATGTCCCACTCCCCTGTCTTTCGTGGGTAGAGTCAAAACATCCTGTCCTCTCACCCTACCATGTATGCTACTTTAATGGTGTTTAAACAATAAACCGAGATTTCCCCAGCTGAATCCCCCCTAACGCCGATCTTCGGTAACCCTGGGTTTTCCCCGGGAATTACTTCACCAGTTTTCAAACAATGGGTAAGGGCGGATCATTTTAGGGCCTGTCACTTCCTGGTTGATGGACAGAGGAGAGGAGGCGAAGACTTAGTCTCCCCCCTAAATCTCCTGCAGGCGCCGCCAATTAGCACACTATTTAAGATCTCTCACGCCACCGCCCACGCTTAGTCGGTCTCTAACAGGGTTTGAGGGGATATGCTCCCAAAAAGGTCAGATTAGGGGTACCCTCTCACTGACATACAACCTTCTGATATCCCCCCTGCAGGATCATGTTCCTTCATACATGGCCAAATGGGAACTGACATTGACCCTCTCTACAGAACAAAGGGAAAAGATCTATGAACTGACGCACAAATCCTCAGTTAGTACGGGTAGTAATGGGTTGCAGAGGATGGAGAGTCTCCTGAATACTGAACAGAAGAGGGCCGCCCGCTCTCAGAAAACATGGTTCCACTGGGTCTCTTTTGTGGCATCTCCGCGCTATCTGGACTTGACCAGCTCAATCCTGCTTCAAGTACAAGATAGTGAAACTACCGAAACCTGAGCTCTAGGTAGGGGGAGGCATGACTCTTTCTCTTTTAATTCTTCTTCTTTCCCTCCGATCCCCCTTCTTTTCCCTCTTCCTCTTCTCTTCTGATCCTCCCTCCACCGTTATTCCTTTTTTCCTTTGTGTTATTAGTGAGAGTTCATATAATGTATCTAAGTTACAACGAAGTTGCCTTGTTAGACAAGAGTGCATGGATTCTCCATTATTGTGAATTTGACTTGCTGTATTGGAAATTGTCACATTACATAAATGTACCCCCCCCCCTTCACCTCACCCCCTTCCTCTTTCCCAAATGGGTGCATACCGGTGCCTGATTTTGTTTTCCTTCCTTCCCCCCCCCCCCTTTTCCCTTTTTACCTTTTGTTTTGTATTGTTTTGTTATGAAAATTTTTATAAAATATAAATATGAAAAAAAAAGAAGCACAACGGTATGGGTTTATTTGCATTACTCAATGTTCAGACAGAAAAGTTTCAATGGACCATATAACATGATCTCTGGACAATGTGAACAGTATATGTGGGAGGAATGATCAACTCTCCATCAAATTTTCCAGACTTTTAGCTGCCCATGCTACACAGGGCAATGTATTTCCATAGGACATTTGGCACATAATGATGATTTAAAATTTTGCAACTTAACTTTATGCTGTGGGTCTGAAGGGAATTTTGCAACATTTTTATAGATGAAAATCCATGGGATGTAAACATGAGCAAGATAGCAGTGGCTCCAGGTGTCCTTGAAAAAATAATGGTTGTTTTCTTGTTTTATCAAATAAATACTAAGTGAAATATTTAAAACAATTCATCTATATACAACAAAAAATGGAAAATAATTCATATACAATTAGCACATTGTAATGAATTAGGAGAAAAATCCCCATATACTGCCATACTGTAGTATGGCAATATATGGTAGGATCAATCGGACAACCTAGGGTTAAAGTACCCCAGGGAGTCTGAAAAATAGTAAAAGTAAAAATTAAAAAAAAGTTTTTAAAATTATAAAAAAAAACCTATAAATTCAAATCCCCCCCTTTCCCTAGAACTGATATAAATAAACCGTAAAAACCACAAACACATTAGGTATAGCATCCGAAAAAAATGCCTGTTCTATCAAAATATAATAAGCGGTTTTCACTACATTTAACTCCGTAATGGAAAATAGCGCCCAAAGTCCAAAATGGCACTTTTTTGCCATTTTGAAAAATATAAAAAAATAAATAAAAGTGATCAAAAGGTTACAAAGTCCTAAAAATTGTAGCATTGAAAACTTCATCAGAAGTCGCAAAAAAAGAATACCACCCTGTAGCGGGGTCAGTTTTAATGTGATAAAGTCCAGAGACACAGACAGGCTTGACCTCAGAAATGCGGTTTCCTTGCAGCTTTTATTGGCAGCCAAAACAATGCAGCTTTACAGGCAATTAAAACAAAACAAAGCGGGAAACAAAAACGGGCTCGTCTGAGCACTACCTGTACATCAGCAGGTCCCTCTCTAGCAAAGCAGCGTACTCACAGCGGCTAGTGACACACGGCTGGCAAGCCTTCCAGAGCAATGTCTCTCACACAGAACTTCAGCCCAGTATGCAGCTCTGGGTTAAAACCCCTTCTCTCAGCTGCACTTGGTAATTAGGGCTGTGCAGTCTCTGGTCAGTGCATTAACCCTTTACCCCAGGTATGGAAGTAACCTGAAAGGAATATATACACCATCTATTACCTTTCCAGCCGCTGTCCTACAACCCACAGCTCTGTACACCGAAGTGCAAAAAAAGTTATTGCCGCCAGAAAATGGCAAAATTTTAAAAAATGTCTACACAAGTTTTTAATTTTTGTAAATGTATGAAAACATTATAGAACCTATACAAATTTTGTTATCCCCATGATCGCACCAACCCAAAGAATAAAGTAGACGTGTAATTTGCGCCTAAGACGTCCAATTCAGCTAAGGTAAGATTCATCACCGATTACCATTCACAATGGCAATATATGAGGGATGTGTTGCGAAAACATTGGCCGATTCTACAAACTGATCACACAATATCTCAATACATCAATGTCCAACCCAGCATTACGGCACGTCGCTCGAAAAACCTACGAGACCTACTGGTCCGCAGCCATTACGAGGCAGCCAAACCCAAAACCATTTTCAACTCTAGACCACCAGCTTGGGGTTGCAGACCATGTGGCAGGTGCATTGCCTGTCCCAATATAGTATGTGCCACAACATTTCATGATTCTACAGGTACAAAAGAGTTCAAAATCACTCAAACAATCACCTGTAACACAAGGGCAGTCATATACTATGCCACCTGCCCATGTGGCATGATCTACGTAGGCCTCACTACACGCGAGTTAAAAATTCGCGTACGGGAACACATAAGAGACATCATTTCGGCGAAAAAAGATGATTATAACACTGAAGGCAGACCAATAGCCCAACATTTCAAAATCCATCACAATGCTGACCCTCGTGGCTTCTCTGTGCGGGGCATAGATAGAATTACGACCAATATTCGAGGAGGCCCTATACAAAAACGACTTGCGCAACAAGAAGCACGATGGATTTGGACATTGAAAACACTTCAACCCAAAGGTTTAAATGAAACATTAAGCTTTGTTCCTTTCTTATAGAATCTCATCTGCTTCTGCTCTGTGTACCACACTTCACCGATCCTGACCTGAGTTATCCCTCAGGGTAATAGTGAGGTAACCGCGTCCACGGCTTCCCCTCACTTTTTTATGTGTTGTTGTATTTCTATGTTTTTAACTCATTTTCCAATTTGTCTTGCCACAGTTTCTCTTCGAGCCTTCTGAGTTTCCGTGTATGGGCACTGTAGGAATTCTCCACCTCAGTGTTCTACTCATTCGCCATATATTCCTTTATGAACAACCATCTCCTATGAATCTCGAGTGGATAATCTGCTCTTTAAGCACGTGTTTCAACAATTAGAAAAATCTATCATTTGTACAGCTGGGTCTTCTTCATTATAAATTTATTATAAATTTTCGTTTTGATGAACAAATGCACTAACTCTTTTGTATTATCATTATATGTTTGTGTATGTAGCACACCTCCCTTGACACTCACCTCACTCCCTTCACTATCACGTCCATCACTCCTTCACCTTCCCTCCCCAATTCACATCACAATATTTTCTTTTGTTTTTCCAAACAATTTGCATAATATGTAATGCATCAATCCACTTCATTGTTTGCATTTTTTGCATTTTAATAGTAATTAGCACTTATATACAGATATTTCTAGCGTGAATTGACCACTATATGTTAGGTTTAGAATACTGATTCTTAATAATGTAAAAGGATAGATTTTATTCTATGCTGATCCCTATTCATCTTCATTATTTATGGTATCATTGTTATTTTTAATTTTTATTTCTTGTACTGTCATAAACAATTCTTTTATATCTGTTTTAAACTGCACTATAATGCCAACCATAATATCACCACATGTTTTACACTATTTATCGTGTATATTTTTTGCTGTTTAGACAGCCTTCTGTTGCACATATGTATTTCTCTTATACAGTGGCTTGATGATGCCTCTCCCCCTGTGTATATATTCAATAAGCACATTTGTAGGTTCTTTCGAGAATCTCTTTTTTACTCTAGGTACTTTAATATGAAATGTCTTTCAATGAACATGTACAATTGTCCACTTTTAATGCGTTTCTACGATAAAACTTACCCTTATCCATTTTCCAGCTGTCCTCTCGTGATGCGCATGCGCGGTACGTTAAGTCTCACGATACCCGTACATCACAGCGCACCTAACATTGCGTCATCCACCAGGCGAAGCAAGCACTATGCGCACGCGCGGCATGCCCCACATCACGCGATATTCTGGTGTCACTGTGTGATCAACTATGTGGTCACGTGACAACTCATCCAGCACGCTCATTGGCTCTTAAAAGGTTTTTAATGTGGCTCGCTGCCCTGAAGACTCTACCCCCAGACGAAGGCTGTGCAGCAGCCGAAACGCGCGTCGGGGCGTTTGACTTCCAGGCAGCGATCAGGTTCAATATGGGTAAGCCGCTCTCATACTACTGACAATTACACTTGTAATCCTTTGACCATATGCTATCTTCTTGTGCTTCCCATTCCGCACTATGTATGTATCTCTATGGCTATTACAGCAACATCACTAACTTACATTGTCTAAATTACCTGATCTGTTTGCCTGGTTTTCAAACTGTTTTTGCCTTGTGTTCCCCCTGTTGTGGGGCCAAGTTTTTTAACCAGTAAATTGTCTTATTTAATAAACTTTATTGAATACACATTCATTTTTGTATTATTTCATGCTTTCGTTTGGATTACACTCTTCCTAGATGTTAGGAGGTACAATAGGCTGTTAGTATAATTACCAACATAGCTACATGGTGCCTATCTATATATAGGGTTATAATATTGAATACCGAATAGCTATATGCTACAATACAATATATTGTACAATATACTACATTTCACCTTACCCTATATTCTGGCTTGTTCTAAACTCTTTTGTGTAATTTGTGGCGCACAGTGAAAGCCGTAAATTCCAAGCCCACAAGAAAACGCTGCAAATGTGTTTTTTTCTTAACCAATTTCACTGCATACCGTCACTCTGAAGTGGCAGAAAATAAGCCATCACAGACGTGTGGAAAAAAAAAAGTTAGATTTTTTTATTGCAGGGAGTGAAAAATAAAAATAAAAAAACAAAAAAGGGTGATGTCCTTAAAGGGTTAAAGAAGATGTGTATCTTATTACCAGATATAAGTGGACATGTTCAAGTTCTTTTCAGGTGGCGAATGCTCATCCCCACCGATAACACCTATGATGCTAGTTTCGGTGTAGCATTTATGTCCAGACACTTTTTTTTTAAATTCATTAAAGGGGTATTCCCATCTGGACATTAACATTTAATTTATTCATTTGCCATATGTAAACATTTCTTAAATTGGATGTTATTAAAAAAATGTTCTTGTGTGAAGATAAGTTCTCTTAAATGTAGCCATGTTGCCTGTTAGAAAAAAAATAGCTTCCTCAGATACGACCACCCCACACTCTGGCAGCAGTGGCCAGACATGGGCTATTGAGTCCTGCCTGACCAACTGGATTCTGCAATCATTACCACAGGACGGCTACAGTAACTCCCAGACATTTCATATACATAAACTTTTTATTTCTTTGTGCAATCACTCCATTATAGGTGGTCATATACAAGGACACAGTCTTGTTTCTAAGGGACCATATAACTACATTTGTGATAAATTCTCTTTACACAGGTAATATTTGTTAATAACATCTAATTGAAAAAATGTATATATAAATGGCAGATTTGTTAAATTAAATGTGAATGCCGAGACGAGAATACCTCTTTAATTCTTTCCCTTCAACTTTTTGTGGTGCAAATTCAGACCTGCTAAAAATCTCTATTAAAGAGGACCTGTCACCCAGAAATGAGGCACTAGGAGCTGCTTACTAAAGTGAGCAGCTCCTAGTGCTAAAGCAAACGCAGCAGTGTAACAATGATAACGTTATCGGAACCCTCCAATAACGCTATCCAACACCGCTGCAGAGTACAATAGAAAAGCCATAGTACGGCGTATTCATGAGCGGGTGGGAGTGCGGGCGGGATTAGGGGTCGTGACTGCCCATGACGTGTGGCAGTCACCGCTGGCCTATGGAGCAAGCGGGGCGTCCCGGGGAAGAGGCAGCACCTCTGAACACCCCCTCATGAATATGTTTCTATTGTAGTCCGCAGCAGAGGTTTCCGATAACGCCATCATTGTAACACTGCTGCGTTTGTCCTCTTTAAGTTCTATACTCATTCCAAATGATGAGTGTAGTTTCTGATGCCTTTTTGTTCTGCCTGTGGCGAACCAAATTAAAAAGGCCGTTCCCCACAATATCAAATGATAGTGCATAGGGAGCATAGATCCCAACGCAATAATTTGCGCATAAGAGAAATCCGAGTCAACTACAGACTCAGAATCCCTAAATTACTTATGGGATTACTTTTTGGTTGTCCTGCCGAAGCAAATGAATGATAACACACAGACTTGGACAAAAGCAAAAGGTTTAAAGCCAGAAATTCCTAGAGATGTGATCGTCCATATGCACTAGTATCATATTAAGGAAGATCTGATGAAAGCTGTATGAATGAAGACGTTGCAGGAATCTAAATAGTTTATGCAAAACCTTTAGGCAGCGACTCTAGTTCTAAGAAGGGATCCTAAGGAGTATACAGCCATTCTGAGAGATAAATATTCATTATAAATGGGGTAATCCGGGCGTGGCCTAGCAGCGGATGTAAGCGGCTGTGTGATAGCCGAGCTCCGCCACCGGAATCCTGTAAAACATAGTGCTGCCGCCCGGTCCGGCTAAAAAAAGAGATGCTACAGAGGTCAGGAGTATCGGCGGGTGTCCGCCCGAACCGCAATGATGGGGCCAAAGACGCAGAAAACGGCCGAAAAGCAGGGGGAGAGGATAAGCCAAGATGGCGCCCGCCAGCAGGCAGGATCGCTTGCACAGAAGTCCCTGCGGCCAGACACTGCAGCCAAGCTGAGTGGCTATGCACGCCTGGCCCCAGGATCGAGTGACACATCCCTGTCCCAATTGACACAGTCTGGAAGCTCCCCGGGGTCCAAATATGCTGCAATGTCCGACCTGCAATCCGAAGATGAGGAGGTGGTGGCAGGGGTAGAGGCCAGGAGGAGCAGACCGCAAGGACATAGCCAAGATTTAGAAGAAGAGGAGGATGAACCCACACTGACTGATGTTATGAGAACTATGCAGCATAATACCTCTGCACTTCTGCAGTTAACTGGTCAAGTGGGTAGTTTGGAAGAAGAAATATTACTTGTGCGCAATGATATGCATAAAATGGCTGAGAGAACAACGGCTGTGGAGAATAGAGTACAAGAAATAGAAGACCCGTTGCCGCCAGTGTGGAACGCGATAAGGGAGCAATCACAAGCTGTGCTAGCTCTGCAAGCAAAAACGGCTGACCTTGAAAACAGGTTGCGCATAAATAATATTAGGCTGGTTGGTGTGCCGGAGAAAGTGGAGAGGCAGAACCCGGATGATTTCTTTGAAAAATGGCTTCTGGAGGAGTTTGGCCGGGAGAATCTGACATCGCTATTTGCAGTTGAAAGAGCACATAGGGTACCCACTAGCCCGGGACCACCGGGCAGACCACTGAGGCCGGTACTTATTATGTTGCTGCATTATAAAGATCGTGACAAGATATTGAGGCGAGCTCGTGATAAAGAGGACATTACGATAAATGGCGTGAGAGTATCCTTTTTTCAGGATTTTTTGGTGGAGTTCCAGAAAAGGCGGATGCACTTCATGGATATAAAGAAACGCCTGGGGGTCTCCTATTCGATGCTCTATCTGGCCTGTCTATGTGTGGTGGCGCTTGGAACTACACATTTCTTTGTTGCGCCGGGATCTGCGCTTCAGTGGCTGGATGTGCTCGAGCAACGCCTGCGAAGACAGGAGGGGAGACCAGGCGGAGATTGAAGATGTGGCCCCTATGTATCGGGACAAAGTGTGAGATCTTGATGCTGACTGTTGTTTTATGATTCTACAGTTTTTATTATGCTATATTTGGTCCTCTGCTGTGGGGGGCTTTCTATTCTTGTCGCAGAATTGAGGGTGCCGAACCTGGATGGCACCTTAATGTATGCTTAATGTATGTAGTGGCGGAGAAGATGGTTACGTGTTTACTGTTATAACCCACTAATACTTTTTCTATTTTCTAGGAAATGTATATTTTGTTACTTTTGTGTCGGGTGCTGGGCTCTTTGTCAATTTGCACTGAAAATAACATGGAGAACGAATGCTCAGTGTCTCGCGTGTGGGGGCAGTTTGTACTACTGGCTAGGATGCAAACTAATAGCCCGGTATATTGTTATCTGTTGTGGGAAAGGTAAGGGGGGAAAGATTAAGGTCTGAACTTAGAACTACTGAATATAGCGAAGGGATAAGTGGCATAACAAAAGGGAAGATGGGCCTAGCACAGGAGTGGAGGAAAGAGGTAACAGATTGCCACGGTGGAAGTGTTTAATTGCCTGTCCTGGAACATACGGGGCCTGGGAAATGCCAATAAAAGGAGAGCGGTACTTCAGTATGTAAAAGAGAAAGCAATTTCAGTGATAGGGTTACAGGAGACACATCTCACGGGGGACACTGCCATTGTACTTGATAGATCCTGGATTGGTCATAGCTATCATGCATTTCACACTTCTTATTCTAGGAGTGTGAGTCTATTAATCAATGTGACACTACCATTTACATTACGCTCATCATTTTCTGACCCTGAAGGCCGATTTGTGGGTGTGCACTGCAATAAATATAGGTGGGAATGGATAGTGGTAGTGGTGTACATACCCCCGCCATTCTCCAGGGTACCGCTCCGAAATCTATTAGAGCACTGCATTGCCTGATGTCCCTTTGCTCATAATTGGTGACTTTAATCAAGTTATGGATAGCGACATGGATAGATTCACAGGCGCTGGTGGTCAACAACGTGGTACAACATCCTTGGGGAGATGGTGCACGGAGATTGGGCTCCACGATTTGTGGAGAGAAAGGAACCTGGAAGTACGACGGTATTCATGTAGGTCATCTGTGCATGAGTCATTATCCCGCATTGACATGATACTGGGATCTGAAGGAGTGATTCCCATGGTGTTGGATATTGAATACCAGCCGAGAATGTTGTCTGACCACTCGGCCCTATTGCTGAAAGTGGGGTGTGGGCGGAGGGAAGTGCAGAGACAGTGTGGATGGCGTTTGAATGCTTACTGCCTGAAATTGATAGATGGGGGAGTAACAAAACATCACCTGAGGGAGTATTTTGAGTTTAATGAGGGGTCGGTACCGAGAGCTATTTTGTGGGATGCTGTAAAGATGGAATTGAGAAACATTATAGGCGGGGAGATCAAAAGGGTGAAGACCAGGTCTAAGCAAATAGGAACTGACTTAAAGGAAACCTACCACTTGAAGTAGCAGGCTGAGCTGGTGCCGGTGCTTATTTTTGTTAGTGTTTTAAACCGCGGTATCGCGGTTTAAAACACTTTTTAAACTGTATAGCCGGCGCAGGGAGGTACGCGCTCGGCGCTTACCATGCGCGCGGCTCTCCTTCACTTCCTATGTAGCCGCGCGCACGGTAAGCGCCGATCGCGTACCTCGCTGCGCCGGCTATACAGTTTAAAAAGTGTTTTAAACCGCGATACCGCGGTTTAAAACACTAACAAAAATAAGCACCGGCACCAGCTCAGCCTGAGCTGATGCTCGGTGATTTCTTCTGAAACCTGCCACTTCAAGTGGTAGGTTTCCGTTAAGGGAGAAAGTGGTGAGGGTGGAGGAGAACTATATCATGACTAATACTCAAGAAGCATAAAGGGTATGGGTAGATGCGCAGGACCAGTTGACAACATATATGCTCCAACAGGCAGATAATTAGCATATGTTCTTGAAAGAACAATTTTATACAGAAGGGGAACAAACTGGGAGGTTGCTGGCCAAAATGGTGCGGGCAAGGACAGAAAGGGCATATGTTTATGGCCTAAGGGAGGAGAGTGGAAACCTGATAGAAGGGACAGAAGGGGTTCTAAGAGTGTTTGCGGGTTTCTATAAGACATTATATACTACTAGAGCAGATTATACCACAGAACAGTTGGGAGTGTTTTCTGGGGGAGATCCGTATGCCACTATTGAGCCCTGAGGCACGGGAGATTTTAGAGGGACTCATCACACTGGAGGACTTGGAGCAAGCAGTTGCAGGCATGGCAAATGATAAAGCCCCTGGCATGGATGGGCTGCCGACTGAGACCCTAAAGGAATACGGGGATGTTTTATTACCGCAGTGGTGGGAAACCCTGAAAGAATGTTTTAATACTGGGAGTCTGCCGGTCTCATGTTATGAAGCTGCAATTGTAGTGATCCCTAAGGAGGGGAAAGATGCACAGTTGCCAGACTCTTATTTAGACCCATATCGCTCCTTACGTCTGATATTAAAGTACTGGCAAAGGTGTTGGCGACTGTACTGACTCAGGCGACTAGACTCAGTCAGGATTTATTCCATCTAAATCCATCGCCCTTAATCTTAGAAGGTTATATCTCAATTTGCAAGCTACAACGGCGGATCGGGAAAGCGCGCCACAAAAGCTTTTGACTGTGTTGAATGGGGTTACTTGTGGGCTGTGCTTAAGAAACTGGGGTTTGGCCCTAACTTTATTAAATGGGTGCAGTTGATGTATGCAGCGCCATCAGCTAGACTGAGAGTGAACGTGGAATGGTCACATAGATTCTATCTACAGCGGGGCACAAGGCAGGGGTGTCCGCTCTCACCACTATTATTTGCTCTTGCAATAGAGCCGTTATCATGTATGGTCCTACAGCATCAGGATATAAAAGGATTCCAGTATAATGGAGGGGAAGAACGCATAGCCCTATATGCAGATGATGTATTGCTATTCCTCTCAGACGCAAGGGAGGCAATACCGGTGGTGGAGAACATTTTCTCTACATTTGAGGACTACTCAGGACTGCGTATTAATTTGGCGAAATCTGCAGTGATGCCCCTGACTCCTATTGCCCAAACACAGGTACAGGGAGGAGAAATACCAGTGGTGGATACATTCACTTACCTTGGACTGCACATCACTTGAACGGTTACGGACTTTATTGAGTTAAATCTGGCACCCCTCCTACAGGAGATGCGGGCACGTATAGTGGTTTGGAATAAATTACCTCTGTCTGCGCTGGGTCGTGCTAACCTGGTTAAAAATGGTCTTGATGCCCCAACCTTTGTATGCCTTACACAACACCCCAGTGTGGATTCCTAAATACTGGTTCCGTAGGTTCCATAGCCTGTTTAGGGATTTAGTATGGAAGAGAGGGATCCCAAGGATCCGGCTGGAAAAGCTACAGATGCCAAAAGATAAGGGGGGTTTGGCACTCCCTAATGCTTGGGTTTATTATCTGGCTGCTCAGTGCCACCAATTTGGAGGATGGGATCTGACAGGAAACACTTCTTGTTGCCCACGAGTGTTAAAGCACTTTCTGGGAACTCAGGAACCCGTAGCAGCATTGGAAGCAAGAATTTTGGGCAGGGGGGTACGTAATTGTCCAACCTTTAAACTTATGCAAAAGGTATGGGGTACGTATAAACACTTAATGGCAGTAGGTCCTTGGACTAAGTTTACGCCCTTGTGGGATAATCCATAGCTGGGAGAGGTGTACATGCTGGAGGATATGCAAAGATGGAGGAGAAAGGGGATTGTATACTTACATCAATTGTATGCAACTGAAGTGCTCCAGTCATTTCAACAATTGACGGAGGAATTTGGGGTTAGTAGAGCTATGTTTTTTAAATTTTTGCAAATTAGACATGTGATCCAGGCACAATTTGGAGATCAAGATATAGAGTTCTCCACTATTGGAGTTCTTTCAGGGGTGGTAAAAGCAAAGAATATGCGGGGCCTGATATCTCTGGTATACAAAGTGATCCTAGATAAGGTGCTGGGAGACCAGATGGCTGACACTCGAAGGAAGTGGGAGGTGCAGGTGGGGGACCTGACGGATGAAGAATGGGGGGGAAGTGTTGGAGTCACCCTCCCTATTGTCATTAAACGTGGCACGTAGGAGATCACAACTATTTCTTATACATAAGGTGTATTGTACTCCAGCTGTGTTGCAAAGGATGGGGCTGTGGGGCTGTGTAGGGGAGTTAGACATAACCAGGCCGGAACAACTAGCAGTAGCCAAAATTCTTTACCATGTACGAAAATCGATCGCCAAGCATTGGCTGGATGAGGAACCGCCGGTTCTTACGGAGGTGAAGCAAATGTTAAATAACACGATTAAGCTTGAAATGAATGTTTATAGGAAGAGGGGGGCTTTTAAAAAATTTGAAAAGCAATGGAGTAAGTGGATTGAGTGTCCAGGACTGGCCTTGCCACAGTTACTGCAGAGTTGGGAACGTTGGCAATCTGTAGGGCTGCTAGGAATATGAGCAGGATAACACGGGTGTTAGGTACCTCTGGAGAATAAATTATTATGCTAATAAAGTGAGAAGCTCAGACCTATCGGGGAGGTGGGGGGGTTGATGTTGGGGATTTGTTATGTGTGTATAATACATATTTGACAATGTTATGGTATATCACTGTGTGGAATATGTCAATGTAACTGTTTCGCTCTGTGATTCAAAGCATTGATAAATGTTTTCTGATTTAAAAAATTTAATTGGGAAATTCACTTTAAGAATTATCTTTGAAAAAGATATTGACATAATTATCTGCCATTCTAGGGAGTTGTTGAAGAAGGCTGGTGTTCCATACCAAAAAATGCAACATGCCTGTTGCTACTAAAGAAGTTAAATGCCCCGTGGAGCTAATTAATTGATGTTAGTTTTTAGCATCATTCTCAAGTCTCTCTCTTTTTTACATTTTTTTCTTTATCCACCCCGTAACTCCTGTTCAGTTTTTTGATGTGAAGTACCGTATATACTCGAGTACAAGCCGACCCCAGTATAATCCGAGACCCCTAATTTTACCACTAAAAACTGGGAAAACCTATTGACTCGAGTATAAGCCGAGGGTGTAGTATACAGCTAGCCCCAAGTGGTATACAGCCTGCCCCCCCTCATGTATACAGCCAGCCAGCCCCCTCAGGTATACAGCCAGCCTGCCCCCTCAGGTATACAGCCAGCCTGCCCCCTCAGGTATACAGCCAGCCTGCCCCCTCAGGTATACAGCCAGCCTGCCCCTCAGGATCGGGGGTGAGTATCGCCTGAAGGTGAGAGCTAAGTTTATTTATTTAATGTGCTGAACTTCAGGAGCCGCTGCCGGTGGATCCGGGCACCGGAGGGTGAGTATTAACATTTATTTTTTTTAATTGACTCGTGTATAAGCCGAAGTGTGCTGAAAAACTCGGCTTATACACGAGTATATACGGTATATATCTTAAAAAGGGCTGTAGGGAATATAGCAAGTGGCAGAATAAAACTGCAAAAGAATCAAAAAGAACCCAGTGAAAAGTGGTATTTATAATGATTATGCAATGGTTCACGATAGGACAGGTGGAATTTCCACCAGGCCTTAGTTAACCTTGGCATGTACCCTTCAGGTACAATACAAATTATTAACCAGCAGAGACCCTACCATAAGGGCTCCGTGTGTCATTTCCCTATTTAGCGGTGGAGCAAGAGGGTGGGTGTTTTTTTTTTTTTTTTTATTCCTTTTGTTTATGGGGCTTATACATTTTTCAGACAAAACCACACCTATCGATAGAATAAACTTTGGGTGTAAAGAATTTAAATTGTTTTACCATCAACATGAAAGACCTAAACTCCCCGTTAAAAGGTCATTGTGTGTGGCATAAAATTATTACTTGACATATTCAGTTTTTTGCAGGAAACACATTTGCTGGCACAGAATACCTGGCGATTTAACAATGTTAAGTTCCCTCAAATTTTTCATGCCGTGGCTCCAGCCTTGAAGTCGGGGTTCTTATTGGTAAACATGGAGCAAGTAGAGATGGATCTGGAAAGGAGATAAATAATTTTGAATTGCTTATTGTAAGGTTGTGCATGTATGCTGGTAAACATATATATTTAACCAATAAGTGACTTCACAAATTTATAAAAGTGATTTACAAAAATGGATTACATCCATTGATAACCTTGCTTTTGCTTGGTATCTACATGTTCCACCCTCTTCCCCACTCCAATTACAATTTTCCTCCATTATGCATGATAATCAAGGCGCTTTTCACACCCTCGGATCATAAAACAGCAGTTCTTAGATAAACATGAACAATATAACATACTTAACAGATTACAAAAAACTTGTTAACTTCAGGCCGACACGGGATAACCTCGAAGGTTACTAGGTTACTACTAATGTGCCCCTCAGGTCCTCGGTCATATACCTTGTGGAATTTTTTAGTTTTTTCATGAAGTCCTGGATTTCTCTGGATGATAAGTGATTTATAATAAATTTCCGTCATTTGCAGAAGAACTCTTTTTTTAATGCGCTTTTCCCCTTTTCTTTCTGCCTCCATCCTATCTATTCAAATATAGTTTAGCTTAAGCTATTATGTCCTCTGTTGATGGGAGTGAGGACTCCAACCAGTTATTCAACAGGCATCTTTTAGTTATTAACATGAATATGTGTATAAGCAGGGTTATTGTGACCTCCACCTTATTCTCCTCACCCTGCTGTGTAACTGAGTAGTGGTCCGAGATAAATTTTTGAAAAGTCTTCCAAAAGGATTGTACTATAGGACACGCCCATATTCCGTGGTATAGATCAACTAGTGGCATCTGGCATTTAGGACATGCCGTGATTGCATCAGCTTGAAAAATGTTTCTCTCAATTTTTCACTAATCACATGTCTTCGCCCTATTTCCCACCCCTTCAGTATTCTAGGTGACACAACTGGTATTCGCCAGTTGTCTTCTGAGCCCACTACTGTACGTGTTCGCGATCGACCCATTCCTTAGGAGGGTTGATCGTGGGCCGTTGGTGAGAGTCGGGATGGATCGGGAAGCACCAGAAGCCACTCTTAGAGTGGTAGCGTATGCTGATGGTGGGCGCATTGGGTGATGTCAGAGGTTGACCACTACTCAGAGGCTTCTGGGTCCAAGATCAATCGGGATAAGTTTGAGAGTCTCTGGCTGAGAGAGGGAGATCCATGGCTTCGATCTCCCAGACACTCTTCCAGGGCCCCAGGACTCCGCCAAAGTTCTCGGCATCGAATTTGCCAGGGGGATTACCCCATGCACAACGGGGACGGCAGGCTTAAGATCGCCGCTCAGAAGGTGGACCAGTGGAAGGGTTGGTCTTTGACCCTCAGAGAAAGGGTTAATCTGATCAAAACCTTCCTGCTTCCATTGCTGATTTATCTGGGCAGTGTGTGCATGTTGCCAGAACCCCTCTGGACTCGGGTGTACAGTCTGTTCTTCCAGCTGTTATGGGGGAATAGGCTGAACCTAATCAAGAGGGAGGTTACTTACCGCATGAGGAGACAAGGAGGGTTGTATATGGTCAACCCTGTGGTATTCCTAGTGAATACCTTTCTTAAGATCAATGTTGCAAACCTCTGGAAAGAGAGGACTCCTCCATGGGTATACTCCTGGTCTGGGAATGTGGGAGATCAGGACCATGTCGAGGAAAGCCTCGACAAGAGAGTTCTGTTGACAATTTTCCAGAAGCCTCTGGCCCTCAGAGATTGCCCAAGTCAGGATCTGAGGGTGGGTTTGAGTTTGTTGAATTCCATCAGGATCCCCTTGAAGTTTTGGGATGTGACTTGGCGCTGCTTCCATGGAAAGCTGTGTGTGAGGGACAATCTGAAGTGTAGGAGCTCTGAGGAATGGGGTTGTCCCCGGGAGGAGTGCAGTGGCCTGCTGAAGAGCATGGACCACTTCCTGCTTCGGTGCCCCTTTAACACAGAGGTTTACAACCGGGTGGGTGCTTCCATCCATTGGCCCAGGTTGGCCGGTCTCTCCTATGCGGAATGGGCCTATGGAGCATTCAGAGGCCTGGGTGGCCGGGACCACTGCACGTTATTTCTAGTTAGTCTAGTGGTTAGGTACCACATGTGGAACACACGGTGCTTAGTATTGACGCAGCGTAAAATCCTGCCATTGGAAGAGGTGGTTAGGAACATTCTGGGTGACCTGGTGAAGGTGCGCTCTCTGGAGTATGAGAGGCTGGGCATGGGGAGGGCCTCTCATCTTTGGAGGGGGTTCTCCTTTAGTGTCCCTTAGTCTGTCATCTCCTCTCCTGGTGATGGGCTGATGCTGCACAGTAGATTTTTGTTTTGTATATAGTATATAGTGGTGTTGGGCTTGGGCTTTATGTGGTTTTGATGTTGTTCAGATTTTATTTGTATTATGTTTCTTCAAGTTATGCTGTATATATTGTATATATTGTATGTAGTTGGGTTTGGGATCTAGTGTTAAGTTGGGAGGGGGGTGATGGTGGTGGGATTTTGGTATTTATGTACTAACCTTGAACACTGGTCTGGACTACTTAACGCAAACCTTGGACTTTAGACCAGTGTCTGGGGGCAAGGGTAGTGTGCGGGGGCGAAGGATCTAGTTTAGTGTAGTGTTATGTGTATTATGTGTTTGTTATTTATTTAAAAAAAATGGCTGTGGGGTGGTTATATGTATATTTATGGTCATTTATGTTTATTTGGGGGTGTGGATTGTCGTTGTTTATTGGTTTAGTTTAGGATATGATAATTGGTTGGGTGGGGGTTGTGGTATTTGGTGTTTATTCATTTTGGTGTATTATAAGTTATTGTTTTTGCTAGGTATGAATAGGGCTGGACCAGCAGGTAAGCTATTGTATATATTTTTTGTATATTATGTTTGGTTTGTATTGTTATGTTTTTTATTTTTATATAAAATAAAAGATCTACAGGTTTTTTTCCCCCTGTCAAGCACTTGATCCAGCCACCCCAGTAAACTTTATTGAATACCTTTCAGCATCTAAAGTTAAAAGTTCTTTTGCCTGCTGTGGGCGCCTGGATCTTGACCGTGTCCAATACCTTGAGAACTCTCCATATATTAGCAACCACTGCCCTACCCTTGATGAATCCAACTTGAGGGCTGTTAACTAATCTTTGCAAGAGGACCGTCAAGTTTGCCAACATTTTTGTGATTTCAGATCTTGATTAATGAGGGAGATCGGGGATTGTAGGGTCTCTATCAGGTTTTTGCAAATCTTTTATATAAGCCAGATTAGCAAATGGGGGTAGTGTAGACCTGTGTAATAATGCATTGTAATATCTTGTTAGGGTCGACACAATCTGGTCCCTCAACCCCTAGTATGTTTCTGCTGGAAAGCCATCAAACCATGGTACTTTTCTGGAACCTAAACTCCCTATTGCCGCAGCCACCTCCTCGGCAGTGACATCTGTGCTAAGCGTTTCCTTTTGCTCCAGGGTCAGTTTGGGCAGCATTTGGCTGAGACCGATATGCCTCCCCTTTTGCAATGTCATACTGTTCAGGATCCGTATACAGGCCAGAGTACAACTGGTTGAAGATGTTTAACACTTCCCTGGGATTGTCTTGTTGCCGGTCTTGTGGCGTTCTTAATTTGGGGACATGTGTGACTGGCTTTTGGCCTTTTGCAAGGTTCGCTAACACTCGGCCCGATTTGTTTCAAAACCGGAAAAGGTGTGATCTCAAGTTTGTCTGTTTAAAATGTTGTTGTTAAAGCAACATCTCATGTAGCATCCTAGCTTCTTTCCACTGCTCTATGTTAGTGAGTAAAGGTGACGTCAGATATGTTGTGTATGCCCATGTCTTGCATTGCTGTCGCTAAATTTTTGTTTGGATTGTTTTTTGATACTTCCTATAGGTGCATTATCTGGTCCCTTATTACCACATTCACCGTCTCCCAATATGCAATCAGATTTTCTCTAAAGTCCGAGTTGTAAAATTCAAACTTCGTCCCTGTAACCTCTCTAAAAACGCCTTGTCTCGTGCCATATAGGAATGGA
The DNA here is from genome assembly GCA_019512145.1 of Engystomops pustulosus. Lineage (NCBI taxonomy): Eukaryota > Metazoa > Chordata > Amphibia > Anura > Leptodactylidae > Engystomops > Engystomops pustulosus. The sequence continues at coordinate 74,826,151 of CM033646.1, forward strand.
AGTGCCAAATGTAGTCAGTCCCCGACTCATGATATTGACTTATGGAGAGAGTGACTGGTCTGTGTGTGATCAGATATGACCATAGTTTCAATGTCCGCTCGTGTGATCCTATCTATCAGGGCATTGTACAACAAGTTAAGTAAGTCTATTGGGGACCAGGAATTACGCACCTCCAAGAAGAAAGTATTTTCTATCTTCCAAATGTCACTAGGCATCAACCAGTCCCAGGTCCAAAGACATCTGGCCCAGGTCTGTTATTATTTGAGGTTGACTAACGCCTTCTCATTGTGATCTGTCCTCTCAAGGGTGCATCACCTGGTTAAAGTCCCCTGACTACAGGAAAATTAGATCCAGGCGCACAAGCGCCGGCAGGGACCCAGTAGAGGTGAGATCGGTGTGTGCAATTCTGCGAAGCATCACACGCTGTGCCCATGCAAGCCCGGGCACCCCACCAGAACAGCCACAGAAGGCAATGGTCAGGATCTGGGCAGTAACACCCCCCATTTCTGGGAGGAGGGCCAAATGGGGTGGAAATGGGGTGGGGAGGGAAGGGCAATACTGCGTAATCACTGTCCGTATGTGGGGAAAAAATTTAATAATAGTAATAAAAAGACCTATAATAAGGTTAAATGAAGGGCCAAAGTGCCCAAATAGTCTGATATGTTTCTTACCTAAAAGACTGGGGGAGAAATGCAAAAGACTAGTATTGAATAAATTCTGATGCAAGTGTAACAAGGTGTCACACAAAAAGCCATGTTCAGATAAAATGCGGAGGCAGCTATGGGAATGGTGTGTGGAGGCATGTGGGGGGGAGATGCGCACTCAGTCATCCAGCTTTGCATGTATTGTGAAAATGAGTGACCCATATAAAACGCCAGAAAATCACAGCTGGTAAAACACCAGAAAATGTAGCCTGACACAGCCCATTTGCTAAGGGGACGACATGTGGATGCATCAATAAAGACGACGTGTAGAGGCTCCTATGGAGACAATTAAATTTGGATAGTGCCTGTATGTAAGTTTTCAAAACAGAGGACCGGCTAGATGGCCCTCCAGAAAAATTAAATACATAGAGTACTATAGCTAGAGCCAGTTGGCCCTGGCACAAAATGAGGAGGAGGAGTGCATACATGAGAATTATTCAGGTTGAGCTGCTTTCACCTGGTGGAGAATGGAAATCATGAGAAATCCATGCTTGATTCATCTTGATAAGCATCAACCTGTCAGTCGGTGATGATGCCACCAGCTGCACTGAAAACCCGCTCTGACAACACGCTAGCAGCAGGGCAGGCAAGAACCTCCAAGGCGTACGACGTCAGATGGGGTCAGATGTCCATCTTTGAAAACCAGTAGTTGTAGGGAGCTGTGTGATCATTTAGGACGATGGTATGGTCAGCTACGTACTCCCTCACCATTTTTCTGTAAAGATCACCCTTATTCGTCTGAGACTGGTGACAGTGTCTTGCTGGGGTGACATAAAACTGGCAAAGGCCTTGTAAAGTGTACCCCTGCCAGTGCTGGGCAAGCTGTCTGCTCGCCTACTCTCCCCTTGTACTGCAGAAGTACGCCATCTGCTGCCAGCAGTGTCAGATGGGAAAGACTGTTTCAGCTTGTGCACCAGGGCCTGCTGGTATTCATGCATTCTCACACTCCTTTCCTCTACAGGGATGAGAGTGGAAAGATTTTGCTTGTACCTTGGGTCCCGGAGAGTGAATACCCAGTAATCGGTGCTGGAATAAATTCTTTGAACGCGAGGGTCATGGGATAGGCAGCCTAGCATGAAATCTGCCATATGCGCCAGAGTCCCAATGCACAAGAATTCACTCCCCTCACTGGCCTGATTCTCCATTTCCTCCTCCAACTGCTCTTCTTCTGCCCATACACGCTGAACAGTTAATATGGACTGAGCAATGGTCCCCTCTTCTGTCTCACCGACTTTCTCCTCCTCTTCCTTCTCATCCTCCTCCTCATCCTCCTCCACCTCCTCCGATATGCGCTGAGAAAAAGACCGGAGGGTGCTCTGGCTATCAACAAGGGAATTTCTTCCTCCATCTGTTGTGAGGAGCGCAAAGCTTCCGACTTCATGCTGACCATAGAGTTTTTCAACAGGCCAAGCAGAGGGATGTTGAGGCTTATGATGGCGGCATCACCACTGACCATCTGTGTTGACTCCTCAAAGTTACTCAGTACCTGACAGATATCAGACATCCACATCCACTCCTCATTGTAGACTTGAGGAAGCTGACTGACCTGACTACCAGTTCTGGTGGAAGTTGACATCTGGCGGACTAAAATTGCTCTGCGCTTCTGGTAAACTCTGGATAACATGGTTAATGTGGATTTCCATCTCGCGGGCACGTCGCACAACAGTCGGTGAGCGGGCAACTGGAGGCGGCGCTGCGCTGCCCTGAGAGTGGCAGCATCTGTGGTCGACTTTATGAAATGCGCACAGATGCGGCGCACCTTCGTGAGCAAATCAGACAGATTGGGGTATGTCTTCAGGAACTGGTGAACTATCAGATTGAACACATGGGCCAGGTATGGCACATGTGTCAGTCTGCTGAGTTGCTGAGGTTACGGCTGTTGTCACACACAACCATGCCTGGCTTCAGGATCAGCGGTGCCAGCCACAGATCGGTCTGCGCCATGATGCCCTGCAATAGCTATTGGGCTCTCCCAGCCTTTAGGGCAGCATCTCCAGGCTCATTAGTTTGGAGATGTGGACATAGAGGGCTTAGGCATGTGGGTGGGAGGAACTGTATTTCCTCTTGCGCTCCTTCCAGCGTCTGGAGTATAGACAGCTGAATGGAGACATGGTGGACACTGTGGAGGATCGTAGAGGCGAAGGTGTGGTTTTCGAGAGGGAGATGTTTGTGCCGGGGTCCTGGGCAGGGGGCTGACTAGCAGAGGCAGCAAATGACACAGGGGAAGGAGCAGTGGTGGGCCCGGCCGGAGGTGAACGGCCTTGGTTCCAGTGAGTGGGGTGTTTAGCACTCAAATGTTTGCGGATTTTGTGCTGTGACTTTCACTTTCACTTTGAAAAAAAAAAAAATCATCAGACTGTGCCTAATTCAATCAAACCCCCAATAAATTGTCCCACTTAGCTGTTTGAAATGGATATCTGTTTCACTAAGAGCCAAAAATGACGTTCGCAAGTCTCCCTGCAAATTCGTCACAATATGGTAGTAGCTGCACTACTAGTGCCAGCAAGCCCAGCCACAAGCAAATAAAAAAAATAATAAAATAACACTATTGTAGCCCTAACAAGGGCTGTTGGGTTCTTGTAGAATGACTCCTGCCTAACACTAATCTAATAGAACACCCTAACGCTATCCCTGACCAGCAGCAGCTCTATCCATAACGGCATCCAGACAGAGAATGGTCCGAGCACTGCGGGCAGTGGCTAGTATATTCCAAGGTCACCTGATCAGGCCAGCCAATCGCTGCTATCGACATGTAAGTGTACCCCGTGATGCTGGGTGTACTGCAGAGTCTCCTGGCTTGTGATTGGCTCTGTTTCTGGTATCCAAAAATCAAAACAGCGAGAGATGCCATTTTCTCGAGCTGGCGAAATATTCGTCTGAGCAACGAGCAGTTGCAAGTTGGTCAGGGAGGTCCACCCAATCAATGCCTATGAACTTCTAGCCAGTAGCAATGCCCTTGCCAATATGGTAATATGTCTTGCCAAAGGCTTGCCACGTCCTTTTCATATGTCGCCCAAAAGGTCGCCAATGTGGCTTAAAAATTCACAAAATGTCTTGCCCACATATTCTTAACCACATACACACCATACACACATGGCCCGATAGATAACTCCCTTTGAGTGACAGTTAATAAATATACGGATTGTGTATGTCTTTCCCGTAATACTACTGGTAACGGTTTTGGCACTCGTCATCAAGCAACGCAACCACTCCACTGAAAGCAACCTTTTATTTCTCTGAGCCATGTCGTGGGGAGAGAAGGTCTCTTGCAGTGGCTGCGTAATCTGTGTGTGCTATATAAATAAAGAATTATTAATTATTTATTTATTATTAATTATAATTATTATGATAGAAGTTAAATATAAAAGATAGATTTCTTGATGCAGAACTATAAAGTAATTTATATATACAGTAGATGGATAAGAGATAAATACAGTAGAAGAGAAATATAAGATATATTCATAAATAGAGAAAAAGTGAGATATATAAATGGTCAGATTATAGGAGATAGATAACTAGACGGATAGATATATAGACAGTTGATAGATGATAGGCATCTTCATCTGGGAATTCATGTGTTCCAAACAGAAAATATTTACCTTCACATCTCCTAAATGTAAGTCTACATTCACACTGCGACATGGGGGACGTATATATGGGCGATATACGTCCCCCATAGACAGCAATGGGCGCACGGTGCCCTATGGAAGCGGAACGGTGCTCACATACGTCCTATCTTTTCCCGTATTACGGCGTTGTGCTCCATACAGCACTCGCCTCCTCTCCCCGCACGCTGCCGTGCGCCTTCAATGCTACGGTATGGCGGGCAACAGCAGTGTGCATGTAGCCAAATAGATGGACATGTGTAGAGTTCACAAATGTCCCGTATTGATATGTTCACAAGAATAAATCATAATATCACTAAAACTGAAATAACTAAATATCTGCTTTTCAGCTAGATATTTTAAAAGTCACAAACTGCAAAATTTATCAATAAAACAGAATAAAAGAAAAGGCGTCATAAAACCTATATAATTTTGAAAGCAGACAACCAGGCGATGTATTTGGCAATTAACAATCAAAATTGTTAATATACTTTCCTAAACCTGCAAGATGTGAGGAGATCATACAGACCCCACCTGTGTATATTCACCAAAATATGCAGCAAAGAGAACGTTAAATCCACAGGGGACACGCTTACACTCCGCGGTCATGCTTGACCATGGCGTGTAAGGGGTTAAACACCCAGCATCGGAGTTTTTCCAACCCAGGTGTTAGTGCCGGGTCTGGGCTATAAGATCACAGCCCGACACCTGCACCAGCGAGACCCGGTGTCCTGAAATCTTTTTCTGACGCGCCGCCGTAGAAAGGCGTCGCGTCAGAAGAAGTACCCTTAATGACCGCCGTAAAAAGCCGGCCACTTTATTAAGTACACCTGTCCAACTGCTCATTAACACTTAATTTCTAATGAGCCAATCACATGGCCAGCAACTGCAGTGCATTTAGCATGTAGACATGGTCAAGGACAATCTCCTGCAGTTCAAACCGAGCATCAGTTGGGGAAGAAAGGTGATTGTGAGTGTCTCTGAACGTGGCATGGTTGTGGTGCCAGAAGGATGGTCTGAGATTTCAGAAACTGCTGATCTACTGAGATTTTCACGCACACCATCATCTCTATGGTTTACAGAGAATGGCCGAAAAAGAAAAAACATCCAATGAGCGCAGTTCTGTGGGCGGAAATGCCTTGTTGATGCCAGAGGTCAGAGGAGAATGGCAGAATGGTTAAGCTGATGAAAGGCAACAGTGACTCAAATCGCCACCCGTTACAACCAGGTAGGCAGAAGAGCATCTCTGAACGCACAGTACGTCGAACTTTGAGGCGATGGGCTACAGCAGCAGAAGACCACACCGGATGCCACTCCTTTCAGCTAAGAACAGGAAACTGAGGCTACAATTTGCACAAGCTCATCGAAATTGGACAGTAGAAGATTGGAAAAACGTTGCCTGGTCTGATGAGTCTGGATTTCTGCAGCGACATTCGGATGGTAGGGTCAGAATATGGCGTCAACAACATGAAAGCATGGATCCATCCTGCCTTTTATCAACGGTTCAAGCTGGTGGTGGTGGTTGGTGGTGGTGGTGGTGTCATGGTGTGGGGAATATTTTCTTGGCACTCTTGGGTCCCTTGGTACCAATTGAGCATCGTTGCAAACGCCACAGCCTACCTGAGTATTGTTGCTGACCATGTCCATCCCTTTATACCACAATGTATCCTTTCAAGCAGGATAATGCGCCATGTCATAAAGCTGGAATCATCTCAGACTGGTTTCTTGAACATGACAATGAGTTCACTGTACTCAAATGGCCTCCACAGTCACCATATCTCAATCCAATAGAGCATCTTTGGGATGTGGTGGAACGGGAGATTCGCATCATGGATGTGCAGCCGACAAATCTGCGGCAACTGTGTGATGCCATCATGTCAATATGGACCCAAATCTCAGAGGAATGCTTCCAGCACCTTGTTGAATCTATGCCACGAAGAATTGAGGCAGTTCTGGAGGCAAAAGGGGGTCCAACCCGTTACTAGCATGGTGTACCTAATAAAGTGGCCGATGAGTGTATACTGTCACACAGGGATGAAGTGGCAGACTGCTGCTTTTCATCTCACAAGCTACAGTCCTGCAACGGAAAGAGTAGGGAGGTAATATCCCCCATGTTTTTCTGCATACTATGGGGTATTTAGGATCATAGTAAAGCTTGGGCAGCACCTCTGCCTTGCAGCGCTGGGGTCCTGGGTTCAAGTCCCCACCCAGGTCAACATCTGCAAAGAGTTTGCATTTTCCTCTCTGTGTTTGTGTGGGTTTCCTCCCACAATCCAAAACCTACTACTCGGTTGATTACATTGTGATCACCATGGGTGGAGGGACCAATTTGGCTAGCTTTGTGCAATACTGTGTAATCTGTAGGTGCTATATAAATAAATAAATAAATAAATAAATGTATTTATTATTATGACACTTTTTCTGAACTGGCATCAATATAGCAATCAGTTGAAGACAACTGGGGATAACTGGACAGATGCCACTAACAACTAAGCTCCTTCATTGGAGAATAAAAGACATCATGGGAAGAAGGCAACAGAGTTAGACACATATCGAGGGCAAAGAAAGGTAGAAGTGGGACCCCATCTACTTGCTGCTAAAGAACATTTCTGACAAGCAGCTTCTTAACTGATAAAAATAACATAATTTTTTTAAAAAATACTCAAGTCGGCCTTGTAATTGGTATCTTTTTACTGCTGTGTCACAGTCATATATTGACCACGGAAGGTTCACCATTACTATATTGGCAACTATGGGGGTCCCATGAAAAATATTAACTAATATGGGGGCCCTATTTACTACTTACTGCTACTATGGAGGTACATTTATTTCATTGGCTATTGTGGAGACCTGTGGGAGCACTTTGGCTACTGTGGGAGCACTTTGACTATATTAACTACTATGACTACACTATATTAACTACTATGACTATGCTAACTACTATATTGGCTACTATGGGGCCTATTTACTACTTACTACAGAGGAACTCTGACAATACTGGCGACTGTGGGAGCCATTACTTATTGGCTACTGTGAAGGACCTGTTATTATATTAACTTCTCTGGAGGCCCTGTTATTATATTGGCTACTGTGCAAGCACTTTGACTACTATGATGGCATTGTGACTATATTGACTAGTTAGGGGGCACTGTTACTATATTGGCTATCATGGTGGCACTGTTACTATAGCTGATAACCATAACCAAAACCCTAACTGATTTAATGAGCCGTACAGTTTCACCGTAAAGAATAGTACTTAGACATGCATGGCTTAATCTTTAAAACAAGCATATACTACTGGCAGGATCAACCAGGTACCTCCGGCTTTGATGGTTGCACATTGTAATGAATAGGTTAAAACGACTGCCTCGTGTCTTCAGAGACCAAGGCATGGCAACCATTTGCCGTAACTCTTCAAATAGAAGCCCTCTTTCCAATTTTAACACACAGACTGATTTTTTTTAACCCTTTAAGGTCTTCTAGATTTTTAATTTGCCTGTTTCAATATATGCATTTATAACGTTAGAACACTTTAACTTACCAAATTTTCGAATTTCTTTTTTGAAGTGTACTTCATCTTTGTGTATATTTGGTTGAATATTTTTAATTTATTCATGAAAAAAATGTAAATTTGGTGAAAATTTGATAGATTAGGATTTTCTAATTTCTGAATGTTATGCTCATCACATAGTCTAACCCCCAAATAGGTTACTAACAACATAACCATATGTCTGTTTCTCTGTTGACATCATTTTTTTTTATGTTATTTATTGGATGTTATGAGGCTTACAAATCAATCAGCAATTTTCCAGATTTTCACAAAAAATAATTTAAATTATTTATTCAAGAAATCAGTCTGAGATGATTCCAGCTTTATGACCATGGCGCATTCTCCTGCTGAAAGTAGCCATCATGTTTGGTACATTGTGGTCATAAAGTGATGGACATGGTCAGCACAATACTCAGTAGGCTGTGGGTTGCAATGATGCTCAATTGGTACCAAGGCCCAAGAGTGCCAAGAAAATATTACCCACACCATGACACCACCACCACCAGCCTGAACCGTTGATACAAGGCAGGAGGATCCATGCTTTCATTTTTGTTGACGCCATATTCTGACCCTACATCCGATGTCGCGCAGAAATCGAGACTCATCAGACCAGGCAACGTTTTTTCCAATCTTCTACTGTCCAATTCGATGAGCTTGTGCAAATTGTAGCCTCATTTTCCTGTTTCTTAGCTGAAAGGAGTGCACCCGGTGTGGTCTTTCTGCTGTAGCCCATCTGCTCAAAGTTCGACGTACTGTGCGTTCAGAGATGCTCTTTCTGCCTACCTTGGTTGTAACGGGTGGCGATTTGAGTCACCTGTTGCCTTTCTATCAGCTCAACCAGTCTGCCCATTCTCCTCTGACCTCTGGCATCAACAAGCATTTCTCCCCACATACTGCTGTCATTGGATGTTTTTTCTTTTCGGACCATTCTTGCGTGAAAATCCCAGTAGATCAGCAGTTTTCTGAATACTCAGACCAGTCCTTCTGGCACCAACAACCATGCCACGTTCAAAGACACTCAAATCACCTTTCTTCCCCATACTGATGCTCGGTTTGAACTGCAGGAGATTGTCTTGACTAGAGATGAGCGAGCACTAAATGCTCGGTACTCGTATATTCGAACGAACTTTCCCGATGCTCGAGTGCTCGTTTCGAGTAACGAGCCCCACTGAAGTCAATGGAGAACTCGAGCATTTTTCAAGGGGACCAAGGCTCTGCACAGGGAGCTTGGCCAACACTGGGAACCTCAGAAAAGGATGGAAACACCACGGAAATGGACCAGGAAAACGCAGGGGTCAGCATGCATGGATCCTCTGAGGCTGCTTAATTAACGCACCATTATGCCAAATTATGGGCAACAGCATGCCATGACAGAGTGACCGAATGGGCTAAATAGCATCTAAAACTCCAATATTGACCCTGACACTAAGGGGACGCCATGCACGGCAGCAGCGGCAGGCTAGAGAGTGGCATGCAACATACCCTAAATGGACTCAGGCTTCAACCAATGGTGCAGGAGAACCAAAGGAGGTGAGCAAGAAGCGCTCAAAATAATATCGGTACAGATAAAAGTTGCCAGTAATTTTGTGGATTACACAGCAGGTGGCGACAAAGTTAACATGGAAGCCATGAAAACAATCCAAAATTCTGCCTGAACAGCTCGTTTGATAAGGGGACCTGTATGGAGGCAGTGAACTAGTAGTAGATTAAAGGTGCTGCAGTTAACTATGTTAGTTGTCTGGCATGAGCTGGCGCTCCGCTGCCAGGCGAGCTTTTGCCAATCCAAGCCCTGTCCCTGGCTACTCCCCAACAGCACTTCTAAGAACCTTTTGTATAAGATCAAGTGTAGTAGCGTTCTTATAAGTTTGGATTATGGCGGGTGAGGGATGTAACATCTGCGCAAGAAGCGCTGAAATAATATCCTATAATGAAAAAAGTTTTCCAGTATTTTTGTGGCTTAACACAGCACGGTGGCGACAAAGTTAACAAGTTTGATGCGGAATGCCCTGTAATAGCTTCTTGGGCGTGTGCATTTTATCACCTAGGCTCAGCAGTTTGAGCACCGCCTGCTGTCGCTTAGCGACGGCACGTGCTTGCTGCCTAGAGCTACGACTGATGGCGCCATGCCACGGATGGTAATGAGGTGGAGAGGGTGGGGGGGGAGGAGGAGGAGCATAGTAGGCCTGAAACACCTGGACCGAGTAGGCCCCGCAATCCTCTGCGTCGGCAGTATATGACACCCCCAGAGGTCAACTCGGTACCAGCCTGCACCAAGTTAATGTATAGCGTTCTTATAAGTTTGGATATGGGCGGGTGAGGGGAAATGTAAACAGATGCGCAAGAAGCGCTGAAATAATATCCGTAATGTAAAAGTTGTGCCAGTATATTTTGAGGATTACACGAGCGGGGGGCACAAAGTTCAAGTTTGTTGTGGAAGCATTGAAACAACCCAAAATTCTGCCTACACAGCACGTTTGATAAGGCGGCCATGTATGGAGGCAGTGAACTAGTAGTAGATTAAAGGTGCTGCAGTTAAAACAATGTTAGTTGGTTCTTGCATGGGCTGGCGCTCCGCTGCCAGGCGAGCTTTCGCCAATCCAAGCCCTGTCTCTAGGCTACTCCCCAAACAGCACTTCTAAGAACCTTTTGTATAAGATCAAGTGTAGTAGCGTTCTTTAAGTTAGGATATGGTCGGGTGAGGGGAATGTAAACAGATGCGCAAGAAGCGCTGAATAATATCCGTAAATGGTAAAAGTTTTGTCCATTTGTTTTGTGGGTACCACAGCGGGTGGCGACAGTTAACAACTTTGATGTGGAATCCATGAAAACAACCCAAATTTCGGCCTGACACACCTCGTTTGATAAAGGGACATGTATGGGGCACTCATATGGACGACTTTTGGAGGTAGCAATGAGACAACGTGTGGAGGCGCTATGGAGACAATTCAATTGGATAGGTGCCTGTAGTGGCAGTCCAACAAAAGTTTCCAAACCAGAGGAGCAGGTAGGTGCCCTCCAAAAAATGGAATGATTGATGCCTGTAGTGCAGCCAAAAAGTTTTCAACCAGAGGACGGTAGGTGCCCTCCAAAAATGAATGTTGAGTGCCTGTATGTGGCAGTCCAACAAAAGTTTTCAAACCAGAGGAGCAGGTAGGTGGCCCTCCAGAAAAATGGAATAGATTGAGTGCCTTATGTGGCAGTCCAAAAAGTTTTCAACCATGAGGAGCAGTAGGTGTGCCTCCAGAAAAATGGAATAGATTGAGTGCCTGTATGTGGCAGTCCAAAAAAGTTTTTCACACCAGAGGAGCAGGTAGGTGGCCCTCCATAAAAATGGAATAGATTGAGTGCCTGTTGGGGCAGTCCAAAAAAGTTTTCAAACCAGAGGGCAGGTAGGTGGCCCCCAGAAAAATGGAATGATTGAGTGCCTGTATGGCAGTCCAAAAAAGTTTTCAACCAGAGGAGCAGGTGGTCCTCCAGAAAAATGGAATAATTGAGTGCCTGTATGTGGCACTACCCAAAAATTTGGTTAAACAGAGGACCAGGTCGGTGGCCCTCCATAAATTTAAAATCTAGTACTATAGCTAAGCCATGGGCTGTAAAAATAGCCAGTTTCCAGGTAAGAGTTCCCCAATTGTTTTATCATTTTTCAAAATATGCCGATGTCTTTGAATTATTTTCTTAATTCGAGTGTGATGTACATTGAACGGTAATATTATTTCCGTTTGGTCGGTTGGTTATCCCTAAGGGGTAACTGTTCAACCTTTTTCCTACCTAGTATCACTTCTCTGTCATTGTTCCTGGCTTTTTCCCAGGATGCTAGGACTAACTATCTTGGATACTGTTTTTGTAGAAATTGTTCAGTAAGTTCTGTTGCTTCTCTTTCAAATGTATCTAGCTTTGTACAATTTCTCCTAATACGTCTATACTGTCCGTAAGGACATTTAGTAACCACTGAGATAAGTGGCAACTGTCAAATACAATGTAACCATTTTGTGCTGTGGGTTTCCTAAAAGTGCTACAACTGAGTGTGTCATTGTCAACTGTGATAAGAAGATCCAAAAATTGTACTTGTTGTGAACTGATGGTTGGTGTAAAACGAAGATTGAAATTATTACTATTTAAAGAGTGGATAAACGATGTAAGGCTATCCTGTGTAATATTTGAATCTTCGTTTTACACCAACCATAAGTTCACAACAAGTAGAATTTTTGGATCTTCTTATCACAGTTGACAATGACACACTCAGTTGTAGCACTTTTAAGAAACCCACAGCCAAAAATGGTTACATAGGCGGTCATTTACTAAGGGCCCGATTCGCGTTTTACCGACGTGCTACCCGAATATTTCCGATTTGCGCCGATTTCCCCTGAATTGGCCTGGGATTTTGGCACACGCGATCGGATTGTGGCGCATCGGCGCTGGCATGCACTCGACGGAAGTCGGGGGGCGTGGCCGAACGGAAACCCGACGGATTCGGAAAAGCCGCCGCATTTAAAACAGAAAATGTGTCGCGGAGCTTGCACTTACCTTCACTAGGAATAGGCCGGTGAACTTGAGCGCGTTCCGATTCTTTCCAGCGCAGCAGCGCCACCTGGTGGACGTTGGAGGAACTGCCTTAATAAATCCCGTCCGGGCCTGAATCAAGCGCAGAGCACGCACCGCTGGATCGCGAATGGACCGGGTAAGTAAATTTGCCCCATTGTATTTGACAGTTGCCACTTACCTCAGTGGTTACTAAATGTCCCTTACGGACAGTATAGACGTATTAGGAGAAATTGTACGAAGCTAGATACATTTGAAAGTGAAGCAACAGAACTTTCTAAACAATTTCTACAAAAACAGTAACCAAGATCGTTACTTCTAGCATCCTGGGAAAAAGCCAGGAACACTGACAGAGAAGTGATACTAGGTAGGAAAAAGGTTGAACAGTTACCTCTTAGGGATAACCAAACGACTGAAGACTAATGAAAATAGTATTACCGTTTAATGTACATCACACTCGAATTAAGAAAATAATTCAGAGACATTGGCATATTTTGAAAAATGATAAAACAATTGGGGAACTCTTACCTTCACAACCACCGATAATATTCACTAAAGCTCCCAACCTTGGAATACAAATAGCTCCATCAATAAAAACCAATAGAAACTAAATTAAATCATCTACTTGGCTATCCCTTAAAGGTTTCTTCCATTGTGGGAGATGCATTTGCTGCAGATCTACTAGTTTCAATTGACAAACAGATGTTCTCCTATCCAACAGTAATGATTTCTTTTTCTGAATTAAAGAACTATTAACTTGCAATAGCACGAAGGTCATCTATATCATTGAATGTCCATGTGATAAACAATACGTAGGAAGAACTGGCAGAAAACTTAAAGAAAGAATAGGAGAACACTTCAGGAATATAAAAGCAGGTTTTGAACAATACAGTTTGTCTTCCCATTACAAAAAATTTCATAATTGCAGCTCACCAACACAAGTTTAGTGCATCCATTCTGTGACCCCTGATGGCGAGGTGGCAACTTTATGGTCAAAATGTCAAGATCCGAATCAAAGATGATTTATAACTTTGATACCATCATTCCTAAGGGTCTTAATGCCGAAATAAAACCGTTTGGTTTCTTATGATAAATAGAGCCGCGTACACACTGGGCGTCTGTGTCAGTCTGTTTACAGCACACTGACGCACACTGAGTATGGGGCTCCTTCCCATGTCATATTATGTCTCAATATGTCTTAATATATCTCAACATGTACTGCAGATTCGTCCAGGACCTCGCATTGGTCCAAAATTTGTGGGGGTTTTTTTGTGACCATATATATTGAATAGATGGTAACATAGAGTACTATATGTCGAACTATGTTGGATTATACTTAAATAAATTGGCCGATTTGTATGTGTAAGATGAAATAAGGTGAAACGGGGAAAACCCTGCCATCTATATGTCATATACTCATTAGATGTTACTGGCTTATAGTGTATATATTTCATATATTTTATATTTTTATTTTATTTCTTGGTGCTTTTTTATTCATCCATTTTTTATGTATTTATTCTTTATGTATTGACTTAATCCCATTTCTTCTTGTTAGCAAATTGTAATTTTGGAACAAACATAAAATTTAGATCCAGGTCGGGTTTGTAAGGATTTGTGTATATAACAGGCGTTGCGGGCAGTCCATTTTATTACCAAGCTACTGAAGAAAGAGCCGAGCTGAGCTCTGAAATACGTCTTGCGAAATTCAATCAGAACAGATACCGTGGGGACGATATCGATCGTCCATCACTGCTCAATACAACTATTACTACTAGAGATGGGCGAATCGATTCTAATGATTCTAACTTTGGTTAGAATTTCAGGATAAATTCGATTCGCGGGAACAATGTTGGTTTTTTTCCCCTCATGTTTCTGCTAAATGGGCGCGAGAAAAACGTGTTACATGGGGCAGAGAACTCTGGGAAGGAGAAAGGAACACCCCCGATGACGTCTGCAAACCTGTAAGCCAATCAGCGACCGGCAGGCTTATGTGATGTCACACAGCCCTATAAAACCAGCCATTTTCTATTCAGCACTTCACACTTCATGTTGTAGGTTCCAGCTGCTGCTATTGTGTGCTGTGCGATTCTTGCTGCAATCCCTCGCTGTTCTTAAGGGGGATCTGTATACCCCAAATAGCAGTTCTATTTAGTGACAAAATCGAATAGGAAGAAATCTGTTTGACTTTCATGCATCTGCAATAGCGATTGGTGGACTATTCCCTGGTTGTTCTTTAAGGGGATCTGTATACCCCAAATAGCAGTTCTATTTAGTGACAAAATCGAATAGGAAGAAATTGTTTGACATTCATGCATCTGCAGTAGTGAGCTGTCATTTGTGGGGTACGATAACGCATGCAATACCTTCTGGGCTCTAGTTTACAGCCAGATTTGTGTGAAATCCACGAGTGTTAACAGTGATTTCATGAGTACACGTCAGTTGGGGATCTGATAACGACAGCAAACTTTAGGGCGCTCTAGTTTACAGTCAGATATACGTGTCAAATCCAGTAGTTTATAAACCACTATGTCGCACAAAAGGTGGCAGGTGGAGCAGGCAGAGGTGGCAGAACAGTAAGGGGATGTCGCAGCAAGGGTGACTCTGTGAGGCCAGAACTGCCATTGTCATCTATGGCAGTTGTGTTGATCAACAACCCAAAGGTTGTTGAATGATGATTAGGTCATCCAATTCCTCAAATATAACATCTGACACCCCGGGTGTAGCAGGGGATTCATCATTGTCGGGCGAAGTGTCAGCTTGCGGAGCAGGCAGCAAGTCGCTACTGTGGCTGTGAGTCAGAAGGGTGGCAGCAGTGCGAGGACGGAAGCCAAACGTCTGCGGGGTACAAATCCCGATTCGCAGGCCCAAATAGGCAGTGGCACAGGGGCTCAGCGAGGCAGTGGCAGTGCAGAGTGTTAGCGGTAAAATTACCACCTCAGCGGTGTGGCAGTTTTTTGTAAAGACACCAGAGGAGCCGAGCGTGGGTATATGTCGTATCTGCAGGCAGAAAGTGAAGATCGGCCAGGGAGCTAACCTTGGCACCATGGCCCTGTGCCAACACATGCAGCTTCACCATCCAATGGCCTGGGAGAAACGGCTGTCAGATGCGGTCCATCCTGCAGGCGCAGCAACAGCAGCAGCAGCAGCACCTGGTGGCACACATGCTGTTTCAGCAAGTCAAGGCTCCAGCACCTCTTTGTCTTTGACATCATCTCCCGGTCCAGATGCTCCTGCTCCTCGCTACGCATGGCACCAACAGTCGTTGAGCGAGGCGATTACAAAGAGACAACTCTATGCGTCCAGCCATCCTAAGGTGCAGAAGCTGACCGTGCTCTTGTTGAAGTTGTTGGTACTGCAGTCTCTCCCTTTCCAAGTCGTGGACTCTGCACCCTTCAGAGAACTAATGGCTTGTGACGAACCGAGGTGGAGAGTTTCAAGCCGCAATTTTTTTTCCAAAAGGCTGTGCCAGCCCTTCACCAGTATGTACAACAGAAGGTGGGCCAGTTCTTGAGCTTATCAGTTTCTTTCAAGGTGCACGGCAGCGCGGACGTGTGGAGTTGTAATTATAGTCAGGGCCAGAATATGTCCTTTACAGCCCACTGGGTTAATGTGCTTCCCGCCCACCCAC
Organism: Engystomops pustulosus; assembly: GCA_019512145.1. Lineage (NCBI taxonomy): Eukaryota > Metazoa > Chordata > Amphibia > Anura > Leptodactylidae > Engystomops > Engystomops pustulosus. The sequence continues at coordinate 74,842,180 of CM033646.1, forward strand.
ACCAACAACTTCAACAAGACACGGCACTATCTCCTACGTTGTCACTGCTGCTCCTGGCCAGTTGTCCCTCCTCCTTCTCCACCACCCACCTCAGCCTTCACAAGTGCTGCTCCGTCATACCACGTGCAGGGCACAGCGGTGTCATGCAGTTTCTACACCTGGTTTTGCCTGGGCGAACTAAGTCCACAGGGGAAGAACTATTCCGCGTCATGCAAGAAGAAATCAATGTGTGGCTTCTCGCGGACAACTAATCGGAACCATGGTGACAGCATGAAGCAGGTGGTGGCTTACTTGGACAGCACTTTACCACCTGAGGTAGAAGATCCCATAGACTACTGGGCAGCCAAACTTGATGCGTGGCCGCAACTTGTGGAGTTTACAGTAGAGAAGCTGTCCTGCCCGGCCAGTAGTGTGGCATCAGACCGGGCATCAGATTAGATCAGCCATGATGACTCTTCCAAACGTTGAGAAATTAGTCGGGGTTCTAACTACCTGCCTCAGCTACTATTCTGATGCTGCCACCCCCCTGATGCCACAAATCTGCTGCTAGTTGCACCATCTGCCTCCTACCATCTTTACCAGGCTAAGGGTCGTATGCCGAAATAAACCGTTTGGTTTCTTATGATAAATAGAGCCGCGTACACACTGGCGTCTGTGTCCAGTCTGTTTACAGCACACTGACGCACACTGAGTATGGGGCTCCTTCCCAGTTCATATTATGTCTCAATATGTCCTTAATATATCTCACATGTACTGCAGATTCGTCCGGACCTCGCATTGGTCCAAATTTGTGGGGTTTTTTTTGTGACCATATATATGAATAGATGGTAACATGAGTACTTATGTCGAACTATGTTGGATATACTTAAAAATTGGCCGATTTGTATGTGTAAGATGAATAAGGTGGAAACGCGGGAAAACCCTGCCATCTAGTATGTCATATACTCATTAGATGTTACTGGCTTATATAGTATAATTTTCATATATTTTATTTTTATTTTATTCTTGGTGCTTTTTTATTCATCCATTTTTATGTATTTATTCTTTAATGTATCGACTTAATCCCCATTTTTTCTTGTTAGCAAATTGTAATTTTGGAACAAACATAAAATTTAGATCCAGTCGGGTTTTTGTAAGATTTGTGTATATAACAGGCGTTGCGGCAGTCCATTTTATTACCAAGCACTGAAGAAAGAGCCGAGCTGAGCTCTGAAATACGTCTTGCGAAATTCAACAAAACGATACCGTGGGGACGATATCGATCCTCAATACACAACTAATTACTACTAGAGATGGGCGAATCGATTCTAATGATTCTAACTTTGGTTAGAATTTCAGGATAAATTGATTCGCGGGAACAATGTTGGTTTTTTTCCCTCATGTCTCTGCTAAATGGGCGCGAGAAAACGTGTTACATGGGCAGAGAACTCTGGAGGAGAAAAGGAACACCCCCGATGACGTCTAAACCTGTAAGCCAATCAGCGACCGGCAGGCTTATGTGATGTCACACAGCCTATAAAACCAGCCATTTTCTATTCAGCACTTCACACTTCATGTTGTAGGTCCAGCTGCTGCTATGTGCTGTGCACTGTGCTTGATTCTTGCTGCAATCCCTCGCTGTTCTTAAGGGGGATCGTATACCCCAAATAGCAGTTCTATTTAGTGACAAAATCGAATAGGAAGAAAATCTGTTTGACTTTCATGCATACTGCAATAGCGATTGGTGGACTATTCCCTGGTTGTTCTTTAAGGGGATCTTATACCCCAATAGCAGTTCTATTTAGTGACAAAATCGAATAGGAAGAAATTGTTTGACATTCATGCATCTGCAGTAGTGAGCTGTCATTTGTGGGGTATCGTATAACGCAATTGCAATACCTCTGGGGCTCTAGTTTACAGCCAGATGTATGTGTGAAATCCACGAGTTTAACAGTGATTTCACTGAGTCACGGTCAGTTGGGGATCTGTATAACGACATGCAAACTTTAGGGCCTCTATTTACAGTCAGATATACTGTCAAATCCAGTAGTTTATAAACCACTATGTCGCACAAAAGGTGGCAGGTGGAGCAGGCAGAGTGTGCAGAACAGTAAGGGATGTCGCAGCAGGGTGACTCTGTGAGGCCAGAACTGCCATTGTCATCTATGGCAGTTGTGTTGATCAACAACCCAAAGGTTGTTGAATGATTGATTAGGTCATCCAATTCCTCAAATATAACATCTGACAACCCCGGGTGTAGCAGGGGATTCATCATTGTCGGGCGAAGAGTGTCAGCTTGCGGAGCAGGCAGCAAGTCGCTACTGTGGCTGTGAGTCAGAAGGGTGGAAGCAGTGCGAGGACGGAAGCCAAACGTCTGCGGGGTAAAATCCCGATTCGCATGCCCAAATAGGCGTGGCACAGGGCTCACGACGGCAGTGGCAGTGCAGAGTGTTAGCGGTAAAATTACCACCTCAGCGGTGTGGCAGTTTTTGTAAAGACACCAGAGGAGCCGAGCGTGGGTATATGTCGTATCTGCAGGCAGAAAGTGAAGATCGGCCAGGAGCTAACTTGGCACCATGGCCCTGCGCCAACACATGCAGCTACACCATCCAATGGCCTGGGAGAAACGGTTCAAATGCGGTCCATCCTGCAGCGGCAGCAAAGCCGCAGCCAGCACACTGTGGCACACATGCTGTTTCAGCAAGTCAAGGCTCCAGCACCTCTTGTCTTTGACATCATCTCCCGGTCCAGATGCTCCTGCTCCTCGCTACGCATGGCAACAACAGTCGTTGAGCGGGCGATACAAAGAGACAACTCTAGTGCGTCCAGCCATCCTAAGGTGCAGAAGCTGAACCGTGCTCTTGTTGAAGTTGTTGGTAACTGCAGTCTCTCCCTTTCCAAGTCGTGGCTCTGCACCCTTCAAGAACTAATGGCTTGTGACGAACCGAGGTGGAGAGTTCCAAGCCGCAATTTTTTTTTTCCAAAAGGCTGTGCCAGCCCTTCACCATATGTTACACAGAAGGTGGGCCAGTCCTTGAGCTTATCAGTTTCTTTCAAGGTGCCGGCAGCGCGGACGTGTGGGAGTTGTAATTATAGTCAGGGCCAGAATTGTCCTTTACAGCCCACTGGGTTATGTGCTTCCCGCCCACCCACACCAACAACTTTCACAAGCACGGCACTATCTCCTCACGTTGTCACTGCTGCTCCTGCGCCAGTTGTCCCTCCTCCTTCCCACCACCCACCTCAGCCTTCACAAGTGCCTGCTCCGTCATACCACTGTGCAGGGCACACGGTGTCATGCAGTTTCTACACTGGTTTGCCTGGGCGAACTAAGTCACACAGGGGAAGAACTATTCGCGTCATGCAAGAAGAAATCAATGTGTGGCTTCTCTGCGACAACTAATCGGAACCATGGTGACAGAGCGCCTAGTGGCTATTTTATAGGTAATAATAATAAAATAATAAGGTTTTCGCGGGAACAAAGTTGTTTTTTTTCCCCTCATGTTTTTGCTAAATGGGCGCGAGAACAACGTGTTACATGGGGCAGAGAAATCTAGGAAGGAGAAAGGAACACCCCTGATGACATCTGCAGACCTGTAAGCCAATCAGTGACCGGCAGGCTTATGTGATGTCACACAGCCCTGTAAAACCCAGCCATTTTCTATCTCAGCACTTCACACTTCATGTTGTAGCGTCCAGCTGCTGCTATTGTACTGTGTGATTCTTGCTGCAATCCCTCGCTATTCTCTAAGGGGGATCTGTACACCCCAAATAGCAGTTCTATTTAGTGACAAAATCGAATAGGAAGAAATCTGTTTGACTTTCATGCATCTGTAGTAGCGATTGGTGGACTAATCCCTGGTTGTTCTTTAAGGGGGATCTGTATACCCCAAATAGAAGTTCTATTTAGTGACAAAATCGAATAGGAAGAAATCTGTTTGACATTCATGCATCTGCAGTAGTGAGCTGTCATTTGTGGGGTATCTGTAGAACGCACATTGCCATACCTTATTGTGGCTCTAGTTTGCAGTCATATTTACGTGTGAAATCCACATAGTTTATACAGTGATTTTCGCTGAAATTACACTGTCAGTTGTGGGGTATCTGTATAATGTACATTGCCATACCTTATTGTGGCTCTAGTTTACAGCCATATTTACGTGTGAAATCCACATAGTTTATACAGTGCTTTTTGCTGAAATTACACTGTCAGTTGTGGGGTATCTGTATAACGCACATTGCCATACCTTATTGTGGCTCTAGTTTGCAGCCATATTTACGTGTGAAATCCACATAGTTTATACAGTGATTTTCGCTGAAATTACTCTGTCAGTTGTGGGGTATCTGTATAACGCACATTGCCATACCTTATTGTGGCTCTAGTTTGCAGCCATATTTACGTGTGAAATCCACATAGTTTATACAGTGGTTTTCGCTGAAATTACACTGTCAGTTGTGGGGTATCTGTGTAATGTACATTGCCATACCTTATTGTGGCTCTAGTTTACAGCCATATTTACGTGTGAAATCCACATAGTTTATACAGTGGTTTTTGCTGAAATTACACTGTCAGTTGTGGGGTATCTGTATAACGCACATTGCAATACCTTTTGGGGGCTCTAGTTTACAGCCAGATTTACGTGTGAAATCCACATAGTTTATACAGTGATTTTCGCTGAAATTACACTGTCAGTTGTGGGGTATCTGTATAACGTACATTGCCATATCTTATTGTGGCTATAGTTTACAGCCATATTTACGTGTGAAATCCACATAGCTTATACAGTGGTTTTCACAGAAATTACACTGTCAGTTGTGGGGTGCCTGTATAACGCACATTGCAATACCTTTTGGGGGCTCTAGTTTACAGCCAGATTTACGTGTCAAATCCACGTAGTTTATACAGTTATTTCTGCTGAAATTACACTGTCAGTTGTGGGGTGCCTGTATAACGCACATTGCAATACCTTTTGGGGGCTCTAGTTTACAGCCAGATTCATGTGTCATATCCACGTAGTTTATACAGTGAAATGAGTCGGGGTTCTAACTACCTGCCTCATCTACTATTCTGATGCTGCCACCCGCCTGATGCCACACATCTGCTGCTAGTTGCACCATCTGCCTCTTACCATCTTTACCAGGGACTGGAATTGTCCGCCACCTCCACACTATATCATAGTTCCACTCTGCAGGCTTCTGCTGCTTCTGATGCCACCTTCACACTATATCATTGTGTCACTCTGCGGGCTACTGCTGCTGCTGCTGTTTCTGATGCCACCTTCACACTATATCATTGTGCCATTCTTCGGGCTCCTGCTGCTTCTGCTTCTGATGCTGCCTTCACACTATATCATTGTGCCACTCTGCGGGCTCCTGCTGCTGCTTCTGATGCCGCCTTCAACCAATATATCATTGTGCCACTCTGTGGGCTCCTGCTGCTGCTGCTTCTGATGCCACCTTCACACTATATGATTGTGCCACTCTGCGGGCTCCTGCTGCTTCTGATGCCGCCTTCAAACTATATCATTGTGCCACTCTGCGGGCTCCTGCTGCTTCTGATGCCACCAGCACACTATATCATTGTGCCACTCTGTGGGCTCCTCCTGCTGCTGCTGCTACTGATCCCACCTTCACACTATATCATTGTGCCACTCTGTGGGCTCCTGCTGCTGCTCCTTCTGATGCCACCTTCACACTATATCATTCTGCCACTCTGCAGGCTCCTGCTGCTTCTGATGCCACCAACACACTATATCATTGTGCCACTCTGTGGGCTCCTCCTGCTGCTGCTGCTACTGATGCCACATTCATACTTTATCATTGTGCCACTCTGCGGGCTCCTGCTGCTGCTGCTACTGATGCCACCAACGCACTATATCATTGTGCCACTCTGCAGGCTCCTGCTGCTTCTGATGCCACCAACACACTATATCATTGTGAGACTCTGTGGGCTCTCCTGCTGCTGCTGCTACTGATGCCACCTTCACACTATATCATTGTGCCACTCTGTGGGCTCCTGCTGCTGCTGCTTTTGATGCCACCAACACACTATAGCATTGTGCCACTCTGCCGCTCTTGCGGAATATAAAAGCAGGTTTTGAAAAACACAGTTTGTCTTCCCATTACAAATAATTTCATAACTGCAGCCTTCCCAACACCAAATTTAGTGCAATTTATTCTGTGACCCCTGATTGGCGAGGTGGCAACTTTATGGCCAAATTGTCAAGATCCGAATCAAAGATGATTTATAACTTTGATACCATCATTTAACGAGTACCCGAGCATTTTAGTGCTCGCTCATCTCTAGTTTTGTGTGATCTAGCATTGTAATTGTATATTTTATCATTAAAATCCCCCTTCAAGCATGACTTTAACTGAAATGTGGTCGAAATAGTTTTTTTCTTTTATATTTCTTTATTTTTTATGCATTACAGTCAAACCAAAAGCCAGGTAATAATGTCTGAAGAATATTATTTACAACTGTATATAATTCCTTTTGATAGAGAAGTTTAACTTTGAGCTATGACCTTTGGATTATTCTTAACCCTGTGGATGATCTGAATATGTCATCAGCAAGTAAATAACAAAATATTTTTTATGGAAAAAACATTTGGTAGAATATTCCAAAATATGATGCCTTCAAAGACACAAAATGACAGGATCAAAAAAAGGTTACATAATTTATTAATCTAAGATCAAAGGCCCATCAAAGATACTCCTGGCTGACATTCATTTAGATTGAATCCTCATGAACATACTGACCTGTCAAATATGACCTGGACTTGTAAAAAAATATATATATCAGTGAGAGACCACTTCTGGCATAAATACCTTTTAAGGCATGCAGACATAAAACAGCTTGTTACACAATTTATGTCTAACTGTATTATAATGACTTTCTATGGATATTAAGTAGCTGACTGAAGATGATAAAAGCTCAAAATTGTGCTTTACACCATGTACGTTGCTTTTATCCCTCTAGCTCATTGACTTTATGTGGATCAGTTGAATGTGCCATTTGTGACCATTATTTTGTGCATTGGCTGAATTACTGATTTCTATTTCTTGAACTTAGTACATTCGAACTCATTTAATATTTTATGTTCCTTGTTTTGACCTAATAAGTTCTAAAGAAGGGCAACACGTGTACTGGAAAGATGCAGATTTTTCTTTACAATACTCACATTTTTAGAAAAAACACCTTGACATTTGTGCACAATTTTTGTTCTGAAAAGCCAGACTGGCCTTCTATTCCAGTAAAACAAAAAAGAAAATAAAACAGTACTAACTACCATAGCAGCCCTCAGCTCATCTTCTCCCCTTGGTTCCAGCTTATTCCTTCAGTGGCTCTTGCAGCTCCCCGGCAGTGCAGGCAGAGGGACTTCTACGCGCTCTGTCCTTGCACATACTATGACGTGGCAGTGTCTCTGCCACGTGATCTAATAGTGTGTGTGTCACCAAGAAACCATGTGGGGAGAAGAGTAGCTGCAGGTAGAATAGAAGCCAGAGGTAAGTAAAAAGTTTGTTTAATTTACAGGGGGGCTGCTATGGACGAAGTTGTTTTTTTTCCCCTCATGCAGACCTGTAAGCCAATCAGAGACCGGCAGGCTTATGTGATGTCACACAGCCCTATAAAAACCCAGCCATTTTCTATCTCAGCACTTCATACTTCATGTTGTAGCGTCCAGCTGCTGCTATTGTGCTGTGCGATTCTTGCTGCAATCCCTCGCTGTTCTCTAAGAGGGTTCTATATACCCCAAATAGCAGTTCTATTTAGTGACAAAATCGAATAGGAAGAAATCTGTTTGACATTCATGCATCTGCAGTAGTGAGCTGTCAGTTGTGGGGTATCTGTATAACACACATTGCAATACCTTTTGGGGGCTCTAGTTTACAGCCAGATTTAAGTGTGAAATCCACATAGTTTATACAGTGATTTTATTAAACCCATCTGCAAGACATTCTAAAAATGGCCAGGACACTGTGCACGCACTTCAGCCATTCTTACAAAGCCAAGCACACTCTCTTCGAGTTGCAGCGCCAGAACGGCCTACCCCAACATAGTCTGATATGCGATGTTTCCACCCGTTGGAATTCCAGTCTCCATATGGAATGAGTCAGGGTTCTAACTACCTGCCTCAGCTACTATTCTGATGCTGCCACCCGCCTGATGCCACAATTCGGCTGCTAGTTGCACCATCTGCCTCCTACCATCTTTACCAGGGACTGGAATTGTCCGCCACCTCCACGCTATATCATTGTGCCACTCTGCAGGCTTCTGCTGCTTCTGATGCCACCTTCACACTACATGATTGTGCCACTCTGCGGGCTCCTGCTTCAGATGTCGCCTTCACACTATATCATTGTGCCACTCTGCAGGCTCCTGCTGCTACTGATGCCACCAACACACTATATCATTGAGGAGCAGTAGCAGTTCCATCAACAGTTGCTTAAGTCTGGATTCCTTAATGAGCAATTTTCCTTCACCCGCCTAGTGAGGAGGGTAGCCGGCAGCAGCAGCAGGACATGAAGCAGGTGGTGGCTTACTTGGACAGCACTTTACCACCTGAGGTAGAAGATCCCATAGACTACTGGGCAGCCAAACTTGATGCGTGGCGGTAGAAGATCCCATAGACTACTGGGCAGCCAAACTTGATGCGTGGCCGCAACTTGTGGAGTTTGCAGTAGAGAAGCTGTCCTGCCCGGCCAGTAGTGTGGCATCAGACCGGCAGTAGAGAAGCTGTCCTGCCCGGCCAGTAGTGTGGCATCAGACCGGGTGTTCAGTGCAGCGGGGGCCATCGTTACCTCCAGGAGAACTTGCTTGTCCACCCATAATGTGGAGAGATTGACCTTTGTCAAGATGAACTAGCCTTGGATCGGCCAGGATTTCAACTCACCAATGCCTAATGCATCAGATTAGATCAGCCATGATGACTCTTCCAAACGTTGAGAAATGCATCAGATTAGATCAGCCATGATGACTCTTCCAAACGTTGAGAAATGAGTCAGGGTTCTAACTACCTGCCTCAGCTACAATTCTGATGCTGCCACCCCCCTGATGCCACACATCTGCTGCTAGTTGCACCATCTGCCTCCTACCATCTTTACCAGGGACTGGAATTGTCCGCTACCTCCACTCTGCAGGCTCCTGCTGCTGCTGCTTCTGTTGCCACCTTCTCACTATATCATTGTGCCACTCTATGTGCTCCTGCTGCTCCTGATGCCACCTTCACACTATATCATTGTGCCACTCTGCGGGCTCCTGCTGCTGCTGCTTTTGATGCCACCAACACATATCATTGTGCCACTCTGCCGCTCTTGCTGCTTCTGATGCCACCTTCACACTATATAATTGTGCCACTCTGCCGCTCTTGCTGCTTCTGATGCCACCTTCACACTATATCGTTATGCCACTCTGCGGGCTCCTGCTGCTACTGATGCCACCTTCACACACCGTTAAAAAGTTGAAGGAGTTAAAAGGTTAATAACTCACCTGCATGCATGAGCAATCCACCTGCATGCATGAGCAAACCCCACGGTACATAGTTATACTTTTATTTTTTGTTAGGAAAGGCACAGATGTGCACTTGGGCCCTTATAATGCCATTTGTGCCCTTTTTTAGCCCAGCCTGAGATCTAATAAGGTGTTATATACTGGTATGCATACCATATTATTATATATTATCACATTTTTTATCTGATCTACCATTCATCCGACGTACCATATATCGTGTTTTAATTATTTTAGTTAATAAACATATGTGCATTTATACAATTCTGACTAATAGTGTGGATTAGTGCTTGGTGCGTTTTTCTTTTTTTCTTTATTTAATTCCCCCTTTTGGTGGTGTACTATGCCATACAGAAAAATATACTGTGGGTAGGTTCAGATCACGAACCTTGCCAACTTGGCGGACATATAGAGCATATGGGTAGCCCCATCTATAAGGTATGTCATGTTCAAGTAGCAAGTCTAAGAGGTGCCAAAGTGGAGCACCTTGTGCTAGTGTGTAGCGGGATAGGCCCAGCATGATTTTTATGGTAGATTCTTGATATGTTATCTGTTTTTGAGAGCGGATTTTGGAGTGGAGCTGCTCCTTCAGCGCATAAAAGTGAATCTGACAGATGACATCTCTAGGAGTTTGGGAGCTTGGATTGGTGGGTCTTAGGGCCCGGTGAGCTCTCTCAATTTCAATATAGTTATCTAGCCTGCGTAATAAAAGACCGTTGAAAATAGCAATCACTGTTGAGAGAAGAGTAGCTTGTGAAATGCTTTCCGGAAGGCCTTTGATGTGTAGGTTATTGTGCCTACTTCTATTTTCGATTTCATCTATATGTTGCTGTATAGCAAATAGCTGTGCCTTTTGGCTTTGAACTGTGTCTTGTAAGGTCTGTGTCTTGTTTCCATGGAGGATTTGGCCTGGTCTAAGACCTCAATTCTGCCTGACAGCGTTGAGAACTCAGAATGAAACTTAGCAAATTCCTGCTTGCAATTGGCAGTGATCTGCACTGCGAAGTTGGACATGTCAGCCTTAGTGGGCAGAGAGGCGAAAAAAGGTGTGAAGATCAGATAAGGTGGGCATTCTCTCATCAGCAAGGCCCAAGTGATTACTCCCGGGTATGGGTTAGGTGCAGGCCCTGTGTGAGTAGATGTGGGCATATTCCCTTCATGCATCCCGTTTAGCGGGGAGGAAGTTAAGGGGAATCCAGACCCGTACTCCCAGGAAGTTCTCTGGTCGATTCTGTGAGGGCTTAAGGGCCCTGGGTCCCCACTCGTGGCTCTGTGCCAGTCTCATGTAGGGGTTCTGGTTGGAATTGCAGCCCGTATCTCGGACTGGCCTGGAGTTATCATTCTCCAGGTAGCCGCTCGTCTTCCTCCTCCTGCAGAAGGATGCCCCCTGCGGTGCCGGTAGCAGGCCCTGCAGCCGCTGGTGTTTCTGCAGAATTTTGTTGTTGTAGCGGTACCAGAGAGGTGGTAGGCTGATCGGGCGCAGCGCACACCAAATCTGCAGATGCGACATGCACCGTATTTCTTTCTTCGGCACAGGCTGCCAGCTTCGCAGTCGCGCCTCTCAGGGTGGGCCCAGAGGGGCCGGGGTCAGTGATTGCTGCAGGGCCATTGTAGCTGCTTGTGGCAGGGAGCATTGTAGCTGCTTGTGGCAGGGAGCATTGTAGCTGCTTGTGTCAGGGAGCAGGATGGGTGGTGGCAGCCATCTTGGCTCTGCGTGGTGAGAGGAGCGAAGGCCATGGTCTCAGGAGTGGCGAAAAAGTGGCCGATTCCTTTCCTGGCCACGGTAGGTGGGTGAGGGGTTTTAACTAGCCCTTTTCTGGTGGATTTCCCTATGCGCGGGTGCCTGATGGCGCTGGATGAGGAGGGATGCTCAGCCTTATTTGTTGTTTTTTAAGCCAGGCCCCAAGAGACATTAGTTTTCCCCCCTTATTAACATTTTATGCGCATCCCATGAGACTCCTTGTGTGGTGTTGTGGGGTGTGTTTCTATTCAAATATGTTTTTAGTTGTTGAGACTGGGGAATGGTCTGATGGATGTAGATGGATCAATACTCGGTGAGTTAATTATTTCTGGGCTAGTAATGGGCGAGAATATATAGTCCAACCTTTGGAAGTTTTTATGTGCCTGTGAGTAGTGTGAGTAATCTTTTGTATCTGGATTCAGGAGTCTGCAGCTGTCTAACATCCCCGATTCGTGCATTGCCTTAAGGGCCATTTTCAAGTTTTTTTGTGTGTGGGCTGATTTGCTTGTTGAGCAGTCTCTTAAGGGATTCAATGCTAGATTTATGTCTCCTCCTATGATCTTTAGTCCCTCTTCCATTGTATCTATCTTTTTAAGTATGTCTCTCAGCCAGTTTGTTTGTCCTGTGTTGGGTGCGTAAAAAGATACTAGGAGTTACCTCTATCGGACTTATTTTTCACTTAACTAGTAAAGTCCATCCATGAATATCTGTGTGTGAACGGAATGCTTTTGGATATCAAGATGCCCCCCCCCCCTAGTAGCCTTAGTATATGTACTGTGATAACAGTGTGAGTATCTGTTGCGGGTAAAGGAGGGGGTTTAAAATGGGTCTCTTGCAAGAGACAGGTATGACTTATCACTTTGTAGGAGGGCCAGTATTCGGGACCTTTTTCCTGGGTAGATTCAAGCCTCTGACGTTGAAGGTGGTGACTTTAATGGTAGTCATTGCTGGAAATGCAGGTATGCGAGTGGGGGTTAGGCATGTAGGCATCATGGTTGGAGTACTCTGGCAACAAAGATAAAACAATAGCAATAGTGAAAAAATATAAAAACAACAACTTTTGTTGTGGTGCTTGCCCTCGAGTGCCACCTTCCGGGAAGATGTTTTGTGTTCAACCTTGGGCAGTTAGGTCTAGATTTCTCTGTATGTATGTGCAGCCTGCACCACCTTTGTGGTGATTCTGATCCAGTGTATAGCCGGGGGCATAGTCGGGGTTTAGTGTCATCCATTTAGAATATTTGTAGGTGTTGATGGATATAAAAAACAAAAGAGGGGGGTTGGGTGTACAGGTTGGGGTGGGAATGGGATGTATGGCCTGATTGGTATGTACTGGCCTGACCAATATATTCATCTCAAGGACTATTATGCCCCTATTATCAATTTAGCCGAAAGCCTTCTAGTGGCTCCTAAGGTTAAGTTCCAATACGTTGAGGCATATTGGTGTATGCTAGTGATAGCAAATGAGAGGGTAAGGGAGGGAGAATGGGGGGAAAGGGGGGTTGTTAGGCATAAAATGTAAGGAGAAACATTTATATGTAGAAGTTATAATGAAACAGGATAGTAGATATACTCTGCACTGTTCCATAATTTGGGGCCCATCATATGCATTATGGAAAGAAGGTTTGTTCAGGTTATCAGCATGGTTCTTTATCCTGGGCCTTCTTCACTTTCTGTTTCGGGGAATTGGTCTTCCAAGCGGTCCGGTCCTTTCCTTTCCTTGTTCTGGGCTGGTAGCTTATATACCTTTTTCTTTCTGATTTGCCCATTTGGGGCAATTGGCCGTTTGTAGCTCAGTCAGACTCCACCAGCAACCCCCAATTTCCATAGTGTCCCCCATGACGGCCCCAACTGGAGGATGACCCTTGACCTCTGTAGGGACAGGAAGCAGAGAGGTTAAATACCCCACCACGGCATCCGTACACCAGTGGCTTCCTGTCCCTACACAGGGCAGGGAGTAGAGAGAAGTCTCTCCTCATCCCCAGTAGTTGGGACGGTGAGGGGGGACCAAAGTGGCGCAAGGAATCGATCCCTTACCCTAAGGCAGTCTCGGCCTCGATCGGACTCCGGTCCTTTCCTCTGCCACAAAACAGAGATGCCAATTCCTCCGGCTCTGCCCGCAGCTCCGCGGAGCTAAGGACACCCGGAGCGTGTCCATCGCGGAAGTCACGTGGACCGGCCTCCGTCCGACTCTGGTGATGACGTCCGCCGGAAATGACGGGACCGGATGTGACGTCACGATGGCGCGACCCGGAAGCAGGAGCGTGGAGCGGTAAGATTGAAAAGCGAGGTATTCACGTTGATCTGAGGTCTAATAGTCGCGCTCTGGCCCTGACTCAAGTAACGCTGAGATCGGACGCTATTCTAGGCATTTCCCAGCCATTCAAGGTCGGTTACATGCTGTATGGTTACCTCATATGTGTCATATGTGTCATATACGATCTAGGTCTATATACATGTGCATATTTCTCTTAGGGGCTTGTGCTGTGTATCCCTCATTCAAGATACTTCAAGGTACTCCTTCATTTATATTCCACTGGGTAAAATGTCAGAGTCTATCTCACATTTCTATTAAATGTTTAGGCTTGCTGATATCAGTGGTCCCACAATTGGGAATATGGAGACACATGGCATGGAGGCTTCGAGTCTGGACCTCATATCCTTGAACCCTGTAAGTAGGGTTAATTAGGGATAGGGTGGTGGGTCACCCACATATCCCCATATTGTCACATAAGGTGTCCGGTTAAGGACTAATTACTTCTCCTTCTCCTTGGTAGGAGCCCAGGGAAAAGGAGAAGGATAAAGGGAGAGCTAAAGATCAGTCAGGCACAAAGAAAACCACTTCAAAAAAGTGCAATATGTGCTTAGAAAAACTCCCTACGGACTACAAAAAACCAGTCTGTAAAACCTGCATGGATAACCTACTCAGAGAAGAGAGAGCCTCATTTGTGGATGAAATGCGAAGCATAAAAGACAAAGAGTTATAGAATCCATGTCGGAGTCCACATCAGACTCAGAAGGGACCAAGGAATCTGTTGATATGGAGCCAGGGCCCTCAAATTCAGCAAGTAAAATGGAGTTTAGATATTTACTAGCATCCGAAGATCTGGAACCACTTCTAAAGGCTATGAGGGATACCCTCAAAATTGAGGAGATAGAAGAGACCAAATCCATTCAAGATGAGTTATTCGGACTTCTTAAAGTTAAAAAGAGGCGAGTGTTTCCTATAAATAACACTCTCAAGGAATTGATACTAGAAGAATGGAGAGAGCCGGAGAGCAGGATCTCCATGTCTAGAGAGTTTAAAAACCGTCTCTCTTTTGATGAAGCAGAAACCAAAAATTGGAACTCTACCCCTAAAGTTGACATCCAGGTCACCAAAATGACCAAAAAGACGGACCTTCCATTCGAGGATGCAATCCAGCTAAGGGATCCCCTGGATAGGAAGGCGGACAGCCTTCTAAAAAAGACATGGGAGTGTGCCATGTTAAATCTAAAGTCAAATATTGCCATGACATCCATGGCACGCACTCTCTTTCACTGGATTACCGAATTGGAAGGTCATGTTAGAGACGGTACTCCAAGAGAAATGTTATTGAGTACATTCTCCACTTTAAGAGCAGCTACAGCCTTCATCGCAGATGCCTCAGCGGAAGGAGTGAGAGTAAGCGTCAAGGAAGGTGCACTGTCAAATTCAGTCAGAAGATCACTTTGGCTTCGCCAGTGGACTGGTGATTTCAGATCGAAGTCGAAGTTATGTGGTATTACGTTCAAAGGGGAATACCTATTCGGTTCTGAGCTTGACACACTTTTGGAGAAGGCGGCGGACAGAAAGAAAGGGTTTCCGGAATCCAGGAGTAACCCAAGGAAACAACCCTTTAGGGACTGCAAGGACAGAAAACAGCCCTTTAGAGGGAAAGGCAAACAGGGCAGATGGAGCTACCCTAAAGGAGGGAGAGGAAGGGGCTTCCTACTCAGTGCCAGCAATTCTGCCCCAGCGTACAGAAAACAATGACACCAGGGTGGGGGGAAGACTATTGAAGTTCCATTCACAATGGACTCAGATCCCTGGATACTAAGTATTCTTCAGGAAGGTTACCATCTAGAACTAACCTCTCTTCCCCCCAGAAAATTTGTTCTGACAGAACAGCCCTCGGAAAACCTCTCAACCTCACTGTGGTCGGAGATACAAAAACTAATTCAGTTGGATGTCATCATCCCGGTAGCTCAGGAACGATTAAAAGAAGGACACTACTCTCCCCTCTTCTTGAAAAAGAAACCGAATGGCACTTTCAGAATGATTTGCAATCTGAAGAATCTGAACAGGTACGTACAGTATCGAAAATTCAAGATGGAAACAGTGAGCTCGGCAGCCGTTCTGATCCAACCAGGAGCATTTATGTGTACGATAGATCTGAGAGATGCGTACAGGCAGTCCCCGGGTTATGTACAAGATAGGGTCTGTAGGTTTGTTCTTAAGTTGAATTTGTAAGTCGGAATTGTATATTTTATAATTGTAGCTCCAGACAAATTTTTTTTTTGCCCAAGTGACAATTGGAGTTAAAATTTTTTTGATGTAATTGGACCAAGGATTATCAATAAAGCTTCATTACAGACACCTTACAGCTGATCACTGCAGTCTGGGACTATAGTAAAGCCTCCAGAGAGCTTCACAGTGGGCAGAGGGGTCCGTCTGTAACTATGAGTCGTCTGTAAGTCGGGTGTCCTTAAGTAGGGGACCGCCTGTACTACCATGTGCCAATACATCCAAGATCACAGAAATTCCTCAGATTCGCAGTACGATCGCCTTGGGGAGAGGAAGTCCACTATCAGTACAAGGCGCTGCCCTTTGGGATTTCTTCGGCCCCAAGGACATTCACAAAGATCATGGTCGAAGTGATAGCTTTCCTGAGGCGGAAAGGGATACTAGTCATCCCCTACCTGGACGATTTGTTAGTGGTTGCCAGTTCAGAACAAGAGCTAATACACCACCGAGATATCACAATGACGATCCTACAACAGTTAGGATGGATGATAAACTTGGAAAAGTCCAGACTAACCCCAAGTACAAAAGTTGTCTTTCTAGGAACATTATTGGATACGATCCAGCAGATGTCCTTCTTACCGCCAGAAAAAGCAACAAGACTAATACAACAGATTATAATGTTTCAAAAAAGAAATCATTGCACGATAAGGGAAGCCATGAGGATCCTGGGAATTATGACATCTTCCATACAAAGTGTACAGTGGAGCCAAAGTCACACCAGAGCCCTTCAAAGTTGGATATTGGCCTCCTGGGACAAAAATCCCCAACACCTAAATAAAAAAATTCAGATTTTGGAAGAGGTCAAGCAATCCCTGGAGTGGTGGATAAATACTTCGAACCTGGGAAAAGGAGTATCATGGCATCCCTGGCCAGTGATAAATATCCGGACGGACGCAAGTCAGTCAGGTTGGGGAGCAGACATAGAAGGCCTTCCCGTTCAAGGTCTATGGCCATCGTCAATCAGCTCCCGTTCCTCGAACTTCCGAGAACTGTTCTAGAGACTTTAAGAGCCAGCACTCAAAATTTGAAGGGGAGACATATAAGAATTTATTCAGACAACATCACCACGGTGGCGTATCTCCGTCATCAAGGGGGTACCAGGAACCCCGATCTCCTCAGTCTCTCAGACAAGATATTCGCTTGGGCAGAAACCAACATCCGCTCTCTCTCAGCCACCCATCTAAAGGGAGAGAAGAATCTGATAGCAGACTATCTCAGTCGTCAAGTCATAGACCACAACGAATGGTGTTTAAACGAGAGCATCTTTACAGGTCTCACACAAAAATGGGGACAACCAGTAACAGATCTCTTTGCCTCCAGCAAAAATACAAAGGTTCCTCATTTCTTCTCTCTGGAACCAAATACTCCGTTTTACCGAAGGGATGCCTTCAGTCAGTCCTGGAGCGGACCCCTAATGTATGCCTTTCCTCCTATACCTCTCATAGCGAGAGTTGTTCAAAAGATCAGAGAAGACCAAGCGAAGGTTATTCTCATTGTTCCCTGGTGGCCAAAGAGGAACTGCTTTCCGTGGCTAGGGAAGATGGCATTGGAAGAACCTGTCATGCTGGAACCTCTAAACAATCTTCTGTTCCAGGGTCCAGTTTACCATCCAAATCCACAGGCTCTCCAGCTCAAGGCATGGATCCTGAAAGGATGTTGCTGATATAGAGAAGGTTAAACTTAGAGAATTAACGCTAAAACTTACCTTTCTCATAGCTATAACAACAGCTAGGCGTTTGGGGGAGATCCAAAGTCTGTCAATTAAAGAACCCTATCTTAAATTATGTGAGGATAAGATCGTGCTAATGTTAGATAAAACCTTCACACCCAAGGTAGCCTCATCTTTTCATCGTAACCAAGAGATTATTCTACCTTCCTTCTGTCAGAACCCAAAACATGCCAAAGAACGGGAGTGGCATACACTGGACGTCAGAAGATACCTTCTACATTATCTCGAAATTACCAAATCCTGGAGAAAAGACGACAACATTCTCCTACAATTTAAAGGAAAAAACAAAGGCAGGAAAGCTTCAAAAGCATCCATCGCCAGGGGGATCAGAACAGTCATCAAAGAAGCATATGATGCCAACAGCCTGGACATTTCAGGGACTATTAGGGCCCACTCGACCAGAGGAGTGGCAGCCTCCTGGGCGGAAAAACGTGGTGCCTCACTAGAGGACATATGTAGAACAGCTACCTGGTCTACTCACCTAACTTTTGCCAAACACTATAGGCTAGATGTTCAAAGTGCTAGGGACCAGTCCTTCGGAAGGAAGGTCTTACAAGCTGTTGTCCCCCCCTAATTGTTTATTTGGTACATCTCCAGTTGGGGCCGTCATGGGGGACGCTATGGAAAAGGAGAATTATTCTCACCGTTAATTTGGTTTCCATTAGTCCACCATGACGGCCCATATATATTTCCCACCCTGTATTTTGGAAAAGTTTAAATTGCCTATTTGTTCTGTGTGCATTAATAACATACAATAAATGGGTTGCATCCAAGGCCGGTGTAGTTATTTGGTAGCCACTGGTGTACGGATGCCGGGGTGGGGTATTTAACCTCTCTGCTTCCTGTCCCTACAGAGGTCAATGGTCATCCTCCAGTTGGGGCCGTCATGGTGGACTAATGGAAACCGAATTAACGGTGAGAATAATTCTCCTTTTTTAGCATCTTCCAAAGATACAGGGAGTCCCTGTGTTATGTACAAGATAGGTTCCATAGTTTCCATTTGTATGTAAGTGGAAACTGTATATTTTACTATTGTAGTTCCAGACAAATTTCTTTTTTTTGCCCCAGTCACAATTGGGGTTTCAAAATTTTTTGCTGTAATGGGACCAATGATCATCAACAAAACTTTACTATAGTAAAGCATCCAGAGAGCTTCACCTGAGATCACAGTGGGCAGTGGGGTCCGTCTTTAGGGGCTGTCTGTAAGTCGGGTGTCCTGAAGTAGGGGACCACCTATACATAAATTTGCCAAAAATCCTCCGGGACGTCCTAACATCTCTGAGATAGGATCACTAACCAGCTCCTCTCACACTTCATTTATCTGTTTCTCCAAAATATAGTGGTAACATTAACTTCTTTTTTAAAGGACTCTGGAAGCCTTATATATGAAGTTCAAAATCTAACTTTGGAACCACACTCCTAATTTGTAACACTAGACATCTCAGCCCTGTACACAAATATAGCCCATGACTTAAACATAGCAGCTGTAAAATGGTACCTAATTAATCAAACTGCAATGAAAATGGAACAAATAGAATTTCTATTGAAAGGTCTTTTGTTGTATTAGAACACAATGGGGCACACTTACTAAGGGTCCATCTGACGCATTTCCGTCGGGTTTCCCGAATATTTCTGATTTGCCCTGGGGTTTTTGTCGCACGCGAGTAGAATGTGGCGCATCGGTGCCGGCTTTCATGCTACACAAATCGGGGCGTGGCCGTTGGACAAACCGTGGAATTTAACTTTCAAAATTTTGTCGCAAGACACGCACTTACATGCACCGCAAAGAAGATGGTGAACTACGGCGGACCTGAGCGGGGAAGCGACACATGCAGGAAATTGGACGCATGATCTTAGTGAATTGCAGAAGCTCCAAATCCTAGGTGGAAATTCTGGATCGGCGGCGTCAACGGGACGGGTAAGTAAGTGTGTCCCAATGTGTTTACTTTTCAAGATAAACACTATCATCAGATTTGTGGGAGGGCCCCTAGTTATACCAACTTGTTTATGGCTTGGTTCGAGTCTAGAGATGAGCGAACATGCTCGTCCGAGCTTGATGCTCGTTCGAGCATTAAGGTACTCGAGACGGCTCGTTGCTCGGACGAGTATTTCCCCTGCTCGAGATCGAGCATTTAATTAAAAAAACACAGTGAAGAACAATGAAGAATAGAATAAAAACAGTGAACACAGTGAACACAGGATCATTTAAGTGAAAAACACAGTGAAGAACACAGTGAAGAATAGATTACAGATGTTCGGCACATCTGCTTACTTGTCGGAAGATACGCGCGGAACGGTGCGAACAAAATAGTATGTGAAGAACAATATATATGTGTGAAGAAGACATTGCAGAACACGGTGAGCAGGACGGAGACACAAGGGAGCAGCACAGAGACACCGGGGAGCAGCACAGAGACATCGGGCAGCGGCACGGAGACATCGGGCAGCGGCACGGAGACATCGGGGAGCGGCACGGAGACATCGGGGCACGGAGACATCGGGGCACGGAGACATCGGGGCACGGAGACATATGGGCACGGAGACATATGGGCACGGAGATATATGGGCACGGAGACATATGGGCACGGAGACATATGGGCACGGAGACATAGGGGCACGGAGACATCGGGGCACGGAGACATCGGGGAGACTTCAGTGGAAGAAGAGCAGCGGATCCCGGGACAGCGTATCTCCCGACAAGTAAGCAGATGTGCAGAACATCTGCAATCTATTCTTCACTGTGTTTTTCACTTAAATGATCCTGTGTTCACTGTTTTTATTCTATTCTTCACTGTTCTTCACATCTGTTAACTTGTCGGGAGATAATATACGCGCGGAACAGTGAAGAATAGATTGCAGATGTTTGCATACAGCTGCTAACTTATCAGAAGACATTCTTTTTCAATTAATTAACACATTTTATTCCCGAACCATGGTCCCTTTGAAAAATGCTCGAGTCTCCCATTGACTTCAATGGGGCTCGTTATTCGAGACGAGCACTCGAGCATCTGGAAAAGTTCGTCTCGAATAACGAGCACTCGAGCATTTTAGTGCTCGCTCATCTCTAGTTATAACCATATAAAGAGATACAAGTCAGAATACAAAAAATGGGACCGAGCCTTAAGCTACAAAATGGCCTTAAGGGGTTAAAGATGCATTGAACAGCAATGTAATTCTATATATAACCAAAACTAAATCATAAGAACATCATCCAGCTTTGCTTTTTTTTATTAAAGTACCTAGATCTGTAGTCCAACTAGATAAATATCATATAGATTTTATATTTTCTGCATGAGAGAAGTAGAGCTTCAGCAGTGCGTGGATTGTTGGCTGTCAATACTAGACTCTTAGAGAACATTGAATTACCCTTCTTTTTATATTAAGATTCCTGCAAGGTAAACATACGTGCTTATGCCAAATACACTCCAATAATTGCACGCTCGGAAAGTTAACGGCACAATGCAGCAAACAACAAAGTCTCTTTGAGATAGAATTATTCATTCCTGGGTTCCAAACGCTTCATAAAATCTAATTTTGCAGCACGTTCCAGGAGTTTGCATTTGAAAAAGGTCTTTTCTTTAAAGAACGGATGACCCCTTTCTAACATTCCTTCCACAAACAAAAGCCCACAACTTATTTCAATCCCGCAAGTGACAAAAAAATAAATATCTGTTTCCCTTTAACCCCAATTTATCTTTATCCTCCTTCCTCTAAATGTGTTGAAAAACAGCTCATTTTAATGCCGTATGTTGAATACTGCTATAAATATGAAGATTACAGCTTAAAGATGAGACTTTCTAGCTCTTAGTAGTGCAACAACTTGATATTTTTTCAATGCTTGAAAATGACTTGATGGGCGCCAAATGGGAACAGGAAAGGGCACAGATCTATCTGATAGAGCAATGAAATTGACTGCATTCCATGATGATTGACAGCTCAATCGGGTATGTAGCATCAGACGATTAATACAGTACAGTCTTCCTGCAGTGTGATTGTCTCACAGATGTCTATGATGTACTGTGAACTTTGAGGGGTTAATGCAGTAATTCCCCATGTTTCAATCCTTATAACTTAATCGAAATTATGAGGCTAAACTTAGGAGTGTGGAATCTACTGCCTGGAACACAGGAAGTAGATATAAAATCCCACTAAATCAATATAAAGTTAGAAACATTTCTAGTTTGTCGTTTACAGGGGTACAAATAGGTTAGGTTGGTATGTCCCTTTAAAATGAACATTAAAGGAAGTCTACTAACTACTAAAAGTAGCAGAGATTGCTAGATATTGCCCCTGGAGAGTTTTGTAACCATACTGTTTTATGGGTTGTTAGAAGTAGGGCTGTAAAAATAGATTCATATTTACATGGATTAAGTTAGGATGGGGATCTCTTTACTCAACACAGAACAGTGCTTACCCCCTGAATAATTGTAGTATTTGGTACATCATGATGTAACTATATGTTCTGTTTATGTTAGGACTGTATAGAAAGAATTCACAGGCTGAGCCCTCATATAGGGCAGATGTTTTCTAAATGATACAGACAAAACCCGTCCTTATCTGACACAAGCATGCTGGCACCTGTTGGGGCAAATAACCTGTTAGATTCCACAAACAAATTTGACTGTGCCACTTTAATGTAGCTTCAACAGGGTATAATAAGTCATTCAACTGCATCTATTACAGTCGACTGGAGGTTGGCTGCATTAGATGATCAGTGTATTCACAATATGATTCAATGCAGTTATATTAAAGCATAATAATATCTATATAAGCTTGGTTCGAGTCCCTATTCATTTATCCTTCCCCTTTCTGACCATATATCAAATTATATTGTCTTTACATAGACGATTTGTTCTTGATCTGGCAAGGAGACCCTGCGGATATTCCGCTTTTTGTTAATTCTCTGAATGACAACACTTGCGGTCTCAAATTTACATCAAACATTAGCCCAGAGAGTACTGTTTTTCTAGATTTCTAGATTTGAAAATTATGAAGGATGATGCCAACCAAACATGTACATGTTTTAAACAAGTATCTTAACTATAGAAGTGCTCATTACAAAAAAATGGTTGGATAATATCCCACATAGTCAATACCATAAGATAGAAAAAACTGTTCTTCGACTTTGCACTATAAGAAGCAGTCCCAGATTATTTTCAATAGATTTATAGAAAAAGGACACCAAATAGGTTGATACAAGCAGTGTATAATACACAAACCTACACTCCTGCCAAAAGGAATGCCTTGAACCTAGAAAAGCTCAATCGCAAGAACCACAAGAATCACAGACATTCCAATGCAATTTTATAACTATGTTTGACAGAGGAAATCATGCTATCTGCAAAATTTTACAAAACAACTGGAAAATTCTGAGGATTGACTGACATTGAATAAAAACCTCCCAACCTGCTCTAAAATCACTTTTAGAAAATCAAAAATGCTGAAGAACATCTTAGCCCCCAGTACATTAAGCCCACCACTATTATCTAACACAAGTAAATCTTGGGGCATTTTCCCAAAAGGAGCGTATAAATGCAATCAAAATAAATGTCTATGCTGCTCCGTAATCCAAGATAAATGTACCTCCTTTACATCCAAAAGTACAGGAGAAACTTAAATAAAATAAAGAATGACATGTGATTCAACTTTCCTCTCCTCTGTACAACATACCAAAAACCCTTATATCCCTCTCTATATATAGGCTACCTATACCCCTGCTGTGCTCTAAGCGTAGATCTGCATTCATAGTATCAAAGTCCATCAAGTCCAACCTTTAAAAATTAAATAAATGTTTTATCCCCATAACCGTGATATTTTTTCTCTCCAGAAAGTCATCCAGGCCTCTCTTGAACATGTACATAGAGTCCGCCATAACAACCTCCTGCGGCAGAGAGTTCCACAGTCTCACTGCTCTTACAGTAAAGAACCTTTGTCTATGGTGATGGTAAAATCGCCTCTCCTCTAGGCGTAGAGGATGCCCCCTTGTCCTGGTCACAGGCCGAGGTATAAAAAGATCTTTGGAGAGATCCTTGTACTGTCCGTTCAGGTATTTGTACATTGTAATGAGGTCTCCCCTCAGTCGTCTTTTTTCTAAACTGAATAATCCCAACTTTTTTAATCTGTCGGTGTATTCTAGTTCCCCCATTCCCCTAATAATCCTGTTTGCTCTCCTCTGCACCCGTTCCAGCTCTACTATATCCTTTTTATACACTGGTGCCCAAAACTGTACACAATATTCCATGTTGTGGTCTGACCAGGGATTTGTATAAGGGCAAAACTATGACTTTATCATGAGAATCTATTCCTCTCTTGATACCATTATTTTATTTGCTTTAGCAGCAGCCGCCTGGCTCTGGTCACTAAAATTAGGTTTACCATCCACCAATACCCCCAAGTCCTTTTCAGCTTCAGTTTTACTAAGTAATTGATCGTTTAGAACATAATTATACTTTTTGTTACCATGGCCCAAGTGCATAACTTTACATTTATCTACATTAAACCTCATCAACCATTTTCTCGCCCATCCCTCAAAGCTTCCACCAATCCCCCTGTAATGCTAAACTATCGACCTCAGTATTTATTACTTTCACAGCTTAGTATATCATCTGCAATATTGAAACTTACTGTTGTAAACCCACTACAAGGTCATTAATAAAAATATTAAAAAGAAGTGGCCCCAATAACTGACCCCTGTGCCTCTCCACTGGTACATCAACCCAATTGAGAATGTTGCCATTTAATGACACCCTCTGTTTTCTATCACTAAGCCAATTACTTCACCCAATACACGATTTTCTTCCTATTCCCAGCAGTCTCATTTTATATCCAAGCTTTTATGTGGCACGTGTCCAATGCCTTTGAAAAGTCCAAAATACAACATCTACACGCGTCCCCCAGATCCAGTCTTGAACTTACCTCCACGTAGAAACAATCAGTTTAGTCTGCACAGGACCGATCTGTCATAAACCTATCGTGACGCTGGGTTATAAGGTTGTGCTCAGTGTGAGATACTCCAGGGTAGCATCTCTAATAAACCCCTCAAATATTTTCCCCACCACAGCAGTTTAGACTTACGGGTCTGTAGTTTCCAGGATCGCTATTTGATCCTTTTTTGTATATTGGTACCACATTTGCTGTGCGCCATTCCTGTGGAACATAACCATCCTCAGTGAATTCAAATATTAAAAATAATGGTTTCTCTATCAACCGTACATAATTCATAGACCGGGGTGTAATGCCATCTGGCCCAGGTGATTTTTATCTATCTTAGTGGTTGCGAGGCGGCGCCGTACCTCTTCCTGGGTTAAAACTGTGACATTATAAAAAAATTAACTTATTCCTCATTGTGTCTTCCACCAGGGAATTTTCCTGGTGGCAACATTTAGTAGATTGTCCCTTTCCTCATCTCCTTCCACCATTACCCCCATGTTATTTCTAAGGGGACCCACACTCTCTGTTTTTAGTTTCTTATCATTTATATACTTGAAAAATAATTTGGGATTATTTTTGCTCTCCCTGGCAATATTTCTCTCAGTCTCTATTTTTGGGGCCTTTATCTGCTTTTTACAGGATTTATTTTTCTCTCTATAATCCTGTAATGCCTCATCGCTACCTTCACGTTTTAGCACCTTAAACGCTTTATCTTTCTCGCTTATTGCTTTCCTTACAAGACTAGTTAGCCACATAGGGTTTTTCTTGTTCCTTTTATGCTTTTTCCCATAAGGTATGTGTTTCTCACAGGACTTTTTCAGAATATATGAGAAAAAGTCCCATTTTTGGGGGGGCTTTTGTCTTTGAGAACATTATCCCAGTCTATGCCTTTAAGGTCTTCCCTTAAATGCTGAAAATTTGCCCTCCTGAAGTTTAGAGTGTTGGTTGCCCCTTCACTAACGCTCTTAGTAAAGCGTAATACATAATCAATGATATTATGATCACTATTACCCAGGTTCCCCCCAACCTGTAGTTTTGATACCCTATCAGGTCTGTTGGTAAGGATAAGGTCCAGCAGTGCCCCCCCTCTTGTTGGCTCCAGGACTAGTTGCGACAGGTAATTGTCTTTTGTTGTTGACAAGAACCTGCTGCCATTGAAGGACCTGCAGGTTTCTGCCCCCCAGTCGATATCTGGGTAATTGAAGTCTCCCATGATAAGTACTTCACCTTGCTTTGAAGCCGCATCCATTTCACTTATTAGCATTTCCTCTGCTGCCTCCATTATATTTGGAGCCTTATAACAAACCCCTAGTAATATTTTATTATTCTTTTTCCCTCCTCTTATCTCAACCCATAGGGACTCCACATTTGCGTTACTGATGTCATCTCGCAGGACGGGCTTGAGGCAAGAATTCACATATAAACAAACCCCTCCACCTTTTTTATTTATACGATCCTTTCTAAAAAGACTATAACCATCTATAGTAACAGCCCAGTCATAGCTACTGTCCAGCCATGTCTCGCTATATCATATTTCCGCTTCAACATCAAGAGTTCCAGTTCCTCCATTTTGTGAGGCTTCTGGCATTTGTGTACATACACTTTATATGGTTTTCCCTGTTCGTATTCCTTTTGTCCTTATTCCCCAATCTCATTCCAGCCCCCTTTCCTCCCCCATGGACTATGACTCTTCCCAGCTCTCTATGTACACTGTCTATTTGCCCTGCACAAGTGTAGTTGCCCTCCCCCCAGGTCTCTAGTTTAAACACTCCTCCAACCTTCTAGCCATTTTTTCCCCTAAACAGCGGCCCCTCCCGATTGAGGTGCAGCCCATCCCTACTGTAGAGCCTGTAGCCGACAGAAAAGTCAGTCCAGTTCTCCATGAACCCAAAACCCTCCTTCCTACACCAACTTTTAAGCCACTTATTTACCTCCTTGATCTCCCGCTGCCTTTCTGGTGTGGCACGTGGTACAGGCAGTATTTCGGAGAAAATTACCTTTGAGGTCCTTGCCCTGAGCTTATGGCCTAAATCTCTGAAATCATTTTTAAGGACCTTCCACCTACCTCTTACTTTGTCATTAGTGCCAATGTGGACCATGACCGCTGGTTCCTCACCAGCCCCTCCCAGTAATCCGTCAACCCGATCCGCAACATGCCGAACCCGAGCACCCGGCAAACAACACACTGTTCGGTATGCACGGTCTTTGTGACAGATTGCCCTGTGTGTTCCCCTAATAATCGAATCTCCCGCTACCAGCATCTGTCTGACCTTGCCTGTGCTCCCATTACCCTTCTTACTGGAGCAGACATTCCCCTGGTTGCTAGCGGCCACGTCTTGCTGCAGCATTGCTACCCCAGAGCTGATATCCCCCTCATCCGCCAGCCTGGCAAAGTTATTGGGGTGCACCATATCAGGACTAGACTCCCTACAACTCTTCCCTCTACCCCGCCTTCTACATGTTACCCAACTAGCTGCCCCCTCACTCTGCACCTCCATACTTCCCTCCCCACACCCATCTTCCCCAGAGAGTTTGTGCTCCAGGAGCAGCAAACTTCGTTCCATATTATCAATTGCCCGCAGCCATTGTGCTGCAGCACTATGTATTTATACAAAATTGTGATACACTCTTTAGCCGCACTGACGGTGATATGTCTTGCGATCAACACTTCTCGTCATCTATCAAGGTGAGTGACTTGTGAGCTCATCATTGACATACTTCCCCCGATGATAATGAGGCTACATTTTTTTTTCAATGTGTTTAAAAAGACCATTTTTATTATCAACATATTACTAGTAACTATAACTAGATACATCATAGCTTTTAACCTTATGAAGGCTTCAGTTCGAAGCTGAAGCGCATCATTTTTTATTAAGTATTTTATTGATAATAAAGTGTGAAATGAATTGGGAAAATGCACTGTCATATCTCTTGCCAAGCTCTTCTCAATTGTTCACGGGTTGCTTTACAGTCGTAGCCATAAGTTTTGAGAATTACACAATTATATTTTCACATGATCTATTGCCCACTGGTTTTTATGTGTGATTGTCAGATGCTTTTATTGACAGTTGGAATGAGTTAATGCAGCAAGTCAATATTTGCAGTGTCGACCCTTCTTCTTCAGGACCTCTGCAATTCTCCCTGGCATGCTCTCAATCAACTTCTGGACCAAATCCTGACTGATAGCAGTCAATTCTTGCACAATCAATGCTTGCATTTTGTGACAACTTGTTGGTTTTTGTTTGTCCACCCATCTCAAGATGATTGACTTCGTTTTTTTTATGCAATGGAATATTCGTGGAACTTTAAAAAGGAAAAGGACCCGTGTTAAACATATGCAATGTGTTATTCACACATATTGTTCTTCACATACTATTGCACCGTTCTGCACTAATGTCTTCTGATAAGTTAGCAGATGTATGGAAACATCGGCAATGTGTTCTTCACTGAAGAACACATTGCAGATGTTTCCGTAAATCTGCTAACTTATTCGAACACACGAGTGCAGAACGGTGTTCTTCACAATAGTATGTGAAAAACAATTTGTAAAGATTCTTCACACATATTGCTCTTCACATCCTATTGTGAAGAACACCGTTCTGCACTAATGTCTTCTGATAAGTTAGCAGATGTACGGAAACATCTGCAATGTGTTCTTCACTGTGTTCACTGTTCTTCACTGTGTTCTTCACTTTGTTCTTCACTTAAAGGAAACTTACCACTTGAAGTGGTATGTGTAAGTAGGCAATACCGAGCACTAGCTCAGGGTGAGCTGGTGCCGGAGCTTATTTTTGTGTTTTAAACCGCTGTATCCTGGTTTAAAACTCTTTTTAAACTTTATGGCCGAAGCTGCTTCGGCTCACCATACGCGCGGCTACATAAGAAGTGAAGGAGAGCCGCGCACATGGTGCGCCGAAGCAGCTTCGGCCATCAAATGTTTTTAAAAAGTGTTTTAAACGCGGATACAGTCGGTTAAAACACTACAAAATAGCTCCGGCCCGCACTCACCCTGACTGGTGCTCGTATTGCCTACACCTACCACTTTGAGTGGTAGGTTTCCCTTAAATGATCCTAATGATCCTTAAATGATCCTGTTTCACTGGTTCTTCACTGTTCTTCACTGTGTTTCCTTAAGTGAAAGCTCGTATCGAGCAGGCGAAATACTCCAACCAAGCAAAGCCGCTTGAGTATGCTAATACTCGACGAGCATCAAGCTCGAACGAGTATACTCGCTCATCTCTAGTTATCACCTTGCTTATGGCAAGTTGCTCCATAATGCTGGAAAAGCATGTTGATCACCAAACTGCTCTTGGACGGTTGGAAGATTGCTCTTGGAGGAATTCTGGTACCATTCTTTTATTTATGGATATGTTTTTAGGCAAGACTGTGAGAGAGCCAATTCCCTTGGCTAAGAAGCAACCCACACATAATGGTTGCAGGATGCTTTACAGTTGGCATGAGACAAGACTGGTGGTATCGTTCACCTGTCTTCTCCGAAAAAGCTGTTTTCCAGATGTCCAAACAATCAGAAAGGATTCATCAAAGAAAATGACTTTACCCAGTCCTCAGCAGTCCACTCCCTGTACCTTTTGCACGAAATATCGTCTGTCCCTGATGTTTTTCAGGAGAGAAGTGGTCTTCTTTCTTTGCTGCTCTCATTGACACCAGGCCTTGCTCCAAGAGTCTCCGCCTCACAATGCGTGCGATGCACTCACACTGCCTGCTGCCATTCCTAGCAAGCTCTGCAACTGCTGTAGCCCAATCCCAAGCTGAAACACATTTAAGAACGGTCCTGGCGCTTGCTGGTCCTTCTTGGGCGTCCCCTGGAGCATTTTGGCCAACAAATGGAACCTCTCTCCTTGAATTCCTTGATGATGCAATATAGTAGTAGTAGATGTTTCGTATTGTAGTGTGAGTTGTGAGTAATCAGACCCTGCAGGGTTTAGGAACGTAGAGGGACTGAAATAATAATAAAAAGATTTAATCACCCCCACCCCATTTCTCTAGAACACTATAAAGAAAATAAACCGTAAAAAATCATAACATGTTGGGTATCACCACATCCTATTCTATCACATATTTAAAAGATTATTTCGGCCATGAAAACTGTAAAGGAAAATAGCGCCCAAATGTCTGAAACTACTTTTTTGCCATTTTCAATCCATGAATATTTGAATAAAACTGAGCAAAACAAAATTTTATTTTTTAAATTTTTTTAAAACCTATATAAATTTGGTATCCCTATGATTATATTGACCCAAAGAATAAAGAGGGAGTGTCATTGGTGCATTAAGTGACAGTCAGGAGGAAGTTCCAAGTGACTGGCACAAGGCAAATGTGGTGCCAATATTTAAAAAAGCTCTAGAACTTTGCCAGACAGTATAGGCCTAAGTCTAACTTCTATGTGGGGAAAATACTGGAAGTGTTACTAAAGATGAATACAAGAGTATGTGACATCACAAAGTATATTAAGTAACAGTCAGTATGGGTTTACTAATTATAGAAGTTGTCAGACTACCTGATCTGCTTCTATGAAGAGGTCAGCAGATGTCTGGATGGAGGAGCTGCTGTGGATATTGTGGTGGTGGACTTTGCAAAGGCATTGTGAACACTGTCCCTCATGATGTCTGATGGGTAAATTGGATTGAAAAACTGTGAAACTGGGAGAGTCCCTGTTGAGAAGGACCTGGGGGTACTAGTAGATTATAAATGAATAACAGCATCAATGTCAATCATCGCCTCTAAAGCCAGTAGGATCTCGTCATGTATCAAAAGTAGTAGGGATATAAATTATTACTGTTACGGCATTGTTTGGCTTTCATTTCTGGGCTCAGGTCCATAAAAGGATGCCTCTGAGGCTGGAGAGGGTGCAATAAAGAAACACAAAAATGATAAAAGTAAGGAGGGTCTCAGTTATGAGCAAAGATTAAAACAACTAGATTTATTTAGGCTCAAAAGACGACTAAGGGGGGGGGGAATGATTAAATATATAAATATATGAGAAATTTGTTTCTAGGCAAAACAAATCAAAATGACAGGGACATCTGGAGAAAACCAAGGTTTAACCACCAGAGGCAACAGGGTTTTTTGTTTACTAGCTCTGGCAATCATGTGGAAAAATAGCCTTGCCTCCTGCCGTCCTATGGACACAGAGGAGCCTAGATGCCCTTTTACAATCTAAATAACATTGACGGATATGTTATATTTAATTGTTTTCCCTCAAAATCCATTCCTCATCTATCCTCCCTCCCTTTGTTTGAACTTTATGACTGTGTCTTTATCAACCATATAAACTAATAACTATATGCTTTTGTTTTGTATACACTCACCGGCCACTTTATTAGGTACACCTGTCCAATCACATGGCGGCAACTCGGTGGCATTTAGGCCATGTAGACATGGTCAAGACATCTCTTGCAGTTCAAACCGAGCATCAAGTAGGGAAGAAAGGTGATTTGAGTGCCTTTGAACGTGGCATGGTTGTTGGTGTCAGAAGGGCTGGTCTAGTATTTCAGAAACTGCTGATCTACTGTGATTTTCACGCACAACCATCTCTATGGTTTACAGAGAATGGTCCGAAAGAAAAAACATCCAGTGAGCGGAGTTCGTGGGCGGAAATGCCTTGTTGATGCCAGAGGTCGAGATAAGTGTCAGACTGGTTCGAGCTGATAGAAAGCAACATTGACTCAAA
This sequence comes from Engystomops pustulosus, assembly GCA_019512145.1. Taxonomy (NCBI): domain Eukaryota; kingdom Metazoa; phylum Chordata; class Amphibia; order Anura; family Leptodactylidae; genus Engystomops; species Engystomops pustulosus. The sequence continues at coordinate 74,873,304 of CM033646.1, forward strand.
TCACCACCCGTTACACCAAGGTAGGCGAAGAGAGCATCTCTGAACGCACAGTCTTCGAACTTTGAGGAGATGGGCTACACGCGCAGAAGACCACACCGGGTCCACTCCTTTCGCTAAGAACAGAAACGGAGGCTTCAATTTGCACAAGCTCATCGAAATTGGACAGTAAAGATTGGAAAAAACATTGCCTGGCTGATGAGTTCTTGATTTTCTGCTGCGATATATTCGGATGTAGGCTCAGAATTTGGCGTCAACAACATGAAAGCATCCTGTCTGGCATCAACGTTTCAGGCTGGTGGGGGTGGTGTCATGGGTGTGGGGAATATTTCCTTGCACTCTTTGGCCCCTTGGTACCAATTGAGCTCGTTGCAACGCCACAGCCACCTGAGTATTGTGTGCTGACCGTGCCATCTTTATGACCACAATGTACCAAACATATGATGGCTCTTCAGCAGGATAATGCAACCAGTCAAAAGCTGATCATCTAGGACTGGGTTTCTGAACATGAATGACAATGAGTTCACTTGTACTCAAATGGGCCCCACCGTCACCAACTCACATCAATAGAGCATCTTTGGGATGTGGTGAAACGGTGAGATTCACATCATGGTGTGCAGCGACAAATCTGCGGCAAACTGTGTGATGCCATCATGTCAATATGGACCAAAATCTCTGAGGAAGGCTTCAGCACCTTGGTTTTGATCTATGCATGCAAGAATTGAAGTCAGTTTCTGAAGGCAAAAGGGGGTCCAATCCGTACTAGCATGGGTACCTAATAAAGTGGTCGGTGTAGTGTATGTGTTGGGTATATTCTCTATATGTGTATAGGTGTAGAATATGCTATATGTTTTTTATAATGTGTCTTTTATTGTAAATAGGGGCATATTTACTATATGTTTATAACGGTGTAAATATGCAGTATGTGTAATATGATTTATCATAGTATATGTTTGTGTATTGATGTGTAAATCTCTGGATGAGAGGTGGTTGAGATCTTCATATACTGTATGCTTGTAGCAAAAAAAGTACATACTGTTTTAGTTTTTATTAGTAATATAGAGTTAGATTATAGATTAATATATCAAGTAGTATATATAAAATGTGAGATGTAAAATAATGTATATGTGTAAGGCCTATTCACTCTAACGATGCCCACTCCGTCCATATGCGTGGGGGAGAGGAGGATTCACCATCGCCCCCCATCAAGAAATAGTATAGAATGGCTGGAAGATAGGAGCATGCTCCATCGTTTTGCGCTATGGTTTGGAACAGGGCGGGGTTCTAGACAAAGTGGGGGCCCTGGAAAAACTAAAAGGTGGGGCCCCAAAATCAACCCTATTTTAGACCGTCTGTAGCATAAGAGGCTCTTTAGGGAAAGTCTTGTGGCCCTCTGGATGATGACACTAGCCGACCCCGGGGCCGAGTCTAAGAGGCACCCTGGTCTCTTGCAGTAGCCCGTTTGTAAAAGCGGATGTCTTCTTTGCGCTGTGTGCCACCGATTGTTCCACGGTTGTGACCAACCACGCTTGGAGCCAGTTAGTACAGAGTGAGATCCAGGACACAGTCCGAGCCGGAATGACGCCGCAGGGGTCAGCTTGGAATGGTGAGTCTGGGGGCTGGGGCCACACAGTACACACAACCCAGTGAAACTGGACAAAGAGTGCAGGTTTAGCCACCAACATATGACAGGACACAGAGGAACAACTGCGCAACACAGGAGGGCTTTCCACTTAGCAGGCAATGGATGCTAAAGATCCCGCAAGGCAAGAAATGGAGGTTCCGGCATTATTAAGGGTGAGCCGGATCACCTTGTGCCCAATAATGAGCACGCTGTGCATTTAAATCTTTGTAAGAGCCGGCAGAGCAACACGCACATAGACATGGAAGCAGGAGCGGTGTGGTAAGAGGAGAGTCCAGGCCTGGGGTAACGGTACCAACTGAAGGGCGTGGGTGTGACCGTGATCCGTACGGATCGCGTTGCGATCTTGAACACATGTAATATGGGAGATTTTATAGGAGATAGATGATAGGAGATTGATGGGCACCAGGGCTCAGTTGTTGGCACTACGTCTTGCAGTGCTGTATACATCTACAAAGAGTTTTATGTTCACTAGGTTTGTGTGGGTTTCCTCTGGTTCCTCTCACATCACAAACTTACATAGTAGGTTGTTTAGATTGTGGAGGCCCCTTGGGGACAGGGAATTAATTGGCATGTTCTGTGGCACGCACCATAATCTGTGTGCATTATATAAATAAGGAATTATTAAATTATAAGTATTATGATAAAGAATAAATATGAAAGATAGAGATTTTCTACGATGAAGAAAATTAAAGTATATTATATAAAGTAGATTGTATGAGACAAACAGTAGAGAGATAATAGAAGAATGATAACTAGATAAAAAGTAAGAATATGATAATGGTAGATTATAGAGATAGATAAACTAGACAGATAGGTATAGACAGGAAATAGATGTAAGCATCTTCACCTGGAGATTGGAACCAAGGAGGTATTAACGCATTTCACTGCCAGCTAATTTCTGTATATTTTGTTGGCATTAATTGGCCAGAGCAATGTTTCATTTATGTTTACAAATTAAATTCGAAATTACAGCAAAAGAATTAAAGGAAACCACAGCAAAACAAAAATATTTTCTGAAGCAGATACTTTTTTCAAATTTTCAAACTTACATCTAAAGAGTTTAGACTAATCACCTTCATAGCAATTTTGATTCAACAGAGACTTTTCCTGTGTGCAGCAAATTCTCCTCCCTGTAGCTGCCGGCTATAAGAATCTGGGAGGACACTTCAGGGGGCTTATCTCTGGCTCAGCGACACATAGAACCCTCACTGTCTTTTTTACTATGAAAGAAGAAGAAAGTTCCTCTTATATCACTCTAATGTTGTTTGGTTTCTAAGTGTCAAGAAAACAGAGATATTAACTGTTAAATCACATTGGGAGCGATTTTTACATATAACAATCGCACCTGATATTCATTTTAAACCTGATATACCTGGATCCATGCACTAGAACACATCCTAGATGCATTTGAAAGAATTCTCGCCTTTTTCACGGGGTAAATGACCGACTTTGCTACCCATAGCGCAGCCCTGGTTTTGAACAGTGAGGCTCTTGTTGGTGCTCACTGTCTGAGCCCTGGGTGCCTAGCCATATAGGGGGGCGTTGTTTAGGCCACAAGCTTGCACAAATTGCTATGGGCCAAGGTTCTCCTAGCTCTGCTCCTGACACTCTACCTTCTGTTATATTCCATGTTTATCTGATGTTTGAACGACTGTCAATTTATCTGCACTGTAACCACGTATTTGTTAGTACCAGAAGACCTCAATCTTATACCTCAAACTGATTCCCAGTGACCGAGGCAGAGATTTGTGCTTGAGCTTCATCACTACAGATTCTAGTTCCATAGAATCTATATACGACAGAGGCATCTTCAGTACACATTAACAATGGGATAGGAGATGGCATGTGACTGCCAGAAACTACCAGTGACACCATAGATGCTGGCTGTGCCAGAACATACAGGCACACTATGTGAAAGGAGCCTAAAAAAACCAGAGTGGAGAATAGACCAACAGCAAGAGCAAAGCTGTCCAGATAGGTTTAGATTTTTGTAAACAATAACCATCGTACGGCACGCAGATAACAAATTGGAACTGAACCCATATGTAGTTTACCTTATCTGGTACTGACATATAACAGACAAAAGAGAGGATTCAACTCACAATCCAACCTGTGGACTACACACACATCACATCCACTTCATTTGACTGCGGCTGTACTAGGGTAGTTATGTATGGAATATTAATGTCAAATGGATATCTTCAGATTGCATACGTTGAAAAATTGTCAACCAAGTATCCATCATCAGGGGAAATTGAAGTTATTAGCTCTGTAAAAATATATATTAACAAGTAACTTTAGCTTTTGCTTTAAACAGCCTAGTGTCAATTGTTTGAATAGAGATGAGCCGAGCATACTCGCCCGAATTGGAGCTCGTCGGTAATTAGCGTACTCGAAACGGTCGTTGAGGACGTGCTGTACACCCAGATCACTTACAATGTCGATTGGCTGGCCTGATCAGGGAAGAGTGGAGAAAGCCACAGCACTCGGTACGTTTCAATTCCAAGTCGTCTTTATATATCCGCTCATCAGGCATAAAAATTGCAAACGTTTCGATTCCAGATGATCTTCTCAAGCATAAATTTCATTACAAGGTGAACATTATATAGAAAAAGTGGTAGTGACATCATTTCCTGTATGCCGACCAGCCAATGAGATTTCAGAATCATATTTAAGGTCACACAACAGTGCATCCAAGCAGCAGTATAACAATCATATAATACAATCTTAAAGTATCAAAGTGCCTTCCATAGTAGTTATCAACTACCAGAAAAGAAGTTACATTAATATAAAAAAACAACATTGCGTGTCTCTGCCCCACACTGTGTATACATTAAAGTGATTACTTCCATCCTATTGTAAGTCGGGAGACTACACGGCGCTTGACGTAGCGTATTGCCGTTGTCATGGTAGTCAGTACTTCAATCTGACTAGTGGAGCCTCGTTAGTTCAGATTCCCGCTTTCGGTCATTGACCTCTACTCTCATCATGTGATCTCTCCATAAGCGTACTATTGGCAGCCGTCTAAACACTCAGCTAACAGCGCATCTCTATCCTCAAGCGAAGAAAATGTGATCAACCGGAGGTAGCTTAAATACAACATTTAAAAAAAGGGTATACGGAATGGTTATTTGGTGGGGGGGATGTAGGAGACAAATCCACTTATGTCCATGTGGAACCTGACATACAAAGTGTCTATTGGCGTCAAAAAAAAACATTTTTTTTAAAAACGGCAAAAAAAACAGAGACATTCGGAGGTCCAAACATTCATACTGGGAATAACAATCGTTTATAGGTTATAAATTCTGTAGACTCTAATTTGGTACCAGGGGTGGACTAGAAAGGGTTACAAAACCAAGAACTGGTAATGGTCCGATTCTTGCCACCTACTCTCATACGGTTAACTCTGTATGGGGCTAAATGGACGGACGTGGAGGCACTAACCATCAACTCACAACCTGCCAAGTGAGGCATATTATGAGTCCAGTTATCATGCCCAGTATGTGTCCAATAATATATACGAAGAACACAGATCCAAGACCAAATCGAGAAGACCATATCAACCCTCCAAAGCCTATAGAAAATAGCCATATAAGTGTCCGGATGGACAAAGTGTCCGTCGTGCTTGTTCATTGTAATAATCACCTATCTTGAAAGCCGAAAGCAAGTCAATCGATAGGAGATGGGAAGTATAGGTTGCAGTGATTAAATGGGCCATTTGTGCATGAATCTGTGAAAAGATGAAGAATAATAGTTATCCAGGCAGACCATGATTTCATACAGTTAAAAACCACACAGCAAGGAACGAAGTGACGAGGTCACTACATTAACACATTGATTAGAAAACATATATCTAACAAGCGGACAATTGATGCTAGGTATCCCAAAAGAAGATACTAGATGACACCTCCCATTTTAAATCCTGTTAAGAAGTCCAGATGGTTCAAGAGTATTGAGCTCAAAAAAATCCACTTCATTTAAGTCGTTTGTAATGTTCTTTCTCTATCACCCTCCTCTACCGATGCCTTTGTACCCCATCAAGTTGATTCGGAATCTAAGTTGGGACCACATGTGATGGTATTTGGAAAGTGGTGTCTGGGAGGGGAAGGTCCATTTTCCAGTCACGAATGTGTACGAATAACCTGTATCCTAATCGATGCCTCTACTTGCAGGTTTGAGTGATGGTATGTGCCTCTCACGTCGGTCCATTTAGCCCATACAGAGTACCTGTTGAGGGTAGGTTGAAGAACGGACGAATACCAGTTCTTGGTGTTTGTAACCCTTCTAGTCCACCCCTGGTACCCAACTTAGAGCTCCAGAATTTATAACCTATAAAGATGTTATGTCCCCAGATGAATGTTTGGACCCCGAATGTCTCCTTTTTTTTGGCTTTTAAAAAAAATGTTTTTTTTTGACCCAAGACACTTTTGTTCAGGGTTCGCACATGGACATAAGTGGATTGTTCTCCTAATTCCCCCACCAATAACCAATTCCAGGATACCCTTTTTTTTAAAGTGGTTGTATTAAGCTTTACCCCGGTTTGATCCTATTTCTTCGACTTGAGGATATAGATGCTGCTGTTAGCTTAGTGATTAAGCGCTGCAATAGTAGCTTATGGAGAGATCACATGATCGGAGAGCGGTTCCACATTACCGGAACGGAGCTTGAACGCCGAGGCTCCACTAGTCAGATTGAGTAACCTGACTACATGATATTGGTTTATATGTGACTTTCGTTTCCTGGTTAAGTTGATAGACTACTATGGGGCAGTTGGATACTTTAAGATATATATTATTAGTATACTGCTGCTTTGTGCCATATTGTGTGAACGTAAATATTGATCATGAATCCTATTGGGTGTTCAGGCTATACAGGAAATGATTCACTACCATGTTTTCTCATATATTGGTTCACCTTGTATGAAATTTATGCTTGAGAAGATATTCATTTGGAATCTAAACGTTGCAATTTTATGCTGTGGATGATTAATAAAGACGACTTGGATTGAAACCGTACGCAGTGCTGTGGCTTTCTCACTCTTATGCTGTCTATGGGACTCTGAGCACGCGATTCCCAGCTGCGAGCACACCCAAATCTCTAGGATTCCGATTGCTGTCCTCTTCTCTTTTCTGGCCTGATCAGGTGACGCTGCTCGATAATTTTCTGTCTGGAGCCGTTAGGGTCTAGAGCTTTCAGCTGGTAGGATGCATTAGGGTGTTCTATTAGATAGTGTTAGGCAAAGAGTGATTCTCTAGGTGTGGATTTCTACAAGAACCCAACAAGCCCTTTGTTACGGGCTACATTAGCGTTTGTCAAAGATTAAAGTGACAGTAAGCACAAAATCCTTTTGTGTGTTGGTCAGTGTTGGTAGAATAGCCATAGCATCATCTTCTGATGGGTGCTGTCTGATTTCCTTCGGCACAGCTTTTGTTCTATAAAAACCCAAAATTTACCCAAACAAAATTTACTGTTTATATTCTCTTTTCTATAAAAGTTTAATTCAAATGGACCGAGTTAGGGGTATAGAGTGGCAGAGGGGCGGCTCAAAGAGGGGTAGAGGTCCGATACTGCGGGTCAGTGGTGCTGGGGGAGGACACACAACCGGATTTGATGACGTGAGCAGGGGAACGCTGCGAGCTACCCTCCCTAGCTTTCAAGTTCAACTTACGGGGATTCGTGTATTAGTAGGCACGTTTGAGGCCAGAACGTGCTAAAACAGGTGATGTTGTGGATTGCGGACATGTTCAAGCCATTTGTCCACCAGTCAGTCTTCAAAGTCCACCATGTTACCAAGTGAGCAATCCTCCAGCTCCTCAACCCACTCTTCCCTCCTTCCCCAGTACTGCCCCTCTTTCGCCGGGAAAAATTTTGGAATTGATCTTGGCAATACTCTGAGGAATGTTTCGTGACCCTCCCCGAGTCACAAACCCTTCTTCAGGTGCTGCTGCTGCTCTTTCACGATGCCCAGGTTTTTCAATGGTCGCAATCTGTGGGTGATGCATTGTTTGCGTAGTGGAAGAATGTGTTGTAAACAGTAAGGTGTCGGACGATGAGGGACACAAGTTGTCAGTACAGTGGTGAATTGTTTGTCAGGGCTAGGAAGTCCAGGGGGGGAGCAGACTGCGAGGGATCGGATGAGGTGACAGGACCCAAGCTGGGTTATAGGGCCGGGTGAACAAGTGCTTTCTGAGACGTGAGGCAATCCTGGTGCATCATGCGGCCAATGGTTTCACTAGTTTGAACTCTGTGGCAAGGACTAGATTTTTCAGAAGTCTGGTGTTTAAAGAAACTCGATGACACAACGGACTGTGATGTGCAACTGTAGTCACACACAGGATCCGCAGGGGGTTACACCACCAATAGCTTACACCACAACCATTATGCGGTCCAGTATATAGTGCTAAACACACCCCCACTCAATGGAACCAGGTCCGTCACCGCTGGCCGGGCCAAACTGCTCCGTTTTCCTGTGTCTTTGCTACCCTGCTTAGTCAGCACCCTGCCCAGGGACCTGGCACAAAGACCTCCCTGTCTTCGAAAACCACACCTGAGCCTCCACGATCCTCCACATGTCCACCAATGTCTCCATGTGTCGCTTCCAGCTGTACTATACCTCAGATCGGAGCGCAAGCAAGAGAAAATGAAGTGGCCACCCCCCAACCAAACGCCCAAGCCCTCAGAAATCCATCATCAATAACAAATTACTAAGCTGGAGATTCTGTACTATAGGTGGTAGAAGGCCGAGCCTTGTGCAACCTCATGGCGGCGAGCCACCCCCGGTATTCGGTCCCCACCGCCACTTCTACTTTTCGATGTCCATCCCAGACCTCACAGCACTTGTCAGACAAAGATCCGTGCCCTGACCAATGCCATTTCTGACAAGGTCCACCTAAACACGGACATGGTGGAGAGGCGTGGGCAGGGCCACTATATATCACTGACGGCACATTAGGAGGTGGGACCGAGTCTGACCCTGGGGCTGCTCATGTTACTGCGACGCCGAGGATTGCGGAGGCCCTACCTCGGTCACGGTTCTCTCAGGCCCTACTATGCTCTTTTCCCTGCCCAACCCCTCCCCCCCCTCCACCTCTCTCCGAATTACCATCCGTGGGCATGGCGCCATCAAGTCGGTAGCTCTTAGGCGCAGCAGCAGTGCCGTGGCTAAGCGAGCAGCAGGTTTGCTCAAACTGCTGAGTCCTAGGCGATTTAAAAAGGCTCACCAGCCCAAGAGCTATACGTACAGCATCACACCAGATGATCTGTGGCTGGCAACCGCGTGAAACTGAAGCCAGCATGGTTATGTGTGACAACGGCCCGTAACCTGGTGGGCAGCTACGCAAACTCGGCCACTGAACAGTGCCTGCTGGCCCATGTTTAAATCTGAATTCAGCGGTTATTGAAGACACTCTCCAAATACTTTCTCATTTGCTCGCGAAGGTGCGTCGCATTGTGTCAGGAAGTCGACCACAGATGCTGCACTCTCCGGCAGCACAAGAGGCACGCCTCCAAATGACTCGCTCACGACACTGTTTGGCGATGTCCCCATGGATGGAATTCCACACACCATGTTATCCAGAGTTACCAGCATCGCAGAGTGATGTAGACTGCCAGATGTCACTTCCCCAGAACTGGTAGTCAGGTCTCAGTCAGCTTCCTGTAGTCTACAATGAGGAGGGGACGTGGATGTCTGATACTGTCAGGTGCTGAGTAACTTTGAGGAGTCACACCAGATGGTCAGTGGCGATTGCTCCGCCATCATCAGCCTCACCATCCCGCTGCTTGGCCTGTTGAAAAAACTCTTCGGTCAGCTGGAAGTCGGAAGCTTTTGCCTCGTCACATAGAGATGGGGGAAGAAAGATTACCTCGTGTTGATAGCCAGAGAACATCCGCGTCTGTTTCACAGCACGTTCAGGGAGGAGGATAGGAGAGATGTTTGACGAGACAAAAGAGGGGACCATTGCTCAAGTTCATTATACAACGAATCCAGTGTGTATGGGAGGAAAGAAGAGATGTTGCAAGGAGGAGGGAATGGAGAGTCCGGCAGAGTGAGGGAATGTATTCTTTTTGCGAGTTGGGCCTCTGGCCATATGGCAGATTTCATCTCCTCCATTCTCCACTGTCCATCCCTGTGAAGAAAGAGTGTGGGAGTGCATATACCCTAAATTGACAAGTAGCAGCAAGAGGGTGATGTAATTCTGCTCTGGACAAGTACGAGGGAGAGTAGGCGAACAACAGCGTGTCCAGCATGGCAGGGGTGCGCTTTAAAAAGCCTTTGCCAGTTTATGTCACCCAACAGTACACTATCACTGTTCCCAATTCGCGGCAGAGAAACAAGAGTGGCTGATCCTTTACAAAGATGGTGAGGGAGTACTAGCTGACAATACCAGCGTCCTAAATTATCACACAGTTTCCTACAACTACTGAGGTTCAGATGGACATCTGGCCCAACTTGGCGCTGTACCACCTGGAGGTTCTTGCTGCCACTGGGCTAGCCTGTGTCATAGCAGGGTTCAGTGCATTGGTGGCATCTCACTGATAGGGTACACGCCTGTCGACTGACAAGCGCGTGGCAGGCTGACGCTTATCAAGATGAATCAAGCCTGGATGTTCCATGATGTCCATTCTAACAGGTGAGGCAGCTCAACTCTAATAATTTTCATGTATGCATCCTCCCCTCTTCTCCTACTCTTTGTAAAGTCAGAGGCATGGCTATTTTTTTGCCAGGGTCAACTGGCCCTGGTCTAAGTACTCTATCTATTGAATTTCCTTGTCGGCGGGCCCCTACTCGGCGTCACGTGTTTTGAAAACTTTTTTGGACTGCCAACATATAGGACCATACATGGTAATTGTCTTCAAGGCAGCTCTCCTCGTCACTCTGTCATCGACATGCTGTTGCCCAGAATTTTGGCATAATGTGTCGATTAGGCAGCCCTCAGAGCATCATGCATGTTTCGGTGGTTTTGTTTTCATCATTTTCTGAGTTTTACAGGTTTGTTGCCCAAGCTTCCCTGTGCAGAGTCTTGGTCACCTTGAAAAAATGCCAGTCTCCCATTGACTTTATGGGCGTTCGTTATTCGAAATGAGCACTCGCGCATTGGGAAAAGTCTCGACTCGATTAACGACGCGGCTTTTAGAGTGCTTGCGTCATCTCTAGTTGTAAGTTACAAATTAACACAGATCATTTGTTCTTGGCATAAGAGCTACTCTTTGTTATTTTGAAAAGCAAAATGTTTCGGGTATCATGTAAATCCGTAATTACTTGGCATTGTTTGTGCTATTAATTTTCTTTATAATATGAATCATTATTGTAATTTTAAAAGGAAAACTTACTACCCTGCCCCTGTTTTTATTGCAGCTATCTAGTCCTGGTCATTGATCTTAAGGCAAAATGTTCATACGATATAATCCAATAACCATCTTGGAATTGTTGAGACATCGAAAAAGAGGAATCCACAGAGTTTATATCCATTCCTGACATGTGAGGAAGACCATATAAGTAATTTGTTTTTAGCTGTGAAGATTAAAACTAGTGATTTTTTCGAAACACGGGTATTTTGAAGACGTAATAAAGCAGCAAGTTGGGGGGGGGGGGATCGTTCTGCGAGGCGGAAAGCTATCTTATGGCTATTACCACATCTGTGATAATTCCTCAACTCTCACTTTATTACTCAGTCATAAATAATCACATGTGATTCTTAAACAAAAAATGTTTTTAAAACAGATGTGGTGTTAAAGTTACAATATGAATTTACACTGATATTTACGATTACTGATAGAATACTTTACCCGCAAGGTAAGGTGAGTAGCGCATGTCTAGTGCCCACATCCCACATGGGCCAGACGTGGTTCACCATGCATATAAATGCTGTCCTGGGCACCATAAGGTAAGGAGAGATCTAGCAAGTAGGCTTCTGCTGCGAGTGGTGAGAGAAAGATTATTAGCAATTGCCCTTTTTCAGGGCAATTTTAGTGGTAGGGAAAACTGTGAGGTCAGAGAGAATTAAATGGGCCATTTCAGGGCGCTTGTGAAAAAACTGAATCTTGCTTCCTTCGCCATGTAGTGCAGGGCCCATTTTTTTTTATTAGTAGCTGACAGATCCGTTTGTTAGCAATACTTGAATCAAACACACTAACTCCTACACGTTACGTTTGTGTCTACATACACATGAAGCTTGTCTCGTACCATGTTATTATATTTCTTGGTTTCATACCATACTGAGTTAGTGGCAGTAATACTTTCGTTGTGTCTACATATTATTCCCGCTTGTACGTATACGTAGTTATGTATCAATATCAACTGGCATTTTACCATGACGCATCAATAGTACCCATTGGTCATACTGTTTGCCTTTGTAGTACCATTGTTATTAGTCCCCTCCAACACATTTTTGTGTTTAATTTTTACTTCCACCTTCAAAATTTCTATAATGTTTTTTTTATTTCCCATGACAGATTTGTGGATGCTTGTTTTCTGCTAAAAATTAAACTTCGAATGTGGCAATGTAATTTGCCGTTGTACTCGGGAAAGCATGAAACAAAATTCCAAATGCAGTGACATTGGGAGAAAAAAACGCATTTGCGCTGTATTATTTGTGAGCTTGCATTTTAAAGGATTTCATGTGTAGTCCAAATACATGTCTACTTTATTATTGTGTTGCTACCATTACTGGGGTTATCAAATTTGTATACGTTTTATATAATTTTTTCCATACATTTTACAAACCTTAAAACCTGTATCAAAAAAAAAAATTATTCTGGCGTTCATAAATGTTTCATACTTTGGTTACGGGAGTGGATGTGGTGTAATTTTTTGCAAACTTTGATGACTTTTTCAATGCTACCATTTTTAGAGATGTACACCTACTTTTTGATCACTTTTAATAGTTATTTTGTTATAATGGCACAAAAATGTTCCAATTTTCGATTTGGTGCACTATTTATTGTTAGCGGGGTTAACACATGAAAAGGGAGCCAACGCCCGTAGAGTCCTGGCATGGCGAGATTCTGTGAAGTCTGGGTGGGCCACAATTCGGGGCAAAGACATGACCAAGGGCAGACAATAATGCTAATGGGCCAAAACAAGCTGTGTAACGAAAACGCGCACATTATAAAGATGATACTGGTGGGTGGGCGTGGGAGAAAGGGTGGGTCTAACCATCAACAAATAAACCCGTTAAATTAAGGTCCCCCTCCTTGAAGTTTGGCGCACAGGTTTTGGGTCGTTTGTTGTTACTCATATTGTTGTAACCTGCATCCCGTGTTCCTTCAAATTACACTTCCAGACAGCAGGTGGCGGGTCCATAACACCTTCCATAAGAGTCCTCTTTGAAGCGCTATGTTTTGAGCATGTTTGCCTCCGGTTTCTTCGAGATCCTCCTTCCCTCCATCTTTGTGAGGGGAATCTGGTAAATTTGAGGTGAGAAAACGGTGTTGACACTTTTCCAGATGGTAAGGTAACTCCCCTGCAGTACCTTGTCCCATTGTACAAGGGTTTTTGGTCCTGGATCAGTCTTTCGGTTTCCGGCTGAGCTTTTCATGCTCCACGGTTCCTCAGGTTATTTTCATCAGACCTACCCACCAGAACCGCATCTCGTGATAAGATCACTAGGTGGTCCGAAGGCCCCCCGTCAGGTGGGGGTGGGTACTGTCAGGTTTCGCTAGGGAATTGCTGGGACTCGACTCTCATGTCTTCTCTTTACTGGTGGTACCAGCAGCGTTCTCCCCCCTCGAACCCCGGTTCGTATATCCGCGCAAACGCAATCAACCGATTTGTGGTTGTCAGTACAAGGGGAATTACGGAATGACCAGATAGCTAGGCTGTCTAGGAGCAATCGGCGTGGGAAATGACCTTGAACCCTCTGTGCGTGGGTGATTGGTTTTGTTTCTGCAACATGAGTGGGTAATAAGTCCAATGCTGTCACACACCCTAGCAGGTTGTGGACGGTGGAGTTCTGGCTTGCGACTACATTGCAGCGCGTTTAACACTAGCGCTCACTCAGTAGCCCCAGTGTTTGAAAATCCCTTTCCTCTCCCCTGGGTTGAGGGATAGTTGTATGTCTCTGCGGTATCAGGTCGCGTCTATAATTGTTGTGCACTAGACGATGCTTTCGGCTAGTTTTGGACTTGGGACTTCCTGGCTTACGGATGTTGGGAGGGTGAACTTACCGACTCGTTTGTAGACTCTCCCCGGCTTGTACCGATATCTTTTATGTTTTAATGTTTGTGTGTAGGTCTGTTTGTGTTCTCCCGTTGACCAACACGTACCCGCGAAATTCGAGTCTTCAAGTAGTCGCCCCACGGTTTTAGCGTGGGGGGCTATAGGAGGAGACCGAGGTTGGGGCCAAAGCTCAGGCGCACACTAATTCCCCCTTCTTTTGTGTAACCAATCCTAACAGTAGGTGTAGAAGGCATACCGAGAAATAACCTCAGGGTGAAGCTGGTGACATGGAGCTCTATTCTTTAGTCTGGGCAGCTTGAACAAAACAAGTACAACACCGCTGCTACTCCGGTTTAAAAGATCTTTTGTAGAACATATTTAGGGCCGCGTCCAGCCTAGTCCGGGGACCTAATCCCATTAACCAGCTGAGAGCTGTGCACGATAAATAAAATGACGGAAGAAGCCGCGCACATGGTGCAGGCCGAAGCACTTCGGCATAGTTTTAAAAAGTGGTTTTAAACCAGCTCTAAAGCGGTGAAAACAACAACAAAAAAAATCTCCGGCCCACTCTTCACCCTTGAAGCTGGTGCTCGGTTGATGTGCGTGTCCATGACACAAACAGCGATGCACTGACCACTTGACTCTACAGCCTTTTGATCATTGAGTGGTAGGTCGTTACCAGGAAGAGACGAAAGGGATAATCCGCGGTGGTTCACGGGGGTGTCGTCTTCACGGTGCTTCAAACGTGGTTTCCTTAGAGGTAAAGATCGTATCTCGATTCAAGCCGCAAATACTCACAACCTCCAAGACAAAGGAGCCGCGTGTGCAGTATGCCTTAGATAGCCTGAGAACCTTCGCATCAACTTCGTACCGAGTAAGCCACTCGCGATGAATCAGTCAGCTCTAGGTATCACTCAAATATTTCTTTCTGGCAACGGTGCTGATCACAGAATACGATGGCAAAGTCATTGTGACTATGACGACAAAACTGCTCTTGGGACGCGTGTTGGAAGAAGTGCTCTATCGACGGATGACATTTGGGCTCTCGCTCTGGTACCATTCTTTATTATGGATATTTTTTTAGGCAAGAACGTCGAGAGAGCCGAAGTCCCCTTGCTAAGAAGCAACCCCACACATTAATGGTTGCAGTGATGCTTTAACAGTTGCGCATCCATGACAAGACTGGTGTGTATCGCTGTCGACCGTGTCCTTTCTCCCGAAAAACAGCGTGTTCCAAGTGTTCCTAAAGAATGTAACAAGATTCAAAGACACAAGAAAATGACGTGTTACCCCAGTCCTCAGCAGTCCACTTGTGCCCTGGTACACTTTCTGCGAATCGAATAATCACGTCGTCACCTGATGTTTTCCAAAGGAGCAAGATAGGGTATACTTGGCCGGCTTTCTTGCCATGGCAATCATATTGACCAGGCTTGCCAAGAGCGTCGCAGCCTCACATGCGTTCACGAGCACTCAACTACTGCCTCTGGCCATTCCTGAGCAAGCTCTGCACTGCTGGTACCCCACTCCAAAGCTGAAACACATTAAGAGACGGTCCTGGCGCTTGCTGGTCCTCTCTTGTTGGGCCTCTCCCGGAGCATTTTGGGCCAACAATGGAACCTCTCTCCTTGAATTCCTTGATGATGCATATAGTAGAGTAGATGCATTCGTTTGTAGTGTAGAGTGGTGAGTAATCAACACCCCTGCAGGGTTTAGGAACGTAGGGTGACTGAAATATAAAAAAAGTTTAATCAACCCCCACCCCATTTCTCTAGACACCTATAAAGAAAAATAAACCGTAAAAATCATAAACATGTTGGGTATCACCACATCCTATTCTATCACATATTTAAAAGATTATTTCTCCATGAAAATGTAAGAATAGCGCCCAAATGTCTGAACTACTTTTTTGCCATTTTTCAATCCATGAATATTTGAATATAAAATGATCAAAACAAGATTTTATTTTTTAAATTTTTTTTAAAACCTTTAAAATTTGGTATCCCTATGAATATTGACCCAAATGAATAAAGAGGGAGTGTCATTGGTGCTTAAGTGACAGTCAGGGGAAGTTCCAAGTGACTGGCACAAGGCAAATGTGGGTCCAATATTTAAAAAGGCTCTAGAACTTTGCCAGACAAGTAGCCTGTAAGCTAACTTCATGTGGGGAAAATACTGGAAGTGTTACTAAAGATGACATACAAGAGTATGTGTACATCACAAAGTATATTATATACAGTCATGTATGTTTCTAATTTAAGAAGTTTTTTCAGACTACCTGAATCGCTTCTATGAAGAGGTCAGCAGATGTCTGCGATGGAGCAGCTCTGGTGTATTTGTTGGTGGTGGACTTTGGCAAAGGTCTGTACACTGTCCCTCATACGATGTCGATGGGTAATTGGATTGAAAAGGTGAAAACCTGGAGAGTCACTGTGTTGAGAAGGACCTGGGGGATAAGTAGATTATAATTGAATAACAGCATTCAATGTCAATAGGCACGTCTAAAGCCAGTAGATCTCGTCGTTATCAACAAGTAGTAGGGTAATTTTAAACTGTATCTGCATTGTTTGGCTATGGTGATCTTTTCAGTTCGTGGCTAAGGTCCATATTAAGGATCCCTGGAGCTGGAGAGGGTGCAATAAAGAAACACAAAAATGATAAAAGGTAAGGAGTCCTCATTGTATGAGCAAAGATTAAAACAACTAGATTTATTTAGGCTCAAAAGACGACTAAGGGGGGGGGGGAAAGATATATTAATAAATATATGAGGAAATTTGTTCTAGGCAAAACAAATCAACGACGAGGGACATCTGGAGAAACCAAGGTTTAACCACCAGAGGCAACAGGGTTTGTTTACTATGCCAGAACTGGCAATCATGTGGAATAGCCTGCCTCAGCACGGTCACAGTCAGGGACACGAGAGGCCTAGATGCCCTTTACACTCTAAAAAGTACAGCACGGATATGTTATATTTAATTGTTTTCCTCAAATCCATTCCTCATCTACCTCCCTCCCGGTTGAACTTTTGGACATGTGTCTTATTTCAACCATAAAAACTATATAACTATATGCTGTTGGTGATTACTACACATCACGCGCCACTTTATTAGGTACACCTGTCCAATCACCATGGCGGCAACTCGGTGCATTTAGGCACTAACATGTCATGGCAACAATCTCTTGCAGTTCAACCCGACGCATCAGTAAAAGAAGAAAGGTGATTTGAGTGCCTTTGAAACGTGGCATGGTTGTTGGTGTGCAGAGGGTGGTCTAGTATTTCAGAAACTGCTGACTCTGTGATTTTCACGACAACACATCTCTATGGTTTACAGAGAATGGTCCGAAAAAGAAAAAACATCCAGTGAGGCGGCATTTCTGGGGCGAAATGCCTTGTTGATCCAAGGTCAGAGGGAATTGTCAGACTGGTTCGAGCGATAGAAAGGCACAGTGACTCAAATCCCACCCGTTACACACCAAGGTAGGCAGAAGCCAGGCTCTGAACGCACAGACTCGAACTGAGGCAAGATGGGCTACACAGCAGAAGACCACACCGGTGCCACTCCTTTCGCTAAGAACAGGAAACATAGCTTCAATTTGCACAAGCTCATCGAAATTGACAGTAGAAGATTGGAAAAACCATTGCCTGTCTGATAGATTCTTGATTTCTGCGGCGATATTCTCATATGTAGGCTCAGATTTGGCGTCAACACATGAAAGCACCTGCCTTGATCACGCGTTCAGGCTGGTGGGGGGGTGGTTCATGGTGTGGGGAATATTTCTCTTGGCACTCTTTGGGCCCCTTGGTTACCAATTGAGCTCGTTGCAACGCCACAGCCTACCTGGTAGGTTTGCTGACCATGTCCATCCCTTTATGACCACAAGTACCCAACATCTGATGGCTACTTCAGCAGGATAATGCACCCAGTCATAAAGCTGGAATCATCTCAGACTGGTTTCTTGAAAACATGACAATGAGTTCACGTCCTCAAATGGCTCCACCATCACCAGATCCAATCCAATAGAGCACTTTGGGATGTGGTGAACGTGAGTCACATCATGGATGTGCAGCCGACAAATCTGCGGCAACTGTGTGATGCCATCATGTCATATGGACCAACATCTCGAGGAATAGCTCCAGCACCTTGTTGAATCTATGTCCATGAAGAATTGAAGCAGTTCTAAGGCAAAGGGGGTCCAATCCGTTCAGCATGGTGTACCTAATAAAGTGGTCGGTGAGTGTATGTGTTGGTATATCTCTATTGTATATGGGTGTAGAATATGCTATATGTTTATTGGTGATCTTATTTTGTAATATGGTGCATATTTACTATGTTTAATACGTGTGTAATATGCATTATGTGTAATAGATTTATATAGTATATGTTTGGTATTTGGATGTGTAAATCTGCATGAGAGTGGTTTGAGATCTTCATATACTTATCTTGTACAAAAAAGTACCTACTGTTTTTATTAGTATATAGAGTTCAGTTATAGTTATTAAGTTAGTATATATAAATGTGTGTGTATAAATGAATGTATACTGTGTAAGGCCTCATTCACTCTACGTATGCCCACCCGTCCATACTGCGTGAGAGGAGAGTTCACCATCGCCCCCTCCATAGAAAATAGCTATAGCTGAAGATAGAGCATGCTCCATCGTTTTGCGCTATGTTTTGGAACAGGGCGGTTTTCTAGAACGTGGGGGCCCTGGGAAAAATAAATGGGGCCCCAAAAAAAACTATTTTATGACCTCTGTCAGTAGGAGCTCTTAGGGAAGAGTCTGTGGACCCTCTGGATGATACACTAGCCGACACCCGGGCCAGATTCTAAGAGGCACCTGGTCTTTGCAGAGCCCTTGTAAAAGCAGGATGTCTTCTTCTGCTTGTGTGCCACCAGATTGTTCCACGGTTGTGACCAACCCCGCTTTGGCAGCCAGTTAGTACAGAGGGAGATCCAGGACCAGTCCGAGCCGGATGCAGCAGGTACAGCTTGAAGGTGAGCTGGGAGCTGGGGCACACAGTACACACAACAGGAACTGGGTACATGGAGCAGGTAGCACCAACAATGACAGGACACAGAGGAACACTGGAAACACAGAGGGCTTTCACTTAGCAGGCAATGATGCTAAAGATCCCGCAAGGCAAAAGGGAGGTTCCGGATTATAAGGTGAGCCGGATCAACTTGTGCCCAATAATCCACGCTGGCACTTTAAACTCTTGAAGAGCGGCAAGCAACACGCGACCTAGACAGGAACAGGAAGCATCGTTGTAGAGGAGAGTCCAGGCCTGGGGTAACTGTACCACACTGAAGGGCGTGGTGTGTACCCTGTCCGTATCGCGAGATCGCGTGGTTGCGGCTGTGACCTGTAATATGGGAGAATTTTATAGAGATAGATGATAAGGGAGATTGGGGGCAGCACAGTGGGCTCAGGGTTGGCACTACAGCCTTGCAGTGCTGGTCAACATCTACAAAGAGTTTGTATGTTCTCTCCAGGTTTTGGTGGGTTTCCTCTGGTTTCCTCTCACAATCCAAAAACTTACTAGTAGGTTGTTTAGATTGTGAGCCCCATTGGGGACAGGAATTAATTGGCATGTTCTGTGCGGCTACATAATCTGTGTGCATTATAAATAAAGGAATTATTAATTATAGTATTATGATAAAGATAAATATGAAAGATAGATTTCTAGATGAAGAACTATAAAGTATATTATATAACATAATGGATATGATACATACATAGCAAGAGAAATAGAAGAATGATAACCTAGATAAAAGTAGATATATAAATGGTCAGATTATAGGAGATAGATAACTAGACAGATATATGTATAAGGGAAAAAAGATATACATCTCACCCGGGATTGAACCAAGGGTTATTAACCATTTCACTGCCAGGCATTTCTGTATATTTTGTTGCATTATTGGCCAAGCAATTTTTCATTTGATGTTTACAAATAAATTCGAAATTACAGCAAAAAGATTAAAGTAAAACACAGCAACCAAATATTTTTCTGAAAAGATACTTTTTTTCAAAAAATTTTCAAACTTACATTAAAGAGTTTATAGACATAAGCACCTTCATGCAATTTTGATTC
Organism: Engystomops pustulosus; assembly: GCA_019512145.1. NCBI lineage: Eukaryota > Metazoa > Chordata > Amphibia > Anura > Leptodactylidae > Engystomops > Engystomops pustulosus. Next base: position 74,893,195 of record CM033646.1, read on the forward strand.
AAACAGAACCTTTTCCTGTGTGCAGCAAATTCTCTCCCTGTAGCTGCCGTCGAAGAATCTGGGAGACACTTCAGGGGGCTATATCTCTGGCTCACGACACATAGAACCTCACTTCTTTTTTCCTAGGAAAGAAGAAAGTTCCTCTTTATATCCTAAATGTGTGTTTTGTTCTAAAGTGTCAAGAAAACAGAGATATTAACTGTTAAAATCCATTCGGGAGCGATTTTTACATATAAAAATCGCACCTGATATTCTCATTTTAACCTGAATATCTCGGATCCATGGCACTTAGAAACCAATTCTAGATCATTTGAAAGAAGATTCTCTTTTTCACGGGTAAATGACCGCTTTGCCTACCCATAGCGCCAGCCCGGTTTTGAACAGTGAGCTCGTGTGCTCACTGTACTGAGCCTGGGTGCATAGCCATATATGGGGGCTGTTTGTAAGCCACAAGCTTGCAAAATCTGCTATGGGGCCAAGGTCTCCCTAGATGCTCCTGAACACTCTACTACTCCTGGTTATATTCCTGTTATCTGATGTTTGGAACGACTGGTCAATTATCTGCACCTGTAAACCACGTATTTGTTAGTACCAGAAGACCTCAATCTTATACCTCAAACTGATCCCAGGACAGTGCAGATTTGTGCTTGAGGCCATCACTACAGTTCTAGTCTAGAAATATTAAGACAGAGGCATCTGTCAGACAACATTACAATGGATAGGAATGCATGGACTGCCAGAAACTACCAGTGACCACCAGAGATGCCTGGCTGATGCCAGAGAACTAAAGGACACCTATGTGAAAGGAGCCTAAAAAAACAAGTGGAAAAGACCAACAGGCAAGAGCAAAGCTGTCCCAGATAGGTGTTAGAGTTTTTGTTAAACAATAACCATCGTACCGGCACGCTAGATAACAAATTGGAACCTGAACCATATGTAGTTTACCTTATCCTGGTATGACATATAACAGACAAACAAGAGGATTCAAATTCACATCCAACCTGTGACTAACACACATCAACTATCCACTCATTTACTGCGGCTGTCTGAGTGAGTTATGTATGGATATAATTAATGGATATCTTCAGATGCATAGTTGAAAAATTGTCAACCCAGTCTCCATCAGTCAGGGGAATTGAAGTTATTAGCTCTGTAAAAATATAATTAACAATAGTAATTTAGCTTGTGCTTTAAACGCCTAGTGTCAAATTGTAATTAGAGATGAGCGACGCATACTACGCCGCGACTTGATGCCGTTCTGAGTATTAGCGACTCGAAACGGCTCGTTGAACTCTGCTGTACACCCACATCACTTACATGTCGATTGGCTGGCCTGATCAGGAAAGAGTGGAGAAGCCACAGCAACTCGTCCGGTTCATTCCAAGTCGTCTTTATTATCGCATCATCAGGCATAAAATTGCAACGTTTCGATTCCATGAATCTTTCTCAGCATAAATTTCATTACAAGGTGACATATATAGAGAAAAAGTGGTAGTGACATCATTTCCTGTATAGCCGAACAGCCATAGGATTCATGATCATATTTAAGTTCACACAATATGTGCATCAAAGCAGCAGTATACAATATATAATACATATCTTAAAGTATCCAATCCCCCATAGTAGTATATCACACCAGAAAAGAAAGTACATTAATATAAACAAACACATGCGTGTCTCGCCGCCCCCACACCATGTTATCATTAAAGTGATTACTTTCCATCCTATTGTCAGAGTCCGGGAGCTCCACGGCGCTTGCGTAGCTATTGCCGTTGTCATGGTAGTCAGGTTACTCAATCGGACTAGTGGAGCTCGAGTTCAGTTCCGCTTCGGCATGTGACCGCTACTTTCCGATCATGTGATCTCTCCATAGCGTACTATTGCAGCGCTAATACACTAGCTCCAGCAGCATCTCTATCCTTCAAGCGGAAATATGGATCACCGGAGGTAAGCTTAAATACAACATTTAAAAAGGTATACGGAATTGGTTATTGGTGGGGTATTAGGAGACAATCCACTATGTCCAGTGTTGAACCTGACATAAAGTCATTTGGGTCAAAAAAACATTTTTTTTAAAAAGGCCAAAAAAAAAGGAGACATTCGGAGGTCCAAACATCATCTGCGGGACATACACACGTTTATTAGGTTTAAATTCTGTAGCCTCTAATTTGGTACCCAGGGGGTGGACTGAAGGGTTAACAAACCAAGAAACGGGTAATGTCCGATTCTTGCAACCTACTCATACGGTACTCTGTTGGGCTAAATGGACCGACGTGAGAGGCACTACCATACACCAAACCTGCAAGTAGAGGCATATTATGAGTCAGTTTATTCATGCCACTGTATTGTCCAATAATATATACGAACACAGATCCATGACAATCGAAGAAGACCATACACCACCTCCACTATAGAAAAATAGACCCTATAAGTGTCGCGGATGGACAAAGTGTCGTCGTGCTTGTTCATTGTATAATCCCTATCTTGAAGCCGAAGATAGTCTAATCGATAGGATGGGAGTATAGGTGCAGTGATAAATTAGGGCCATTTGTGCATGTATCTGTGAAAAGAGTGAGAATAATAGTTAATCCATGCAGCCACTGATTTCATACAGTTAAAAAACCATCACAGAAGACAAGTGAGCGATGTCACTACATATACACATTATTAGAAAAATATATATAAAAATCGGACAATTGATGCTAGGTATCCCAAAAGAAGATCTAGATGACACCTCCCATTTAATTCCCTGTTAAGTCTCCAGATGGTTCAAGAGTATTGAGCCTAAAATCCACTTCATTTACAAGTCGTTTAATGTTCTTTCGACTACATTCTATCGTCGTCTTTGAAGAGGAAGTAGGAAGGCCTGTTAAACTTGCCCATGAAATTAAATCTCCATGTCCCTAATTTCAGGTTACTATGGTAAATCTAAAGACTATTTCTACATTTCGTGACACTGTGGGTTACGTATCAGTGGTAATCACATAGTCGACTTGATTTATACTCGAAATTGAGACAATAGGAATAGTCTCTCTCGCTATAACTAGCGTAACTCGACATCCTAACAATATGCTAAAGTTCTCTCCCATTAGCCAACCTTCTCGAGTAATTTGTCCTCCCAGACTTAAAACTCTCCTCACAGGATTCCTGGGACGGCACGATAGCGGATCCGTTTGCGGATGAAAATGAATTGGTCATGCATGATTAGAATGGCAATGTTTGCAATTTGAGCAAGACAGGGTTAACCTCCCAACGGTTTACTTAAACCCTACAACAAATCTGAGTCACTCGCAATGATAGGAAACACTTCTGCGACCTTGCCTTATAAAAATACACCGGATGGTCCAATAAGAATCCCCTTTTGTACTACACTTACTCCCAGTATAGACAAAAGTAGCCAGATCCTTAGAGATAGTTGTGCCGTAGTTCTGTGATCCTCTTAATGGCATACGAAGTTCATGACCCCCCGTTGATAGGCATACAAAGACCCAAGAATTTGGTGAGCGCTTGGACACCATGCCCAATACACAGACAGAGGTAAAAAAAGGACCCTAAAGAAGCGTTGCCTTTCCTTGTCTAGGCTGCTGTAACTTAAGGGGGATACCTTTTTTGCTTAACGTTATCCCTAACACCCCCAACACGGTGAGAATACCTATTAAACATCATACACTGCTCTTCGATGTGATCACATTTATTTACTCCAATTTGCCCATCCTCGCGACCTCTCCTCCTCCTGTAACGTGGCGAGACCCCCAAGAGTGTGCGCCCCCCCTACGTCGATAACCAACATACATCCACAATTCGTACTGAAAGTGGACGCTCCCCTCCCAGGTACCCACTTTCTCACAAATACCTACCTACAAATTTCCCAACATTAGATTCCGAATCATTATGTGGGTACAATAGAAGGCATCGTAGAGGAGTGATAGAGAAGACCATTTAAAAGCACTTGAACTGAATGGGATTTTTGAGCTCATTACTTGCCTTGAACCATTCTGGACGTAACAGGGGAATTTAAAAGGTGTAGGTGTCTCTAGATCTTCTTTTGGATACCTAACCCTCATTGTTCCGATTTAGATATATGTTTTTTTCTAATGTTGTACTAGTGTGACACTCGTTCACGTGTCTTCTTGTTGAAATGGTTTTTTAACTGTATTAGAATCATGGCTGTAATGGATTAACTTATGATTCTCCCTCTTTCACAATACACAATATCCAAATGGCCACTAAGTTATTCACTGCCCTATACTTCTACCATCTCCCTGCAGATTAGACTCACCTTCGGCTTCAGATAGGATGTATACAATGAACGCCCGACGACATCCTTGGGTTCCATCCGGACACTTATATGGGTCTATTACTTTTCTATACTTGCAGTTTGGTCTATGTCGTCTTCGGATTGTGCATTGGATCTGTGGCTTCTTACATATTATTGGACAATACGTGGCAGAATAACCACTCATGATATGCCATCTTACTTGTGCGATGGTGATGTGTGATGCCCGCTCTCCGTCCGGTACCATTAGCTCATACAGATACCGCAGTATGAGGTCGGTGCACGAATCGACACTTCACCAGTTCTTGGTTTTGTATCACCCTTTTCTAGTCCACCCCTTAGGTACCAAATAAGAGCGCTACGGAATTTATAACCTAGAAACGATGAGATCCCGATGACTATGTTGGATACCACCCGGATGTCTCCTTTTTTGGCCTTTTTAAAAAAGGGTTTTTTGACCCAATAGACCTTTGTGTCAGGTTCCACATGGGACATATGTGTGATTGTCTCCTAATAACTTCCACACCCCAATACCAATGTCCGTATCCCTTTTTAAATGTTTGATTTAAGCTTACCTTATCCGGTGATCCCATATTCTTCGCGTTGAGGTAGAGAATGGCTGCTCGTACTTGCTGGTTATTGCGCTGCAAGTATACGCTATGGGAGATACATGACGGAGTAGCGGTCCACATGAACCTGAAGCCCGGAGCTTTGAACTGACGAGGCTCCACTCATCAGATTGAGTAACCTGACACCATGACAACGGCAATACGCTACGGCTAACGCCGTTGACTCCCGGACCTCTGACAATAGGAATGAAGTCATCACTTTAATGATACACTTGTGGGGCAAAACCGAGCTTTGTTTGTTTATATTATGTAGCTTATCTTTTGCTGGTCTGAAGTCCTAAGGCATGATATACATCTTAGATACTTACTATTAATTATTCTTGAGAACGCTGCTTTATGCACATATTGTGGTGAACTTAATATTGATCAAGAATCCTATTGCTGACTTCAGGCTATAAAGAAATGATGTCAACTACACACCTTGTTTCTATATATATGTTTCACCCTTACACCGTGTAATGAAATTTTGCTTGGAAAGTATTCATTTGAATCGAACGTTTGCCATTTCTATGCCTGATGAGGCTATAAAGTGCCTGATGATGCTATAATAAAGACGACTTGGAATTGAACCGTACCGGGTGCTGTGGCTTTCTCCACTCTTATGCTGTCTATGGGACTCTGAGCACCGGATCCCCAGCTGCGAGCACCACCCAAATCTTCTAGGAGTATCCAGGATTGCTGTCCTTTCTTCTCTTTTCTGGCCTGATCAGGTGACGCTGCTCAGATAATTTTCTGTCTGGATGCCGTTAGGGATAGAGCTTCAGCTGGTCAGGGATAGCATTAGGGTGTTCTATTAGATTAGTGTTAGGCAAGAGTGATTCTCAGGTGTGATTCTACAAGAACCCAACAGCCCTTGTTAGGGCTACATTAGCATTTTTCAAAAGTTAAAGTGACAGTCACAGCACAAAATCCTTTTGTGTGCTGTCAGTGTTGGTTAGAAACTAGCCATAGCAATCATCTTCTGAGGTTGCTGTCTGATTTCTTCTGCACGCTTTGTTCTATAAAACCCAAAAAATTTACCCAAACAAATTTACTGTTTATATTTCTCTTTTATCTATAAAAGTTTAATTCAAATGTTGAACCCGAGGGTTAAGGGTAGAGGGCGCGGGCGTCGGCATCCAATTACTGCAGGGGTCAGAGGCCGTGGTCCTGGGCGGGGTGAGACACCACCGACTGATGAGTGAGCAGGGGAACGCTGCAGAGCTACACTCCCTAGCTTCATGTCTCAACTTACTGGGATTCGTGGTAGAGCACTGTTGAGGCCACAACAGTGCAAACAGGTGATGTCGTGGATTGCGGACAATGCTTCAAGCCATTTGTCCACCAGTCAGTCTTCCACACAGTCCACCCATGTTACCCAAGTGAGCACTCCTCCAGCTCCTCAACCTCCTTCCCCCCAGTCTGCCCCCTCCCGGGAAAATTTGGAATTTGATCTGGCATACTTTGAGGAACTGTTTTCTGGACCCTTCCCCGAGTCACAAACCACTTCTCAGGTTGCTGCTGAGCTCTTTCCCGATGCCCAGGTTTTCCAATGGTCGCAATCTGTGGGTGATGACATTGTTGACGTAGTGGAAGAAGTGTGTAAAGAGGTGTCGGACGATGAGGAGACACAGTTGTCAGACAGTGGTGAATTTGTTGTCAGGGCAGGAAGTCCGTGGGGGGAGCAGACTGAGGGATCGGATGAGGTGACAGACCCAAGCTGGGTTGATAGGCCGGGTGAACACAGTGCTTCAGAGACGGAGGAAAGTCCTGGTGCATCAGCGCCAAATGTTTCACGTAGTGAAGCTCCTGTGGCAAGGACTAGATTTTCAGAAGTCTGGTTGTTTAAAGAAACAGCAGATGACCAACGGACTGTGATGTGCAACCTGTGTCACACCAGGATCAGCAGGGGTTCCACCACCACTAGCTTAACCACAACCATTATGCGCAGGTATATGAGTGCTAAACACCCCACTCAATGGAACCAAGGCCGTTCACCTCTGGCCGGGCCAACAACTGCTCCTTTTCCTGTGTCATTTGCTACCTCTGCTAGTCAGCACCCTGCCCAGGACCCTGGCACAAAGACCTCCCTGTCGAAAACCACACCTTGCCTCCACGATCCTCCACAGTGTCCACCAATGTCTCCATGTGCAGCGTTCAGCTGTCTATACCTCAGATGCTGGAGCGCAAGAGAAAATACAGTTCCACCCACCAACACGCCCAAGCCCTCAAAATCCACATCTCCAAATTACTAAGCCTGGAGATTCTGTCCTATAGGCTGGTAGAGGCCGAGGCCTTTTGCAACCTCATGGCGGCGGCCACCCCTCGGTATTCGGTCCCCAGCCGCCACTACTTTTCCCGATGTGCCATCCCAGACCTGCACCAGCACTTGTCAGACAACATCATCCGTGCCCTGACCAATGCCATTTCTGACAAGGTCCACCTAAACACGGACATGTGGATGAGTGCTGCTGGGCAGGGCCACTATATATCACTGACGGCACATTAGGAGGTGGGACCGAGTCTGACCCTGGGGCTGCTCATGTACTGACGACGCCGAGGATTGCGGAGCCTACCTCGGTCACGGTCTCTCAGGCCTACTATGCCTTGTATGTCTACAATGAGGAGTGGACGTGGATGTCTGATATCTGTCAGGTGCTGAGTAACTTTGAGGAGTCAACACAGATGGTCAGTGGCGATGCCGCCATCATCAGCCTCACCATCCCGCTGCTTGGCCTGTTGAAAAACTCTCTGGTCAGCATGAAGTCGGAAGCTTTGCGCTTGTCACAAGAGATGGGGGAAGAGGATTCCCTTGTTGATAGCCAGAGCACACTCCGGTCTGTTTCACAGCACGTATCAGTGGAGGAGGAAGAGGAGGAGAATGTTGACGAGACAAAAGAGGGGACCATTGCTCAGTCCTTATCAACTAATCAGTGTGTATGGGCAGAAGAAGAGGAGTTGCAGAAGGAGGAGGAAATGGAGAGTCAGGCCAGTGAGGGAAGTGAGTTCTTGCGAGTTGGGACTCTGGCGCATATGGCAGATTTCATCTCTCCATTCTCCACTGTCATCCCTGTAGAAGAAAGGAGTGTGAGAGTGCATGAATACCAGCATCTGACAACGCTAGCAGCAGAGGGTGTACTTCTGCGGGACAAGTAGCGAGGGAGAGTAGGCGAACAAGCAGCTTGTCCAGCACTGGCAGGGGTGCGCTTTACAAAGCCTTTGCCAGTTTTATGTCACCCCAGCAAGACACTATCACCTGTCCCCATTCGCGGCAGAGAAGGGCTGATCTTTACAGAAAGATGGTGAGGGAGTACGTAGCTGACCATACCATCGTCCTAAATTATCACACAGCTTCCTACAACTACTGGGTTTCAAAGCTGGACATCTGGCCCCAACTGGCGCTGTACACCTTGGAGGTTCTTGCCTGCCCTGGGCTAGCATGTTGTCAGAGCAGGGTTTCAGTGCAGCTGGTGGCATCATCACTGATAAGGGTATACGCCTGTCGACTGACAGCGCTGGCAGGCTGACGCTTATCAAGATGAATCAAGCCTGGATTTCTCATGATTTCCATTCTCCACCAGGTGAAAGCAGCTCAACCTGAATAATTTTCATGTATGCACTCCTCCTCCTCATTCTCCTCCTCTTTGTAAAGCAGAGGCAACTGGCTATTTTTTGCCAGGGTCAACTGGCTCTGGCTATAGTACTCTGTCTATTGAATTTTTCTGGCGGGCCACCTACCCGGTCCTCTGTTTTGAAAACTTTTTTGGACTGCCACATATAGGCACCATCCAAATGTAATTGTCTTCATAGCAGCCTCACTCGGTCACTCTGTCATCGACATGCTGTTGCCCAGAATTTTGGCATAATGGTGCGATTAGGCAGCCTCAGAGGCATTCATGCATGCTTTCGGTGGTGTTTTCATCATTTTCTGAGGTTTTCAGGTTTTGGCCAAGCTTCCCTGTGCAGAGCCTTGGTCCCCTTGAAAAATGGCCGAGTCTCCCATTGACTTTAATGGGGTTCGTTATTCGAAATGAGCACTCGAGCATTGGGAAAAGTTCGACTCGAGTAACGAGCGAGCATTTTAGTGCTTGCTCATCTCTAGTTGTAATGTAAAATTACACAGATCATTTGTTCTTTGGCATCATAGCTACTTTGTCTATTTTGAAAAGCAAAATGTTTGGTATCATTGTAAACCTGTATTATCTTGGCATTATTTTGTGCTATTAAGTTTTCTTTATTAATATGAATCATTATTTGTAATTTTAAAAGGAAAACTTATACCCCTGCCCCTGTTTCTTTATTGCAGCTATCTAGTCCTGGTTCGATTGATTTAAGGCAAATGTTCATACAGATATAATCCAATAACATCTTGGAATTGTGGAGACTCGAAAAAGAAATCCACAGAGATTATATCCATTCCTGACATGTGAGGAAGACCATTAAGTAAATGTTTGTTTTTAGCTTGAAGATTAAAACTAGTGATGTTTTAAACAGGGTATTTTGACCGTAATAAAAGCAGCAAGTTGGGGGGGGGGGGATCTTTCTGCGAGGCAGGAAACTATCTTATGGCTTTACACATCTGTGATAATTTCCTTCAACTCTCACTTTTATTACTCAGTCATTAAATTCACATTGAGTTCTTAAAACAAAAAATGTTTAAAACAGATGTGGTTGTTAAAGTTACAATATGAATTTTACAACCTGATATTTTACGATACTGGAAGGAACTTTACCCGCAAGGTAAGGTAGAATGTGAGTGACCAATCCACATGGGCCAGAGTGGTAACCATGCATATAAATGCATGTCCTGGGCACCATTACAGGTAGGAGAGATCTAGCAAGAGCTTTCTGCTGCAGAGATGGTGAGAGAAAGATTAGTTACAATTGCCCTTTTCAGGGCAATTTATAGGGAGGGAATACTGTGAGGTACAGAGAGAATAAATTGCCATTTTCAGGGCGGTGTGAAAAACTGAATCTTGCTTCCTATCTGCCACTGTAGTGCAGGGCCAGTCTAATTAGTAGCTGACAGATCCGTTGTTAGAAATACTTGAATCCAACAGCACTAACTTACAACGTACTGTTTGTGTCATACATACAATGAAGCTTTGTAGTACCAGTGTTATTAATATCTGTTTCATACCATACTGAGTTAGTGGCAGTAATACTTCTGTTTGTGTCATACATATATTCCAGCTTTGTAGTATACGTAGTTTATGTAAATAATAACTGCATTTTACCATACAGCATCATAGTACCATTGGTCATACTGTTTGCCTTTGTAGTACCAGTGTTATTAGTCCCCTTCCCAACACATTTTTGTGTTTTAATTTTTAACTATCCACCTTCAAAATTCTATAATGTTTTTTTTATTTTCCCATGTACAGATTTGTGATAGCTTGTTTTCTGCGTAAAAAATTAAACTTCTAAATGTTGGCATGTAATTTGCCGTGTACTGGGAAGCAGGAACAAAATTCCAAATGCAGTGAAATTGGAGAAAAAACGCATTTGCGCTGTATTCTTGTGAGCTTGCATTTTACGGATTTCATTGTATGTCCCAAATTACATGTCTACTTTATTATTTGTGTTGCTACCATTACGGGGTTATCAAATTTGTATAAGTTTTATAATGTTTTCATACATTTACAAACATTTAAAACCTGTATCAAAAAAAAAAATTATTCTGGCGCTTATAAATGTTTCATACTTTGGTGTACGGAGCTGTGAGTGGTGTAATTTTTTGCAACTTTTGATGACTTTTTCAATGCTACCATTTTTAGGACTGTACAACCTTTTGATCACTTTTAATAGTATTTTTTATAATGGCAAAAAAGTTCCATTTTCGATTTTGGGCACTATTTTCTGTTACGGGGTTAAACACAGTGAAAAAACGTTATCATATTTTGAGCGAGCATTGGACTTGGTGATACCTAATTCGTTTAAGATTTTTACTATTTAATTATATTTATATCAATTCTAGGGAAAGGGGATGAATTTTTTTGAAACTTTTTTTTATTTTTCAGACACCCTGGAGTACTTTAACACTAGGTTGTCTGATCGATCCTATGATATACTGCCATACTGTATATGGGGATTTTCTGCCTCATTCATTTCAATGTGCTGATCGCACATTGTAACATTGTAATGCAAGGGTTAAAACGAGACAACCTCGGATCTTTGGAAGACCCAAGGCTGACGACGTCACGGGGAACGCTGATCCTTGCCAAGACGGTGGTGCATTTTTTTTTCACCCGCAATATGCAGCAAAGACTTACCCACTATGGAGAGGGCTCAGCCCATACTATTATGTCACATGTCGGTAACGGGTTAATATCTGTATCATATCGTATACATCCATTCAGCTTTCTATCCCCCAAATAATGGAGAGAAAGAACAAGTTTTGGCCATGTTATGCACAAGCTATGGTTTTGACTAAGATCATTTACAAATCACTTGCCTTTGGCATGGTAATGGGATGGTGTAGATGGACAACTTAAAAGATCTGATGCCATTGGTAGTCCCACAGTATGAAGTTCCCAGCCACCACTTCTTTTTCTGTCAGATCATCCCTGCCCTGGGCCAACTAAGTGTGAACAAAATCCGGTGTGCACTGTGCATGCAGTGTACTTTACACCTAGTAAGTAAGCATGCAGGAAGCGCTTTGGCTCACATTCTGACCACACCCAGGATTGCTGGAGATCACTCTTTGCTTCCAGTTGTCTCCTTCTCCTACTCTGCTTCCTTATCCAATCCCACAGGAGGGACATTTGTTCAGTGTTGCACCAATTGGTATCCTCCATATTAAATTAAAACATGTTCATTACTTCTACTCAGATATCTTACAATTTATAAATACAATTACAACATTAGTGCTGGATATAAATGGATATTGTAGTTCTATAATTCTCAGTTGCCACTCACAATTATCAGCATTGTGGTATCCAAAATGTCCAATATATTCAGACATCGATTGTACTACTGGCAGCAGAGCAATCCTCATGATTTACCCCCAACACTCCCAGAGGACAGACTAGACTGCACCAACGAATCTAGGCAAGTCTAACCACAATATGGCCTTATCCATTTTCACTTCCTTTAATGTAAAGGGGCTAAATTCACCCAACAAGCGACACCATATCCTACTCCTACTTCAGAAATGTAAATCCAGTGTAACATTTCTACAAGAAACACATTTTAAACAAGGCAAACCAGTATTTCTGTCAAAGCATATTTTCTCCAAGTGGTTTCACAGCTTAAGCCCTTCATCTAAAGGGTCTCCATTGGAATTAGTAAATACTTCCTATTCCAACACCAGACGCAGAGGGTAGACTCCTCTTTGCAAAAGGGGAGGTTGGCTAATGTCCCAAGAAAAGGAAACACAGCTGATATGTGCAGACTTCTGACAATATGGTAAGTTTCAAACTCTCAACAGGGTTCAACTTAGTTTTTTAGATGGACTTCTGTTAATCCAAAGAGCTGGTTATATTTTTTTGTGCATTTTGTGGCACTAATAATTTAATTATTATTTTAATAATTATTGTTTTTAGGAATGTACAGCCTTTTGATCACTTTTTATAGAATTTTTTATATTTTTTAAAGGACAAAACGTGCCATTTTCGACTTTGGGCGCTACTTTCCATTACGAGGTTAAACGCAGTGAAAAACATTTACTATATTCTGACAGATGGGCATTTTTGGGTGTGTCGATACCTAATGAGTGTAAGATTTTTACTGTTTATATTTATATCAGTTCTAGGGAGAGGGGGTGATTTGAATTTTTATGTTTTTTTATTATAATTTTTTTTAATTTTTTTATTTTTACTATTTTTCAGACTTCCTAGGGTACTTTAACTACAGTATGGCAGTATATGGGGATTTATGGGGCTATCAGCACATTGTAATGAAAGGTTTAACACAAAGAAGCCTCGGGTCTGAGGCTGTCATGGTGATGGATCGCCGCTCTCCAATGACGTCACGGGGAGCGACTATGTTCGGCAAGATGGCGGGAAGACGCCTACAATCAGTGCTGGCACCGATCGTGGTTCTTAACGGTAAGCCTTTGCTGCCATATGCAACAAAGACTTACAGGCTATGGAGAGGGCTCAGCCCGTGAGCCCTCTTCATGCACCTGGTGGAAGCTTTCACTAATATATATAAATGAATACTGATAAATGATATACAAGTTATAAATATAGAAATAAATTATATGTATCAATATCTCAAATAGTTACATAAATACAAGGCATTGACAAAGTAGTGAGGCCATTAAAAGGGGGTAATCGCATTAAAAAGAAATATACAGTAGAGAATCCTATTGGATTTTCCTACTGCAAACTCACCAAACACAAGTTATCAATCAAAGGCAAGATCTTATTCATTTGAAACTTCCCCCACCAGGGCCTAGCCTTTTTCTTGTGGGCCTGGAGGCAGCCGGGGCCCAGAATACCAGTGTGGCTGGCTAGTGCAGCCTTGGGCACGCTCTGGTCACATTGCTTGGTATGGGGACCGTAGGGCTAACCTACAGCCTCCAGCAGGTCTCCAGCAGGTGGTGTGTGCAAGAAATAAGGAGGGAGAGACGGATGCAATGGTTTCTCCCTGGGGCAACCCCTTAGTGTCTGTAGGATGAGCCCCAGGGTAATGGATGGGGAAGCCAGTGGTGGTAAGCAGCTGTATCCAGGGATCAAACGGATGCAATGTTTTGCAAATCAATATACAGTTCTTTATTGAACAGAAGGCAATGGCCCAAAAACAAGGAACATCAGAGTCTGGTTACTGGAGTATGTTTTAATCTTAGGGGAGAGGGAAAGTGTAGGAGAAGTGGCAGTAAAATGTAACTTTTATTAATTATAATTAAAATTAAAAGTAGAAAATAGTTGTGAACGAATTTTAACAAATAGGAAAAGTTCAAGGGATGTTTTCCCCTTCCATGCAGAGACTGACCCCTATAAATTGACTTGCATGGATTCCCTTAAATTGAGGGATTTATTTGAGGGTATCGTGATCCAACTTCAAGGATATTATTAATGGTGTGATATCCAGTGTTGATTGTGTTTATACTTTGTTCCTCATTCACAGTGTAACAATGTTGCGACTTGTTAGTTTCACAGCCTCTTATTGTGGATACTGTGGATATTGTGGATATTGTTTGTTATAAACCAGGCATGCACAGACTATTGTCCTGCACACACCGTGTATGACAGTTGCAGCGTCTGGTGTTATATTAGTGTGGCATCGATCCCAAATGTTTTAGGAACGATGTTCACATAGCTTGTCTTGCTGCTCTGCTACTGCTGTGTCCCTAAAGACAGTCAGTGTAGCAGGGGATTACTGCATTGATGTGTTAATGAACCAGCAGCACTATCTCACTCTTTCTGTGAGTGTCAGATCGCTGTATAAGATCGCGGCTGTTTCTCTCCTGCTGCTCGTATATCATTATCTGTCACTGGGATCACTCGCTATTTCTGTGAGTGCCAGGTCACTGTGTATGATTCCTGCTTAACTATTTCTCTCCTGCTGCTCCTATATCATAGTCTAACACTGGATTCTCTCACTGCATTTCCCTCTTAGCATATGTAGAACTTTCCCTAGTAATACCCTACGGCCGTTTCGCCGCCATGTTGCGGCTTCATCTGACCCTACTTTTAATTTTAATTATAATTAATAAAAGTTACATTTTACTGCCACTTCTCCTACACTTTCCCTCTCCCCTAAGATTAAAACATACGTAACTTTGGTGGTGCACACCTGGCAGGAGATATATAATTAGAAAGAAAGAAAGAAAGAAACAACATCCATAAACTAATATTCTTCTGATATCTCGGTCTGGTTACTGGAGTAACCAGAAAAGGGTCTGCAGGAATAGTGCACCAGCCTGATAGTAGATGCAGGCTGGGACAGTTGAGGTGAAGCTGTGTCCAAATTGTGGATGCTGCAGCTCTGGGCTAGAGTCTCCTGACTCAGTGATCAGTATCTGTGGCAGCACTGAAGGTGTGCTACACACACAGTCTCTCTCTTCACTCTGACTCTGCAGAGTCTGTGCAGTCTGGACTCTGACCTTAGACCACGTGCTTCCACCCAGCAAAGGTTTTTATACTCCTCCTGGTCAGGTGGTAGCACCTCTCCAAACTCACTCCAGCTAACAATACAGCCACATCATTGGATAATTTCTTACACCAATATAACTGTTCTCCTAGCATTATCTTCTGGATGAATTGTGCAGGCTCACCAGATAGATTCTGACATGGAGAGGGTGCTATTTGCAACTACCACCTTGCCTATACGTTGACAGGGGTGTTGCCTACCCCCTTAGTAATTGAAAAAGCCGCCGACGGCTCGGCTATGGACCGGAGGGAAAGGTAGGCTAAAGTTGGCCAGCAGCATTTAGCTTCCAGATGGTCTATGCACACTAAAACATGTAAGGGTGTAGGTAATAAAGGCCCTGAAGTCTAAGAGATTTCAAGAGGAGACCGTCCAGTACTCTGGGTACACAGGAACCAGCTAAAGAGATGTCTTTGTTCCTTCACTCCTGTGTCAACATCTCTGAGACCAACACCCAGTCCAAGAGACCCTCTGTGTTCGTCAACCCCCGGTTTTATTGACCTTATAACTATACCCCAACTCTGTGTGCTTGTCGCCAGTAAGACCTAGGAGAGGTCAATATCCCTGCAGCAGTCCCCGATACTGCTGCCCCTGGAGGATGACCTGGTTCCTGAGTCTGAGGACGATGACGACAAGACAGTGATGTTTTCGCAACAGGTACTTCGGCGATTTAACGGGAGACAAGAGGGAAGGCTCCTACATACCTGAAGGGAGTACCAGATGTCCCAGCGCAAGGGTCGTAACCCTAAGCAGGTACATTTCTCGGACCCTTTTATTGAAGAAAAAAAAACATAATGCTTCCCCCGAAGTAAGAGGTCAGACTATGGGGGGAGGGTTTGATGGTTACAATTTGTGTGCTGGACAGTGCAGGGTTGCCTGGCCCGGTGTAGATCCTTGAGGACCTGTCATGACTTACTCTTAGAGCAGGAGAGCACAGGACCTGTCCCTCCGCTCCTCACCCTCTGCACTTTCTCTGGCAGTCGGCTCCTGCAGTGTGGGGCTGTGTTCCAGATGCTGCTCTCCTTCCTCCTCATTATAGGTATGTGCTGGGGATGGGGGTAAGCTTTCTGGGAATAGGTCACATTCTGAGGCTCAAATCTTCTCTCCTGCTTCATTTGAGCTTCCCCCCTAGTGAAGTTTACAGATGGGGCGGGGAAGTACTAAAAGGTGCAATGACCTGCTGTGTCCCTTCCACTCCCTGTGCTATGCTACCCTTGGGTACTTAAAAGGCAAATGTCTGTTTGGCTGTGTGTGAATACTGTGTGTGTATGTGAGTCAATGTATATACTGGGGGATATTTATCATACACTGGCGCTCGTGCGCCAGCGTATGATAGCCCCGTCGCTGCAAATTCACAGCCCGATACATGAAGAGGCTTCTGCCTCTTGATGTATCGGGCTGCCAGTTGCGTAGCGTTTTTCCTACGCCAGGCAGGGCCTGGCGTAGAAAAAAGCCCAACCGGCGACTTTTCACGTATGAAAAGTCGCCGGCAGCACCGAGTGCGCAGGCGCGGGGTCAGTAACGCCCCGCGCCGGCCCACTCCAGTCCGGCCGCGCCCCCCGCTCGGCCGGCCGCGCCCCCCCTTCACGCCCCTTCACGCCCCACTGGCGTGAAGGTGGTGGATTGAGAAAAATAATCGCAAAAGCTAGCAATAAGCTAGCATTTGCGATTATTTCAGGGCCTCTGCGCCACTGGCGGTGCGCAGAGGTCCTGATAAATATCCCCCACTGTGTGTATAAGTAGATGTATATACTTTATTTATAGTAGTAGTATAGACCAAGGGTTTGGATACACCTTCTCATTCAAAGAGTTTTCTGTATGACTATAAAAATTGTAAATTCAAACTGAAAGCATCAAAACTATGAATAAACACATTATTACTTTAAAAAATAAAGGTCAGTCAGTCCAAAAAATTGGGAAAACTCTGAAGTGTAGTTGCAAAAACCATCAACCGCTACAATAAAATTGACTCTCATGAGGACCGCCTCGGGAAAGGAAGACCAAAAGTCTCCTCTGCTGCGGAGAATAAGTTAATTCGAGTCAGCAGCAGGTTAGAGATCAGGTCAATTCCATACAGAGTTCTAGCAGCATACACATCTCTACAACAACTGTTAAGAGGAGACTTTGTGCAGCAGCCTTCATGGTAAAATAGGGACACTCAACAAGCACAAGAGACTTGTTTGGGCCAAAGAAAATAAGGAATGAGATCTTTGGTTCCAACCATGGTGTCTTTGTGTGACACAGAAAAGTTAAACGAATGGACTCTACATGCCTGGTTGCCACCATGAAGCAAGGAGGAGGAGATGTGATGGTGTGGGAGTGATTTGCTGGTAACACTGTTGGGGATTTATTTAAAATTGAAGGTACACTAAACCACAGCATCTTGGAACAGCATGCTATTCCATCCAGATTGCGTTTAGCTGGACCTTCATTTATTTTTCAACAGTACAATAACCCCAAACACACCTTAAGGCTGTGTAAGGGCTATCTGACCAAGAAGGAGAGTGATGGGATGCTACGTCAAATGACCTGGCCTCCACAATCACCAGACCTGAACCCAATCATGATGGTTTGAGGTCAGTTGGACCGCAGAGTGAAGGCAAAAGGGACGACATGTGCTAAGCATCTCTGGGAACTCCTTTGAGACTGTTGGAAGACCATTTCAGGTGACATCCTCTTGAAGCTCATCAAGAGTGTGCAAAGTAGTAATCAAAGCAAAAGGTGACTACTTTGAAGAACTTAGAATATAAGACATATTTTCAGTTACTTTCATACTTTTTTGTTAAAGTGTAACCATCATTCTGAGCAAAAAAAACTTAAAAAATATAATTCTGCTCCAGTTGTCCCTGGGAATCATTTCTCAAAGTATTTTCCCCTTTAGTCCTCATTAAGTACCTTTTCGACCCAAAGCGACCATGGTTTTCGGCTCTTAGAAAAACACTACAATCGGAAGGAAGAAAGAGGGCGGGACCTGCCTCCTGTCACCTCCATCATGAGCAATATTTCATATAATGTGACCGGAGATCAACAAGTTCTCAGTTTTTCTCCTTATTCCAGGCTTATATAAAATCTCATCCTTCATGTGGGATCCTTTCTTGCATTCACAAACCAAAAACGACCAGTAAAACGTCAGATGAGAATAAGTCACCGTTCAGACATGGAACTGCTACGTTTTTCTCCTTGTCCTTTAGACACTCCTGATGGCCAATTCCGCTATGCAGAGAAAATATACACAGATATAGTGTAGACAATTCCCAAGAATTCAGTGTTAGATCTAATGTTAGATCTACTCACATAAAATCGAATAAAAATGCACATATACCGTATATTCCGGCGTATAAGACGACTTTTGAAGACTGAAAAATCTTCTGTCTGGTCTGGGGTCGTCTTATACGCCGGTAATGTTTCTCACCTTTCCGCGATCCACGAAGCTCCGCTGCCGGTCAGTCAGAGGCCCGCACCTGACCCCTGCCCTGCGCTGATAACTCGGCGCAGCACAGCGGGCAGATGTTTTGAATTGTGACAGCGCGGGCCTGCCTGTTACAGCGCACTGACTGTCTGCATCTGGTCCGTGCGTGGATCAGGGAGGGCCCGGAGCTGTCATAATTCAAAATTAGAACGGGCCCCGATCGCCCCCGTCCCTCCCACCTCACACTACTTACCGCCGTCGACACCATCACTTTCGCTGACGCAGGCTATGTGACGCGTCTAGCCGTCATTAGCCGTCACCTGCGCCGGTCCCTGATGAGAGGTAGCACGAAGAGGAGAGGGATAAGGTAAGAATTTGTTTTTATTTTAGCTTAAATATATAGGGCACTGTTTGGTGGTGGGGGGACATTATTTATGGCATGGAGGTGGCAGGACAGTAATTATAGCTATGGGGGGGGCATTAATTAGGGCTACTGGGGGGCAGGACAGTAATTATAGCTATGGGGGGGGGGGACAGTAATTTATAGCTACTGGGGGGCAGGACATTAAATATAGCTACTGGGGGCGGCAGGAACTTAATTATAGCTACTGGGGGGGGCAGGACATTAATTATGGCTACTGGGGGGGCAGGACATTATAGCTACTGAGGGGGGGGGGCAGGACATTAATTATGGCTTCTGGGAGGGGGGCATAATTTAAATTTTTACCAGTGTTTTGTATGCGTTGGAAAAGGGGTAGTCTTGTACGGCAAATATATCTTAAACTCTATATTTTAACAGGAAAGTAGGGGGGTCATCTTATACACCAGGTCATCTTATACGCCAGAATATACGTTAACTCCAAACAAGTCACTGCCCGACCCTGGGTTTCACCTCACAACTTCTTTTTTAAAGCAAAGATTCCTTATTCTTGGACAAAATGAATGCACTATGGGAAATCTATGCATGTATATATACTTTAGGATAAATTTTAATTGCTTTACAAAGTCTATCCAATTAACAGCGCCAATGGGCATAAGCAGAGTAATTACCTAGGGCAGCATCAACTCTAAATGTTACATACAGTACTCCATGTAAGGCCACCCAGTTTAATTAAAATCTAGCCCTATATACAAATCCCCTTAAACAGTATACAGAGCCTCCCCTGCAAACACAGCCCATTCTCTAATATGCACACAGCCCCCCCCCCGTGTATGCACATAGCCCCCCTGTGTATGCACACAGCGCCCCCTTGTATGTACACAGCCTCCCCCTTGTATATTTAAGTCTATGTAGATGAGATATATCACTATACGGATGAAAAGTACAACTTCTGATGCAGGATTAGTTCAGTCCAAGCATGTGGAATATACTCTAACTGATAGAGAATTTGTTTACATTTAATGTAGTTCTGTATCTGCTACACAGATGTATTATACAGTAGTAGTAAAAAAATATATATATTATTACAGGGTGTGGGGTGGGGTTATGTATATTTATAGTCATTTATGTTTATTTGTGGGTGTGGCTTGTCTTTGTTTATTGGTTTGGTTTAGGTTGTGATAATCGGTTAGGTGGGGGTTGTGGTATTTGGTGTTTATTCATTTTGGTGTATTTTAAGTTATTGCTAGGTGTGAATGTGGCTGGACCAGCAGGTAAGATATTGTATATATTTTGTATATATTGTATATTATGTTTGGTTTGTATTGTTATGTTTTTTTACTTTTATATAAAATATAAGATCTACAGTAGTAGATATCGGATTAATTCAGTCAATGCAGATGAGGAATTGCTGATAGAAAGTTAGTTTAGTCTATGCAAGTGGAATATACAGTACAGGCAGTGCTGCCGGGTTATGTACAGGATAGGTTCCGTAGGTTTGTTCTTAAGTTGAATTAAGTCGAAACTGTATATTTTATAATTGTAAACCCAGTCAAATTTGTTTTGATCTCTGTGACAAATGGATTTTAAAAATGTTGGATTGTGGGGGTGTGGCTTGCCTATGGCCGCTTAAGGAGGTGTTCCTGCTGAGCTCCGTCGCCCGCTCGGTCTGAATTGCACCGCAGGACTTATCCACCTCACCTGGGTCTCCACATGGGACCCAAAAGAACCGGCACCAGGAAGCAGGGAGCTCGGGAGCCACAACAAAGGTCCATGGAGCATTTCCTGGACTTCTCCGCACTGCCCACAGGAAGCTGCTGCGCACCCGGCACCCGACATGGCGCCGGCTCCCCTCTCCCACAAGGCAGTCATGCTTTCATCGGCAGTGTCATCGCTGCTCCCAACACCCAGGCATATCTCGGGAGAGGCTTCTGTTGCCGCTCAGAGGGCTCTGCTGGCTGCAGGGTCCAACACACCGGCCCCCAGCTCCCTCAATCTTGGGAAAGACTTTCCTCCTATACCACCTTGGGCTCTCTCACTAGCGCAAGCAGCACAGAAGATGACAGCTGCAGAGGGTAGGTCTGCTTCCCCACATGATGTCCCTGCCGCTCAGGTACCCCAAGAGCAGACCCCCCACTGTCTCCTCACCTGGATTCCTCCCCATCTTTCACCTTCAGCCCCACACCGTCACCTTCTGCATCTCCCTGGCCTGCCACCGGGGGTCTCCAGTCCTCCCCTTCTTCTCAAGCTGCACTCCCTAATAGCCAGGCATGTGAAGATCAAAACTGGGACTGGCAAGCTCATCTTCGTTCTATCCCTACAAAGGGTGATTTGGAAAAGGTGCTACTTAAACTAGAAGCATCCCACAAGAGGGATTTGGAAGATATAAAACAAATTCACCATGTGGGCGGTAGGGTGTTTGTAATGGAGGAGGCACAAGATCATACTCTAACTATCTTAGAGGAACATCGTCAAGCCATTATGGCGCAATCTGCACAGATCTCTGATATCTTAACCCATATCTATGACATCGAGAACAGACACAGGCGCAATAACTTTCGCATTAGAGGCCTCACAGAGGACATTCATCCCCCACATCTAGACCCCTGGGCACAAGATTTCTTCTCCTCCTTGCTAACGGCCTAAATCTAGGTCGCCCCATTGAAATTGACCACATTCATAGGTACCTAGGACCAAAATCTGCTGATCCAGCGAGGCCTTGCAACATTATTTGCTGTATTCACTTCTTTAAAGACAAGGAAGCCATTCTAAAAGGCACCAGAGATGCAGAACCACTGTCATTTAAGGGCTCCCCCTTGTCCAATCTACCTGACCTGGCCAGAGGTACACTGCAGCTTCGTAAGGCACTCAAGCCACTTCTCAATGTACTGGGGGAAAGGAATATCAAATATCACTGGGGATACCCATTCCAATTAATAGCCTGCAATGCAGGGAAGACCGCAATTTTCCACCCTTTGGGAGATCTGGGGATACCCATTCCAATTAATAGCCTGCAATGCAGGGAAGACCGCAATTTTCCGCCCTTTGGGAGGTCTCCCAAACTTCTTGGGTACCTTGGAATTACCCATGATCTTTCTGCCACGAGCGGGCCCTGCTGGGGGCACTCTTGGTCACTTGCTTCCTCCACCCCGTTAGGGAACCGTAGCCCTTGTGGCTCGCTTAGTTTATCCCTACTACAGAATTTAAAAACAACTTTGCAGGAGATTAACACCTGCCACAGTTCTCTTTTTCTTCTTTATTAGGTTTTTGTGTTGTCTATAATCCTTGTGTGACCCCAATATCTTCCCTCCTCCTTCTTGTGTCTTCCCATTGGTATTCCCTACTCGTACACCCTCTCAAAAGGACCTAGAATCTGGTCATCAACCATGTCCTCCTTCTCTGTCTGCGCATTTAATGCTAGAGGTCTCAATGCTCCAAACAAAAGAGGCCAAATCCTACACCACATGCACCGTGAAAAGGTAATGATTGTTCTATTTCAAGAAACACACTACTACCTACATGTGCAAAAATGCCCCACCTCACACTACTCAGTCTGGCATCACGGCCCAAACCCAACACGTAAGGCAGGGAGTTGTCCGTAGCCTTGCATAGGGGAAGCTCAATATGACCGTAGGAGGGGATCCGGCGCTCAAACAGAAAACAAACCCGATAGCCAAAGGCAATATATTCTCCGGGTTTAATTTTGGTTAAAAGGCAACGCATTTTGGCTCAGTACATGAGCCTTCATCAGCCTTCATAATATATACACTCGATGATCCAAAAATGCCCAGAAGCAAACAGGCTGTATTACGTCACAATCGAAGTTCTATCCAGCTAAAACATAAAGAAAAAACAATAAAGAATCAAAGGCATATTGTTAAAAATAACACACAGTTTCTAAGCAACTTTTAAAATTATTAATTTAAATGTAATAAATATAATAAAATACAGGATCAATAGGTCACCGTAAGAGGAACTAGGCTGGTGTTCTTGAATGGACCGGAAGTGCTTCCTGGTTCCCATTGGCGTTACTGCACAGGTGTACTAAGGGAGTAAGTCCAACATACTCGTAGTGAATAATGAAGTCTCACGTTAGATCAACGCATTGATGGATGCTAGGTAACAGTGGAACTACGGAAGCCTGATCGGGTCAGTATGACCCCAGTATGATAGTCAACATGGATTGTAAGTGTCAGAGGGAGAACTAAAGTACAGATAGATAGATCTAGTTATTCAATTCAATTACTGCGTTTAATCCATCGGGATATAGAGTGTTTAATTTAAAAATACAATAGGGCTCTCTCCTATTGAGGGTCTTCACTCTGTTCTTACAGTCTGAGGGGTTCTGTTCTATCGGGGTTAAGATAAGATCACCAAAAGAACAATTCTTTTCCAATGTGAGGTGCTTTGATAGACTTTGTTTCAAGAAGCCTGCTTTGGTTTTATGTCTGTGGCCATTCATCCTTATTCTAAGAGTTTGTATGGTCCGGCCCACATATTGGAGGCCACAGGCGCCGTTTATTAAATAAACTACAAAGTCGGCGGCACAGGAAAGGTCTTGTTTAATTTGAAAGATCTCCCACGTTGTGGAAGACTTGGAATGATGTAGCTCCCACATTTAACATTTTGCAACAGAGGCATTACTTGTGACCACATTTATTTATTCGCTTTTTATTTTTTGTGTTTGGTTCAGATTTTTTAGAAGACTTTAGTTTGCTGGGAGCAAGAATGCTTTTTAGGGTCATAGCTTTTCGGAAGGTGATCTTTGGTCTCATGGGGACCAGGTCCTTCAAATGGGGATCTTTTCGGAGGATACCCCAATGTTAATTGCCTTGTTGCCTTTGTCAAAGGTGGTGATGAAATTCAGGGCAAAGGGTTAATCCCTCTTTCTTCAAGAGATAATTACCCTGTCTGTGTTCAAGGTTCCTCTTATAAGCTTCCTGCATGATTGCTTGCGGGTACTTTTTATCAGAAAAACGTTTTTACAAGACTATCGCTTGTTCCTTGTAGTCCTGAGTTCTCATGCAATTTTTTCTTATCCTATGGAATAAATGGAGCGTTTTTAAGCCACTTTGGGTAGTGGGCACTATGATAATCAAGAAAACTATTCATTGTGAATTTAATTCCCCAGTTATTGTTATTTAAATAACTAACGCAGTCAATGTTCTTCACCCTGCCATATAAAGATTAAGTAGTCTATGTATCTTTTATAATACCGGATGTTGGACGAACATCTGTTTTTTGTGTGAATGAAGAGGGACTCAAACCTCCCCATGAATAGATTTGCATAGCTGGGGGCGGCTTGAGTCCCCATTGCTGTTCCTTTCGTCTGAATATAAAAGCCATCTTCAAAGGTGAATAGATTATGTTCAAGAGTGAATTTCAGGCTTTCGATTAAGAACGAAACCTGCTTGTCTGGTAATACAGACTGGTTTTTAGATACTAGGTTGTGGCCTCCAATCCTAAGGAATGTTGTATATTTGAATAAAGCGAGTAAATATCAAGTGTAAGGAACCATTGATTTTCTTCCCAAAAATGGTCCTCCAGATCTTTGATGGAAGGAGGATAGTTTCATCACTATCGGTTGTAAATATAAATCTATACAGTGTGAAAGATTACATGTTAGAGAATCAATGCCCGAGACAATTGGGCGTCCCGGTGGGTTTGTGAGGTTCTTATGTATTTTCAATAAGTGATAAAATACCGGTATAACAGGATGATTTGAGGAGAGGAAGTTATGTTCTCTTTTATTTAGTATATTATTATTAAAACCATTTTTAATGATATTATTATAATGTTCTATGTGTGTTTTGATTGGATTCATTGTTAGTTTTTTGTAGTATTCATAGTCTTCCAGTATACTTTATGCTTCAATAAAGTAAGGATTTAAATCAATTCACAAAAAATTGACCCAACAAAGATACTTTAAAATCAAAGGGAAAGCCAATCAAACTGACCCTGCGAAAATATTGGCTGAAGATCCAACGGATAACCATCAATTTATTCACCAAAAAGTGAATTCCAAGTCTAATTTCAATCCGGTCAATTATAAGGGCCACTGTTTTGAAACCTTCCAAGCACTGGCATTACAAGACTTCAGGACCATCAAGTAATTTCAAACCACAACAAAAAATTTGAGTAACCAGGAGAAAGTGGCACTCTAAAACCTCAAAGAGAATACATCTATAGTGATAAGGTCCGCTGACAAGAGAGGAGGTATTGTGGTGCAAGATCGCACCGATTATCTTAAGGAAGCATACAATATACTGAAAGACCATGAAAACTATGAAAAACTAACAATAAATCCAATTGAAACACACATAGAACATTATAATAATATCATTAAAAATGGTTTTAATAATAATATACTAAATAAAAGAGAACGTAACTTCCTCTCCTTAAATCATCCTGTTATACCGATATTTTATCACTTACCAAAAATACATAAGAACCTCACAAACCCACCGGGACGCCCAATCATCTTGGGCATTGATTCTCTAACATGCAATCTTTCACACTTTATAGATTTATATTTACAACCGATAGTGATGAAACTACCCTCCTTCCTACGTGACTCTACGAGTCTCATCAAAGATCTGGAGGACCATTTTTGGGAAGAAAATCAATGGTTCCTTACACTTGATATTTACTCGCTTTATTCAAATATACAACATTCCTTAGGATTGGAAGCCACAACCTGGTATCTAAAATAACCAGTCTGTATAACCAGACAAGCAAATTTCGTTCTTGATCGAAAGCCTGAAATTCAGTCTTGAACATAATCTATTCACCTTTGAAGATGGCTTTTATATTCAGACGAAAGGAACAGCAATGGGGACTCAAGCCGCCCCCAGTTATGCAAATCTATTCATGGGGAGGTTCGTTGTCCAACATCCGGTATTATAAAAGATACATAGACGACTTGTTCTTTTATATGGCAGGGCGAAGAACATGAAGCCCATGACTTTGCTAGTTATTTAAATAACAATACCTGGGGAATTCACATGGAACTTGAACAAGGATGAAATGGTGTTCTTAGATTTGTTCCTCACTCATGATGAACAATAAAATTATTAACAAAACTCACTTTAAACTCGTGGACAGTAATAGTTTTCTTGATTATCATAGTGCCCGCTACCCAAGTGGCTTAAAAACGTTCCATTTAGTCAATTCCATAGGATAAGAAAAAAATGCACAAGAACTCAAGACTACAAGGAACAAGCGATAGTCTTGAAAAACCGTTTTTCTGATAAAAAGTACCCGAAAGCACTCATTGAGGAAGCTTATAAGAGGAACCTTGAACACAGACAGGGTAATTATCTCTTGAAGAAAGAGAGATTAGAATCAGAGAAACCCCTTGCCCTGAATTTCATCACCACCTTTGACAAAGGCAACAAGGAGATACGGAGAATACTCAATAAACATTGGGGTATCCTCCGAAAAGATCCCCATTTGAAGGACCTGGTCCCCTTGTGACCAAAGATCACCTTCCGAAAAGCTATGACCCTAAAAAGAATTCTTGCTCCCAGCAAACTAAAGTCTTCTAAAAAATCTGAACCAAAGACAAAAAATAAAAAATGAATAAATACATGTGGTCACAAGAAATGCCTCTGTCGCAAAATGTTAAATGTGGGAGCTACATCATTCCAAGTCTTCCACAACGGGGGAGATCTTTCAAATTAAACAAGACCTTTCCTGTGCTGCCGACTTTGTAGTTTATTTAATAAACTGCGCCTGTGGCCTCCAATATGTGGGCCGGACCATACAAACTCTTAGAATAAGGATGAATGGCCACAGACATAAAACCAAAGCAGGCTTCTTGAAACAAAGTCTATCAAAGCACCTCACATTGGAAAAGAATTGTTTTTTTGTGATCTTATCTTAACCCCGATAGAACAGATCCCCTGGGCTGTAAGAACAGACCCTCAATAGGAGAGAGTCCTACTGGATTTTTAAATTAAACACTCTATATTCTGACGGATTAAACGCAGTAATTGAATCCTTATAACTAGATCTATCTGTACTTTAGTTCTCCCTCTGACACTTACAATCGATGTTGACTATCTGATCACAGGTAATATAAATATGCACATAATAAACATTGAAAGTATATACTTAAGTACAGGGACCTAAAGCTGCGTCCTGCCCCTTCGCGCCAATACCTTTCTGACCCGATCAGGCTTCCGTAGTTCCGCTGTTACCTAGCATCCATTGAGCGTTCCATCTAACGTGAGACTTCAATATTCACTACGAGTACGTTGGACTCACTTCCGGTCCATTCAAGAACACCAGCCTCGTTCCTCTTACGGTGACCTATTGACCCTGTATCTTATTTTATTTACATTTAAATTAATAATTTTAAAAGTTGCTTAGAAACTGTGTGTTATTTTTAAAAATATGCCTTTGATTGTGACATAATATATCCTGATTGCTTCCGGGCATTTTCGGATCATTGAGTGTATATATTATATATATTAATATGGTAAATGACATGCATTTTGTTATGCCTGATGAAGGCTCATGTACTGAGCCGAAACGCGACGCCTTTTAACCAAAATAAAACCCGGAGAATATATTGCCTTTGGCTATCGGGTTTGTTTTCTGTTGAGCGCCGGATCCCCTCCTACGGTCATATTGAGCTTCCCCTATGGTCACTCTACAAGCCTGGATCTGGTACAGGATGCGCTGATATTCGGAGGACTGCCGGCTGCCGACATCACTGATTATTTCATGGCACTCTAAGTATTGCACAAAGGTGAGACTCACTCTAACCTAGCCACTGATCTGCATTGTAGCCATTGATCTGCCAGCGCTTCTCTGTCCCCTTCTATTTCATGTACCTCCTGGTTTCCACATTCCACATTTACGGATCATTGAGCAATTTCAAGGTCAACACTCACAAATCCGAAATCCTCAATGTCACCCTCATGTGCGCAGGCACACTTGGAATCTTCTTTCCCTTTTAAATGGGCCAGGTCCGCCATACGCTACCTGGGAACGAACATATCTACAGACCTGAATCTTTTATTTAACTTAAACACATGCCCTTGTTAAAGCCTATCGAGAAAGACCTAGAAAAATGGTCCAAACTAACCGTATTTTGGTTTGGAAGAATTAATATTTTAAAAATGGATATACTACCCCACCTCTTGTACTTGTTCAAGACCATCCCCATTCCCCTACCCCGCTTCTATCGCCGCGTACATACTTGACTTATTTTACAAACGCACCTCTAAACTATGGGTTGAGATAGAGCTAGAGCTAAATCACACACACGCCCTTGAAGCCTTCTGGTGGCTCCCAAGCACTTTAATACAAAACATCAATATCTCCCCTCTCTTAACGCTGCTACTTAAATCCTGGCGCAAATTTATGGGACTTAATACCCTGACTACAGTACCAGGCCCTCTCATCCCGCTCATAGGCAACCCTGACTTACCCGACCTGCAAAATGCCTCCTCTAATATTCAAGCTACACTCCCTAGGCCTAGGGTATGTAGTGTAGTTGACGAGAACAGGATCCGCCCTATGACCGATGTAACTACAGCACTGGGCCTAGCTCCATCTAGATGGCTACAATTCTTTAAGGTTTGTAAATTTATTGACACTTTAGGCCCATCAGCACTATCTACCACTCTACCTCCATTCACTGCTACCTGGGAGAGGGACCTAAATAAGTCCTTCTCACACGAGCAGCGGCAAAAGCAATTATCCTAACTCACAAAGCTTCAGTTTCTTGCCACCTTCAAGAACTGAACTATAAAATTGTATCTCAATGGTACAGAACGCCTGCAAAATTACACAGAATGTTCCCGGGTGTTTTATCCCTGTGCTGGCGTTGTGGAGAAGCAGAAGGCAACGTGCTACACCTATGGTGGGATTGCCCTCCAATACACAAACTTTGGAGGGAAATTTTTAATCTGTACAAAGATATATGCCAACCAGGTATAGATCCGTCACCTGAGTTAGCCCTTATTTCCATATTCTCAGGCACTATCTCCAAATTCAAAAAGAGCTTGCTTTGACACTTTCTTGTGGCAACAAGGCAGATAATTCCAAGGCTTTGGAGATCCACCATTCCGGCTACTAAAGCGCAGTGGCTAGAGGCACTCAATGTAATACTACACATGGAGGAACTGAAGGCTAGTGAGGGCAAACATGACCTTTTCCATAAAACTTGGGAGCCCCTGGATCACTTTCAGAACCCAACCGGCCATGGAGGCTTGGCTAAAAGTTAATGATCCCACATCCTAAAGCTCAACTTCTGGATCTAAGGCATCTTTTCACTTTCCTCACCCTCGTACTCATTACCCCTTCTGTCCTACCCCCTATGTTGTCTTGTGTCCTCCTGTAGTTTGTATTGAGTTATTGTTTACGGTTTCTACCTTTTTAGATTGTGTCGGTTTTTTGTTTTTCCTGTTTTACCACATTCGATTTCATTATGCACTTAATCCTGTTAACCTAAACATTTGACATAACGATACCTTTATACTTGAAATGCCTGTCATAATTTAATTGTCAATGTCCATACTAAATAAAATTTGTTATTTAACCATAAAAATGTTGGATTGTCATAAGAACTAGGATTAACAATAAAGCTTAATTGCAGACATCTCTGATAACTGTTGTAGCTGATTATTGTAGCCTAAGGCTAAAGTACAGTAAATTACCAACATCCAGTGGTCCGTTTGTAACTAGGGGTCGTCCGTATTTCGGGTGTTAAGTAGGGGACCACCTGAAGTTGATAAAAAGATCTTATGCAGCTGCTATACCGATAGAATATATACAGTAGGCACCAGATTAGTTCAATGGAAAATACTATTTGTAGCTGATAAAGGCTTAGTTTAGTCTATGCAGGTGGAATATACAGTATTTGGTAGAGAATTAGTTCACTTTATGCAAATGGGGCATACCATAGCTGCTATACAACTGGAATATACAATAGCTGATACCAGATTATTTCAGTATATGAAGAATACCATTTGTATCTATACAAAGTTGAACAAAAATCAATAGGTAAGCATAGAGTTGAGGTTGATAAAGAGTCTATAAAATCTTTGGGGAAGTTCCCTCCTTCAAGTTTTGCCTCCATACACACACCAAGGGTTAACAAACTGATATTGGAGCGCATACAATTTCAGCCCCTCTACATCTGGTCAATACCTGATCTTTCTTCTTTACTGCTCTCTGGCACAGCAGGGGTTACAGTCAGCATTTCAGAACCTAGATTAGAATCTTGTCTGCTTTTAGACTCCCCCCTCACTCAGAGGCTCCTGCCTGCAAACCGGTGAAACCCGACACCTAGCCTGCACTGTGTTGCGATCCAGTGACTCTTCACATTGTGGCACTGAACACTCCTGGGCTCCTCCAGTCTCCTGCTGCAAACTACTCATCCTGTCCTCCGGTCTCCCTGCACAAGGTAGAAAGAGAGCTTCAATCATGGCTCCTCACTCCTATTCGCTACACATGGAGGATGATAGAACAGGAAAACATGTCAGGAAGCGGGAGATCCTTGCAGTGCACGCTGTTAGGTCATAGCGTGCATATGCACCAATCCCATCGCCACTCTATCCCAGACGCAATTAATTTCTTGATGGGTGATTTGGGCAGCAATGGACATCCAAATCGCCCACAATACACATGCCCAGGCTGCCGCCCCCATAAGGGCTTGGGCATCTGCCGTCTGAGGTGAGATTTTTCTGCCCTCCAGTGGGACAGTCCAACACTGTACACAGTATTGTATAACTTTGCTCCTCCTATTTGTTGTTTTCATTTATTATTTTTGCATCCTTAACGATGTAGCCAATTTGTGTATTAACCCCTAGACGCACCTGGACTTTATAGTACGCCCCAGTGGCTAGATAATCGGCGCACCAGGACGCAATATAATGTCCTGCTTCTGGCACCGGCTCACGATTGGAGCCGGTACCAGAAGCAGCAGCTGCCAGCGCGCGCTAATCGTGGGTGTTGACCGCGGCGTGTAAGGGTGTTTCTGCTATGGATCGGATCCCCCGTGCCTCTTACCGGGGGATCCGATCCTATCCTGGGTAGCCCTGAAGTCTGCCTAATGCTCCAGGGCTGCCCGATGTCCAAGGCAGTCAGATCCCTTCCGAGTCTGACTGTAAACTGTCTGAGCATGTGTCTGCATGTTCAGACAGTTTACACTGCTCTATTGTAGAGTAGTGTATTGGACTTGAACCAGCGATCAGAGCATCGCAGGTTCAAGTTCAACTATGTAGAAGTAAAAAAAAAGTGAAAAAGTTAACACATTAGAATAAATAAAAAATAAATACATTAAAATATAAGCCCCTAAAATGTCACTTTCCCATAAAAACACTTAATAAACTATAAAAAACACACACACAAAAAAAGCCGCATATTTGGTATTGGCGCGTCCGTAACGATGTATATATTAAAACAGAAGCGTTACTGGACCTGCACGGTAAACGCCAGGGGGAAAAAACGTTACATAAAAAAGATCATTTTTAATTAATACCTTTAAAAAAAATGCTCTAAAAAGAGATTTTAAAAAGTTACGCACTCTAAAATGAGCCCACTAAAAAGAACAACTCTTCCTGCAAAAAATAAGCCCCTAACCAGATTTGTCAGCCGAAAAATTAAAAAGTTCTGCATATGAAAAGATGGTGATGCTAAAATGAACAAAATTTTCCCCAAATTAGTTTTTATTCAGTAAAATTGAATAAAATACACAAAACCCCCACATATTTGGTATCGCTACGTCCGTGACAATCTGCATAATAAAACAGAATTGTTATTGGACCCGCAAAGTGAACCCCGTAAAAAACAACCTCAAAAAATGCTCCAAAAAAAAAAGATTTTTAATTAATACCTTTTAAAGATGCTCTAAAAAGTGATTTTAAAAAGTTACGCACTCTGAAATAAGACCACTAAAAAGAACAATCCTTTTTGCAAAAAATAAGCCCTTAACCAGATTTGTAAGCTGAAAAATAAAAAATTTATGCATATGAAAGTCGTTACTTTTTATTCTGCAAACATGGGGGAAAAAAATTTAAAATATATATAAATGAGGTATTTTCGTAATCGTGGTGACCCATAGAATAAAAATAATATACTATTTTTACGGTATGGTAAACGGCCAAAAAAACACAAAAAAATGTTCGTAAAAATTGATGATTTTATTTCCTCCACCAACAAAGAGTTAGCTATAGGTGCCCCAAAATTATGTACCATAAAAGTGCATCTTATGTGGCAAAAAAATAAGCCCCTATAGGTCCATAATAAAAAAAAACTAAAAAAATTATAGCCTGTACAATGTGACATAGCAAATCTGATCTGCATGGCGCCTCCTTCCCTTCTATGCCTAGCCGTGCGCCCATGCAGCAGGTAACCACCACATATGGGGTATCAGTGTACTCGGGAGAAATTGGGTATCAAACTCTGTGGAGCCTTTTTTCATTTAAACCATTACAAATGTTTAATTGTCAACCCAAAATGAATGTATTGTCAAAAAATATTACAATTTGTAGACCACACCTCCATTTTGTTTTATAAAACACCTAAAGGGTTAACAAACTTCTTAAAAGTCTAGATATTAGTTTTGGTGATTTTCCCAAAAATTTGAAAAATGGCACCCACATTCTGAGCCTCATAACATTCTAGTAAACATTCTAATAAAAAATGTTTTACTTTTTAGACAAAAAGTCATACCACATTTTTTTTGTATAAAAACCTTTTGCAATTTATCTTCTCTGTATTTCCATAATTTGTTTTACGTTTCCTTTTTTCTTTTTCTTTTTTCTAATGGATGTTAGAAGGTTTATAGTTCTGAAATTTTCAAGAAATTTGAAAAAAGGCTAAATTTGTGGTGATCAATTTAGTTTCGAAGTGCCCTATAAAGGCTTATGTACATTAAACCCCCTCAAGTAACGGCTTAGTCACTGTGTATGTCTTACCCTGCGGTGCTACTTGCTTGAGGCCAACCCAGACAACAATGAATCATGAGGCAGATATGCTCCCTTCCCACCCACCAGTTTCTATAAGTGAGTGTCGGTGTGCGGTTCTATGGCACTATTGTATCACATGCACTATTGACTTATGCTGTGAACACCATATTTAGTATCCTTGTTTGCCTTTCCTAGAAAAAAGACCAGTGGTCTAAGAGGAAATGCAAGGCGGATATAGGGAAAAATGCTAGCAAGCCAGAAAAAACATATAGAGAAACCCAAGGAGAGTAAATCAACAAAGAAATGTAACATTTTATTACCATCCAATGCCTGATTCAAGCAAAAAATGATTTGTAATGTTTGTATTGATAACTTTATGTAAAAAGAAAGAGACTTCTTCATGGATAAGCTTTTATAGAGGAGAAGGTTGTCTCTTCTGTAACAGCAGCCACCATTAAGAACGGGACTTGACCCAGAATCATTCGTCTCTGAAGAAAAGGGCAATGACTCCGCTAGAGCCCCAGGATCAAGACACTTATTCCACATGGAAGACTTAGAGAATTTACTAAAAGCCATCAAACACAACCTTGAAATTGAGGACGTGATAGAGAAGTTCAAGGACCTAGGCATTATAGATGAGAAACTGGCAAGATACAAATTAAATTGTGACCCGATAACACCAATATTTTTTTATATGCTCCTGAAGGGGCAAAAGACTTTAATTAATCCAACTGGGAGACCGATAGTCACCTCCACGGATTCTATTTTTACTCCTTTAGCCAAAGTCTTGGAGAAAATACTTACCCCATTGGTAATGAAAACTCCAGCCTTTTTGCCGGATACAACAAGATTTTTACAATTGATAAAAGATATTGGACAAGTGCAAACTACAGATATTTTAGCCACCATAGATGTGGTCAGTTTATATGTATATATGTATATGTGTATATATAATCTAAATTGAGCATGTTAAAGGCATAGAAGCCACTTGAATAATCTTACAATGTGATTCTACTTTGCAACCAAGCAGGGTCATAGGAGGTTTTAAATACAGTTCGAGAAGAACTACAATTCACTATGACTGCAGATAGCTCTCAGGTTAGCTTCTTGGACATATTGCTTACTAATGATGAGGATGTGTTCTCAGTACTGATTTATATAGAAAATCAATAGACAGAAATAGTATTCTCCACTTTAAGATTAACCATCCCCATGCTACAAAAAAGGCAATTCCTAAATCGCAGTTTCAAAGAATACAGAGAATTGTGTCTGATGAACTAACCCTTGAGACTAGACATGATGAAATGGAAAATAGATTTAGACAACAAGATTATCTTGCTCCATATTGAAAACAGCATGCATGATTTCTAATACACCTCTAGCCTCTGCTAGAATCAGTTCTAACAAAAGTGTTTTTTTTCTCCTCAATTCTACCCCTTTAATTACAAAGTAGACAACATGATAGAAAAAACATTGGAAATTACTTGAGAATGGAGGAATTTCAAACCTCTAATCGGTAATTTAAAAAGCCCTGAATTTATGGGATAAATTGGTGAAGGCAAACCTTGGTAAATCTCACGAAACATAATCCGGGGAGACAGCTTTTTTTTTTTTGGTCTGCAAGGAAGCCTTATTGTTAATCCTGATAAACCAAGGCTAAATGGCTTCTGCAGATTAGATACAATGAGCCAGTGGCTCATTGTAACGAATAACATGCAAAAATGCCATATATTGCAATACAGAATATTATTATTAAAAATTATTAAAAATTCAAATCACCCTTTCCCTAGAACTGATAGAACACAATAAATAGTAAAAATCACAAACAAATTAGGTATCACCGCGTCCCAAAATGCCCGATCTATCAAAATATAAAAACGGTTACAGCCGGCGACCTCTGAGACGGGAAATGGTGCCCAAATGTCCACAATGCGACTTTTACACCTTTTTACATCACATAAAAAATGGTATAAAAAATAATCAAAATGTCGCACAGTCCTCAACAGCTCCGTACACCAAAGTATAAAAAAGTTATTAGCGTCAGAAGATGGCAAAAAAATTTTTTTCTTTTTTTGTATACAGTACATTCGTTTAACTTTTGAAAATGTATTAAAACACAATAAAACCTGTATAAATGTGGTATCACCGTGATCGTACCGAACCAAAGAATAAAGTAGAGGTGTTATTTGGAGCGCACAATCAAAGTAAAAACTGAGCCCACAAGAACGTGACGCACATGCGTTTTTTTTCAATTTTTCCACATTTGGAATTTTTTTTTCCGGCTTCGCAGTACACGGCATGTTAAAATAAATAACATTACGGTAAATTAAAATTTGTTATGCACAAAATAATCCCTCACACAGCTCTGTACACGGAAAAATAAAAAAGTTATGGATTTTTGAAGGTGGAGAGCGAGAAATGAGTGAAAAAACCCTGCGTCCTTAAGGGGTTTGTGAATGCCCAGATGGGAATACCCCTTTAAGGATGCAGCCTGTTTGTACGTTAAGGCTTAGTCCTTTATTACATACAAGATAGGGTCTGTAGGTTTGTTCTTAAGTTGAATTTGTATGTAAGTCAGAACTGTATATTTTATCCTTGTAATCCCAGCCAGAACTTTTTTGGTCTCTATGACAATTGAATTTTAAAAATGTTGGGTTGTCATAAGAATCAAGATTAACTATTGTAGAAGCCTGTGATAACTGTTATAGCTGATTATTGTAGCCTAAGGCTAAAGTACAATAAATTACCAACATCCAGAGGTCCGTTTGTAACTAGGGGTCGTATGTAAGTCGAGTGTTCTTAAGTAGGGGACCACCTGTACATTTGTTTAATTTTTGAAAATGTATTAAAGCACAATAAAACCTGTATAAATGTGGTATCACCGTGATCGTACCGAACTAAAGAATAAAGTAGAGGTGTTATTTGGAGCGCACAATCAAAGTAAAAACTGAGCCCATAAGAACGTGACGCACATGCGCTTTTTAAAATTTTTTTTCCACATTTGGAATTTTTTTTCCAGCTTCGCAGCACACGGCATGTTAAAATAAATAACATAACGGTAAATTAAAATTTGTTATGCACAAAATAAGCCCTCACACGGCTCTGTACACGGAAAAATGAAAAAGTTATGGATTTTTGAAGATGGAGAGCGAGAAATGAGCGAAAAAACCCTGCGTCCTTAAGGGGTTTGTGAATGCCCAGATGGGAATACCCCTTTAAGGATGCAGCCTGTTTGTACGTTAAGGCTTAGTCCTTTATTAAAAAATTTGACTAGTGCCTCTTCCTGTGGTAATAACTTTTCAACACTTTAATATATCCCTGTTATTTTGAGATTGTTTTCACGCGAGACATTGTAGTTTATGTAAGTGGTATCATTTTGGTGATCAGTTTCTTTTTTGGGTGGTAAAAATTAAATAATTTAGGAAAATTTAGAAAAAAATGACAATTTTCAAAGATTCTAATTTTCTACTTTTTACACAAAAAGTCATACCACTATTTTTTTTCATAGAAAACTTTTGCCATTGGTCTTCTTTTTATTTCCACAATTTGTTTTACGTTTCCATTTTTTTTACAGATGTGAGAAGGTTTCAAGTTTTAGTAGCAACTTCTCAGATTTTTCAAGAGATTTGAAAAATGCTAAATTTTTGGTGACCATTTCAGTTTGGAAGTGCCCTATAAAGGCTTTATCTGGGGTTGAGGTGAGCATTTAACCCCCACCATGCTGGCCAAAATCTATTGCAAAGTAAATGGTGTTTTATCTCAAAAATGTCATTTTAGTGCCTAATATATTGCGGCCAACTTTTGTCACTTTAGGCAAACACCCCACAAATCATTCAGAGGGTTGTCCTGAGTATGGAAATACCACACATGTGCCAATAATTGACAGGCTGGGCACACAGCAGGGCTGAGAAGAGAAGGAGCAAAATTTTGCTTTTGGAGCACCATTGTCACTAGACTGGTGTTGGGGTGCCCCTGAGGTACCAGTACAATAAAAACCCCCATTTTAGTAGTGACCCCATTTTAGGAAAGGGCACCCATAAAAGAATTTATCTAGGGTTGTATGAACATTTTAACCCCTGAGATGCTGGCCCAAATGTAATAGACATAAAGGGGGCAGTGTAACAATTGCATTGTTTTATGCTATTTTATGCAATTTTATGTGCCGGTAGGAAGAAATGTTTTCAGCCCAACTCATGCCACTGTGCATAAACACCCCAAAAATAATTGTGTGGGTTATTATGGGTAATGCAATACCCAATGTGTGGAAATAGTCTACAGGCTGGGGGCAAGCAAAATTTAGCTTTTGGAGCACCCTTTTCACTAAACTGGTGTTGGAATGTCCCTGAGGTACCAGTACAATAGAAACTCCCGAGTAATGACCCGATTTTAGGAAAGGGTATCCCTCAAAGAATTTATTTATGGTTGTATGAGTATTTTAACACCTAAGATCCACTCCATCCTGTCGATAGATGCTGCTAAAGCGTTCGACAGGGTGGAGTGGGTCTTCCTTTGGGAAACTTTGAAAGGCTTTGGATTTGGGCCGGAATTTATGAATAAATAATAATAGTATATAACTAATGTACCCTGAGCCTATGGCTAGAATCAGAATTGGCAATGGATTAACAGAAGAATTTAGGATCACAAGGGGAACAAGACAGGGCTGTCCAGTATCTCCGATCTTATTTGTATTGTTTCTGGAACCTCTAGCCATCAAATGCAGAAATAAACAAGATATACCTGGATGGGAATGCAATGGACCGAATGATAAAATATTATTATATGCTGATGACATTCTATTTACAGTGGAACAGACAGAAAGGTCAGTCCTTTCTATAATGGAAACAATTCGGGGCCTTAGTAAACAATCAGGCCTATAGGTCAAATGGTCAAAATCTCACCTTCTTCCCTTGGAGGACTTTGATCTTGAAAAAGGTAAATAGAGTCCAATAGTCGGCACTGCTTTGAAAACCTACATTCGGAAGGCATGTGATATGAGACTAGGCTTTCAAAGAGCCGGATCCTCCTGGGGTGCACAGTAGAGACAATGTATAGCATGAGGAGGAATGAAACAGTGATGGCTTGAGAAAGCGCGTTTGAATGTGTGAAACAGCCCGTCACCGAAGCTCCTCATTCTGTCCTGTTACCTCTGTCACAATATAGAAGTGCAACATCCCCCACCGGGGCATAGCCTTTTCTTGGGGCCTGGAGACAGCCGGGGCCCGGAGTACCTGAGTGGCTGGCGGTTGCGGCCTAGGCACGCTAGTGTCACGGTGCCTGGTATGGGGAACCGGAGGGCTGTCCTACAGCCTGGCAGGTCTCCAGCAGGGTGGTTTTGGCAAGAATGATGAGGGAGAGGCTGCTATAGCGATTCTCCTGGGGCAACCCTTTGGGGTCTGGAGTATGAGTCCCTGTGTAGGATAGTGTGCCCATGAGGTGACAGCTGCAGTAGCAGGACCAGACGGAGGCAGACGTTGAACAAAAATAACTTACAGTTTCTTTATTGGAACCGACAGGAACAGTACAACGTGCCTTAACAGAATGGAGAATGCTGGAGATGTAGTTGGAGGGAGCACAGAGATGGATCATCAGCCTGGATGCAATGGGCAGCTGGAAGATAGCTGTGTCCTAGTAGGATGCTTCAGCTTGCCTGGGTTGCTTCAGGTATCACCGTTGAAGGTAGGATGATATCCCTTTCCTCACTCACTAAACACTACCCTCAGGCAGGGAGCTGGGCTCACTGCTCTTGGTTGGTGTGCTGGCTGCACTGACTCCTCTGAGTCTCTAATCTGCTCTGTTCAGACTCCTAGGTCGACTGACTTCTTCCTCTTCTGAGAGAGAACTCTAGAAGTTCTTACCAGGGTTTTGTTACTCCCACAGGTCAGGTGGTGGATACTCCTCCAATTACATCTCAGCTCATAGAAGCAAAGTATAAACACATGTGATTGGTTGCTGGAATTGCATCACATAAAACATTAACTCCTGTCTTACCAGCAGGCTCTACACCTGCAGTGTTCCCCTGTGTGTGTAGGAAGCTGTGGGGTGTTCAACCCTTCACAGCTGCACTACATGATGGGACATATTCGCAACCACTCCTCTGCCTTGCATCGGTGAGGGTGTTGCAGAGTGTTTTCGAACATTCCTCCGGTGAGTGCCACGTTTCATTCCTCCTTATACTATATGATAATCTAGTTATATTAATACAGCAAATCAGAAAGAAAATTAAAGTTTGGACGAAACTGCCGTTGTCCCAGGCGACAGATTGGCACTCATAAGGATGATGTTATATCTCAACTACTATATGTTGTCACCGCCCACCCCCAACATGGATAGTATCACATTTTTCAAGATTATTAGACGTTGATGAATCATCTCATTTGGGTGAGGAAGAGGGGAGATATGTCTGCGATGTTGCAATATCTAATAGGAGGAGGTATGGATAGTTATTAAGGCTATTGCCAGGCAGGGGGATCGATACTAGCAATGGGTTAATATTATTAGAGTCAGGTTTGATTGGACCTTCCAGCAGTTAGAGGTGTACGACTATGTAACTGTTTTTGGAAACTTGAAATGGTTTAAAAAGAAAAAATTCTAGCCAAGATGCGAATCATCAGAGTTGAAAGAGTTGAAAACCTTCCATGGTAGATATTTTTGGAAAAAATAAAGGAATTCAGTTATTTCACAATTATCACAGAAAGTAGATTAACTCCTTTGACACAATGAGGGATCGTTTAATATTATGGTAATATAAAATACTTTCACTATATTCAGTTGTTCACAGAGTAAGAGTTATGGGAGAAGAAGAAGAATTTAAAAGTAGAATTACACATAATAGATTTTTTTTTTAAAAATTAGAGGGAAAAAAATTACTCTCTAAAATATATAAATTTGTTATTAAGATTCTAAGCAATCTAGGGCAGCATGTTAGCAGAAGAAAATGGTAAAGGACAGTCTTGCCAGATCCACACCACAACTGACCACACAGTACCCCACATATATCATATACACCCCTCACACCACATCTGTCCACACTTTACCCCCTATATATATCATATATACCCTCACACCACAACTTACCACACTGTGCCCCCACATATATCATATATACCCCTCACACCACAACTGACCACACTGTACCCTCCACATATATCATATATACCCCTCATACCATAATGAAACACTGTGCTCCCACATATATCATATAACCCCACAACCACAACTGCCCAACTGTGCTCCCACTTATCATATTAATACCCCTCATACCAAACTGACCAACTGTCCCCCACATCTATCATATATACCCATCACACCACAATGACCACACACTGTGCTCCCACATATCTCATATATACCCAACACCACAATGACCACCTGTGCCCCCACATATATCATAATATACCTCTCACAACACAAACAGACCAACTGTGCTCCCACATATATCATATATACCTCAAACCAAAACTGACCACACTGTGCTCCCCACATATATTCATATATACCTCACACACAATGACCACACTGTGCTCCCACATATATAATCTACCCACCCAAATGACCACACTGTCCCACACATATATCAGTATATACCCCCATACCAAACTGACCACACTGTGCCCCCAATATAATCATATATACCCCTCACGCCACAACTGACACAATGATACCCCACATATATTCATATATACCCTCACACGACAAACTGCCACATTATCATATATTACCCACACCACACGACCACACTGGGCTCTCACATATATCATATATACCCTCCATACCACAACTGACCACACGTACCCCCAACATATATTCATATATACCCCTCACACCACAACGACCACACTGTGCTCAAACATATATCAAATATACCCCACACCACACTGACCACACTGTGCCCCCACATATATCATATATACCCCCACACCCACAACTGCCCACAATGTGCACTCACCTATATATCTATACCCCGCACACCAAACTGACCAACTGTGCCCCAATATATCATAATATACCCTCACCCCACAACTTGACCACAACCCCCCCACTGGTCCCCCATACTACATATATACCCCAACACAACAACTGACCACAATGATGCCCCCACATCTATCATAATACCCACACCACAACTGACCATACTGTGCCTCCCACATATATTCATTATAACCTCACACCACAAACTGACCACACTGTGCCTCCACATATATAATATATACCCACACCACCAACTGACACCCTGTGCCCCACACATATCTCTATATTACCAAACACCAACAAATACTGACCACACTGTGCCCTCACATATATCATATATACCCCTCACACCACAACTGACCACACTGTGCTCCCACATATATCATATATACCCCACACCACAACTGACCACACTGTGCCCCCACATATATCATATATACCCCACACAACAACTGACCACACTGTGCCTCCCCAACATATATCATTGATATTACCCCTCACACACCAAACTGACACACTGTGGCCCCACATATATATATATACCCTCACACCACAACTGACCACACTGGGCCCACCCACATGATCATATATACACCTCACACCACAATGACCACATGTGCCCCCCACATGATACATATATACCCTCACACCACAATGACCCAATGTGCCCCCCACATATATCACATTCCCCTCAACACACACAACTCGACCAAATGTGACCCCCCACAACATATATACCACCTCACAACACAACTGATCACACTGTTGCCCTCAATTATTTATATCTACCCCTCACACCACACGACCACACGTACCCCACATTATCATCATATATCCCTTACCACCACACCTGACAACACGTACCCCCACATATATCATATATACCCTACACCAAAACTGATCACACTTGCCCCACATATACATATTAACCCCGACCCACAACTGACACACTGTGCAATCCCACATAATCACATATAACATCACCCAACAACTGACCACATTGAGCCCCACATATATCATACTATACCCCTCAGACCACACAACTGACCACACTGTACCCCCACATATATATATATACCCCTCATACACAACTGACCACACTGTACCCCACTATATCAATATATCCCTTACACCACAACTGACACACTGTACCCCACATATATCTATATATACCCTCACACCACAAAAACTGACCACTGTACCCCCACATATATCATATATCTCCTCACACCACACGTGCCCACACTGTGCCCAACATATCATATATACCCTCATACCACAACTGACCACACTGTGCCCCCCACATATCACATATACCCCTCATACCACAACTGACCACACTGTGCCCCCCACATATCACATATACCCCTCATACCACAACTGACCACACTGTACTCCACATATATCATATATACCCACACACACACCGACCACACTGGCTCCCAAATATATCATATATACCCCTCACACCACAAGGTCCACACGTGCCACCCACATATATCATTAACCCATCACATCCAACTGACCACACTGTGCCCCCACATATATTCCACATATACCCCTCACACCCACAACTGACCACACTGTGCCCAACACCATACATTATATACCCCTGTTAGGATTTTTTGCAGCGGCCCAACAGCCCTCTTGACTCTTTGTAAGGTGGCTCCGATTAACCCTTTCAGATTGAACATAAAGAATAAGCAACACACGGCAATCTCTTAGTCAAGATCTTCCTCCTTTAATAATCAAAATGCCTAATATATTCAGACAGAAGAGTCATCAGAGAGGCGTGAATAGTCTATACGCAAAGCGATTGGACATCAGATTATTCTTGAAAAACAGTGACTAATGTGCTCAGTTTCGCAGAGACCTTGCTCACAGAATTGTTATACTAAGAAGAAGATAAGTGGCTCCCAGAATTCATATTATATGAAGCATCGAGGACAGATGGCTTTCATAAATGTCAAAGGTATTAGCTGAAAGGCAAGCAAACATGTTACATAAAATGAAGTTGAAGCAGGACATATACCCATAAAACCACAATGACACACAATGTGCCCCCACATAATCATATATACCCCTCACACCACAAGACCACACTCTGACCCCAACATATATCCATATATACCACTCACACCCAATGATCAAACTGTGACCCCACAATATCTATATACCCCCTCCACCACAACGATCACACTGTACCCCCTATATCATATATACCCCTCACACCACAACTGACCACACTGTGCCACCACATATATCATATATACCCCTCACACCACATGACCACACTGTGCGCCCCACACACCACAATTTATCATATATACAACGCCCACACCAAAAACTGACCACACCGGCCCCCCCACATATATCATATATACCCCTCACCACCACAACTGACCAAACTGTGCCCCCACATATATCATAATATACCCCTCACACACAACTGACCACACTGTGAAACCAAAAATGATACATATATAAAAACAAAACACAAACTGATAAAAAATGGGACCCCACATATAGCATATATACACTCACACAAAATGACCACAGGTGAACCAATACATATAGAATATATACACCTCACACCACAACTGACCAAACGTGCCCACACATATATATATATACCCCTCACACACAACCTGA
Source organism: Engystomops pustulosus (assembly GCA_019512145.1). Taxonomy (NCBI): domain Eukaryota; kingdom Metazoa; phylum Chordata; class Amphibia; order Anura; family Leptodactylidae; genus Engystomops; species Engystomops pustulosus. The sequence continues at coordinate 74,936,507 of CM033646.1, forward strand.
CCACACTGTACCCACACCATCTATCATTAATACCCCTCACCATCAACAACTGACCACACTTGTACCCCACATATATCATATAACCCATCCACACCAACAAAGATCTCTTGACCACACTGTTGCCTACATATACATATATACCCCTCACACCACAACTGACACACACTGTGCCTCACCTATATCATATATCCTCTCACACCACAACTGACCACACTGTGACCACAATATATCCTATATACCCCTCACACCACAATAGGACCACACTGTGCCCACACATTATATCATATATACCCCTCAACACCACAACTGATCACCTGTGCCCCCACATATATCATATATAACCCTCACACCACACTGACAACACTGCTGAACCCCACACATATATCATATCACCCCTCACACCACATAACTGACACCTGTTGGCCCCACCTAATCATATATCCCTCACACCACAACTGTCCACAACTGTGCCCCACATCTATATATATACCCCTCACACCCCAAACTGACCACACTGTGACCCCACATCTATCAATATTACCCCCACACCACAACTGACAACACTGTGCCCCCACAATATCATATATACCCCTCACACCACACGGACCAAAACGTGACCCAAAACAGACTATAATATAACCCCTCACACCACAAACGGACCACACTGTACCTAAATATATCATATTACAATCACACCACAACTGCCCACACTGTGCCCCACATAACATATATACCCCTCACACCACACCGACCACACTGTACCCCCACATCTATCATATATCCCCTAACATCACAACTGATCACACTGTGACCCCACATATATCATATTACCCCTAACACCACAACTGACACACTGGCCTCACATATATCATTATTATACCCTCACACCACAAACTACCACACTGTGCATCCACATATATCATATATTTACTCCTCACACACAACTGACCACACTGTGCCCACAATATATCATATATACCCCTAATCACCACAACTGACCACACTGTGCCACACATCTATCATCTATACCCCCACCCACAATGATCACATGTGCCCCCACATTATCATAATACCCCTCCACACCACAATGACCACACTGTGCCCCCACATATATCATATTACCCCTCACACCACAACTGACCCACACTGTGCCCCACACTATATCAGGATATAACCTCAAACCAAAAAAATGTCCACCACTGTGCCCCCCACATTATATCATTACATACCCCTAACACCACACTGACCCACACTGTGCCCCCCACATTATCATATTACCCTCACACCACAAATGATCACACTGTCCCCACACATATATCATATATAACCTCAAACCACAAATGTGACCACACTGCTGCCCCACTCCCCAATATATCATATCTACCCCCACACCACAACGACCACACGTGCCCCCACACATATCTATCTACCACTCACACCCAACAACTGCACCCACACTGTGCCCCAACCTATAGCATATATACTTCTACACCACAACTTCCACATGTGCCCACATATATCATATATACCCCTACACCACAACTGACCACACTGTGCCCACATATATCATATATACCCCTCACACCACAACTGTCCACACATTTCTCATGTTGTCCCATTTTATACCAGTCCTGGTTCCAGAAAACGACCTTCAAGTCCCCATCACAGCATTTGTGTTATTTCAGAGCCACATGACACGTCTCCATCTTTCCATTACACCTGATTAAGGACGTCTACACTATCTGAATAGAACCCTTCATCTGCTGACATTTCCTACTAAAGATTTGTCTTGTATCGCCTCTTATCTTCACTTTTATTTTCTGTATTTCCTAGCAAATCCAGAACCATCACAAGAAACATGTATATGGAGAAAAAGGGAGAAAATGATAGAGAATAAACCCCGAGATGTAACCAGGAGGAGGGAGTTTTCCCTTCTGACCCGTTAGGGGCCCCTCATATTGTCTCAAACTCGTCACTTTAGGAACGCTTAGAATGAGCCATAGCCGACCGGGCAAGACATGAGGAATATGTAAAAGAAGAAGAGAAACATCATGAAGTACAACGTATTTCCACCCCAACAAGATGTTTCCGCTGGTGCCACGCGTCCAGACTGGTCCCACATGTATGGTGAGGTGAGCGGAGTGGCCGGGGGTAGGGAAAAGACCAACGCTGATGCAGAAGATTGTCTATGGACCTGGGGACGGGGGATCCTCTATCAAAAGATTCCTTTTGCTCTCTTCAAATCCGCGGAACTGAACCAATGGGATAAGGTCAGTTGGCAGACCCTGCTCCTCATCATTACCCATATCTGTGGCAGCAGATCAGGAACATTTCCGGATCCAGGAGAAACTTCTCTTTATATTGATGGATTAGATGAAGCAATCAGACAATGGATTTCACTCCCGTCACTTGTGCGCTCCGACCCAAACACCGGAACGTTGTGGTCCCATTGTGGTCATGTTTGGGAGACAGTCTTCTTACGGTTGTTTGTATGATGACCAGTCGCCAGACCGACTGGCGCAATGGATTGTAGGGATTTCAGCGAATGGTAGAAATCAGGTATTCTTCAAGAGAAAGAACGATTTATTACCTTTGACAATTTCTTCCGTGACCCTGAATGGCAGAAACGGCTTTTTACCTATGTGAGGCAGAATGACACATGTACAGTTATGTTTACCCTCCCGTCCTCTGCTGTGATCATTCTGTACAGTATTATCATGAGATTCCAAGACCACAAGTAGTGACCAGGCAGTCTCATATTACCCAGAACGGACCAGCTCTTTGCCATATTTGTCGCCAACATCCTGTCAATCACAGCCGGAGAAGAAAAGTGGCGCCCAGAAGCTACTGCAGTTCCATGGATGGGATGGCATAACCTGGGGTCATGAATCACACGTTTATATTTGATGCGTCGGAATATGGAGTTCTTTCAATGGGGACATAAGTCAAAGCTCCTTATCACGTTGCCTGAAGGAATCGAGGAAACCTGTTGGCCTTTCCTTCTTACATCTCAATGTCCAGGATTATCCTGCCTTTGTGCATTATGCTGATATTCTCTGAGAGTTAAGGAATCACTAGAAAGAGCCGAGGTCCTATCCGATGGAAGAGGGTGTGAGCTGTTACCCCCGCTTCTGTGGGTCTATCAGAGGCCACCACCAGGTCACTACTAACGAGATACCTGGAAACACGAAGCAGCTCCAGCCTCCAGAGAACGTATCACTTGGCTGAAGAAACTTTAGAACTTCATTACAGAAGGAGAAGAAGAAGAAGAAGAGAGGCTGGAGGAAGGAGAAGAAGAAGAGAGGCTGGAGGAAGGAGAAGAAGAAGAGACGGCTGGAGGAAGGAGAAGAAGAAGAAGAGGAGGTGGAGGAGGAAGGAGGAGAAGAAGAAGAAGAGATGCTGGAGGAAGGAGAAGAAAGAGGAGGTGGAGGAGGAGGAAGGAGAAGAAGAAGAGAAGAGAGGCTGGAGGAAGGAGAAGAAGAAGAGAGGCTGGAGGAAGGAGAAGAAGAAGAAGAGGAGGTGGAGGAGGAAGGAGGAGAAGAAGAAGAAGAGATGCTGGAGGAAGGAGAAGAAGAGGAGGTGGAGGAGGAAGGAGGAGAAGAAGAAGAGGAGGTGGAGGAGGAAAGAGAAGAAGAGAGGCTGGAGGAAGGAGGAGAACGGAGGCTGGAGGGAAGTGATTACAAGAAGCGACTTCTCAGGACAATTTCTTTATCTGTTGAGACACGAATAAGGTTCTGGGCAGGATCATTACAGTCGCACAGAACATTGGACCTTTCTGGGTTGCTTGTCGGCTCTAGAATGCACGTGTTATAATTCTCATGGAGTGCTGCTCACCAATACAAGGTCTCTGTCTGTCAGATGTTCTATAGGCCCTGAGGGATTAGAGAGACTGGCACAGGATACACAAACTCTCCGGATCTGAGTATTAAAATCATCCGGATTATATTACACCGGGATCCACAGTAACCACAGTAAAGTAGTAATGGTGGGGATAGCGCCCCACGGTGGTAAAGGGAGAACTGTACCGAGTATCTAATCCTCTCATGGTGATCTGCCCTCTGAGATGTGTATCTAATCCTCTACTGTGTGTTACTGCTGAAGGCTGTGATCTAATTCATCTCCTGTGTGATACTGCTGAGCTGGTATCTAATCCCCCTGTGTGTGATACGCCGAGCTGTGTAATCTAATCCTCTCCTGGGATACTGAATTAATGAGTGTTTCTCTAATCCTCCCTGGTGTTGATACTGATGAGCTGTTGATGCACTCCTCTCCTGTGGTAATGATGAAGATGTGTATTAATCCTCTCCGGTGTGATATGCTGAGCTGGTATCTAATCCTATCCGTGTGATACGTCTGCTGAGCCATGTATCTAATCCTTATCCCTTGTGTGATACGTCGCTGAGCCATGTACAATCCTTATCCTACGTGTAATATGACGGCTGCGCTGTGTATCTATCCTCTCCTGTGTGATACTTTCTGCAGGCTGTATCGTATATTGTAATGTGTGATACTAATGAGCGTGTATCTAATCTCTCTTGGTGTTGGAATGCTGATCGGTGTATTCAATCCTATACCGTGTATTACTGCTGAGCCATGTATCTAATCCTTCTGTGTGATACTGCTGAGCTGGGTATCTAATCCTCTCCTGGTGATACTGTTGCTGAGCTGTGTATCTAATCCTACCTGTGTGCTGAGGCTGTGTATCTAATCTCTCCTGTGTGATACTGTCATGATGCGCTGTGACTAATCTCTCTGTGTGATACTACTGAGATGTGTATCTATCCTCTACTGTGTAATCTTCTGCGCGCTGTGTATTAATCTCTCCTGTGTGATACTGCTTGAGCTGTGTATCTAATCTATTCCTGTGTGATACTGCGGAGCGTGATGTATCATTTCCTGTGTCTGATACTCGATGAGCTGTGTATCTAATCCTCTCTGTGGATACTTGACTGAGCTGTGTATCTAATCCTATCCTGTGGGTGATACTGCCTGAGCTGTGTATTTAATCATATTCTGTGTGATACTTGCTGAGCGTGTATCGATACCTCTCCTGTGTGATATGCTGAGCTGTGTAATCTAATCTCTCTGTGTGATATGCTGAGCGTGTTGTATCTAACCTCTCCTGATTGTGATACTGCCGAGGCTGTGTACTAATCCTCTCCTGTTGTTGTGATACAGTCTGCTGAGCTGTGTACTAATTCGTCTCTGTGTGATACTGCTGATGATGTATCTCAATCCTTCCTGTGTGATACTACTGAGCCGTGTACTAATCCTCTCTGTGTGATACTGTCTCTGAAGCGGTGATCTAATCCTCTCGTGTGATACTGTATTCTGAGCTTTGTGTATCTAATCCTATACTGTGTGATACTGCTGAGCTGTATCTAATCCTTCTCTGTGGGATTACTGCTGCGCTGTGTATCTAATCCTCTCCTGTGCTGTTGAACTGCTGAGCTGTGTATCTAATATCTATCCTGTGGGATACTGTCTTATGAGGTGTGTATCTATCCTCTCCTGTGTGATACTGCTGCGCTGTGTATCTAATCCTCTCCTGTGTTATGCTGAGCGTGTATAAATCATCTCTGTTGCTGATACTGCTGAGCTCGTGTATCTAATCCTCTCCTGTGTGATACTGCCTGAGGCTGTGTATCTAATCCTCCTGTGTGATACCGCCTGAGCTGTGTATCTAATCCTCTCCGGTGTGATATGACTGAGCTGTGTATCTATCCTCTCCTGTGTGATAATGCTTGAGCTGTGTATCTAATCCTGGTGCTACCTCCCTCACATCTCCTCTTATTTACAGGTTGCATTAGTAATAATCTCCGACTGTCAACTGCGTCCCGTTGGCTTCTGTAATAACGAAAATCCGGACCTGAAGTATGGACTACTGTCTGGTAACCCCCTGGCTGGTCCGACTCAGTTTCCGTCCTATAACCGCCTGGTGGTCGACCTCAGTGTCCGTCTGGGTAACCCCATGGATTGTCCTGGCCTCAGTTGTCCGCTGGGAGCTCTGGCCGGTCTCTGACAAGGTTAGGCGGAATTAGGAATTACGGGTAAAGTATCAAGGATATAATGAAAGATTCTCTGGGTAATAGACACTTGTATCTACTCCTCTCCTGTGTGATTACTGCTGAGTGTGTATCAATCTCCTCCTGGTGATACTCTGAGCCTGTGTATATAATCCTCTCCTGTGTGATACTGCTGAGATGTGATCTAATCCTCTCTGTGTTTGATACTGCTGAGCTTGGTATCTAATCCTCTCCTGTGTGGATACTGTGAGTGTGCATCTAATACTCTCCTGTGTGATACGCTGAGCTGGGTATTGCTTGATCAATCCTATCCTGTGTGATACAGTCTGGATGAGTGTGTAATCTAATCCTCTCCTGATGTGATATTCTTGAGCTAGCTGTGATCATATCCTATCCTGTGGGATACTACGCGCTGGGTATCTAATCCTCTCCTGTGTGTGTGATAACTGACTGAGCTGTTGTATCTACTCCTATCCTGGTGATACTGCTGAGGGTATCTAATCCGTGTGATACTGCTGAGCTGTGTAATCTAATCCTCTCCTGGGTGATACTGCTGAGATGTTATCTCATCCTGTGTGATAATGCTGAGCTGTGTATCTAATCCTCTTCCTGTGTGATACTGCTGAGCTGTGTGTATCTAATCCTTCCTGATGGTGATACTGATGAGCTGTTCGTATACTAATCCCTGTGTGATTACCTCACTCCACATCTCCTCTTATTCTACAGGTTGATGAATAATAATCTCCAAGACACGTCATGCGTCCGTGGCTTCGTAATAAGGATAATCCGGACCTGAAGGGAAACTTGTCCTGTCCTTTTATAACGCCCTGGCGGTCTGACCTCAGGTCCTGCTGGAGCTCTGTCGGTCTCAGACCGGTTGGAGGAATTACAGTAAAGTACAAGATATAATGAAGATTCTATGGGGTAATAGACACTTTGTATCTAATCCTCTCCGGCTGTGATTGCTGTGATACTGCTGAGCCGTGTATTAACTCTCCGGTGTGAACTTCTGAAGCGTGTATCTAATCCTCTCTGTGTGTGATATGCCTAGCTTGTGTATCTAATCCTACTGTTGTGATACTGCCTGAGCTTTTGTATCTATCTCTCCTGGTGATACTGCGAGCCGTGTATCTATCCTCTCCTGGTGATACAGCGGAGCTGTGCATCTATCCTATCCTGTGTGTGTGATACTACTGCTGAGCTGGTATCTAATCCTATCAGTGTGTGTACTGATGCTGAGCTGATGATCTAATCCTATCCTGTGTGATACTACTGAGCTGTGTATCTAATCCTTCCTGTGTGATAAAGCGGAGCTGTGTATTAATCCTATCCTGTGTGATACTGCTGAGCTGGTATCTAATCCTCTCCTGTGTGATATAGCGGAGCTGCTGTATCTCATTCCTATCCTGTGTGATACTGACTGCTGAGCTGTGTATCTAATCTATCCTGTGTGATACTGGCTATTGCTGAGCTGTGTATCTAATCCTATCCGTGTGATAATGAATGATGAGATGTGTACTAATCCTCTGGTGTGTCGATACTACTGAGATGATGACTAATCCTCTCCTGTGCTGTGATACTGAACGAGCTGTGTATCTAATCATCACTTTGTGTGATACAGAGAGCTGTGTATCTAATCATATCCGTGTTGATACTGCTGAGCGGTAATCTAATCCTCTCCTGTGTGATACTGCAATGCGCTGTGTACTAATCCTCTCCTGTGTTATACTGCACTGAAGCTGTGTATCTAATCTCTCCTTGTGTGTACGGCTGAGCTGTGTATCTAATCCTCTCCTTGCTGTATACTGACTGGCTGTGTATCTAATCCTTCTGATGTGATACTGCTGGCTGTGTATCTAATCCTTCCCTGTGTGATACGCGGAGCTGTGACAATCTAATCCTTCTTGTGTGATACTCATGAGCTGGGTATCTAATCCTATCCTGTGTGATCTGACCTGCGCTGTGTATCTAATCCTATTCCTGGGTGATACTGCTGCGCTGGTATCTAATCCTCTCCTGGTGATACGATGCGCTGTGGTCTCTAGTCTGGGATTACTGCTGAGATGTATGTATCTAATCCTGTTGTGGATACTGATGAGCTGTGACTAATCCTATCCTCGTTGTGATACTGCTGAGGGGGGGGCTTTGTGTAATCTAATCTCTCCTGTGTGATGCTAACTGCCTGACGCTGTGGTATCTAATCCTCTCCGTGTGATACTGCTTAGCTGTGTATCTAACCTATCCGTGTGATACGCTGAAGACTTGTGTATCTAATCCTCTCCTGTTGTGATACTGTGAGCTGTGTATCGAATCCTCTCTGTGTGATACTGCCTGAGCGTGTATCTCAATCCTCTCCTGTGTGATACAAATGACTGAGCCTGTGTGTATCTAATCATCTCCTGTGTGATACTGTGAGTGTGGATCTAATCCTCTCTTGTGTGATACTGCTGTGAGCTGGGTATCGAATCCTCTCCTGTGTGATAATGCCTGAGCTGTGATCTAGTCCTGGTGATACTGCTTGGCTGATGTATCTATTCTGTGTGATACTGACGCGAGCTGGTATCTAATCCTGTGTGCTATGCTGAGATGTGTATCTAATCCTATCCTGTGTGTACCTGCCCAAGCTGTGTATCTAATCCTGTGTGATACTGCTTGAGTGTGTGTATCTAATCCCTCTGTGTGATATGCTGAGCTGTGTATCTAATCCTTCCCGTGTGATACTGCCTGAGATGTATGTTGTATCTAATCCTTGGTGATGTGTGATACCTCCTCACATCTCCCTATTCTTACAGGTTGGATGATAATGATCTCCCAGACTCGTCATGCGTCCCGCCTTGGTTCTGTAATAAGGAATAATCCGGACCTGAAGGATAATGACCTGTATGATAACCCCCTGGCTGGTCCTTGACCCAGGTCCTGTTGATAACCCCATGGCTGTCCTGACATCAGTGTCATGTCTGCTAACACAACTGGCTGGTTCATGAAATCAGAACTGTCATTCTGAGTAAAAGATGGATGCGTACCTGAATCAGTGTAATGACTGGAAGCTATGTCCGGTATCGCAAGGGTGGAGGAATTACGGTAAGTATAAGATATAATGAAGATCTCTGGGTAATAGACACTTGGGGTCATTTATAATGGGCGCGATGCGTTTCCCGACGTGTACCGAATATTTCTGTGATTCGCCGATTTTTCCTGAATTGCCCCCTGATTTTGGTGAACACCGATCGATTGTGGCCCGGCCGGCATGAACGCGATGGGAAATGGGGAGGTGGCCGAGCGAAAACCCGACGATTCGGACAAAACCACCGCCGCATTTAAAAAAAAAAAAAGTGCCACGAAAATTGACGCTTTTACCTTCACAGGAATAGGCCGGTGAATGTCAGGGACAGCAGCGACCATCTGGTGGGACGGACGAAAGAATGCCTTAGTGAATCACGGCCGGACCAATCCACCGCAGAGAAAGACGCCGCTGGATCGACCGAATGGGCCGGGGTAAGTAAAACTGAATTTGTATCTATCCTCTCCTGTGTGATACTGCTGAGATGTGTGTGTATCTAATCCTTCACTGTGTGTTGTGTGATAATGCGAGCTGTGTACTAATCCTCTCCCTGTGTGATAATGCTGAGACTGTCTGTACTAATCCTCATCCGTGTGATAATGCTGATCTGGGTATCTATCACTCCTGGTGATTACAGCGGAGCGTGCGATCATCCTATCCTGTGGTGATACTGATGAGCTGTGATCTAATCCTCTCCTCCTGCTGATACTGACTGATGAGCTGTTGTATCTAATCTCTCCTGTGTGATACTGCTGTGAGCTGTGTATCTAATCCCTCCTGAGTGATACTGCTGAGCTGTGTATCTAATCCTATCCTGTGTGATTACTGCCGAAGCTGTGTATCTAATCCTCTCCTGGGTGATACTGCTGAGCTGTTGTATATAACCTGTGTGATACATCCCTACCTCTCCTCTTATTCTACAGGTTGCGCGTAGTAATAATCTCCCAGACTCGTCGCGTCCCGTTGGCTTCTGTAATAAGGAATAATTCCCGACCTGAAGACACTTGTATGTCTGGGGTAACGACCTGGCTGGTCCCCTGACTCATGTACCTGTCTTTGGTTGGGAAACAGCCAGGCTGGTCCTGACCTCAGTGTCCTGTCTGGTAACCGCCTGGCTGGTCCTGACCTCAGGTCCTGCTGATTAACCCTGGCTGCGTCCTGACCTCAGTGTCCTGTCTGGTAACCCCCTGGCTGGTCCTGACCTCAGTGTCCTTCTGGTAACCCCCTGGCTGGTCCGACCTACAGTGTCTGTTGTACCCCCTGGCTGGTCCTGAACCACAGGTCTGCTGGAAAAGCTCGTCCGGTCTCTGCAGGTTGGAGGAAATTACAGTAAGTATAAGCTGTGTTCTAATACTTACTGGTGATACTGCTGAGCTGTGTATATCTAATCCTATCTGTGTGATACTGATGAGCTGTGTATTAATCCTCTACTGTGCTGATAATACTGAGATGTGTATCTAATCCTCTCCTGTGTGATACTGCTGAGCTGTGTATCTAATCCTCTCCTGTGTGATACTACTGAGCCGTGTATCTAATCCTCTCCTGTGTGATACTACTGAGATGTGTATCTAATCCTCTCCTGTGTGATACTGTCTGCTGAGCTATGTATCTAATCCTATCCTGTGTGATACTGCTGAGCTGTGTATCTAATCCTCTCCTGTGTTATACTGTCTGCTGAGCTGTGTATCTAATCCTCTCCTGTATCAGCAGTATCACACAGGATAGGATTAGATACACGGCTCAGCAGTATCACACAGGATAGGATTAGATACACAGCTCAGCAGTCAGTACAAACAGAGAGGAGTAGCTACACAGCTCAGAAAGTTATCAAACAGGATAGGATTAGATACACAGCTCAGCAGTATCACACAGGAGAGATTAGATTACAAGCTCAGCAGTAGCACACATTAGAGGATTGAAACACAGCTCGCAGATCAACACCCCCCCCCCCCCCCCCCCCCCCCCCCTGGAGAGGCTTAGATACACAGTCAGCAGTATAAAAGTGATAGGATAGATACACTGGCGCACAGCAGTATCACACAGAATTGGATTACGATAACCGGCTAGCAGTATCACACAGGATAGGATTAGAACATGGACACCAGCAGTCAGTATAACACAGGAAGGATGAGATGCACAGATAAGCAGAACTGTATCACACAGGAGAAGGAGAGATAACACAGCCTTCAGCAGGATCACACAGGAGAGGATTAGATACACAGCTCAGCAGCGTATCACCACAGGATTAGGATTAGAACACAGCTCATCAGTTATCACAAGGTAGGATTAGTACACGGACTCAGCATGTATCACACAGGATTGGATTAGATACATGGCTCAGCAGTATATCACACGGATTAGGAATTATATACACGGCTCAGCAGTCAGTATACAACAGGAGAGGATTAGATACACAGCTCAGCAGTACACACAGGATAGGATTAGATACACAGCTCAGCAGTATACACAGGAAGGATTAGAATACGGCTCAGCCGTATCACACAGGGAGAGATTAGATACAAGCTCAGCAGTCACCTTACCAAAGGAGAGGATAGATACACAGCCTCGAGCAGTATCACACAGGAGAGGATTAGATCAACAGCTCAGCAGTATCACACATTTTAGAGGATTTTAGATTAAACCGCTCAGCAAGTATCACAAGGATTGGATTAGATAACATGGCCTCAGCAGTATAAACAGCGATGGATTAGATACACGGCTCAGGTCAGATCACAAGGATAGAATTAGATACACGGCCAGCAGTCAGTATCACACAGGATAGGATTAGATACACGGTCCAGCAGTCCAGTCTCACACAGGAGAATTAGCTACACTGGCTCAGCAGTCGTATCACACAGGATAGAACCATTAGATAACGGCTCAGCAGTCAGTCTCACACAGGAAGGATTAGATACACGGCCAGCAGTCAGTACACACAGGATAGGATAGTACACAGGAGAGTATTACACAGCCTTATCATGTGTGATGTGATTCTAAGTGTCCTGTGTATCTTATCCTCTCCTGTGTGTACGGCTTCATGAACTGTGTATCTCATCCCTATCCTGTGTGATACGTCTGCTGAGCTGTGTATTAATTCCTATCTGTGTAATAATACTGTATCTTTTATCCTGTGGATACTGTGTGCTGAGCTGTGTATCTACACCCTATCCTGTGTGATACTGCGAGGGTATCTATCCTATCACGTTGATGATACTGCTGATAGGATTTTTATGCTGGGCCCCAGCCCTCTTGACTTTGTAAGGTGAGTCTAAATTAACCATTCATGTTGTCCTGGTACAAGGAACATTCCAACACAAACCTAAGACACACGTCAAGTCTCTTTGCTGATGTAAGATCTTCTCCCATTATCTCAATGCATAATAAATATCACAGACAGAACAGTCATCGAGAGGCGGGAATATATACTGCAAAATTATTGGTCATCAGCATATTACTCTGGGAAAAGTTACATTGTGAGCAGTTCTCAGAAGGACCTTGTTACACAGATATTGCGGGCAGATTACTTACCCGGGCCCATTCGCGATCCATCGGTTGCCTTCTATGGCGGTGGATCGGGTCGCGGGCTCACTAAGGCAGTTCCTCGCCGTCCAACACGTGGGCTGGTGCGCTGAAGTTCCCCCGGAATCCCTGAATTCAACGGCATTCCTAGTGAAGGTAAGCGCAATTTTCGCAACACATTTTTTTTTAAATGCGGCTTTTTTTCGAATCTGTTGGGTTTTTTAGTCTCGGCCATGCCGCACAAGATGAACCGCCAAACATCCGATCACGTGTGCCAAAAATCCCGGGGCAATTAGGGAAAAAAACGGCGCAAATCGGAAATATCGGGTAACACGTCGGGAAAAACACGAATGGGGCCCTTAGTAAATGACCCCCATTGTTTATACTAATTTGCCTTAGAAGAATAAGATAAGATGGACTCCCGAATCTAATTAAATGTATCATGAAGGACGACTGGCTTTCATTACAGTCACAGGGGTATTAGCTGACAGCAGCAAAACAGGTCATAAAATGAGTTTGCATCATGACATTAATGGACAATGGTTCGGGAACAGGGCCGCTGTATCTAAGATGGCGGACAGTAGTCAAGATGGCGGTCCGAAACCCAGTGCGACTCCTTAACACTGCTGAAGCTGGTATCTAATCTATCCTGTGATATGCTGAGCTGTGTATCTAATCCGCTCCTGCTGTGATACAGCTGAGCTGTGTATCTAATCCTCTCCGTTGTGATACTCGGAGTTGTGTGTATCTAAATCCTCTCCGTGTGATACTACTGAGCGGTATTAATCCTCTCCTGTGTGATACGCTGAGCTGTGTTATCTTAATCCTCTCATGGGTGAACCTCCTCAAATCTCCTCTTATTCTTACAGTTGTTTGGTAATGATCTCCCAGACACGTCCTGCCGCACGTTGGACCGTTGAATAAGGAACATCCGGACTGAAAATACTGTCCAGTTCTCGGTAACCCCCTGCTCTGGTCCTGACCTCAGTGTCCTGCTCCCCAGCTGCGAAGCCGTCCGGTCTCCGCAGGTTGGAGAATTATAGTAAGTACAAGATATAATGAAGATTCTCTGGGTAATAGACACTTTGTATCTAATCCTCTCCGGTTGTGATTACTGTGAGCCGTGTATCTAATCCTCTCCTGTTGATACTGATGACTGAGCTGTGTATATAATCCTATGTGTGATTACTGCTGAGCTGTGATTAATCGCTCCTGTGTGATAATGCTGAGCCATGTATCTAATCCTCTCCCGGTGTGGACACTGCTGAGCCGGTATCTCAGTCATCTGTGCTGATACTGCCTGAGCGGGATCTAATCCTCTCGGGTGTACTGCTAGCCGTGTTGTATCTAATCCACACAGTGTGTGGATACGCTGAGCCGTGTATCTAATCATCTCCTGGGGATACTGCTGAGCTGTGTATCTAATCCTATAATGTGTGATTTGATAATGCATGAGCTGCTGTATCTAATCCTCTGCTGTTGAAAACCCCTGGCTGGTATTGACCTCAGTGTCTTGGCATGGTGGCAGCTCTGTCCGGTATCCGAGGTTGGAGAAAAAATAGAAAATCTATCGTAAGTATAAGATATAATGAAGATTCTCTGGGTAATAGACACTTTGGGGCACATTTATCAGGACCTGAAATAATCGCAAATGCCGGTGCAACATCCCCCACCGGGGCCTAGCCTTTTCTTGAGTCCTGGAGACAGCCGGGGCCCGCAGCACAGTCTTTGTAATAAAGGACAGTCTTTAGTGCCAGAATAAGGCACAGAAGTATAAATCCTGGTTGTGACGACACTTGCAACACACCCCACCGGGGCCTAGCCTTTTTTGGGCCTGGAGAGACACCGGGGCCCAGTACCTGAGTGGCTGGCGGTTGGGCTAGCGACGATAGTGTCACGGTTGCTTGTATGGGGAACCGGAGGGCTGTCCTACAGCTGGCAGGTCTCCAGCAGGTGGTTTTGGCAAGAAATGATGAGGGAGAGGCTGCTATAGCGGATTCTCCTGGGGCAACCTTTGGGGTCTGGAGTATGAGTCCCTGTGTAGTGGATAGGGTGACTGATGGTGACAGCTAGTAGCAGGGACCAGACGGAGGCAGACGTTGAACAAAAATAACTTACAGTTCTTTATTGGAACGACAGGAACAGTAGAACGGTGCCACAGAATGGAGAATGCTGGAGATGTAGTTGGAGGGAGCCACAGGAGTGATCAACACCTGGATGCAATGGGCAGGCTGGGATAGCTGTGTCCTAGTAGGATGCTTCAGCTGTCCTGGGTTGCTTCAAGTATCACCCTTGAAGGTGGTGATATCCTTTCCTCACTACTAACCACTACACTCAGCAGGGAGCTGGGCTCACCTGCTCTGGTCTGGTGTGCTGAATGCTGCACTGACTCCTCTGAGTCTGACGTGAGACTCCTAGAACTTCCTACAGGGGTTTGTTACTCCCACGGTCAGGTGGTGGAGTATCCTCCCAATTATCCTCACTACAGATACAGGTATAAACAATGTGATGTTGCTGGCAATTGCATCACATTAAACATTAACTCCTGCTTTACCAGGCAGGCTCTACCCCTGCAGTGTTCCCCTGTGTGTGTGTAGTGACATGCTGGGGGTTGATCAGACCCTCACAGGCTGCCAGCTACATGTGGGACTATTGCAACAACCTCTCGAACATTCATAGGCAGGGGGTTGCATCCCACCGGGGCAGTTGGAAAGAGCCGCCTCGGCTCGACTACGGGAATGGTGGGCGCAGAGGACCCAACCGCGGCCAGCAGCGGGGGACTCCGGGGGGGCCGTGTAAGCAATGGACGGTTTAGAGGTATATACAAAAAGGGCACTTGTTGAAGTGCAGGCTACATTGTCTCTGGGACGAGCCGCCCATGGGTATGGAGACAGCACTGGGTTGGTGTCGGACTAAAGGGACAAGGACATGTGTGACAAGATGGTTCTGACGCCATTTTAAAACCAAAACTGTACAATAGAAAGGTGTTGTGTCATGTACTGTAATCCACTCCTTGCACCAGGGTCTGTTATTTGTTTATGAACCACTTCTCCCTGGCGACAAATAAATATTAGTGTAGATATGCATACATTGGCATATGTGACATCATAAGACATTATACAATGTAACAAGTACCTGCCCGACCGACATTCTTCCATGTGTGAGTGGTATACATGTGCTGCAGCGTTTAACACCCTTGGTGCCCTATAAGGACCCGCAGTTCAGTTACGGACTACCACCTACAAAGCTTCGGTTGAGGCATAGATAGCGGTCAGGGTGGGTTTTTACATAGAGAAGGACCCGACCACACGCCACACTACAATCTGGAAAAAGCCTATAAAAGGTTACTGACAAAATACTGACAAACATTGACAGTGTGCAAAAATTTGGTAAACTCTACATTGGCTTAGGAGCCCAAGGGTACAAATTTAAAACATTAACGTTACAAACAGTTACAGAGGTAGCTACTCAGGGTAGCAGGATAGCCAAAGTCTCTTTACCTAAAAAGGGAAAGATATACACATAATAGTGATTGCGTATGTCATACCTAAAAAGGACATGGCATTAAAGTGCATTATAACTGCGGGCAGATTTATTACCAGGCCCATTCGCGATCCAGAGGCGCCTCTCTGCGTGTGCATTTGGGTCGGCCGGGACTATCAAAAGGTTAGTTCTTCCGCCGTCACCCAGATGTAGCTGCTGCGCTGAAGAGCATCGGAACGCACTGGAATACACCGGAGCCCGGCTGATGTGAAGGTAAGGTCAGTGCAAGCCCGTACATTATTTTTCGTTTTTTAAATGCGGTGGTTTTGGTGGTTTTCCGATGTCGGTTTCGTTCGGCACGCCCCACATTTCCGTCGCACGCATGCCAGCGCCGACGCGCCACAATCCGATAGCCGTGCCGCCAAAATCAAGGGCAATAAGGGAAAATCGGCGCAAATAGGCAAATATTCGGGTTGGGTGGGTTGGTAAACACGTAGGGAAGGAAAACGCAAAATCGGGCCCGTAGTAATGACCCCCAATATGTCATAGCAACTTTCCCTTGAGGTGGCCAAAAGATCACAGAGGGTCTTTTAATAAAGTCAATCTCTGGGTACAGCCCTGATGTGGGAAAGAAAAGTGCAATTAAATGAAGAAAGGGTCTCCTCTATGTAAAGGGACAGGTCTTTGTAGGGAATTGCTGTTGCCAGCGGAAGGGGTGCTATCATTAGCACATGAACATGGTGATTGGTACAGTTCAAGGAGAGTCTCTGACTGAGATTAATAATAGGGGAAAGAGTTCAAGGAAAGTTTTTGCTCTATGGGTTAGGTGGTGTTCAGCCAAACTGGGAAGTAGCAGAAATCATTATTTAACAATAAGCACAACAGACTGAAGTGGGCTACAGCCCTTCAGGGGTAATATAGCTGCTCAAGAGCAATGGAATGGCTGCAGGCATGGGCGCAGGAGCTGCAGTAGGGACATAATAGCTGGGTGAAGAAGAATAGCAGTGTTGAGATCCGTCACCTGGAGAATCTAGTGTTAGAAACTGGAACTGCGAATGGGACACTCAGAAGCTGGAGAAGCAGGGAGGTCATCGCGGCGGGAAGGCATCTCAGCAAAGGAAGGAGGCAGTTGGTACTTCTCTGCTGACCAGTATGTAGCTGGGGGCGCTGTGGGAGACGATGGTGATGACCGCAGGAGCTGTAACTTCTTCATGCTGACATCTGAAGGATGTTGTTCCTGGACTCGACTCTGTAGCTCTGGGGGCGCCTGTGCGGCTGGGAGGTGGTAACTCTGAGCTGGCCACAAAGCGTTCTCACCGGACAGGCTGGGCATCTTAGCAGGTGGGTCCTGGAGATCACTCTTTGGTTGCAGGGACAGTCAGCAGATTAGATAAGGGGTAAGGGCCCCTCTAGAGAGTCCCTTTTGTAGCCGGGTCCTCTTGGGGAGATGTGGCTCCTCTGCAGGGACGGACGGGGGACGTACCAGCCGGGGCTATAAGGAGATAATATATTTTTTGTTGCATCACGTGATATAGGCCCTGGGGGCCAGGTACTCAATCGCGGGTGGTCCGAAGAGCGGTCCGGAAATCGAGAGGAGGCAGCCGCTGTGGAGATGATAATCGCCATTGGAGACTGCTACGGGAGACAGCAGTAAGCGGGCAGCAGAGGAAGTGCCCAGGGGCTCGTGGGCAGGCAATGCGACATTGGTCCTCATTTCGGAGGATGTGGGCATGTGGCAGGACAGGCAGACCGCACGGAGAAAGAAACCAAGCTGGCCACGATTAACCCCTGAGCTGGATGTCGGCGCTGCGCTGAGTTGAGGTACCTCGTAGGCTCTCACTTGGCCGTTGGCAGCGGCGGGGCGAGCGTTTCGAGCAGAGGGCGGAGCTTGAGTCTTTCCAGCCGGAGTGTGCGGGCTGAGTTTATCCTAGCACACAGGGTCTGAGGAGGATTTGCCGCCATAAGCGCCGGGGGCGGGAGCTTGCTTAGCAGGTGGACACTGTGGGTTCTGCCCGTGACTTTTGGCGGGAGGAATTAATTGCTGCGCCAGCCTCTGAGGTAAATGCTTCAAGCGCGGGCAGACGCCGGATGTAGCCGAGCTGACAAAGTTCTTGCAGGGTTTACCTCTTGAGTGCTGGAGCGATGCTCGACAGCACGTGGCAGCAGTAACACAGTCAATGTGAAAAAAAATGCACACAATCAACTGCGCCTAACCGGATGGCAGCAGGGTTAGGCAGCACAGTCTTTGTAATAAAGACAGTCTTTAGTGGGGTCAGAAATAAGGCACAGCAGTAATAAATACTGTTTGTGACGCCATTGCAACATCCCCCACCGGGGCACTAGGCACCTTTTCTTGGGGCTGGCGCCACAGCCGGGGCCAGTAATAGGAGTGTGGCGGTTGCGGCCTAGGCACGCTAGTGTCACGGTGCTTGGTATGGGGACCGGAGGGCTGTCCTACAGCCTGGCAGGTCTCCAGCAGGTGGTGTTGGCAAGAAATGATGAGGGAGAGGCTGCTATAGCGGATCTCCCTGGGGCAACCCTTTGGGGTCTGGAGTATGAGTCCCTGTGTGGTGGATAGGGTGCCCGTGATGGTGACAGCCGTAGTAGCAGGGACCAGACGGAGGCAGACGTTGAACAAAAATAACTTACAGTTCTTTATTGGAACCGACAGGAACAGTAGCAACGTGCCTTAACAGAATGGTAGAATGCTGGAGATGCAGTTGGAGGGAGCCACAGGAATGGATCTTCAGCCTGGATGCAAAGGGCAGGCTGGGAGGTAGCTGTGTCCTAGTAGGATGCTTCAGCTTGTCCTGGGTTGCTTCAGATATCACCCTTGAAGGTAGGATGATATCCCTTTCCTCTCGCTAACTAACTCACTACACTCTTCAGGCAGGGAGCTGGGCTCTCCTGCTCTGGTCTGGTGTGCTAGCTGCACTGATTCCTGACTGAGCTCTTCTTCTCAGCTAACTGAACTCTAGAACTTTCCTGACCAGGGGTTTTATTACTCCCACTGGTCAGGTGGTGGTTACTCCTCCAAGTGCATCCCAGCTTACAGATACAAGGTATGAACATATGTGATTGGCTGACACATATTACATCACATTTAATACTTAACTCCTGCCTTCCCAGGCAGACTCTACCGCTGCAGTGTTCCCCTGTGTTATGTAGTGACATGCTGTGGGGTTGATCAGACCCTACACAGGCTGAAAGCTACATGGTGGGACGTATTCGCAACAACCCCTCTGCCTTGCATCGGCAGGGGTGTTGCACTAGCTTATTGCTAGCACTTGCGATTATTTGCCCCAATCCGCCACCTTCACGCCAGTCATATGTGAAAAGTCGCTGGCTGCGTTTTTTTCTATGCCAGGCCCTGCCTGCCTTAGGATAGACGCTGCGCAGCCTCCCGCCCCGATACATCAAGAGGCGGAAACCTCTTGATGTATCCCGCTGCGAATTTGCAGTGGCGGGGCTATCATACTCTGGCGCACGAACACCAGTGTATGATAAATATGCCCCCTTGTATCCCTCTCCTGTGTCTGTTATTTCCGGAAGATTCTCCCTAATAATCTATAAATATACAAAGTATGTGCTGTGTATCTAATCCTCTCCTGTGTGATACTGCTGAGCCGTGTATCTAATCCTATCCTGTGTGATAATGCTGAGCTGTATATCTAATCCTATCCTGTGTGATAATGCTGAGCTGTGTATCTAATCCTCTCCTGTGTGATACTGCTGAGCTGTGTATCTAATCCTATCCTGTGTGATACTGCTGAGCTGTGTATCTAATCCTATCCTGTGTGATAATAATGAGCTGTGTATCTAATCCTCTCCTGTGTGATACTGCTGAGCTGTGTATCTAATCCTATCCTGTGTGATACTGCTGAGCTGTGTATCTAATCCTCTCCTGTGTGATCTTTGGGGTCTGGAGTAGGAGTCCCTGTGTAGTGGATAGGGTGCCCATGATGGTGACAGCTGCAGTAGCAGGGACCAGACGGAGGCAGACGTTGAACAAAAATAACTTACAGTTCTTTATTGGAACCGACAGGAACAGTAGCAACGTGCCTTAACAGAATGGTAGAATGCTGGAGATGTAGTTGGAGGGAGCCACAGGATGGATCATCAGCCTGGATGCAATGGGCAGGCTGGAAGATAGCTGTGTCCTAGTAGGATGCTTCAGCTTGTCCTGGGTTGCTTCAGGTATCACCCTTGAAGGTAGGATGATATCCCTTTCCTCACTCACTAACGCACTACACTCAGGCAGGGAGCTGGGCTCACCTGCTCTTGGTCTGGTGTGCTGGCTGCACTGACTCCTCTGAGTCTCTAATCTGCTCTGTTCAGACTCCTAGGTCTGACTGACTTCTTCCTCTTCTGAGAGAGAACTCTAGAAGTTTCCTTACCAGGGGTTTTGTTACTCCCACAGGTCAGGTGGTGGATACTCCTCCAATTACATCTCAGCTCATAGAAGCAAAGTATAAACACATGTGATTGGTTGCTGGAATTGCATCACATAAAACAATTAACTCCTGTCTTACCAGGCAGGCTCTACACCTGCAGTGTTCCCCTGTGTTGTGTAGTGACATGCGGTGGGGTTGATCAGACCCTTCACAGGCTGCCAGCTACATGATGGGACATATTCGCAACCACTCCTCTGCCTTGCATCGGTGAGGGTGTTGCAGAAGTGTTTCGAACATTCCTCCGGTGAGTGCCACGTTTCATTCCTCCTTATACTATAGGATAATCTAGTTATATTAATACAGCAAATCAGAAAGAAAATTAAAGTTTGGACGAAACTGCCGTTGTCCCAGGCAGACAGATTGGCACTCATAAGGATGATGTTATTATCTCAACTACTATATGTTGTCACCGCCACCCCAACATGGATAAGTATCACATTTTTCAAGATTATTGAGACGTTGATGAATCATCTCATTTGGGTGAGGAAGAGGGTAAGAATTATGTCTGCGATGTTGCAATATCTAATAGGAGGAGGTGATGGGATAGTTATTAAGGCTATTGCACAGGCAGGGGGGATCGATACTAGCAATGGGTTAATATTATTAGAGTCAGGTTGATTGGACCTTCCAGCAGTTAGAGGTGTACGACTATGTAACTGTTTTTGGAAAACTTGGAAATGGTTTAAAAAGAAAAAAATTCTAGCCAAGATGGCGAAATCAGAGGTTGAAAGAGTTGGAAACCTTCCATGGTAGATATTTTTGGGAAAATAAAGGAATTCAGTTAATTTCACAAATTATCACAGAAAGTAGATTAATCTCCTTTGACACAATGAGGGAATCGTTTAATATTATGGTAATAATAAAAATACTTTCACTATATTCAGTTGGTTCACAGAGTAAAGAGTTTAGGGGAGAAGAAGAAGAATTTAAAAGTAAGGAATTATCACATAATAGATTTTTTTTTAAAAATTAGAGGGAAAAAAATTACTCTCTAAAATATATAAATTTGTTATTAAGATTCTAAGCAATCTAGGGCAGCATGTTAGCAGAAGAAAATGGGAAAGGGACATCGGGGTACTGTCTGAAAGGCAATGGTCAAGTATCTTTCAAAATTCTAATGTGGTAAGTTAAGAATCAATCAGATTGATCCAACTTAAAATTGTATATAGGTTATACTACACCCCGAAGGCCCTAAATCATTTCAGGAGGGTACAGAAAAATGTCTGAAATGTCAAGAACCAAAAGCTGATTTCTTCCACATGATTTGGAACTGTAAATGGGTATTGAAATTCTGGGAAGAAGTACATATAGAGGTGTGCCGGGCGACTGGCTTGAAGGTAACTATGACGCCAGATATCCTAATATTAGGTAACACGGGTGATCATAGCGGCCCCCCACATCTAATTAAATGGCTGGATAGCATTGCAAGTAGCTCGATGTATGCTTGTTTATGCCTGGAAGTTACCAAAAAAGATTTCCACTGAAGAGTGGGAAAATAAGTTAAATAGAATGAAAAATTTCGAAAAAATCATATATGCATATTTAGGGAAAGAGGAAATCTGGTGTAAGCGATGGCTATGTAACTATTAGGTGATCATCCCAAGAGTGTCTTTAAAATTCTTCCCTTTTTTCTTTTTTAAATTTTCTTTCTTGCTCCTGCTGACTGAGAGGGGGAGAGGTGGGAGGGTGGGAAAGGGTTGGGAGGTAAATGTATAGGATATATGTTAAGATATTCATTTATTCATGTATGATTGAATGAATAATATCAGGCTTTAATTAGTTGTCCTTACTAGGCAAAGAGTTTAGAGTACACGGCATGACGACTATTAGTCTAATTTTGTAGGACATGGGATATAGAATGTGTGTGATTTCTTTAACAATGTATTGGGATTTGTCTCTGAGATGGGTAAAGCTAGAGCGTGGAGTAGCCGGGCACGAGGCTACACAGCGCGGCTACTCCACGCCCCAGTAGCCACATTACTACTCCTACCCTGTTGCGTGCGGCGCGCAGCTCTTCGTAGCTGCGCGCCCTCGTCCGACAAGCCGGCTACTGCGCATGCGCAGAACGCAGGCCGGCGGCTGAGCAGCCCCAGCTCCGAGGCTGGAGCTACTGCGCATGCGCAGAACGCCATCATGACGGACGAGGGTGCGCAGCTACGAGGAGCTGCGCGCCGCACGCAACAGGGTAGGAGGAGTAATGTGGCTACTGGGGCGTGGAGTAGCCGCGCTGTGTAGCCTCGTGCCCGGCTACTCCACGCCCCAGTAGCCGCATAACGAAATTTACATATTAGTTCAATAAAGTGTACCAAAAGTTAGCGGGGACGTGAGGATTAGCTCTAAAAAGAGCTATCCTCACGTCCCTTACATCCACCTACCACCCGATCTACCTTTATAGGTAGAATCGTGGTGGTAGGTTCTCTTTAAGAGCGATCAACTGCGTTTTCTCTGCTGGAAGACCAAGAAAACTGCAGGAGGAGGAAAAATGTTAGAATGAAAGGGATACCTGAATCAATTCTATATGAGGACTTACAGAAATATGGGGTAGAATTGTTTTCAGATTTATTAACCCCAGAAAGAGCGAAACAAATATGCATTGAACGCATTCACCGAGCCTTAAGACCAATCCCTAAGCAAGATGATCCGGCACGTGACATTATATGCGTCTTACTAAGCTATGTGGATACAGCCGCCATTCTCAGAGCAGCAAGAGAAAAAGGAGACTATACATATACAGTTAGGTTCAGAAATATTTGGACAGTGACACAATTTTCGCGAGTTGGGATCTGAATGCCACCACATTGGATTTGAAATGAAACCTCTACAACAGAATTCAAGTGCAGATTGTAACATTTAATTTGAAGGGTTGAACAAAAATATCTGATAGAAAATGTAGGACATTTCTTTATAAACACTCCACATTTTAGGAGCTCAAAAGTAATTGGACAAATAAACATAACCCAAACAAAATATTTTTATTTTCAATATTTTGTTGCGAATCCTTTGGAGGCAATCACTGCCTTAAGTCTGGAACCCATGGACATCACCAAACGCTGGGTTTCCTCCATAATGCTTTGCCAGGCCTTTACAGCTGCAGCCTTCAGGTCTTGCTGGTTTGTGGGAGCAAGTGAAATGCATGCTCAATTGGGTTAAGATCTGGTGATTGACTTGGCCATTGCAGAATGTTCCACTTTGTTGCACTCATGAACTCCTGGGTAGCTTTGGCTGTATGCTTGGGGTCATTGTCCATCTGTACTATGAAGCACCGTCCGATAAACTTTGCAGCATTTGGCTGAATCTGGGCTGAAAGTATATCCCGGTACACTTCAGAATTCATCCGGCTACTCTTGTCTCCTGTTATGTCATCAATAAACACAAGTGACCCAGTGCCATTGAAAGCCATGCATGCCCATGTCATCACGTTGCCTCCACCATGTTTTACAGAGGATGTGGTGTGCCTTGGATCATGTGCCGTTCCCTTTCTTCTCCAAACTCTTTTCTTCTCATCATTCTGGTACAGGTTGATCTTTGTCTCATCTGTCCATAGAATACTTTTCCAGAACTGAGCTGGCTTCTTGAGGTGTTTTTCGGCAAATTTAACTCTGGCCTGTCTATTTTTGGAATTGATGAATGGTTTGCATCTAGATGTGAACCCTTTGTATTTACCTTCATGGAGTCTTCTCTTTACTGTTGACTTAGAGACAGATTGATTTTGCTACTTTAAGCATGTCTGCTATCTCTCTGATGGATTTTTTCTTTTTTTTTAGCCTCAGGATGTTCTGCTTCACCTCAATTGAGAGTTCCTTTGACCGCATGTTGTCTGGTCACAACAACAACTTCCAAATGCAAAACCACACACCTGGAATCAACCCCAGACCTTTTAACTACTTCATTGATTACAGGTTAACGAGGGAGACGCCTTCAGAGTTAATTGCAGCCCTTAGAGTCCATTGTCCAATTACTTTTGGTCCCTTGAAAAAGAGGAGGCTATGCATTACAGAGCTATGATTCCTAAATCCTTTTTCCGATTTGGATGTGGCAACTCTCATATTGCAGCTGGGAGTGTGCACTTTCAGCCCATATTATATATATAATTGTATTTCTGAACATGTTTTTGTAAACAGCTAAAATAACAAAACTTATGTCACTGTCCAAATATTTCTGGCCCTAACTGTAAATTAGATAAAATCAGTTTCTTTCAAGATTTAGTCTCCTCAACCCTTACCAAGCGGCAACTTCTTAAACTGCTTACAGATTACCTCAGGAACAACAAGATTCTGTTTCGCTGGTTATACCCATTCGGTCTCACTTTCCAATTCAGAGGAAAAAGAAGCACAATCGGAATGCCGAACGACTTCCCTCAAGCATGAGATATTCTGGACATTAGCCCACTGGATATACAGTCCTTGCAGGCTGTTCCGGAGCACTTACTGGACTTGCCATATCTTCCGCAATGCTAGCCATGGTCAGAATTCAGCCCTTCAAAATCAACAAGAGTGAGGAAGCAACCTAGAGACCTGGAATATGCTCATGGAACATTTTCCTTGCAAGCCCTACGATGCTGAAGCTCACGACCAAAGGACACTAAGTATATAATAACATGTCTTATGCCTTACGATTTATTAAAGCCATCCAGCTACAAGTTCATTTGCAACGTTAGAGACATGCATACATTCAGCTGAATTGCATAGCAAATGAAAATGTTTTGTGGTTATATAGATAATGTTTTAGAGCCCACAGGCTCCAGTAGTAAGTACCTGACTACATGCTTTCCCTAACCACCTGTTCGGATCACGATATCCCCACCTCAATCAGGTCTAGTGTTCTCACTCCTCCCTCCCCACATTTACCCCTAAGCTGGATTGCCAGAAGGGGATGGATGTCAAACCAAATTGCCATAGTAATCTGCAGAAATGCAGACTAGCAGTAGACTACCAATTTATATTTCAACAACTCGCCTTAAGACTGGCAGTTTGTTATTTCTGTATGAGTAGTAAACTGTCCGATTATATCAGTTCAACTTGTTATGTTGTTAACCCTTTTCTCCTAACAGATTACATCGGTTTGCCTGGGCAAAGTGATACTAGGCACCCAGTGCATATGAGTCATGGCATTGTATAAAATTTATTCTTTTAATGTCAAAGGATTAAATCTGCCGCAGAAAAGATCGCAAATTCTTACATTGGTTAGGAAAATGAGTACGGATATATGCTCCATCCAAGAGTCACATTTTAAAATAGGGAAAGTTCCCTCACTACCTACAAACTACTACAATCAGTGGTTTCACAGTTGCTATACACAAGCCAGTTCAGGTGTCAAAATAGCAATCAGCAAAAAAGTTACTTTTAAACACGTTTCTTCATATTAGAATCCAGAAGGAAGGTTTTTATTTGTTCAAGGTAAAATTGGGGCAACCAAAGTCACTTTTGCTAACCTTTATGTGCCAAATAAAAATTAAACGAGTTAGATTAGAGAGACTTTGGAGGTATTGAGTACTTTTGCAGAAGGAATATGGATAGTGGGAGGAGATATAAATATAACACTAAATGCACTAATAGATTCTTCTACTGCCAAATCTGTCCACTCCCAAAGGGCACTGGCAAGTGTTACAAAAGCACTGAACAACTATACATTATTAGATTCATGGAGGCTATTACACCCTCAAACAAAGGACTACTCCTTCTACTCCCCAGTCCATCATTCCTTCCAGCGCCTAGACTATATATTTGTATCTAGTAACCTTATTAACACCATCAAACAGGCGGAAATAGGATCCATTACAGTCTCAGATCACGCTGCAGTGTCTGTATCCCTGTGTTTCCAAACTTTACCACCCCTGTCTGGCACATAGAGGTTAAATGAGCCTCTTCTGGATTCTAAGGAAAGATTTAAATAAATAATAAACTGTCTTCCTATTTTTCAAGAAACCACCCATCTGACACGTCAATTCCACTAAATTGGTAAGCACATAAAATATTAATGAGGGGCTCACCTTAAAAAGAAACAAATGAAAGCTTTAGATTAAATATTGGAAAAAATCTATAGGCTAGAATCTGCTTTTAAAATATCTAGATTAATAGCTACATCAAAGGGGTTAGGACTAGAAAGGGAAAAATTAAAAGACCTTCTTAATGCCAAAGCTGCTAAAAACTACCTATATGCCAAATTCCAGCACTACTCCCATGGGGACAAGGGAAATAAATTAATGACCCTCTTAAAAAAAAACATAAGGACTCCTTGGTTATTTTGAGTATTGTACAATCCCCTTCAAATAAAACTGAAAAAACACATGAAATAGCAGATGAGCAATTATATAACCTCGCCCCACACTACCCTACTGGTGAACCGCAAACCATCCAAACTATAAATGCTTTCTTAGAAAAGCTCAAACTACCCTCTTTAAAACAATCACATATAGCGGACTTAACCAAACCTGTCACGCAAAAAGAGGTAGAAGAGGCATGGGGAAAATGGTTATCCTCATGTTGTTATAATGCTACAATGTATCACCCACAAAATCCTAGGGGCTCGAGTTAGTCATACAAAAACAGTAATTTGTAGTAGGAAAAGTTCGACTATCCAATATACATCCGAATGTTCCATTTTGTTTGTTTAAGTTGGTTCGTTATAAAGTATTCCAGCTTTATTGTACTCTGCTTAAAGAACTAAGACCACAGATATAGATGTGATGGTATGCTACTATTACAATTGAGTATAATGTATTTAAAGTAAAAAATTAGCTGTATGTGTATAATATATATATATATATATATTATTATAATCTACCATGTGGTACTGTATAAAACATGTTTATAGCTCAAATAAAAATATTTTAAAAAAGAGGTAGAAGAGAATCTTAAGTCCTTCCCCTTACACAAAGCTCCAGGGCCAGATGGTCTACCGATCGGCTATTATTGTAAACTTGCCCCCATTCTCTTGCCACACTTAACTTCATGGTGCGAAGTGCTACGTAAGGGCAAATCGCTCCCACCACAGGCACTTGAGGCTACAATTACGGTGATCCCCAAGGAGAGAAAAAACTTAAAGCTATGCAGTAGCTATCTCCCACGCTATTATGCATGCTAAGAAATATGGTATTCCATTAGTCCATTTGATAGAATTAATTGGGATGTCATGACCTGTACATTTGGTAAACTTGGGTCCTCCCCTTCATTTATAGATTCAATCATGACCTTATATTACCGCCCGAGTGCTAGAGTAAGGGTGAATAATCACCTTTCTAACCCCTTCCTAATTAAAAAACGGTACGAGGCAGGGCTGCCCCCTCTCCCCATCATTATTTGTTCTCATTATGGAGACTTTTTTGCAAGCACTACGAGAACATCCGGGCATAAGATGACTGAAAGTAGGTGGGGTAATGCATTTGAATGCAGCATTTGCAGATGATCTACTACTTCTTACTACTAACCCAAAAGTGGCCTTTCCCCATGTAATGTCACTGGTTGATGAGTTTGGCTCCCTGTCGAATTTTAAGATAAATTTTGCTAAATCAGGAGCATTAAATATCTCGGTGAACAACTCCTTAAATAAATTTCCATTCACCTGGCAACCCCACTAGATAAAATACTTAGGGATACAGATAACCAGAGATCAGCTCAAACTATTTGAGGCAAATTATAAAACATTATTAAGATCAATAGATCAGTTTTTGAACTCCCTAAAAATCCCTTTGTGTCCTGTCTGAGCAGGAAAAATCTGCTGAAAGCATACATAATGCCCAAATTGCGTTACCTATTACAAATGTTGCCACTACACATTCCTAAAAGCTTCTTTCAGCAAGTTCAGACCTCTTTCCGTAGGT
Organism: Engystomops pustulosus; assembly: GCA_019512145.1. NCBI lineage: Eukaryota > Metazoa > Chordata > Amphibia > Anura > Leptodactylidae > Engystomops > Engystomops pustulosus. The sequence continues at coordinate 74,964,869 of CM033646.1, forward strand.
TGCTTTGGCAGGGCAAGAGAGCCGGAGTAAATTTCTTACGCCTCACCCAACTTAAACATAAAGGGGGTATGGGGCTCCCAGATCCTCTACTGTACTATAAGGCAACCCACTTAAAGAGATGGATATTCATTAATTCCCCCATGGGACGACAACTGGGTTTCGACATAGAACTTAAAAATGTAACAGACGAACAGCTAGCCTGGGCTTGGGGAATGACACAAACCCAAGGGGGCTTACCTGAAAACTCCAAATGCTGTGAAATTGGTGAAAAAAGGCATTTGCACGGTTTTCTTGTGGGCTTGGATTTGAGGGCTTTCACTGTGAGCCCCAAATAACATGTTTACTTTATGCTTTGGGTCGGTACGATCACGGGGATACTGAAATTAAAAACTAAAACCTGTACAAAAAAATCTTTATTGTGGCATCTTCTATTGCTAATAACTTTTTCATACTTAGGTGTATGTTATGTTTATGATTTTTAATGTTTCTTTATATCAGTTCTAGGGGTCATTTGAAATTTTAAGTTTTTTTAATTTTTTTTTTAAATATTTTTAGATTCCCTAGGGTACTTTAACCAGATTTACTATAATCAGGTTTCAATTGATGCTACCATATACTGCCATACTACAGGATTTTATACATCATCTATTACAATGTGCAAATCACACATTGTTATATAAGGGTTAAAACCAGACAGTCTCGGGTCTTTGTAAGCTCCAAAAGCTAAAATTTAGTTTGTTCCCCACTTAGCCCTGCCATGTGCCATATTGACATAACCATGATTTTTTACATGTTTGTCCCCAGTGGCATAATTTGGGCAAAACACATTGGCGCTAACATGGCATATTTGAGAAATATGTAATTTTAACTCTTCTGCATTCACTTTGCATTACAACCCTAGGTAAATTCATTGAGGGATGTAGTTTCCAAAATAGTGCCACTTCTCAGGGATTTCTATTCCACTGTTACCCAGGGACTCTTATAACGCAACATGGCACTCCGAAACCAAATCCATGTAAACAGAGCAAAATTTTGCTTGTTCGATTCGCAGCCATTCTGTGTGCCCAACCTGAACATTTTCAAATCACAAAGGGAGCCCTTTTAGGACTGCCAAGGCAAAATACTAGTCTATTTACAAAGCTGTCCTAAGACAGGATAGAGCCTTAACGGTCAGGCCTAAAACGTAACTTTTATTGTATCTATAAAAATTATAGTAAATTGTTAATCACACTTATGAATTTAAAATCCGCAGGTATGAGGCTGCTAGTTAACCTAGTATCGTTTGTAATACTGAGTATTCACTCGGCCTGTAGGTACATCAGCGGGTCTCTGCAGTGACCCGTTACTAAAGCAGCCTCAAACAAGTCAAATTAAAAGCCAGACAATAGCCCCCCGACATGTTTCGCCGGATAACCAGCGTCATCAGGGGATTGATGGGGCATTACCGAACGTGTGGCATGAGTTGGGAAAAATACATTCAACACTAAAATGATGAATTGGTACTCACCGATAATACTGTTTCCACTAGTCCTCCATGAGGGCCCCACCTGGAGGATGCCCCTTGACTTCTGTAGGGACAGGAAGAAGAGAGGTTAAAATACTCCTCCCACATTCTCACACCAGTGACTACCAAAAAACTACATCGGGGATATTTCAGTATGTTTCAGTCACATACATTGTAGTATGTGACTGAATTTGTGGTGGGTGCATAGTGTTTTGTACCCACGTGCTTTTGAGGATGTTCGTGATGTCTTCTGTAGCTCTTTTTCCCATGCAATGTATTGTGGGTTGGTAGCACTATCCAGATCTATTAATTTTTTATAGATCATGGATGTGAGTTTAGGGAGTGGGGAGGTAGTGGCCAAGTATTCTTCTATCTATGTTAGATTCCTGTCGAATAGACCTATTTTTAACATTTTTTTAAAACTTTAGCTTTAATTTGCAAATACCAGATAAAGTTGGACCCCGGAATTTGTTTGTGACAATCTGCGAAGATTGGGAAGTCGCCATCTAGTAAAATATCACAAACTGTCCTATCACAAATGGATATCTGGGGTAGGAGACTATGTGCAAAGAGCGAATCATCCGTGCCTAGAAGATGGTACTTTCCATATCTTGGGAGCGTTGGTCCATCTACTGCCTGTGTGAGGGGATTTCCGTACTTTGTTAGGTGGTCTTTACGTATTAGAATTTGGGTCAGAGATCTACCCAAGATCTCTTCCTCAATGTGTTCTTATGATTTGGAGTTGTAAATTTTATAACACTCTCTGAGCCTGGCATTGTAGAATTGCTTTAAATCAGTTAGGCCTAGTCCACCTTTCCGTCTTGGTCATGTCATGACTAAGCCAATCTATGCCCTTTTTTGTTCCATATGTAACATATGTATCAAAAAAATGGTTGGGTAATCTGAGGATTTTCCAGTTCTTAAGGGTTTCAGGTATGGTGGCCAATAGTGGTTTATAATTAAGAGCAAACAATTCATTGTGGTCTTTTGATATGTTTATTCCCATTTCACATGGGACTCTGCCCATGGAAAGGGGGCGTTGGTGGTAGCTTCCCTAATCAGTTTCTTGAGGCAGGAGATATTAAGGGCCATGGATTTTGAAGTATTTATTTTAAAATTGGAGAGAAAGTGGAATTGTTGGAAGAGATCAGAGAGTGTTTTGAAGGATTCTTGTGGGTTGGTTGTTATAATTAAGAGGTCATCTGCGAAAGCAGCTGTTGCATGTACCTTGTTTCTAACTTTTAGGCCCGATTTTTGTGGGTGTTGTCTGATTCGTTGGATTACAGTTTCCATGATGAGCTGAAAAAGTAGGGGGGATAGTGGGCGGCCCTGGCGAGTCCCATTTGAAATGTCAAAGGAGGGTGACAGGGTTCCATTTTTCCTTAAAGGGGTTATGCCACAAAATTATTTACTACAAAAATCTGTCAAAGAGGTTAAAATATTTCAAAAATCTATATGTAATGGTTACCTGGAAGTAAAAATACCTTTCTATTTGTTATTATGATGCTTGTTCAGCCTCTATTCTGCTCCACACAGAAGCAGATGTGGGAGGGGCCTAGCAATCAGCCTTCAGAGTCTCCTTCCACCTGCTGTGCTCAAATAGTCCCTGCATTTGCTGATCCCCAGCACAGCAGGAATCTGCTATTGGTGCTGTGTGTCACCTACCAAAGCCCTGACACTGCTTCCTCTCCTTTTAACCATTGTCAATATATACTTGAATAAGAAAATACATGACAAATTAGGGGGCATTCTGGAGCTCAGTCTGACTGTGCGCCAGATTTAACATGCAAAGTCCAATAGAAATGTGTCACACGCCCCATGTTAAACGTGCAAATAAAGTTGGTGCACTCTGTTGGGGCAGTGCAGGGGGCACCAGATTCATGAAGAAGGTGTGTGAGAAATCCTGAATCTGGTGGCCCCTGCACACTACATAGGTCACTGCATATAGTACACACTGCACTGTTTTTAGTAAATGTGCATCTATGTATTCTCACAGCATCATGGTCGGTCAGGCTGACATGCATGGCGGAAGTCTAGGTGGGTGCAGGGGAGGCAAACCCGACGTGTATCATCACTCCAAAGTGACTTCGAAGTGAGGATACCCATGGAGTTTGCCGTCCCTGCATTTTTCTAGACTTTTGACATATTTACACTTTACTGTCCGCCTGACCAACCATGATGCTGTAAAAATGCATTGTTTTGCTCTACTTGTATGCATTGATTGTACAAAATCAGGTGCATTAACATGGACCTTTTTAGTTGTTTTTATGACTTTTACTAATAAACTTTTGTATTTTTGTATGTTACTTTGGGTCCGTTAATTGCATCTCTTTCTGTGTATTGTATTGTAAGGAATTGAAACTAATTCACTAGATAGATGGATGGATGGATAGACATGAGATAGATAGATAAATGAGAGATAGATATGAGAGATAGATCGATGACAGGTGATAGATAAATAGATAGATATGAGATAGATAGATGACAGGTGATAGATACATAGATAGATAGATGACAGGTGATAGATAATAGGACTTGGATAGATAAATAGGTGACAGCTTCTCACATGTTACTGATCTTTAGCAACTTCCCTGCTAGTCAGGGACAGGGGCCCCTTTGCAGGACAGAAGTGTAGCATGGAGGGACAGTGAATGGTGGAGAGTACAGGAGAAGGACTGCAGGAGAGCAGGGTAGCATGGAGGGACAGTGAATGGTGGAGAGTACAGGAGGAGGACTGCATCAGGAGAGATCAGAGCTCAGCCTGTTACTTGTGTTATCTCTGCAGCCTCCTGTGTGACCTGACTTATGGTGGAGGGAGGAGAGGGCTGCTACATTGCTATGATCCATGTTAGGGGAGGACTCCTCTGTGCAGCAGATAGCCATGTCTGGTTGCAGTTACCTTGTATCTGCTGCTGGAAGCACCTGTGAAGCTGGTTGGCTGTGGCCATCACAGCACAATCTCTGCCCCTCCTCCTCTCTCAATTCCTATTGGCTGCAGTGTATCAGGTGATCTCTGAGTGTGGAGAGGAGCTGTGAGCCCTTGGAGTGATCTGTAGTGCAGAGCAGCTGGGGAAATGTTTGTGCGCAGACTCGGCCAGATCAGCTGTTGCTCAGGACGGGACACAGCTACCACCAGGGAGCGCCAGCAACCATAAAAAGAGGAGTTATCTCAGTAAGACTGCATATTTTGTAATAAGTGTAAATGGTGAAAAGTACATGTCAGAATGCATTGGACCCAATTACAGCCATTTGCTATGGTGGCACAACCCCTTTAATTCTGCTGAGTGGGCCAAGTAGAGAGCCAGGATGTCTTCAATTGCTTTAGAGGGGAAGACAAATTTTTCTAGAGTTTGTTGCATGTATGTCCAGTCCACCCGGTTGAAGGCCTTTACAGCATCTGTAGATAAGAATGCTAGAGGAATATTCTTTGACCGGGCGAACTGGATCATATTAATAACACAAGGTTTTGTCCTTTCCCTCTCTTCCAGGCACAAACCCTACCTGTTCCGGGTCGATAAGATACAGGAGTTTTGTGATTCTATTTGCCATCAATTCAGCAAATATCTTAAGATCTACATTCAGTAGAGAGATGGGGAGATAAGTCCCGCATTGTGTGTGGTCCTTGCCTTCCTTGAGGAGAATTGTGATATGCGCTTTTAGAGACTGGCGAATCACATTGAGGTCAATAAGGAGTTAAAGGTGTCTAGCATGTGGGGAGGAGTATTTCTTTAAAGGTTTTGTAGTATGCTTCTGGAAAACCATCAGGCCCTGGGGTTTTTCTGGATAGGGAATCTGCAAGGGCTTTTTCTAGTGTGAAAGGTTTAGTCAGGGAGTTGGCTTGTTGTGGGGTTAGATTGGGCAGGTGGAGGTTGTCAAGGAAGTTGGATATTGCCTCTATTCTGTGGGCTTTGTTTGAGGGGGTTTCAGATTTGTTAATATCATACAGAGATTCATAAGATGTTTAAAATTCTTCCAATTTGTTGAGGAAATAGACTGGATGAATACTTGGGAATGCCTTTTATTAGCTAGTGAAGCCATTAATATCGAACCTTTGCATAGTGCATAAACACTATGTATGGGGGTAATTTACTAAGGGCCCGATTCATGTTTTCCCGACGTGTTACCCGAATATTTCCGATTTGCGCTGATTTCCCCTGAATTGCCCCAGGATTTTGGCGCACGCGATCGGATTTTGGCGCATCGGCGCTGGCATGCGCTGGAAATGGGGGGACGTGGCCAAACGAAAACCCGACGGATTCGATAAAACCGCCGCACGCGCTTACCTTCACTCAGCCCGGCTCTGTGTACTCCAGTGCATTCCGATGCTCTTCAGCCCAGCAGCGCCACCTAGTGGAGTCGGAGGAACTACCTTAATGAATTCCGGCCGGACCTGAATCCACCGCAGAGAACGCGCCGCTGGATCGCGAATGGGCCGGGTAAGTAAATCTGCCCCTATGTGTTGGGTATAAAGGTAGGCTTTTGCTGTGTATTGATTCAGAAGTTGTTTCAGGTTTTCTCTAGGTTCAGGTTTTCTATAGTACAGTCATGGTCAAAAGTTTTGAGAATGACACAAATTTTCACATGATCTGTTGCCCTCTGGTTTTTATGTGTGTTTGTCAGATGTTTTTATCACATACAGAAATACAAGTGCTATAATCTTGGCGTATAGTTTAACGTCTGTATTGAGTAGTGAGATTGGTCTGTAATTGAGTGTGGAGTCTGTTGGTTTGCCTGGTTTTGGGATAGTAATTATGAGTGTGGTGAGCATGTCTTGGGGAATGATTCTGTGTTGGCTGCTAGGTTAAATATCTTATGTAGGTAAGGGATTAAAATATGTAGAAATTGTTTGTAATATTCTCCTGTCAGTCCGTCCGGTCCTGAGGCTTTGTGTGAGGGAAGTTTGAAGATGGTCTGTTTTATTTCTTCCTGTGTGATGGGTAGGTTGAGCTGGTACAATTGCTATGGTGTAATCTGTGGTAAGTTAACCCTGCGTAAGAATTTTGTGATCTCTTCCTCAGTTGTTGGGTCTTGTTTGAGGTTGTATAGCTTGTGATAGTAGTCTTTGAAGGCGTTATTTCTCTGGGATCTCAAAGTTCTTTGTTTGTGAAAGGATGTTTGATTTGCGTTATTTTAACTTTCTGTTGTTTGTCTTTAAGTTTTTTAGCTAGTAGTGAGCCAATTTTTTGGTCTTGGGAGTAGTATTTGGTTTTTGTATATAGCGTGGCTCTTTCGTATCTATACAAAAGGAGATTGCGCAGGTGGTCTCTCGCTCTATTAAGTTCTAATTTAATTGCGTATGATTGTTTGGTTTTGTTCTGCTCTTCCAGGCCGTGTACTTTCTTTGTTGCTTCTGAGATATCTTTTTCTCTTAGTTTTTTTATTTTGGCTCCTAGTTTCATTAGTTCTCCTTTTATAAACACCTTATAGCCGAGCTAGGCTGTGAAAAGATTTGTTTCTGGAGAGAAGTTATTTTTACAGAACATAAAATAGCCCTTTTCGCTGATGACATAGTTTTATCACTGACCAAGACAGACACCTCATTGACACAACTCTTTAAAATAGTAGAAGAATTTGGAAAGATTTCACACTATAAAATCAATACAAACAAATCGCAAATATTACCAGTCAAAATCAGAAGCAGAACAGAACATACTAAGACAAAAATTCCACCTAGATTGGCAAACACAAAACATAACATACTTAAACGATGCTATACGGCCAAACCACGTTAGCTGATGTCTGGAATATTTTATATATAGTGCATTAACAGTGTTAGTTTGTGTGGTATAGTTTTTTAGATGGGTATGTTAGTTGTATTCCTATTAATGCACTATATATAAAATATTCCAGACATCAGCTAACGTGGTTTGGCCGTATAGCATCGTTTAAGATGGTAATACTTCCGAAATTCCTGTATCTGTTCAGAACGGTTCCAATTGAAATACCAAATAATTTCTTCAAAGTGAATAATAAGAATCTCCAGAATTACATATGGCAACAGAAAAAACCAAGGGTATCATTATCCATTATGACAGAACATAAGAAAATAGGAGGACTTGGGTTACCGGACCTTAAAGACTATCATAAAGCAGCAATACTAGACCAACTCAAACACTGGTGGGTAAATTCGACAGACAAAGCATGGCTAACAATCGAAAAACACTACAACAATAACTCACCACTTATCAATAGAATGATCGCCAAAGTGTGGGGAATAGATCCACCAAAATCTAAACTGCAAGCAATAAGATTTTCAGACACAGTATGGGGCAACATGATTAGAACTGAAAACACTCTCAACCATAATTTCATAAGGCGCATCCCATTAAGTTTCTTAGAATACCAGAACAAACAACTCAAATTAGATGCGTGGAGAGAGAAAGGATTGGAAGAGATAAATTACATTCTCAACCCTAGGGGTCAAATAGATGCCAGATACTTAGAATCGGCTAAAGGCCTCTCAAACAACAAAGCCCAACAAATAACAAAAATTAAAAATCTATACAAAGTACTAAACCAGGAGACACCTAAATTCAATCCTAACCTATTAGAATTCCTAGATAAACAAAATCCAGAGAAAAAAAGAATCTCCTTTTTTTATAATAAAATAGGGAAAAGAGAGTTCACCAAGAGTCACAATATGATAAAATGGGAAGAAGATCTCCAAGAGAAATTCCCAATACCAAAATGGGAAGCAGCACTAAAAACAACATTCCAGACATTACGCTGCACATCGCACATAGAAGCGATCATAAAAACCCATCTGAGATGGTACTTTACACCAACAAGACTAAATCTCATCTACCCAAATATGTCACCAACATGCTGGCGAGAATGCGGGAATAGAGGGAGTTTGCTACACACCCTATGGAACTGCCCTAAAATACTAGCTCTTTGGAAAGTAACAAACACTATAATAAAATAAATCACCAGACAACAAAGACATCAAAATAGGTTCGGAACATGCTCTCTTACTAATCAACCTTGAAACCCTCCTACAAGAGCACAAGACAATCATAGTACATCTCCTGATGTCCACTAAATTAATAATTACAAGACACTGGAAAAAAAGGACTCTCCACATATCAACGAAGTTATTGACCAGATGAACACTACCTGCGCTTATGAAGGAATACTAGCGCACCAAAACACCACCTTCAACAAATTTACAATTTGTTACCTCATCCAATCCCTTCCCTTCCTTGGTTGAACTTGATGGACAAGTGTCTTTTTTCAACCGTATAAACTATGAAACTATGAAATTAGATAGAACCTAAGGCGTTATCCGGGTTTAAAAAATTTTTTATGGCCGGGCTGGGGAGGGCTAGTTAAACATATTAAACATGGACTTACCTCCTCCGGCGCCGCTGATGTCCCGCGCCGCGGTCCCTGTAAACAAACAGGGGCACGGAAGCCGGGCACAAGGAGCTTCCGGTCCACGATGTAGACGGCTCCTCCCATCCGTCCCTATCTCTCAGTGTTGTAAGCGCTGGGAGATGGTGCGCATGGGAGCATCCGGCCGGAAGCTCCCTGTGCGCTGGTGTAATGAAACTGGCGCACCGAGAAGACCGGCCGCGGCGCGGGACATCGGCGGCACCGGAGGAGGTAAGTACATGTTTATTGTGTTTAAATAGCCCTCCCCAGCCCGTTTGGTTTTTGTTTGTGCACCCATCTCTTGATGATTGACCACAAGTTCTCAATGGGATAAAGATCTGGGGAGTTTCCAGGCCATAGACCCAAAATCTCTGTTGTGTTCCCTGAGTCACTTTACAGCAAAGTGCTCCATCATGCTAGAAAAGGCATTGTTGATCACCAAACTGCTCTTGGACAGTTGGGAAAAGTTGCTCTTGGAGGACATTCTGGTACTATTCTTTATTCATGAATGTGTTTTTAGGCAAGACTGTGAGAAAGCAGATTCCCTTGGCTGAGAAGCAACCCCACACATGAATGGTTGCAAGATGCTTTACAGTTGGCGTGAGACAAGACTGGTGGTATTGCTCACCTTGTCTTCTCCGAACAAACGGTTTTCCAGATGTTCCAAACCATCGGAAAGGGTATTCATCAGAGAAAATTACTTTACCCCAGTCTGAAACACTCGACAGAGACTGTCCTGGCAGGTCCTTCTTGGCCCCTGGAGCCTTTTTGGCTATACTCTTCCCTCTTAGGCCAGTTTTGTGCAGTGCAATGATGACTGCAGGTGTTTCTTTAGAGATAACCATGGTTAAATGAAGAGAAACAAAGATGCCAAGCACCAGCCTCCTTTTAAAGTGTCCAGTGGTGTGATTCTTACTTAATCATGACAGATTGATCTCCAGCCCTGTCCTCATCAACACCCACACATGTGTCAATGGCGGAGTGACCCACTTGTAGGTATCATAGTATATAAGGCTGGAAAAAGACAAAAGTCCAACCTTTAAGAATTAAATACATGTTTTACGCCCATAACCTGTGATATTTTTTCTCTCCAGAAAGGCATCCAGGCCTCTCTTGAACATGTACATAGAGTCCGCCATAACAACCTCCTACGGCAGAGAGTTCCACAGTCTCACTGCTCTTACAGTAAAGAGTTTTTGTCTATGTTGATGGTAAAATCGCCTCTCCTCTAGGCGCAGAGGATGCCCCCTTGTCCTGGTCACAGGCCTAGGTATAAAAAGTTCTTTGGAGAGATCCTTGTACTGTTCAGGTATTTGTACATTGTAATAAGGTCTCCCCTCAGTTGTCTTTTTTCTAAACTGAATAATAACACAGAGAATGATCCGAGCAGCACGGGCAGGGGCTAGTCTATTCCAGGATCGCCTGATCAGGCCAGCCAACCACTGCTATCGACATGCAAGTCTACCACGTGATGCTGGGTGTAGTGCAGAGTCTCCTGGCTTGTGATTGGCTCTGTTTCTGGTCGCCAAAAAATCTAAACTCTGCGAGATGACATTTTCTTGAGCGGGCAAAATATTCAACGAGTATGTTTGCTCATCTCTAGTTAACAGACTTCTAAAATGCTGATTTGAATAGCTTGAGATGTTAGGTTCAAAATGGTGTTACTTGTGGGGGTTTATAGTACATAATCCTTTATGTGGAACTTCCAAACTGAATTGGCTACCAAAAATATACTGCGTCCTTAAGGGTTAAAGAACATCTACCACAAGGATCAATGATTGTAAACCAAGCACACTGATCTAGTGGTGTATGCCACCTCTGGCAAGATCCACTATTCTTTAAACTTCCTATGCCTTTGCTTTTAAGCAGAGGCTCATTTGCATAATTTTAAAAACCTGAGTGAGCTTGGTTTACAATCCTTTATCCTCTTTGCACATGTCCTTTAATTCAATTACCTAATATCTAGCCTGTTATTCTAGATCCAGTAGTAGCTTTTGCTTTGTGAGAAATTGCAGTTGCCCAGTTATGTGAGACTCTGGCTGTGCTTTATAGACTACACTCCTGCAAATGACAAATGACACATCCTACAGATGACACGTGTTCTTCTGCACTCTGGGTGAAAAAATGCCATGCTACGGACACCGGTGGGCCAATCTTTGTGTGATGAGTTTCCGGTATTGCTGGGCAGTAGCAGGCAATGATTAGCTATGTGCTGACCACTGCGTATTGGCACCTTTGTGCATGTTTTGCTGGTTAACCGAGGTCTATCAACCACCACTACGTTGTCCGAATTATCACTTCCTTCACTACATCTTGTTTCTAGGCAGCAAAACCCCAGCAGCAGGACACTACCTCTGCCTTTGTGCAAGAAGAGACAGAAAGAGCACTGCCAGAGCAATGCAAAATGACCTCTAACTGGCCTCAAATGTGCATGTGTCTAAACACAAACAATTATTAACCGACTCCATGAGGATGGTATAGAGGCCGACTTCCAAAGATGGTGGTTATGTTCACAGCCCAACGCCATGCAGAACACTTGGCATTTGCCAGAAAACACCAGGATTGGCAAATTCACCACTGCTGCACTAGGCTATTCACAGATAAAAAACGGTTCACACTTATGACCTGTGACAGACCTGACAGAATCTGGAGACGTTGTGGAGAGAGGTTTGCAGGTGTGTCAGTAATGGTGTGGGATGACATTTCTTTGCCATCCATCTGCCTGCCAGAGCTACCCTGACTGCCATTAGGTACTGAGATGAGATTCTCAGACCTCTCATGAGACCATATGCTGGTGCAGTAGGCCCTGTGTTCCTCCTAATGCAGGACAATGCTAGACCTCATGTGGCTGGAGTGTGCCAGCAGTTCCTGCAAGATTCATGCATTGAAGCTATGGACTGGCCCGCTCGTTCCCCAGACTAGAATCCGATTGAGCATATTTGGGACATCATGTCTTACTTCATTCACCAACATCACGCTGCACCACAGATTGCAGGAGTTGGCAGATGCTTAAGTCCAGGTCTCTAAGGAGGCCACTGGGGCAATTGCGACTAAATCACAGTTTGTACAGAGGCCGGGAATTGCAACTTCTCCCCCTGTATTCCAGTCAAGCGGGAACATGGAGTTGCTGCACTGTGCTGCATTCACACCCTGACACGCCTGCACATTGCCTATAGCCTGGACCTGTTCAGGTGCAGTCTACGGCACATTTCTGAACCAGGTCGGACCTGGCGCAAAAGAGCCTTGGAACCGCAGCGCATTAGCCTCCTTATAGATCCGGGTGGAAGGGGGAAGCTTCATAGGCGCCAGCCTATGATCAATACGCCCTTATGGGTGTATATGTTTATACTTTATGTCTAAGTATATGATGTATATATACTATATGTGTGTTTATAATGTGTATGTACTATATATTATGTTCCCATTTATTAAAGCCCCTGTGCCAGGTTTTTGTCTGCAGTTTGCAAATTCTTTTCAGTGCAAAGTCAGAAAAAACTGGTACAAACATTTTAATGAATGTGGCCACTGTGTGTATATTCTGTATGATATAAGTGCATAAATGGGTGCCTATTAGTGAATAAATGTATTTATGAGTATATAAGTGTGTGTATAAGTATATAAATGAGTGTACAAATATTTATATATAATTTAAGGGGAAGGTGGGCCCCATTGCAGAAGCCTGCTGTGGGGCCCAGCCTCCCCTAGTTACGTTATATCGTGTAATATATATTACGCTCTATATATACAGTATGCGTGTGTGCGTGTATATATAGTTAAATGGTGTGTATGTTTCCCCTAGGTTTCTATCCTACACTTTCTAGGAAGCCAAAACCTGGTCTGAAGACCATGGCTGCTGCAGTTTGGAGTGTTGGTCTTGGTCCCTGCTCCGCTCAGCCACTCCAGGTGATTGAGGTGATTGGGGCTAATCACCAGCAGCTCTGAGATGTTGCTTTAAAAGTCAGAAGCTGCACAAGAGGAGTCTCTCTCTGCTCCTGGGAAAACCTTATATGTGAGTTGCCAATTGCTGTGTGCTGTGGTTGGGAAGCTGTACAGTTTCTTGGTAGTGAGGAAACTACTGTATTGTCTAGTTAGTGGCCAGACGACCTAGGATTTTAATTATGTATTGTTTTGTTTTGACATTGTTCCTGCTTGAAAGAAGTTAATAAAACTGGTTGCCGCCAGTTGCACCCAACTGGAGTGCACTGTGACTGTGATGTGCCAAAAAGTGCTTGTCTATCCCAGGAGATGGCGATCCCAGAGCTAATCCCGTTACAATATATGCACACATTTGTGCTATATATATATATATATATATATATATATATTCAGTTACATTAATTAGGATTACCAAATGTATTTATACTTGTGGAATCCCAGAATGATATCTATGCCTTTGAACAATTTAATACACCTTCTTATAGGTTTATTGTCAACATTGGAGACATAGGGGGTTATTTATCACTGGTTTTCTTGGCTTTTATAGCTAAAACACTCAAAAATAGATGCATTGAGGTTTTTATGGACTTTCACTGCTAAAAATTGCAATACAGTGCAAAGGTACATTCATAACTTGGGACTTTTGCAAAAAGTCACTTAAGTCTTATAGTTACTCTAGTCCCGTGCTGGTTAACATGCTGCTACTATGTATACATTTTCAGATTTTTTTTTGGGGGGGGGGGGAACTCTAAAAAAAATAAATAAATCCTAGACAGAAAGTAAACCATAAGAACATTGTTTTAAAGGGCCAAAGCTATTTTAATGAATCTGATGGGCTCCAAAAATAAACTGTTCCATAGAACTATTCTAAGGGGCCCACCTAATGATAAATAACCCCCATACTGTCAGGTCTTGTAGACATACCTGCGGATGTATTTCAAGGTACACTTGAACACACACTGTTTCTTTGTGTATCCTCATCAGGAAGAGAGTTGTGGGCTTGCACAATTCTGGTTCATCTTAATAAAAATGATAATCTTTATATAGCGTCTTCAAATTATGCAGTGCTTTACAAATCCTTGGCTGCAAACAATTATATTCAATCACAAAAAAAATGAAAATTTCCAGCCATTGTTCTGCCATGGAATGAGACTAGTTACGTGTCCCAGAGATGGTCATGCTGTGGTCGGAAATGTGCAAGCTCAAAAGACCTTTTGAAGATGCTGGTAAGAGTACATAATTATCCTCAGAAAAACAACTACTTTATCAAGATGAGCACAAAGGCCACTGTGTCCGGAAGAAGTTATTACCATAAGAAACATAAAAAAAACAGATTAATGTTTACGACCACACACAGGAACAATTACCTTAATTTTTGGAAACGTGTTCTGTTGTCTGATAAAACTATAATTGAATTGTTTGGCCATAATGACCATTGTAGCGTTTGGAGGAAAAAGGGAGAAGCTTGTAAGCCTGAGAAAACCATCCCAACTGTGAAACATAGGAGTGGCAATATCAAATCTTGGGGTTGTTTTGCTTCAGGAGAGACTAGTGTACAAAACAGATGGCATCATGAAAATAGAACATTATGGGGCAGATTTATCAAGCTGTCTGAAAGTCAGAATATTCTCAGTTGCACAAGGCAACCAATCACAGCTCCCCTTTAAAATATTCATGAGCACTTGTAAAATGAAAGCTGAGCTGTAATTGGTTGCCATGGGCAACTAGGAATATTCTGACTTCCAGACAACTTGATAAATCTGTCCCTATGTGGCAAGCATCATTTCAAGACTTCAGCCAGGAAGTTGAATCTTAGACACAAATGCCAAAATGTTTACAAAGTGGCTTAAGATAATATTTTGAAGTGACCATCACAAAGCCCTGATCTAAATTCTGTTGAAAATTTAGGGGCAAAGCTGAAAAGCTAGGTGGGTCCAAATTCTTACCAACTATTTTAAGAAGCTTGTGAAAGGATATCCAAAACATTTGATCCAAGTCATAAAGTTTAAGGGGGATGGCACAAAAATACTAATGAAATGTATATAAACTAATATAAATGCCTTAAATTTTCTATCTAATTATATATAAAAAAATTTGTGTAGTCCTAATTAACCTAAAACGGAAAGGTTATACTGATTTCATGTAAGTGAGAAAAATGTGCATTGTATATTTAATCTCCCAGAACCTTCAACCCAATGAAGTCCTTTATGTTATTCCAGAAAAAAAAAGCATTCCCAGGCTTGTGACCACACATTAGAAGATTTATTACACTTTATGTGCACGTGGATTAAACATTTTTGTATAGCTCCAGGGGGTAAGAAAATAATGAACAACAGATTCTCACCTCTGACATTCTCATTCACCTGCTTTGCTGCCCAACAACACCAATTGTGTATGGAGGCTGGCAGTAATGCAGCTTTGACAGCCATGAACCTACTGCAGTAGGAATTTCAAGAAGGGATGCCTCTGTAGATCACCGGACTCTGTATACAAACAGCTACCAGTGATGATGGATGGTGCTATATCTGAATGAGATTGCCAGTTGTTTTGTTATTTTCTTACCCTATAGAGCCATATATAAAAATGTCAGACAAGAAATATTAATTTCAGACAACCCCTTACCAATTCTTAACAATTTCAGGAAATGTTATGGTTGTTTTTGAAATGTGTTCTGCTTGGTTATGTTTTTACCTTTAGACCTCCAGCATATAAATGTGTGCACATCACAGGCTGCAAACAGCTTTTGTGGTCTGTTTTTTTTAAAGGTCTGTGTGTCATTGAGGCATTGTGGACCTTACCAACATGCCAACATGCCAACTACAATATATTGGCTGCACGTCCTGTCCTCTCAAAGTAAGGATACGTCGACACATATCAGATGCCAGTAAAAAAGATGCAGTAAATACATCTATGGTTTCCCGTCACTTCCTTAATTTGCATAATGGTGATTGCTCCGATCTATCAGTTGTCGCTATTGAAAGAGTTAAACGTCCGAGAAGAGGTGGAGATCACAGAAGGAAACTTCTAAATAGAGAGACCTTCTGGATCTTCACTCTTCAAACAAGAGTTCCGCATGGTTTAAATAAACGGCAGGATGTTATATATCACTCCTCTGAAATAGACGCACGCCTCTCTGAGCATGGTAACGTCTAACGCCGTACACGCCTTTGATGACACTATTTTATGGCCGCTGACCACTCTTTTTGCCTACAACTTATTGACCATACCATCCGCCTATTATTGGGCCGTTTTCATATCCGCTGTTCTTTACCGCTAACTCACACACACATCATTCCATCCTTCCTTCCCAATTGATGAGTCCGGCATTGTCTGTAGACCAACCACTTATTTTTTAGTTAACTTTTAATGAAAGATTACAAATAAAGATTTCGTGGTTACTTCAATCGCTTAGTTGTCCTTTTCTCCCCTCCTTATTGAGGGTAAAGTTTTTTTTCAGTAGTTCACAGGGCTGGATGAAACACATGCATATGATTAAATTCTCTTTGGAATGTCACATTTAACACCAGGAAAGTGTCGTCACCACCGTCCCACCGACTATGATCTCTGGCCGAGATGATATCCCCCGGTTCTAAATTAACTACAACTAATAATAGGTGGCACTGCACTAGCAAAGTCGGTGTACCAATAGTACAAAAAAGAGTCGAAAAAGCAAGTCCTGAAAAACACACAACATGGGGGATCTAACTCTGGTGGTTGGAAAATATTTGTGGATTTGTCGAGAGATTCTAGCCCTTTGGAGTATCTTACTGTATACATAACCTCCTAACCCAGTCATCACCATGGGTTTTATGCGAGAATCGGAAAATCTGTCAGCTAATCGGATGTCTTCTACAGGCAAGTAGTTGTCACAGAACAGTGGATATGGTGGAATGCGTTCTGTTTGTCTATCTGGACGTTCCTCAGGCATTTGACAGTGCGCATACAAAGGTTGGTACATACAGGCAACTTGATGTGACCAATGCTATGTATTTTTGGTAGTGTAAGTTGGTGGATTAGAAGGACCGAGGTCTGACGTTGAATGCACATTCCCTTATTGTGTTTGATTTGTTACCCAGTGGATTGCCAAGAGAGGGGTCATTTTTGGCAGGTGACTAAATACAAGTGACAGATTTACAAAATTTGTGTGGATTATTCTTCTTAGGGCCGACTGAGGTAGACTTCATTACATAGTCAATAACCTGAACGGGCTGTACAACGGGGATCTTCCAAAGATCTGTTTTTATACCTATGTCCTTTGTAGTCAAGGCAAGTGGGGCATCCTCTGAACGGCCAGAGGGGAAGACGATTCTACCTCAACCATTACCGATGTTCGTTTACTGTAATACGCAGTGGGAGGGGGCTGGTGTGAACTCTCTGCCGCAGGTGGTTTAGTATGGCGGCTCTATGTAGCAATTTCAAGATGATGCCTGGGAATGGGGGCGGTTTCTGGAGGCAAAAAACATGCACGGGTTAATGGGTAAAAAACAATTGATTTAATTCTTAACGGTTGGGCTGATGTGTCTTTTCCTGGCCGTTTATCGAGATCATTTCGATATCAATGGGGTATTGCTATTATTGACAATTACCCAATAGTAAAGGTACATGGCTACTTGTGTTATAACAATAAAACCGAAAATGATGTAAATATAGAGTTGACTGGAGTGAGTTGTTTTCACATCTAAAATCATTTAATCCCACCCAGATCTAAACTATCTTTCCTGATCAAAGGGCCCTCTGCAATTGCCGAGTCCCAATGCTGTGTAAATTACCGGTTATTAAATTTCATATGCACATGGGCAGGATGGTTGGAGGTGAAGACCGTGTGGCCATGGGCCCTGGGTTGTGTGAATATTATAGCCCCATGACAAGTCTGAATTCGCTTCCTACAGATTGACAAAGGAAATCAATCTGCTATGGTGATATTTGAGGAGTTTGGTCTTCATATCCACCTTGCTTTCAAATTGTGCGATTTATGTAACAACTGTGTGTGAGGGCCTTTAAAAGGGTCCTGAAATTGCTGCTTCTGTAAATGTGATTGATAGCAATAGGACAGTTGGTATTTCATGTGGGCGGATCCTTCTCGATGTACAACGGTGTGTTGGAAAAAAAGGAGCTAGGTGCCCAAAACCCCCCTGACTTTATTATCCACTACGACATAATGATCTTTCAAGGCCCAGATAAAAGGCCCGACCTAATTGAAAAAATCTAATTTGTTGAGGAAATTTTGTCACCATTGAGGGGGATATCAGAGCAATGTAGATCGTGTATAAATTATGGCTTAACCCTTTATTTTTCCTCCTGCTTTCAGCTTGCTTTCTATCACAAATCCCACAGGCCCTCCGTCCTGAAGCCAATCTTTCATGGGGGTACGTTTTTACACACATTAGCCTTGTGGTGTTGAGGTATTGTGTCTGCATACATACTGGGTGGTATGGGCTGGCAATTGCAGAGGGGGCTCAGTCGATGAAATAGGCTGATTCTGAAATACGTGTGTGGGGCACCAGCGATCATCAGGGATAACAAGCTTGCAACTCTACTCCCAGATTGAAGTAGAGTTGAGGAGGAGGAGAGCGATAACTTGTGCTTTTTCCCATGACTGGACCTTCCCCTCTGTATTTGTTTGTTAGGAATGATTTTGTATGTTTATTGGTAACTACTATAGAGTATATTTTTTATATTAAATATATTCTTGAGTTTGTGCTCTCTAACTTTTTACTTCTCTATACAAAGGACCAAAACCTTCAATCAAAAGGCGACTGAATTGAGATTAATGATACATCGTCCTCGCTTTTTTTCCAAGTCTAGAACGTTTAGGCACAAGCACAGAGGGGCCACTTGCCTGCACAGCCTTAGAAAACTGGAACGGAAATATTTATCTTATGTTCTACTATGGTTTTTCTTCATATTAAATCGTTCATAGAACGCAAGATGGAGTGTGAATTCACCTGGAAAGGATATATGGATAAAATTCCTATTATACCCTTTGCAATCCAAGAACAAGCCAACCTTCCTGTCTGCTGGTATAAAGTATTCGGCCTTGGGGACTTGGGCTTGTAGCGCATATGCTTGGCACAGAATATAGCTAAATAAACAAAAAGAATCAAATATAACACGTATTCTGCATAATATTTTTTGACTTTAAATCACATGTCACCAATAAAACAAGGTCTTGTAGGCCTACTTTTCATGTTAAGTTTTATTGTTTGTCGTCCTAAATATTACTACAGAATGAAATGAAGAACATATACATAGGGGGGAGAGATCTGGAATAGTTTGATTGCACAATACACTTGGTATCATACACTACAGGAGTGCTGGGACATTAATGGGTAACATCCACCAAACAATAAATGCGGCAGATCTTCGTTGATGCTTAGTCATCAGTAAATGGTACAATGTTGAAACAGGTTCCCAGGTGGACAAGACCATTATGCCCGCACCCTCCACACCAAGCCCCAGAATATTGCATATGTCATTCAATTAAATATCTCATAATGCATGAAAGTTGATTGTGTGCCCAATGTAACTCTATGCTATACACATAGCTGTAGTTTGTTTTGAGCCTAGGTATAATGAGCAGACAGCATGAGTCACAAACACGGGAGAAATAAGCTCTTCGTGTATAGGGAAGTCTCTACTCATTGGAGGGGATCAGGAAACAGCATCCAGTTCCGACTACGCAGACTGAGGAGACCACCAGGTTGAAACAGTGCTGTCTACATTGGGAGCGTCTGTCCTTTTGAAAAATAGATTACTGGTTTGCTATATCCCACACCATATCTTAGACATCTGTAGGAATAATTGTCTTAAGGCGAGCTGCCTCTTCAGGTAGGTTGCGCAAAAGGTTGGTAAGCCGCTCGCACAATTGGTATACACAACAAAATCAACCAGCTCCAATAAGATAGCCTCAAGTGGGCGCTGTAAAATCAATTCTTATGTCACGAGCTAAAAATCAGCTCGTAGTACGCAATGTGAGAAACACGTTAATACATTACACACTCGGTTGTTAGCGGTGGAGGCGCCACTTCTTGCCTGCACGTTTCGGAAATAGCTTTCCTTATTCATGGCTACCACCACACTGATTGCAGTCAGCTTTTATCCCTGTCTGCCCGGGGTCATGTGATTCGACTCCACGGGGCATGGGGGTTGAAACATGTTAAAATATTCGAACACAGGTGAGTGATAAAACTCTAAACAAGTATACAAAACTAAATAGTCCTTTGCTGAATCAATACAACAAGAGTTCCGCATGGTTTAAATAAACGGCAGGATGTTATATATCAGTATTGATTCAGCAAAGGACTATTTAGTTTTGTATACTTTGTAAGGCAGTGGCTGGAAAGGTCATCAATGGCATCTATATTCCAGTGTCGCGTTCACACTTTCGTTTGGTTGCGCTTTCCTTGCGGTTTCGGGCGCATGCGTTTTTGCATGTGCTTGTAAAACGAATCCTTCTTTCACAAACGCAAACGCACACTCATTAGTTCATTATTTTCAAACAGCTGTTTAGCCAATATATTACTGCAAACGCACCTCCTTTATGTTGTGCTAGATGCGTCTGGTCCTCTGCCTGTGTGCCTTTAAAGGAGAATAGTCTTTGGAGAATAGTTTGCTGATTGTGTGCGTGACTGGTTGAAATTTGAAGATATTTCCAATTATCTTTTGGATGTCTGCGCTCATGCATCCCTTATTTATGGTGGAGTGGCTATTCTTATGGGAATGGCGTCAATGAGAAGGCGAATTCTGCGGTATTTTTTTTTTCAATTTTGTGTAAGATTTTTTTTTGTTTTAATCTGCTATTTGTCCCAACTGTAGTGTAAATTTTTTTTTTTCTTTTGTGTTTTGTGTATGTAGAAAAAATCGTTTGCAGCGTCTACAGCCAAAACGATTATGGATCCACCCTCTGCGCAATAAGGATACCCATGTTCATTTTTGTAACATATTTTGCTGAGCTGCGAAGGTAATTTTTTTTTTTTTGTGTTTTTTTTAAATTTTTTTTAATACATAGATCGTAATCTCTCTTTTTTTCTAATACAGTCTCCACTTAAATTCAAGGCAGTCTGTCGTCTAATGTCATGCAGTTTGACCTTTTATGGGCAGTTGTGCTCTTGGATTTATCAAAAAAGCAACTGTCCTGCGTTGTGCGATTTCTGCAAACGGAGCGTTTATAGTCACTTTAGGGCGTAGGTTTTGCTTAGGTTTTTACTGTGTTTAAAAGTAACTAATTTTAATAAAAAATGATGTGGGCCCTTAATCTTTGGGCTTATTGTTTATTTTCAGGTTCCTTCAGTGGCGAAAGCTTATTGTCCTGCGTCTATACAGTTTCTTATTGGCAACAAGCACAATATTCATATATTGTTAGAGAAACTGCCGTTTGTCATCTCTTGGCAAAAGCTTCAGCAATATTTAGCCTTTCCCGATCTGCATGCATTGGATGTAATTTCAAGCAAACTTTTTGGCTAAAACCAACTTTGCCCAATTGTATTGTGGCTCTCGATGGCAAGAACACATACGTGTCATCCCGCCCCCCAATTCTGGGTCACAATAGTTTAATTATCAAAAGTTTTTTTCTGTTGGGCTGCTTGCATTGGCTGATGCTGACTCCAATTGCATCCATTTGAAGACTGGGTCCTATGGCAGCACCAATGACTTCTCGCATTTGGGGGACGCAGTGGCAATGGGGAAACATTAATTGTGAATCACATTAATGTGCCACCCCCAAAACACTGTCAGAACCAACCCAGTCTGCCTTTGGTGTTTATTGGGGAGGAGCTTTTTTGGCCTTTCATCCCATTGGTTTCGTCCATTTTGTCGCATAGGACTACTAATCTGCGCATATTTAATGTCATGATTAGCCGAGCACGCAAGTTATTGAGTGTGCATTTGGGATCCTGGCTAATCAGTGGCGCGCATTTTTTTCGTGGTTCCCTGTGTGGGTTCATGTGGAGACTGTGGATATTTTGGTCAAAGCCGCTGCGTTCTTATAACTCATACGTCACCCCCCCAATTATGAGCTATTATGCAAGTGCGTACAGAGGAACCTTTAAGAGAACCCAACCAGGGACCTTTGTATTGCATATTGTTTCGGGTTGGCGTGTTAGTGAAACGAAATTACTAATGATTTTTGTAGTGATGCAGTGTCAGTACCTGGCATATAAAATCCAACTGTATTTTTTTTTGGGTTTTAATTTAGATTTGTGTTTCTTGCATATTTGTAATATTTTTTTAAAATCACTTGTTTTTTTGGTTTACTTTAGATTGTTTTTTTCTAATCCATGAGTTCGAATAGTTTACGATTTTGCAACATCAGTGAACATGTTTTGTTACACTTATTTCCTGTGGCTATATACTTTGCGCAGCCAGGGACGTAGTTTAACGTCCTGTTCTGTGGACCGCTTCACATTGGATTCTGAAACATAAGCAGGCGGCTGCCTTTCTGCCTATCCCAGGTGCATTGCGCACTTACACACCACTGTTTGGAGTTTATTCAGATTGAGCGGGTTCAACCCATCTTACACGTTTGGTCCAGTAAGACCACTGCGTGTAAGGGTCTTCCCTGCTATAGATAGTATCCCGGAGTCAACTTTTTCTGGGCTGTTATATAACGCTTTTGGGTGGAGGCACCCAGTCTTCGAGTTCTCTGTGGCTTCACAATCTTCTGATATTCATAACCCCATCTATTCTCACTGTATAGTGTCTGCGCATGCTGTGGCATGTTCCGACATTTTTCACTGCTGTACAGGTTTAATTATTTGAGATTCAGGGGGGGGGGGGCAGTGTATTTGACTTTACCACCCAGCGTTTTGATTTCTTATTTTTGAAGTTTAATTTTTTAATTTTTTTTTTTTTTTTTTTTTTGGTTTTTAATTAATCCTAAAACACCAAAAAACCTGTACAAATACATGGATATCTTATTTGTGTTCCGTACCTATCCGAAAATTCGTTTACAACATCAAAAACGGCAGGCATTTTCATTGAAATCCTGGGATTTTCACAAATCTGTGGGCACAGGTTGGCTAAAACACCGTTTTTTATATGCAACTGGCTCACCCTTAAAATGGATGGCCCAAAATAAGGGGAAAAATGCGAGAGTGACTAGATGGTTCCTTGCTCTGCAAGATTTTAAGTTTTATGTGGAACATCGTCCAGGAGCTCTACAAGGTAATGCGGACGCATTATCACGCGCTCATTGTTTAGTGACACAAGTTGCTCCTCCCCACAGGTCTGAGCAGAGGGGGAGGGTATGTAAGGCAGTGGCTGGAAAGGTCATCAATGGCATCTATATTCCAGCTAGGGTTTTCTCCTATGCTTGGTAAAGGGATGGCCATTGATGATTAATCCAGGTTCTGGGGCTGTGTTAATGGAGCTCGTTAGCCCACACCTGGTCGAGGGCTTTAGAAACCCGAGCTGCATCATGAGAGGAGTCTCTCTGACCAGAGCTAGAGGTGCTGCTGTGTGTGATACAAGCCTGGAGGTAAAGACTGCCAATGCGTTTGTTTTGTACCCTTAGCCAGAGAGGGAAAAATGCTATTGTATTAGCTAGTGCCTAGACGGGCAGGTATTTTTGTTTTGTATTTTATTTCTGTCAGTTATGCACCTGTACAAGTTGGACTTGTGAACACAACTGACAATAAAAACTAAGAGTTGGACTCAGCGTCTCTGTGAACTGTCTTGGCTCTCACCAGTGAGCTGAACCCCTACAGTTTGGTGTCTCGGATGCGGGCAGTTCCTTAAAGAGACAGAGACTTGTTTCAACAGAAAAAATGGAGGAACTTATAAAACAGCTTGTGCAAGCTAATGTTAACCTCCAGCAGGCAAATGCCATACAGCGACAGGTGCATGAAGAAGCCATGCAAGCCCAGCGAGAGACCAATCATCTGTTGGTGAAAGCTCAGCAGGACATTGGTCGGGAGCAGCAGCAGGTGAACAAAACTCTCCAACAGCAAATCCAAGCCTTGGCGGAGAGACCTGAGGCGCTACAAGCCCCGCAGCAGGCACCCCGGCAGCTGGTGCAAAATGCCATGAGGAAAATGACCAAAGAGGATGATGTAGAGGCATTCCTGGGCACCTTTGAGCGGATTGCTGAGAGTTCCCGGCTTCCTGAGGACCAGTGGGCAGAAGTGTTGGCCCCCTTCTTAACATGTGAGCCCCAGAAGGCTTATTTTGACCTGAGGGTGCAGGATGCCAAAGTGTATGCTAAACTCAAGGGAGAAATCCTAGCCCGACTCGGGGTTACCCTTGCTCTCCGTGCACAGAGAGTCTACACCTGGGAGTACGACCCTGCCAAGCCAGCCAGGTCACAGATGTATGATCTCTTCCACCTGACCAACAAATGGCTGCAGCCAGAGGAGCTTACTGCAACCCAGGTTGTGGAGCGGGTTGTCTGTGACCGCTTTGTCCGTGCTCTACCTGCAAAAGTACAGAGATGTGTCGGGTATTCAGATCCAAAAACTGTGGATGAGCTGGTGTCCACAGTGGAGCGCTTTATGGCTACAGAAGAGTATCTCCAGGTGCTGTGTCCCACATCCCCTAGGAACAACAGAAAACCACCATCTGGTAAGACTGTTCCTTATTCTAAAGGGGTAAAACTGCCATCTAAAGAGGGTGGGTCACCGTCTTTTGGTCCTAGAGACCGGCCTACAAGTCCAAAACAGGACTCTGTGTCTAAAGCCCGGGGTCAGGTAGTCTGCTGGCGCTGCCAAGGACTGGGACATATCGCTGCTAACTGCCCGGTGCTGGGAGAACCTATGGAGTGTGACTTGGGAAGGCGTGGGTCCTTGTTTGCTAGACCTTCTTGTGCTGCACATATGGACAATGCATCGGAGAGACAGACCTGTGTAGTACAAATAGAAGGTCATCCTGTTTTGGCATTGCTGGACTCTGGGAGTCTGGTGACTTTGGTACATGCAAGTCTGGTGGACCCTGACAAAGTCCAGACTCGCCGCATGGGTGTAATTTGTATCCATGGAGATACTAAGGACTATCCCACTGCTGTCATAATGGTGGAAACTATTTGTGGGACATTAAGCCATGAAGTCGGCGTGGCTAAAAACCTGTTGCATAGTGCCATTATTGGACGAGATTTTCCCTTATTCTGGGATTTGTGGGAAAATAAAAACAGTCAATTGTATAATGTGCATGATTTTGTTAACCTGTCTGAACATGTCTCTATGTCTGATACCTCAGCTGTGCCTGTCATTGCTGTACCTTTAGAGCAAGAGGAACCTAATAATTTTCCTTTAGAGGTCTTTGCTGGGGACTCAGAGGAAACAGTTCCTGATTTAGAACTTTCCCAGTTACAAGTATCCAGGGGAAACTTTGGTACGGAACAGCTGAGAGATTCGAATCTTGTTAATGCCTGGAAAAATGTAAAAGTTATTAACAGTGTACCCCAAGAACCAGGCGTTGAATTGGAGTATCCCCATTTTATGGTACACAATGACTTGTTGTATAGGGTGAAGAAAACCCCAACTGATGTAATAGAGCAGCTTATTGTACCGCAGTGTTTTGTAAAAACCATATTGGAGCTAGCTCATTCTCATGTATTAGGGGGACATCTAGGGGCTGAGAAAACCAGAGAGCGAATTGAGAGAAACTTTTTCTGGCCGGGTATTTATAAAGCGGTCGATGTATTTTGTCAGTCCTGCCCGGAGTGTCAAATTAACACTCCTCGGCCGCATTTTCGCAACCCACTCATTCCCCTTCCAATTATTGAAATTCCATTTGAGCGTATTGCTATGGATCTTGTGGGTCCACTTCCTAAGTCCGCTAGGGGTCACCAACACATCTTAGTGATCCTAGACTACGCAACCCGCTATCCAGAAGCAATACCGCTCAGGAATACATCATCTAAGGTCATAGCAAAAGAGCTGTTCCAAATGTTCACCAGGACTGGTATTCCTAAAGAAATACTCACTGACCAGGGGACACCTTTCATGTCCAAAATTACTAAAGAATTGTGCCGGTTGTTAAAAATTACACAATTGCGCACCTCTGTGTATCATCCACAAACCGATGGGCTAGTGGAAAGATTTAATAGGACACTGAAAGGCATGCTCAAAAGGGTGGTGGATAAAGACGGGAAAGACTGGGATTGTCTTCTTCCCTATTTAATGTTTTCTATAAGGGAGGTTCCACAGGCATCTACAGGGTTCTCACCCTTTGAACTCCTTTATGGAAGACATGTACGAGGGCTCTTAGACATTGCTAAAGAAACTTGGGAGCAGGAACGCACACCACATAGAAGTGTTGTTGAGCATATAGCTCAGATGCAGGACCGCATAGCAGCAGTAATGCCAATGGTTAAAGAGCATATGCAGCAAGCTCAAGAGGCTCAGGCAAGGGTCTACAATAGATCTGCTAGGGTCAGAACTTTCCAACCAGGTGATAGTGTTAATTCTGGTACCCACAGTAGAAAGTAAATTTTTGGCAAAGTGGCAAGGGCCCTATGAGGTTGTTGAAAGGGTTAATGAGGTTATTTATAAGGTATATCAACCAGGGAAAAGAAAACCCTACCAGATATACCATGTTATCCTCATTAAACCCTGGAAAGATCGTGAGGTGCTTTGTGCCACAAAGCAGCCTCAACAGTTTCCGAGCAATGTATTGCCTGAGGTTTATGTCGCTGAAACTTTATCCGCAGTTCAGAAACAAGAGGTCAGGGAGCTGCTGCAAAGGAACAGGGAAACATTCTCTGAGTTGCCGGGACGTACCAACCTTATAAAGCATGATATTGTGACACAGCCAGGAGACAAGGTTAAGTTGCGCCCATATCGTGTACCCGAAGCCCAGAGACAGGCAATCTCAGAGGAAGTAAAGAAAATGTTTGACCTTGAGGTTATTGAAAAATCACAAAGTGGTTGGTCTAGCCCAATCGTTCTCATTCCCAAACCCGACGGTACCCTGAGATTTTGTAACGACTTTAGGAAGTTGAATGAAATCTCAAAATTTGATGCCTATCCTATGCCCAGGGTTGATGAATTGATAGAAAGGTTGGGTCCGGCTAGGTATGTCACTACTCTGGACCTTACTAAGGGCTATTGGCAGGTTCCATTAACTAAAGAGGCAAAGGAAAAGACTGCTTTCTCTACCCCAGACGGCCACTATCAGTATAAAGTACTCCCTTTCGGCCTACATGGTGCACCAGCCACTTTTCAGAGGTTAATGGACCTAATTTTGGAGCGTCATAGAACATATTCAGCAGCCTACCTAGATGATGTGGTTATCTTTAGCCCAGATTGGGAATCTCATCTAGGGAAGGTACAAGCTGTCTTGGATTCCTTGCGGGAGGCCGGCTTAACCGCCAACCCAAGAAAATGTAAAATTGGTCTAGAGGAGGCTAGATATTTGGGGTATAACATTGGAAGAGGAGTCATCAAACCCCAAAGTGACAAAATTGAGGCAATTAAAAACTGGCCTCAGCCCATTTCCAAAAAGCAGGTCAGAGCCTTCTTGGGCATAGCGGGTTATTACAGGAGGTTTGTGCCAAACTTTGCCACTATTGCCGCTCCTCTCACAGACCTTACCAGGGGGTCAATGTCCAACATGGTAAAGTGGAATGAGGAGGCAGAACAGGCTTTCCAGCGATTGAAGGACGTGCTGTGTAAGAGGCCGGTATTGATTTCTCCTAACTTTAAGGAGGAGTTTATACTGCAAGCAGATGCCTCTAATGTTGGGTTAGGGGCTGTCCTTTCTCAGGTAAAAAATGGGGAAGAGCACCCTGTAATGTACCTCAGCAGAAAACTAACATCTGCTGAAAAAAATTATGCGATAATAGAAAGGGAATGCCTTGCTCTGAAGTGGGCCATTGAGTCTCTGAGATATTATCTCCTGGGCAGACAATTTAGACTAGTCACAGACCACTCACCCTTAAAATGGATGGCCCAAAATAAGGGGAAAAATGCGAGAGAATCAGTTGCGCCATATAACAATCGGCTTCATTTTTTACTATTTTCATGGTAGCCATGAATAAGGAAAGCTATTTCCGAAACGCGTAGGCAAGAAGTGGTCTCCCCGCTACCCTGTGTAATGTATTAACGTGTTTCTCACATTGCGTTACGAGCTGTCTTTAGCCGTGATCATTAAAGAATTGGATTTTACCCCACGTGGCATCTTATTGGAAGCTGGATTGAATTTTGTTGTGTATTTTCAATGTGTGGTTTACAGGTGGCACGTCTTCTTTATTCTTTGGGTCGGGATGATTGCAGAGATATCAATTTTATGTAGTATGCAAAAAAAGGAGTTAAAAACTCTGACCGGAGCTCCCAATGTTTCCGGCAGACTCCCTTAAGAACAATTATGTCCTACAAGATGTCTAAAGATATGGTGTGGGATTAAGCCAAACCAGTATATCTATTTCAAAAGGAACAGACCCCCAACTGTAGACAGCACTGTTTCAACCTGGTTGGGTCTCCTCAGTACTGCGTAGGGAACTGGATTGGCTGTGTCTGACCCCAATGAGAGAGACTTCCCTAGACACAGGGCTTATTTCTCCCTGTGTTTGTGACTCATGCTGTCTGCTCATATACTAGGCTCAACAAACTACAGCTATGTGTATAAGCTCATAGAGCTACATTGGGCACACAATCAACTTTCATGCATAAGAGATCTTTAATGTAATGAAATAGCAATAGTCTGCTTTCCAGTAATCCTCGGTAAATCTTCACTTGTATTCTACGACTGGAAAGATCGATTTTCAACAAGAGTAGGCACTATTCATGATACATCTTGTGGTACGATTTTTTCCTTTTGTAATC
Source organism: Engystomops pustulosus (assembly GCA_019512145.1). NCBI lineage: Eukaryota > Metazoa > Chordata > Amphibia > Anura > Leptodactylidae > Engystomops > Engystomops pustulosus. The sequence continues at coordinate 74,993,438 of CM033646.1, forward strand.
CACCCAATAATTGATTAGAGTAAAAAACTAGGAAAAATGTACAGCACCAACATCAGTGGAGTATGTCATTAAATTTTGAAATCTATCATTAAAAGTAGGATCACAAGAGCATGTTAATAAATGCGCATACAAATAAAGGGGAGCGTGTGGCCTGGTAACCGGTCTGGCATGGACGTGGATGTGAGCAAATAGCTCATGCACGGACTTCACGCTAAAGCCGACTTTGCACCGCATAAAACCACGATATATAAAAGCAGATACGTGAGGTATTTACCCTAGCCGGGAACATGACGAAGAGGAGAAAAAAATCTCTAAACCCGCCAACTCGACGGGAACCTTTACTATCCGCTACTCACTCCGGGACTCGATCGCAAGATGGCGCTGCCGCAGAGCAAGCGAATTCACCGCGCGCCAAATGACAGCAATGGAATAGATGGAGAGAGAGGAGAGCGGCACGTGAGCCCACAACAAGAAAAGCACAGTGAAGCTCGGTTCCCCGGACCGCAGAAAGAGAGAGAGGATGATGAGACCCTGTCGGAGGATCGAGAGGACAGAAGGACGAGATCACACTGCGGCGCAAGCAATCTGCAATATGGCCGTCGCCTACCTCCACAACTTGCTGTTAACACTACCGGGCTATCAAACGCAGCGCATAGCGCAGAGCAGGGTCTAACATCTGCAAACAGATGGCTCCTCCAATACACTATCCTATCTCGGGACGCCTTTCGACATACTTCCAGCATCAGATATGCGGTACTATACTGAAATGGACGATGACAAAATGCTGTAGCGTGGAGACAGGCCTTCAAAGTGTATGCCTAATGCTGACCCCAAATACCTGCGCGAAGTACAAAAGTGGGGTCAAAGGACCCCCACTGATGAGGAGGAAAAATGGAGAACTGGTTTATTAAATCTGCTAATGAACTATTAGATGCCCACTATAGTTGGAGAGGGAGGTTTCAATCGGACTTAAGCTAAAATGGGGACTGACTAGGAAAGGACCGGTCACGCCGGAATCAGTTCAAATTCGGGGGGGTATCCCTGAACTTGATCATTACAAAATAACTCAACTACTGATATAAAAAAATTAATGGCAATGACTTATTTGCCTGACGGCAATACACAAGAGCTCTGCATAGACCGAGCAACGCAAGGCTACCCAGACCACAGCACTTAGCCGGAGACGACTCCCGGATTACGTGGCTCGTATTCATTTTTAAAACGGTAAAGAAAAGATGTGAGTTGGCACGCCAAAAAGACGGATCCCACCCAGCTGACAAGATATACATCTGGTATTACGGTGGACTGAATCGGCTCTCGCATCACTTCAGTCAGAACACAACTAACCCCGTACGCCCCCTACGAGAAGAGCCGACCCAGCATCATTTACAAAAGGGGGATCTTCTGCGAAAAATTGGTGATAGCCCGACACACGGCCCAACATCGCTACTATGGTTCTCTGAGGGCCCGGCTAGGACATATTAACAAGGGTGGGAATCTCCAGATCACAGATACTACCAGCAACCAAACGAAATCTTTCAACGGAAAACAGAAGAATGGCGCACTAGGCAGGGCTCGCAGAAAAGAAGAAGAAAAGATAGAAGCTCGAATGCAGCGAGAGTTCCTGTGTGTCACCCGTCCATGCTAATTAAGCTGTGCGGGACTCTGGTAACTATTTACTCCGATCTTCCGACTTTTTTCTGTTGTTTTCACCCCCTAAGTGTGCAGCCAATTAGCTGCAGAGTTATTATTGTTTAGACAGCAATGTTATATGCCAATGTTGTTACTGTTCTGTTGATGCGGGCCCCTTCTAGTAAGACAAAGGGGTGGTGGATAGTCGTGGGTGTACGTGGTATAATGCAGAGACAACAAGAAGTTGCTCCCAATGATCAGAGATTAGCTTTAGACAACGCATTAAAAAAAAAAAATAACTTCATGGGTCTCAAGATTTATCTATGAACCATCGAAGGACAAACAGTCCGTAAAAAGGCTCAAATTGAGAGAGAGCACACCACAACAAGCCCTGTGATGTACTCACATTTCAAGAGACACATTTAAGCAAACGATGCAGAGACGTCTAAAGAACCCTAATTTCCCATATTTACCATCCCACTCATACAAAAGCAGAGGGGTTACGATAGCTATTAAGACATCCTGGAGCATTCCAGGAATTGAAAGGGTTGAGAGACACAGAGGTAGATATGTGTCTAGTTGCTTGCCTATTCATATATAACCGTACACCCTAGTTTCCGTGCTCACCATAATCACCGTCAGATAAATTTCTTTCGTAAACAATTATGAGGTTGAAAAAAGACATGCGCAGGAGAATCATCTTAGGAGGAGGACTTTACACACCCCGACCCGGAGCGACTGTCCTCATCCACCAACGAGGGTCCCACCTCACTTGAGTAAGAGTATGTGGCAAGCTGACTATACGACATTGGCGATCGGAGCGCAAACAGTACAGAGCGAGATATACAACCCTTTCAAACTCCAAGTCCACAGCATTATTTCAAGAATGACTGCTCCTGTCAATAGATACCCTTCTTACAAAGGTGAGACTATCCATAGACAACATTACCGTGGTCAGACCACGCGGCATAACGATCCACTATTCTGACGCCCAGAGTCCAAACGCCCATGTAGACTTTGGGAGATGTAAACAATTACATATTGAGGTGTAACCCAAATATAACACAATATTGAACAGGGATTTGAAGGAAACATACAAAATTTAACAACCTGCCTCAGTTAGAGGACCCCATCCTGTGTGGAAGCGCCGCATAGCGCTATATAAGAGGGGCACCTTTAAAATTGGAAATACAGGATAGGAACACAAAGAACTAAGACGATAATAACATTTTAAGAGGATATTTGCCAGCTAGGAAAGGGAACAATAAATAAGAACCCTTCGCAATTGCAGCAGATCTACTCAGTAAACGAGAAGTGTTTAGACTTCTGTTAATACACATATATGACAAAAGTGGGCAAAAATCGGGGTGCCATATACTACGCAGAGGGAGATAAAGAGGGGAAGCTCCTAGCACAAAGATTTTAAGTTCAAAAACAGGATTAAGGCCAAATCCCTTACATATGACACACCGATAGATAAAGGGAAACGTCTCCGATCACCAAGGCATAGTGCCAATAGGTCAAAGATTATTACTAAATTTACTATAATTGAAGGAGGGACCCCTTTACTCTCACACCCTCCCAAGTGGATTAAACCTTCTATCAAAACTTAAAGAATTGAAAACTTATCTGTAGGGAACAAACGGCAGGGAAATATAGTCGGCCCCACATAACCATTCGAGGAAGTACCAAGAGCTCTAGAGGAACTCCCCCATATAAAGCCCCGGGACCTGAGGGATTATCAGGAAGAATATACAGACTATTTAATAATATCCTCTCAGCGCCGATGGCCATGCATTTAATTCAAATGATGAGCAGAGGGGAACGAGCCCAGGGAAAAATAAGGAAGCCTGAGAGTCACGATCCCTAAACTGGCAAAGCGCGCGGACAACCCCAAAACTTTAGGCCGATATCCCTATAAACGCAGACAACAAGGTATATGCAAAAATTTAGCGACTCGACTCATGAATTCCTTTCTGACCTGATTAGCGACCCTCAAGGGGGTTTTATCTAAACACAGGCAGGGCCTCGCGCAACTTACACCGGAAAATTGTACATGGTCCCACCTTATAGAAAACCAGACATGTCCCCTCGGTGATTTTCTGGCTGGAGCGAGACCAGGGTTCGACCGAATACACATCTGTGAGCTCTTTGGGACTTGGGAGGCAAGGGGTTTGGGGGAGACATATAAGGCCATAGGGCCATGCCTACCGCCCGCTTCGCAAGACGCTTTACGAATGGTACTACGGACACGTCAATACCACAAATGGATACGCAAGACAGGATAGCCGCGCACTTTCCCAGTGTTTTAATATCCTTAGAGGCCTTAGTTGGGCGATAAGCACTTCCCCCTCCATACCATGGAGTGAAAGTAGGAGATCAAGGACCACCATATATCACTTACGCGGATGAATATATCTCTCCCTGACACAACCAGTATAAAATCCACAGAACGGTTTGGGACTTAATACAAGATTTGGAGCTGCAGGATATATACTATAAGCTCTAACACGTCCCAAAAACCACAGGCGTACCAATGTGCACATAAGATCTGCAAACTCTTGATTTTATGCAAGAAAAATATCCGTTTCGATGGAAAACACACATAGGGGGTCAGTTACTAAGGGGCCGACGCTTTTCCCGACGTGTTACCCGAATACTTTCCCGATTGTGCGCCAGATTGTACGGAATCGACCCGGGATGAGGCGCACGACGAGCTCGGATTGTGGCGCAGGCGCCGGCTGGCGCGCGAAGGAAATCGGGGGGCGTGGCTCGAAGAAAAACCCGGTATTCGGAAAAAACCGCCGGCATACAAACCCGAAAAAGTGTGCGCTGGGACCGCGTACCTCACGTCGAGGGGATGTCGAGTGTGGCGTGGAGATGGAGAGATGTTTCAGCGCAGCAGCGCACCTGGTGGACGGCGGCAGGATGCCTTCATGCAATACCGGCCGGACCCGGACCAAACCGAGCAGCGAAACCGCCGCTGGATCGCGAATGGGACCGGTGGGTAAGTAAATTTGCCCATTAGTCTCCAAATATGGGACTCAAGGTGGGGGGGTGAAACATACCCGTCATCGAAAACTATATACATTAAATTCTGAAACCATACTAGAGGCTAACATAAAGAAGCAAAGTCGATGCTTCAAATATGGAAGTATCATGGTTGGGTAGAGAAGGGGCGTAGTAAAGCTCATGCATTCCAAGACTACTGTATACTTAATTCGCACTAGGCCAATATCTTGCCGTCGAGGTTCTTCGCCAGAGAGCCCAAACAATAAGTCCTCGATATTGGAAGGGGAACAAACACAGGACTTCGGCAAGAGCTATCTTGTCTAAAGCATAGAAGGTTGGAGAGTCTGGGATTAGGCGCTATAGATATCAAACGGGGGTCTTCCAGAGCCATAGACTTCACAGGCGGCAGGTTGCTACAAGCCATAGCATATCCATGCATGAGAGCAAATAGAGTTTCCACAACAGCTCTCGGTACAATCGACCTTAAGAAGCGTGTCTTACATGCCAGGATTATTGGGGAAGGAAACCCACCCAATCCCCCATTACCATAACACGCAACATTCGGAGTCTGGAACACAGGCACATGTTTCAGGAAACTACCGAAAAAGGCAGAGTACCCCGCTTAGTGGATGCCACTGGAGTGGTGGAATATGGCCCGATAGCCGGACATTGACCTTCAAGGCGTGGAAAGACGAAGCGGAGTAAATAACGATCGGTCACATAATGGAGGACAATCAATTATTAGACTTTAATGCTTAGCAAAAAAATTCAACTGCCTGTGTAGCTCCGGTTCACATATCTGCGGCTCAAACATTTCGAAGGAACAGTTTAGAGATGAGAAACGAGTAATACATGGACGAAAAAATTGTTATGAGAAAATGAGATCAACTCCCCACAGAGAGGGTCTTACGACATTATGATCGCACCTAAATGCTAGCACGACCAATTTCGCAATCATTATGAATATAGACTGTTTGGGAGAGAGATTTGGGTTCAAGACCGTTGATTCAAAGAGTGGTGTGCAAAGCAACCTCCCCTAACACACAAAGCATTAAAATGTACACACACATGGAAAATGCAACTAAGCTAACGGTTGAGGGTTTGCAAGGTACTACACCCCGGCTAGAATAAATATAGCTCCCTAACATCCCCCAGTAGCTGGGAGCGGTGTGGGAGTAAAAGGTACATAAGCATATCTTTTGGGAACGGCCCCCAAACATACCCCTTTTGGGATTGCATATATGCGGTCCTAATACCAAATATGCGACGCAACATAGACCGAACACCCGGCGCGTGCATTGTAAGCTTTGGACTACATAATCTCCCGGGGTACAAAAGAATACATTCGCAAGATTTTGAAATAACAAGGAATTACGAGGGCTAAATAGGGAAAAACACGCAAATGTCCCCATCACTAACGGAATGGCCGCAGAAAGACAAAATATACAAATATGAAAAGCATTATCCTTGGGGATTCCTAAAACCCAGGCCATATGAATTGATTGGGAATCCCTGAGAAACTGACAGAAACTGACTGGATTCAGGACCGGAGTGTGGACTCTGCTAGGTGCGCTTTCCATCGGGGGTGATTTTCTGCTGCAGAGCGTACTCAAGGAAAAGGAAGAAAACTCACGACACGGCCAAGACATAGGCCACTGCAGTAAAAGGAGAATGGTAACCCGCTAGTTTTCACCGTTATTTGTTGGTCTTCCCCTGGTTGTACATGTTAATTCTGTAGTTGATGCACACAAAGCATATGACGATCTAGATCAGAATCGGTGGTATGTCCGTAAACATAGATTGTGAGTACGTGGAGGCTCTGGCAAAACAAGTTATGGAGAATTTAAATCAGAACTAAGCCGTACAGACATGATGTATAACTCTTGGTTCAGTTGTAATATACGTTTATTCCTTCTGTTCCTCTTACTGCTCTACACTGATATCATATGCACTATTGGTAATGCGCACATTTTAATAAAAAAACACACTATTTTTAAAACAGAAAAGAAATGAGGCAAAGAAATAGCTATACAAACGGAGCCAGCTCACGCTCGCCCGACCCTGGGGTTATTTTGCCGTTTTTGTCAGCTTCTTCCGGGAGCGGCAACCGGATTAAATTAAGAATAAATTTCAGATTTACTGAACATACTAACAACTATTTGGTGCTACATTTTTTTCCTAGTTTTTCTCTACCATATTATGGGGTGGATTCAAAAGAAAAATCGCACCCAAAGATGTTCTGAATACGTGAACTACATCTGTTGAAAAAGAATCTGCCATCGGTAGAATACAAGTGAAATTACGAAGATTACTGGAACGCAGATTATTGGAAACATGGGAGCTCGGCTCAGCGTTTTAACTCTTTTTGCTGTTATGTGGGACTGGTGGATCGGTTCGGAATGTGGGTTGGAGCTCTCGTGGTGTGAAAGTGTGCGGTACTGTGCAATTTGTTGTATGTTAGTAGTGGTGATCTTAAAAAATTATAAAATTTGTCATTAAAAAACCCTTGTGACGTCAACGGAACATCCACCGCAAGAACCAGGAACAGTTCTGAGATTCCCCAAGCAGATCCACCCCCCGACCCAGTTCCACAACCAGCCACATCTACTTCAAATCAATGGATTGGTAAAAGAGACTACACAAACAATTTGTTTTATAACACACGCCCGGGAACCAGAGAGTAGAGTCCATCAGTCACCATTACCATCGTCATTCTCTCGTATGTTTACCCCTTCTTTGTAACGACAACGAGACCACCTGTTGGACAAAGTTTCAACGCCAGGAGACCCTAACATCGTTCAAGTCACCCACGTCGGTGACAGAGGTTGAAGTAAGGAACACTGGAAGTACGCATGTTGTTTTGATACTGATGATGGACAAGGTGGAGCCCCACCATTTCTGACCAGGCGATTTGGACATATTTTTGGCGTGTGATTTCATTCACAGGGTTAGCCGTGGTACAATAACGTTTTAAAGCATTAGGGCCATGATACGAACTTTTTAAACTTTATTTCTGTGAACTATAAGGTCCCTAGGGCAGGAAGGCAACTAATTTCACAGGGGCACATCAGCCCTTCAAAAGGGCCAAATGAATTGATTCCTGTATAATGCATTTTGCCTCAACGGTAAAACGTAGTTATTAAGAACATTGCAAAAATTCATAGAAAAAGGCCAAGAAAAAGGACATGTCTAAGAAGGGCTACGGAAAGGGCTTTATAAGGAGAGGAATACGATAAGGGGCGTTGTGATGTACGAGCCCCTTTTCCAAGCCCCATCACTTATAACTCGGCCCCTCGGTCCAAAGACACCATCCATATAAACAAAACCAAAATAAAATATACTACTACCCGCTGCCCAGGCCTGGATTAAGGTTGGTGGGGGCCTTGGGCGCAAACTCTGGTGGAGGCCCCCACTAAGTGTAGCGTACACACACCGTTCCTCCTGCTTCCTTCCACTATCCCAGCAGTAAACACAGCTACATACAGCCGCCTACCCCCGAGTAACCCTGCACATACAAGCCGCCTCCTCACCAGTAACACAGCTACATTACAGCCGCCTCGCCCCCAAGTAACACAGCTACATACAAGCCGCTTATCTCCAGTAACACAAGCTCCATACAGCCGCCTCCCCCCCAGTAACACAGATACATACAGCCCGCCTAGCCCCCAAGTATACTAAGCTACATGGACAGCGCCTCATCCCCTAGTAAGCACAGTACATACAGCTGCCTCGCCCCCAGTAGACACAGCTACCATACAGCTGCATCGCCCACAGTACACCGCTACTACAGCCGCCCGTCCCCAGTAACACAGCTACATACAGCTTGCCTCCCCCCAGGTACCACGCTACATACATCCGCTCACACCAGTAACACAGTACCATTGACAGCAGCCTCATTCCCCAGTAACACTTACATAAAGGGCCTCGCCCCCAGTAACAACGCTACATACATCCGCTCACCCCCAGTAACACAGTAATACAGCCGCATCATCCCCAGTAAAAACAGCTACATCGAGCTGCCTCGCCCCCAGAAGACAACCGCTACTCCCTCCGCCTCACCCCCAGTAACACAGCTACGATCAGCCGCTATCAATCCCCAGGTAACAACACAGTAACAATACCGTGGGGCGACAGCACACAACATCCTATCTTGATATATATAGAGGATGACCTACATTCCAAATTACACATATATCAACCCACACCACTCATTTTGTTCACATCTATCTAAATGTACAGAACCATATAGCGTGTTATCCCGACAGTCCACGTAAACATCTCTAAGCACCGTGATGCCTCACTCCCCGTAGTATATACATTATATAGAATATATACACAAGTCGATCGTCATGACATTACACTGAGTATATTATACTAATATATATTACACAAGAGATGCATAAATACACAGTCAGTATATCATTATTATAATATATAATATTAATACACAGATGATAGCAATAACACACGTATCTACATAGTAAGCAGTTAGATGCATAATACACAGTATATAATATATATATACAACAGTAGATGCCTAGGATACACAGTATATACTATATACTATACACCGTCAGATGCATAAAATAACGAGGTAATACATATAAGATGAGACGGTAGATGCTAATAACCGTATATACAGTGAGATATATACACAGTAGATGCATACAAATAACAAGTTATACATATATATAATATAGATACACAGTAGATGCATACCTCCACCGTATATACAATATATATAACAGTAGATGCATATAATACGCAGTCAGTCTACATATATATATACACAGTAGAGCATAAATACACCGTAGTCTACATATATATTTACGGCAGTGAGCGCAATATAATACACAGTATATACTATAATATACACAGTAGATTGCATAAATACACAGTACAGCCAGTCCCGGGTGTACCTAAAAGATAGGGTCTGGAGGTTTGTTTCTTAGTTGGAACTTTGTAATTGTGAAGTCGAAACTTTTATTTTGAGATATGGAAGTCTAGACAAATTTTTTTTCTTTCCCCCGTTGCCATTGGAGTTTGCACAATTTTTGTGGGTAATTGGACAAGAAAGCAGAACGCTTCATTCCGAAATCTTACAGCGATCATTGCAGTCTGGACTATAGGTAACATCCAGCGACCTATTCACCAGAGGTCACAGTGGGCAGAGGGCGAGGTCGTTGGTAACTAGATGTCCTGTAAGGGGGTAGGTCTTTAAGTAGGGGACCGCATGTATAGTACATATATATATACCACACAGTAGAGCATAAAATCACACAGTATCGTACAATTATACACAAGTAGTGTGCATAAATACACAGTATGTATACTATATATTACACTAGTAGATCTAAATCCACAGTATATACATATATATACACAGTAGAGCATAAATACACAGGATTACATTATATATACACCAGTTAGATGCAACATACCACAGTAGATACATATATATACACAGTAGATGCATATTTTACACAGTATATAACAACTATTACATCGAGTAGATGCATTATACACAGTATCACATATGATATATACACAGTTAGCTGCAATATTACACAGTCTATACATCATGAACACAATAGATGACAATAATCCACAGTAGTACTGCTGCAATAAAACTCGACGTATACCTATACATCCTGTATATACACCTGTATCCACACACAGGCACAACAAACACAATGAAGGAGGTAGTAACTTACCAGATTTAAGGGTTGGACCGGTGCCTGTTGTTCGGGCGGGGGGTTCTAAAATATGCAATATTCCTGGGGGCTTGGTGTGGAGGGGGCATAATGGTCTTGTCCACCTAGGGCAACCTGTTGTCAACATTGTACATTTACTGATGACTAAGCCATCAAAGAATATCTGCAGCATTTATTGTTTGTGTGGATGTACCATTAATGTCCCAGCACTCCTGGTGTATTATACAAGTTTGTATTGTGCCACTCAACTATTCCAGATCTCTCCCCCCTATGTATATGTTCTTCATTTTCTATTCTGTAGTAATATTAGGACGACAAACATAAAACTTAACATGAACGTAGCCTACCAGACCTGTTTTATTGGTGACATGTGATTTAAAGTTCAAATATTTCTGCAGCAAGTGTTATATTTTGATTTTTTTTTTAATTTTAGCTATATTGTGCAAGCATATGGTCACAAGAAGTCCCAAGGCCTAATATATACCGCAGACAGGAAGGTTGGCTTGTTCTGGATTGCAAAGGGAATAATAGGAATTTTATAATATATCCTTTCCAGGGAATTAAACTCCATCTTGGATTCTACTGAACGATTTAATAGAAGAAAAAATATATTAGACATAAGAAAATATTTCCTTTCCAGTTTTATAAGGCTGTTGCAGGCAAGTGGTGTGCTAAAAGCTGACTTGGAAAAGGAGGAGATGTATCATTTAATCTCAATTCATTTGCTTTGATTTGAAGGGTTTGTCTTTGTATAGAGAAGTTAAAAAGTTAGTGAGCAACAACTCAAGAATATATTTAATATAATAAAATATACTTATAGTAGTACCAATAACATACAAAATCATTCCTAAAAACAAATACAGAGGGGCAGGTCCAGTCATGTGAAAAGCACAAGTTATCGCTCCTCCTCCCCACTCTCCTTCCATCTGGGAGTAGAGTTGAAGCTTGTTATCCTGATGATCGCTGGTGTCCCCACAGCTTCAGCATCAGCTATCATGATGAGCCTCTGCAATTTTGCAGCTTACCACCAGTATGTAGATCCACAACACCTCAAAACAAGGGCTACATGTGTGTAAACTGTACCCCCAGAAGATTTGGCTTCAGGAGAGGCCTGTGGGAAGTGATATAAAGCAAGCTGAAAGCAGGAGAAAAATAAGTGTTAAGCATAATATAACGATATACAGTGCCTGATTATATACCCCTTCAATGGTGACAAAATTTCCTCAACAAACTTAGATTTTTCAATTATGTCTGGGCCTTTTAAAGATCACTATGTAGTAGTGGATAATAAATTTAGGGGGTTTGGGCACTAGCCTTTTTTTACAACAACTTTTACACTGAGAAGGATCTGCACCCATGAAATAATCTGTTCTTGCTATCAATTCACATTTACAGAAGAGCCATTTCAGGACCTTTAAAGGCCCTCCAAAGGTACATAAATCGCAATTTGAAAGCAGTTGGATGAGACACATCCTCCAATATCCAAGCAGCTTGATTTTTGTACCATATGTAGGAAGTGAATTCCAGACTTGTAGGGGCTATAATATTCACACAACCCAGGGCCCATGGCAGTCTTCATCCACCCCTGCCACAATGTGCATATGAAATTTAATAAGGTAATTTACACAGCATTGGGAGGCAATTGCAGAGGCTCTTTGATAGGAAGATAGGTTTATATCTTGGGGATTAAATTATTTTAGAATGTAAAACAACTCACTCAGTCACTTATACTTAATCATTTTTCTGTTTATTGTATAACACAAGTAGCATGTTACCTTTACTCTATGGGTCAATGCAATAATAGAAATACCCCATTTATGTAATTATCATAGTATAAAAGGCCAGGAAAAGACACATCAAGTCCAACCTTTAAGAATTAAATAAATGTTTTTTCCCCATAACCCGTGATGTTTTTTCTCTCCAGAAAGTCACCAAGGCCTCTCTTGAACATGTACATAGAGTCCGCCATAACAACCACCTGCGGCAGAGAGTTCCACAGTCTCACTGCTCTTACAGTAAAGAACATCTGTCTATGGTGATGGTAGAATCGTCTCTCCTCTAGGCGTAGAGGATGCCCCCTTGCCCTGCTCACAGGCCTAGGTATAAAAAGATCTTTGGAGAGATCCTTGTACAGCCCGTTCAGGTATTTGTACATTTAATGAGGTCTCCCCTCAGTCGTCCTAAGAAGAATAATCCCAAATTTTGTAATCTGTCATTGTATTTTAGTCCCCTGAAAAATTGACCCCCTATGGCACTCCACTGGTAACATCAACACAATCCGGGAATGTGCCATAAATGTCAGCCCTCTGTTTTCTATCACAATTACTTACCCAAATACATAGATTTGGTCCCATCAGTTTCCTTTATGTACCAACCTTTTATGCAGCACTGTCAAATGCCTTTGAAAAGTCCAGATAGACAACATCCACAGCATCCCCCATATCCAGTCTGGAACCTACTTCCTTGTAGAAGACAATCCGATTAGGCTGACAGGACCGATCCCTCATAAACCCATGTTGATACTGGGTTAGAAGGTTATATACAGTAAGATACTCCAGGATAGCATCTCTAACAAATCCCACAAATATTTTCCCCACCACAGAAGTTAGACTCACAGGTCTGTAGTTTTCAGGATTGCTTTTTGATCCTTTTTTGTATATTGGTACCATATTTGCTATGTGCCAGTGCTATTATAGTATGTAGTTAATTTAGAACCGGGGGTATATGCCATCTGGCCCCAGTGATCTTAGTGGTTGTGAGGTGGTGCCGTACCTCTTCCTGGGTTAAACTGTTGACATTCCAAAGAGAATTTACATCATTCGTCATTGTGTCTTCCTCCGCCCTTTTCCCATATGAAAAAAAAACTTTTACCCCTCAAAAGGAGGGGAGAAAAAGGACCAACTAAGAGAATGCATGTAAAACACGAAATCTTTATTTGTAATATTTTACATTAAAAGTTACAATAAAAAACATAAAGTGGTGGTATACAGAAAAATGCGGAGCGATCCAATCTGGACAGGATGGAATGATGTGAGTTAGGGTAAAGAACAGCCTGGATATGAAATAAGCCCAATATATATGGGATGGCTATTGGTCAATAATATTTGTAGAAAAAACGAGTGGTAATTGGCATAAAAATAGTGTTTCATCTTACCAGGCGATGTAGGTGTTTAGAGTTCCCCTGTCCAGAGAGGGTTGCGTCCCCGACGTACGTTTCGGCTCACGCCTTCGTCTGGGGGTGGCGTCTAACCTGCCTGGGACCAGTATATAAAGGGGGAATGGACCAATGAGCTTCAAGGAAAGGTTGCACGTGATAACGCGTCTATGCATCCCATGATGCTGTGCTTTGACAGTGCTCGCGGTCACGTGACCAGATATCCTGAGAGTACACAGCCTGTGTCCCAGTGGGATGTGTTTGCGGCATCTACGATCATGTGACACGTTGTCACATGATCAGGTATCGTGGGGATGCGCGACTTGCGTCTAGATAGAAACTACAGGAACCTAAACATTGTCTATGGGGAGCATGCGCTGGGACGCCCTATAGAAAGGTTGTCGGGGGTGCTACATAGATAAATACATATATGCAAAATAACCCTAGAGTGCTAAGGAGGCGACCTCATAGAGGCCAGCTAATGGTACTACATAAATGAGTGCATAAAAAATAGCACATTAAATACCCAAAATACGAAGGATTACACAGAAAGAGTTATTAGTATTATTGCCACAGTACGTGTAAGTTAAAGTGCATGGTGCATATAATGGATTTAGGCCATATAATAGATAACATAATTATTCCTAGAATTTATGTACATAAATGTCATAAATGATGAATGTCATAGTTATTACTAAAATTATATACATAAAGATACATATGAGGTAGAATTAAGATACATATGAGGTAGATACCATATAGTAAACGTGACATCAAGGCATGTAGATATATCATACATAAAAACTTTTCTTGATACAGACACATTGCAAACGGATATTGATATATGTGTATGTCATGACTCATATAGCGTATATATATACAAATGCAGTATTAATGAAATCAATGCATAAGTTGTACTTAATATAACCAATATACGTCTAATATATTGCCTTAACTTGATCGTCACTAGTGTGACAATTGGTGCCCATATTGCATATGATACAGTATACAGCCTGAAAAATATTATGTTAGTTTATATTATATGGGGAGAAAGAGTGAGGAAAAAGGTGGGGGATGGGGTGTGGAAGTGAGAAAGTGAGGGAGTGGTGAGGAAAGGAGGAGTGATTGTGATGTCGTATGATAGATCTTAATATAATGCGCATGAAAGAAAATGATAATAGGAATGGTGCCCGTTGCATGAAGATGCACCAATTAGATATGACAGCTGATTAGTACCTGTGAAAAAAGGTTAGTATATTAGTGTCAAGACTAAGGTTGGACATCTGATGTTTACGTCAACCATGGTTGGTCATAGATGTTCTATCCGGGGGGCATCTTGGCTTGAAGGTTCATTGTCCCTTGTGAATCATGTTGAATCAGGATAATAAAGAGTTGCTAAAAAATATAGAAATTAACAAACATAACAGTTAAAAACAAAATAATTAAAACTGGTGTTGTTAAGACGCCAGGGTGTGAATGTATAGCATGAACACAGCTAGATTATTTGGTTACTTATGGTTGGGGATTAGGAAAAGGAATGTAGCCTATTGGAGAAATGGAGCGAAGCTAATGGTTTCATTTAGTCCTCTTGGTTTAAGGGTGTTTAGGGTCCAGATCCATCTGGTTTCTCGCTGCGCTAAAACCTTCTGGATCGGACCACCTCTGATGCCTAGATCGATTTTATCGATACCACGTACCTTCAAGAGATTTGGGTCGGAGTTGTGTTTCGCCTTAAAGTGGAGTGCCACTGGTTTGCCCTCGAAATCTGCGTCACTTCCTAGTGTAGCTTTTATATCTCGCACATGTTCCCTGATGCGTACTTTCAGGGCACGGCTTGTCAACCCAATATAGATCAAATTACATGGGCATGTGGCGTAGTATATTACAGCTTTAGATTTACATGAAATGCTGTGTAAGATTTTATATACTTTGCTTC
This sequence comes from Engystomops pustulosus, assembly GCA_019512145.1. Taxonomy (NCBI): domain Eukaryota; kingdom Metazoa; phylum Chordata; class Amphibia; order Anura; family Leptodactylidae; genus Engystomops; species Engystomops pustulosus. The sequence continues at coordinate 75,008,886 of CM033646.1, forward strand.
CTTACCATATGGTAAGTGTTTCTCACAGGTCTTTTTTAGAATATTTGTGAAAGTCCTTTTTTTTTTTGGGGGGGGGGGGGGTCTTTGAGAACATTGTCCTAGTTTATGCCTATAAGGTCTTCCCTTCTGAAAATTTCTTAGTTAAGCGTAATACAAAATCAATGATATTATGATCACTATTACCCAGGTTACCCCCTAACCTGTAATTTTGATATCCTGTCAGGTCTGTTAGGATAAGGTCCAGCAGTGCCCCCCTCTTGTTCTCTCCAGGACTAGTTTTGACAGGTAATTGTCTTTTGTTGTTGACAAAAACCTGCTACATATGAATGACCTGCAGGTTTCTGCCCCCCCCCCCCCCCAGTCAATATCTGGGTAATTGAAGTCCCCCATGATAAGTACTTCACCAAGCTTTGAAGCAGCATCCATTAGACTTATCAGCATTTCCTCTCCTGCCTCCATTATATTTGGAGCTTATAACAAAGCCCTAGTATTATTTTATTCTTTTTCCCTCCCCTTATCTCCACCCATAGGGAATTCACATTTTCATTTGCGTCACCGATGTCATCTGACAGGACAGGCTTGAGGCAAGATTTCACATAATAACAAACCCCTCCCCCTTTTTTATTTATCCGATCATTTCTAAAAAGATTATAACAATCTATATCGATATCCCATATAGGGTGTTGTGTTTCAGAAGACTAAAATGGCGCTGATGGGTCCGGTACTCGTTTTATAAAATAACTTATTATTATAAAAATCTAAATAAAATTTTCATCAGTCCAATAAGAGAACAACGCGTTTCGTGCTTGGGCTAAGCACTTTATGAGGTTCATACAAACAGAATCGCAGAGATGCAATTTATAAGGTGAGTACTGGGGTCTCAAAGAAACTAATCATTATCTACGATCCCGAAACTACAAGTACGGGTGCCGGGATGGTTCAAAGGAAGGGTTGGCAAAAACTATAACTACAGGCACCTAGAGGGATCAAGTAGAAAGCAGGATATATTGCATATGGGACGATGGATGGTCTGTGCAACTCGTAAAACAAAAGAAGGTGAGTACAATCTGGATTAATATTTTCAGTAGATGAATCTGTGTTTATTATATCAGGGAATGGTCTCGGATAAAACTTCAGTGTATTATCAGAGGATAGTCTCGTTAATTTCATTAAGACCACTCGGTGACAGTGTACCCAATTTATACATTCAATAGACCTCCTGGCGGCACAAAAAAGGGAATCTTTTTGATATGGTGGTGGGTTCATGGTCGATTGGTTTGATTGAGATAGGAAGTTTTGTTTTAGGATGACATAAATCACAGTGCTTGGATACACCATGTAATAATTTTTTTTCTTTTATGGTTTTTCCTATGTTTATTTAAACGATTGCGAAGTGCTTGTACAGTCCTTCCCACATATTGTAGGTGGCAGATTTTACACTCGATAAGATAAATTACATATTTAGTGTCCCAAGACATTCTATTCTTAACCTGAAATGTCTCTTTCGTGTTGTTCGATTTAAGTGTCGATCCCGATTTGATGGTTCTACAACAGATGCATTTTGCTTTGTAGCATTTTGTGACACAACTCGGTGTATTTATGTTCTTTGTTTTTTAATGTTGCCTAAGCACACTTGGGGCAAAAATGTTTCGGATGGTTGCTGCCCTTCTATAGCTGATTTTTTGGCGGCTTGGCAAATGTTCTTTTAGATATATATATTCCTTGTTAAAATCTGCCAGTATCTGTGCATAACATTATGTTTGCTATTGTATTTACTAATAAAATTTGTTTTATGATGGGTGTCTTTTACTCAAAAGAAAGAGAACATCAGTATGTCTTTAGGGCAGCCCTTTTCCTGGAACCTTTCCCTCAGTATATCAGCCTGTTTGTGTAAAGGTCTGTATTTGTGCAGTTTTTTCGTATTCTTTTATACTGAGAGAATGTTATGTTCCTAATCCATTTTTTATGGTGGGAGCTCAAGTAGTCCAGATAATTGTTAGTCTACCTTTAAGAGGGTCTTTGTTTTAAAAGAATCACCTTCATGGTAGATCTCAAGATCTAAAAATGTGATGTTGGTGTCACTTTTCTCCAAGGATAATGAGATCCCCCAGGGGTTATTGTTCAGATATTGTTGAAACTGTTCGGCTTTCTCAATAAGACCTGATCACAGGAAAAACGGGTCATCTATAAAATGTCTGTATGGGACCACATATTTGTGGAATGGGTTTGTAGCCTCACTTAAAATGTAATTCTCCTCAAAGGCTCCCATGAAGAGATTAGCCAATGTGGGAGCCACCTTTGTCCCCATAGCTGTGCCTAGCTCTTGATGGTACAATTTTTGTATGAAATGTTTTTTATTTTTTTTGTGTACGATGCATAGGCAATCTAGAATAAAAGACCTTTTCTCTTGGGTGATTTTCACACCTTCCACATTGAATGCCTTTTTCGTGTTCGATATTGGAATACAACAAATTTACATATAGGGTGATAAAGCACCGTTTTTTTTATACCATTTAATATAGTGTAATTCCCTAATTTATTGGTCCGTGTCTTTAAGAAAGCTGAACTACATATTTCTGCAAGACCAGGTCCAAATAATGGGATATATTGCTGAATTTGCTGGGCAGAAATATGTAGTTCATCTTCCTAGCTATCCAAAAGACTCAGACCTATTAATTAGAGAATTATACAATATTAATATTTTAATTTAATATTAATATTTGCAAATTGTAAAAACTTATTTGGGTAAAAAATAACTTCTGGGAGACAGAGTGGATATGAAAATTATTCAGACATTTTAGTTTTTTCTGTGTAAATTTATTAAACAAGAAAAGCTTGGTATAGTCATATGTTTTCACCTGCCAGCTCACTGATACCAAGAACTGCACAGCAGCTTACCCAGGCAGCTATCATACTAGGGGAACCTCCAAGACTCCAAAGGACCTTGAGTTTGACATATCTGCCAGAAGGTCAGACACCCCATCACAACATGGCCTCCGGGGCTCCGAAGCTGGGTAAGAACATCTGCCCTATAAAATCTGCCATGCAACAGAACACAGCCCCATCCAAAAACTCCCGAGACACTGATGTTGGCCTACCAACATCCCAGACACCAAAAGATCCCAGCAGAACAGAGATAGAGGTTGCAGCTGAACACAGGCAAAACCCTGGGAAGCTGGGACTAGAGACCAGGAGGGAGACACTGAGGCAGACGCCTTTGCAGCCTTCCAAACCTGCAACTTGCTTAAGCTAATAAGCCCCCTCCAGTCTAATATCGCGAAATACTTCTGAGTTTATTAATCTAGCAAATGGACACTGAGCACTTCAGGAGAGAGTGTCCCAGATGCAAGAAAAACTGGTTGATTATGAGGACTGCAACAGACGCAACAACATCAAATTTAGGGGGATCCCCTAATCCATAACAGAAAGAAAATGTTCCAGCTCACCAGCCTCTATAACCACAGTCTCCTCAAACATGATTTACCCCACTGCAAGGGGCATGGAAACAAGAGACGAAAAAGTATGGATCCAGCTCATGGAGATCTTGTGAATTGATATTTCTTTATTTGCGCTCAGGTGACATCCTGGTATACAGAGATAAAAGTCTATGCGTTTCAAGTGGTTCATCCACTCTTATTCATGAAATATCCATACCTGGCCCACAACTAAGGGAGTATGTGAAACAGATGACCAAAACCTGTCTACTGTCCTTAATGGATTATGAATTATGTGTGGATAGGGCACACAGGGTCCCCAAGCGTCCTAGAGAATTTTTTTGCATTCTTTTGCTTTTACCACGCCAAAGGCGAATTGTTGACCTACTCTAGGAAACATCCATCTCTCCCAACTCCATATAATGCGGTCAAGCTATATGTGGACTTATCTGCAGCTACACAGCAGCCCAGAAAAGCCTTCTAGCCTTTTATCACATTTCTGCACAAGTGTGCAATTTCATACAGATGGGGCTATGGGGCTTCCTGACCAAGTTGCTGATTAAATAATAGAACATGGTTCAAGTAGTGCACTTACCAGAAGGAGTTAGTCTGATTATCAACTGGGATTTAGCTGATGAATAGAGATGGGCAAATCAATTTGAACAAAGTGGAATTCAATCCGAATTTCAGGGAAAATTTAATTTGTCACGAATCCGAAGTTTATGGTGATTTGTTGGAAAAAAGTTTTTTTATCATTTATTACAAAAATGGGCACGAGCACAATGTGTTACACGGGGCAGAGAACTCTGTGAAGGAGAAAGGGAACACCCTCGATCACATGTCCAGAACTGTAAGCCAATCAGCGGCCGGTCGGCTTATTTGATGTCACACAGCCCTATAAAAACAGGCAGCCATTTTCAATCTCGGCATTTCACACTGCATATTCTGTCTATAGCGTCCAGCTGCTTGTATTGTACTGTGCTGTAGTAATTTTTGGTCCAAGTGTGTCCATTTTGGGGGATCTGTATACCCCAATAGCAGTTCTTTTTTGTTGCTGAAGTGAATAGGAAGAAATTTGTGTAAAATCCACATAGTTTCTGTATTTATTTCTGCTCCAATCCCAAGGTGTCTATTTTAGGGGATCTGTATACCCCAAATTGAAGGGTTTTTTTGTTGCCGAAGTGAAGAAATTTAATTATTTATATATTTTCTGTAGTAATTTCTGCCCCTATTTAAGGGTGTTCTTGTGCTTCTCTATACCCCAAATTTAATTTTTTTTTTTTTTTGACAAAGTAGATCCGTTTCAAATCAACATCTATGATTAACCAATATGTCAGACAGAGAGGAGACAGGTGGAGGAGGCACAGGTCGTAGCACAGTCGCCGCAGGGGTGACTCTTTGAGGCGCGAACTGCCAGTGTCATCTAGCGGCAGTGTGTTGATAAACAACCCAAAGATTGTCGATTGGTTGACTAAGTCATCCACTTCTTCCCAGATGCCATCTGAGACCCCAAGCCAAGAGTCAGTGTGTTCATCAGTTAAAACCCTTAGTTGGCATGGCCCAGGAGCAGGTCAGTGTTGCTCACCCGTCCTCAACCAGCCTCAGTCCTGTTCATTTCCCTCAGCCAGAGATCTACAAGGTGGTTTGAGCTCAGTGCCACTATACAGCGAGGACAAACTCCTTGAGGACAGTCAGCAGCTGCTTGGCAGTGAAGAGGTGGGGCAGACATCCGCTGCTTTGTGAAGCAGGTGGGAAAGTAGTGATGTGGAGAGTGCCACGGGAGGTTATGTTGCACTAGCAAATAGTCGGGCTGTGCATACTGAGACCATTAAGGAGAATAGCAGTGACAGGGAAACACAAATCGATGATGCTCAAGCCGTTCCACCATGCAACATGTGCAGGGCACAGCGGTGTCACGCAGTTCTACACCTGGTTTGCCTGGGCAAACAAAGTCACACAGGGGAGGAACTGCTCCGCGTCATGCAACAAGAAATCAATGTGTGGCTTTCTCTGCAACAACTTAAAATCAGAACCATGGTGACAGACAATGGGAGGAAGATGGTGTCCGCGCTGAAACCAAGGAGGGATGGTCCGTGCGCCCGTGTTTAATCCCAGTTGTCAACAGATTCCTGAAGTCTTCCACCCATCTTCAAAACATTCTAACAATGGCCAGGAAACAGTGCATGCACTTCAGCCATTCTTACAAAGCCACCTCCTCGAGTTGCAGGGGCAGAACGGCCTACCCTAACATAGTCTGATAGGCGATGGTTCCACCCGCTGGAATTCCAGCCTCCATACTTTAGACCACCGGTATGAACAGCGAAAAGTCAATAATGATTTTTTGATGATGCAAGCTGACAGTAGTACTCCCCTGTGTAACTTTGTCAGCCACTGGTAGTTCATGCGTGACTGCTGTTTGCTCAGGTCCTTTGAAGAGGGCACGTTATTTGTCAGTCGCCAGGACTGCGGGATGAATGTCATTCCACTGCTTCATTTCCTGGAACTGATGCTGCAAAATCTGTCTGGTCAGGGCACTGTAGAAGTGGCGACTACATCTCATGTCCACATGAGTCTGTTGGGGACTGAACTGGAGGAGGAGGAGGACATTGGAGCACAAGCAGAGTCTGGGGAAATCTGTGGTTTTTCCACTCCGGTGACCAGAGGAGGAGCAGGAGCATCCGGATGAGGTAGATGAGGCAGATGACCCAGAAGCACTGTGGCAGTATACAGTGGAGATGGAGGCCGGGAGTCCCTCAGTCACTTGCGCAAATGGCCCGCAGAATGCTGCTTTGCCTAACTAGTGACAGCTGGATAGTCAACATCCAGCATAGGGATGACTTTTGGCTTTTGGCACCCTCTTGGACCCTTGCTATTGGTCAAAAATGGATGACTTTTTTCCAGCTGCCAAGAGGGAGGAACAACTGGCGTACTATAGAGAAATACTGTGCACACAGTTGGCTGCTGCCTATGTGCGCCATTGTCCATCCTCTGTCAGGTCTGACTAGGGGATTCCTGGCAGTCATCGCTCATGTAATACTGTCAAGGCTGCTATGTGGAAATGAGGGAGTACAAGCAGTAGCAGCTCCATCAGCAGCAGCTTTATTCTGGAGTCCTTAATGAGCAGCTTCCTTAACCTGCCTGGGGAGGAGCGTAGCCACCAGCAGCAGGACATGGAGCAACCCCTGCACCAGCAAGTGATGGCCAACTTGGACAGTACTTTACCACCCCATGTAGAGGATCCCCTGGACTACTGGGCAGCCAAAATTGATGCGTGGGGAGTTTGCAGTAGAGAAGCTGTCCTGCCCGGCCAGTTGTGTGGCATCAGAGTGGGTGTTCAGTGCGGCAGAGGCCATCGTTACCCCAAGGAGAACCCGCTTGCCACCCGTAAAGTGGAGAGACTGACCTTTTGTTAAGATGAATCCGGCTTGGATCAGCTAGGATTTCAACACACCAATGCCTTATGCATCAGATTAGATCAGCCATGACGCCTCCCCCAAACATTGAGACATGAGTCTGGATTATAACTACCTGGAATATAACTATTCTGATGCTGCAACCCGCCTGATGCCACACATCTGCTGCCAGTTGCTCCATCTGCTTTCACCATCTGGAATTGTCACCCACTTCCAAAATGTCATTGTGCCACTCAGTGTGGAGGTGGCGGCAACATGGTAGGCCACAGTCATTTTGCCACTACTGCTGCGGCCACCTCCACCCTCTGTCACTGTGCCACTCTGTGGCCTGCTGCTGCCTCCACACCCTATCATTGTGCCACTCTGCAGCCTACTCATACGGCTGCCAACTGAGCGCTGTGAGCCTGTGATTTCCACAATGCTGTTTTCACCCTCCACCACTCTATGATGTTGCCACTATGTTTGGTTTTCCCCTTCATTTCATCTGTCAGAAGGAATGAAAAGCCTCAGGATTGATGGCCAAAAGCAGGAGTGGATACAGAACACAGCACATGCAAATATCCCATTTACTGGTCATCTCTGTTTTGGATCTACTCCTGTTTGTTTTTGGCTTTAGCAATACTGATGATGGATTATTGACAGATTGAAAGCGGACACTGACTGATGAAAAGAAGGTCAAAATGATCAGTAAAAATTACTGCTCTCCACTCTTTTGGGGGGTTTCTTCATGTATCTGCGCTTAACAGAACAGGCTCTGTCGTAATCTATGGAATCATCTGATGTCAGTGTAGGAAGAGTGCACTCTTTTATGTTGGGTTCTTGGCCCTCGGCTCAGTCCTTTCAAGCTGGCACAGAAGTTACCTTGTCAGGCTGTGTTCCCGCTTCACTTATTTGGCGAAGTTGGCCTCTGTAAGTGCACATGGAAGTGAAGAGTGAAGCGAAGCGTGGCGGCTGTCATGTGCGTGTCATACTAAAAGACAGCATTGTTTGAAGACCAAACCATGCTCCCTATGCATGGCACAATGCTCTGCTGGCCAGGGATCTGGTATTTATACTATTTCACATTATAAGCAATGTGATTCTTAATTGTATATTCTTAATTTCATATTTAGGTTGGTAGCTGAATAACATATGTATAGCTGATGCTCAATGATAGATGGGCTTGTTTTTGGGAATACCACACTAGCCCTAATTATTAGTGTATGTGCATTGTACTAACTAATATTCATAGTATCATAGCATATAAGGCCGGAAAAAGATGCGAGTCGATCAAGTCCAACCTTTTAAGAATTAAATAAATGTTTTATCCCCATAACTCATGATATTTATCTCTCCAAAAAGGCATCCAGGCCTCTCTTGAACATGTACATAGAGTCCGCCATAACAACCTCTTGAGGCAGAGCATTCCATAGTCTCACTGCTCTTACAGAAACCTGCCCCCTTGTTCTGGACACAGGCTTAGGTATAAAAAGCTCTTTGGAGAGATCCTTGTACTGTCCGATCAGGTATTTGTACATTGTAATGAGTTTTTTTCTAAACTGAATAATCCCAAATTTTGGAATCTGTATTCTAGTCCCCCCATTCCCCGAATAATCTTGGTTGCTCTCCTCTGCACCCGTTCCAGTTCTACTATGTCCTTTTTATACACTGGTGCCCAAAACTGTACACAATATCCCATGTGTGGTCTGACCTGGGATTTGTATAAGGGCAAAACTATGTCTTTATCATGAGAATCTATTCCTCTCTTGATAAATCCCATAATTTTATTTGCTTTAGCAGCAGCTGCCTGGATCTGGTCACTAAAATTAAGTTTACCATCCACCAATACCCCCAAGTCCTTTACAGCTCCAGTTTCACCAAGTAATTGACTGTTTAGAAAATAATTATGCTTTTATTTTCCATGGCCCAAGTGCATAACTTTACATTTATCTACATTAAACCTCATCAACCATTACTCTGCTCACTCCTCAAGCTTCCACAAATCCCTCTGTAATGCTAAACTATCGTCCTCAGTATTTATTATTTTACACAGCTTAGTATCTGCAAATATTGAAACTTGACTGTGTAAACCCATTAAAAGGTCATTAATAATGATATTAAAAAGAAGTGGCCCCAATACTGAGCTCTGTGGCACTCCACTGGTAACGTCAACCCAATCTGAGAATGTGCCATTAATGATGACCCTCTTTTCTTTCACTAAGCCAATTACTTGCCCAAATACACAGATTTTCCCCTAGTGCAGGCAGTCTGATTTTATGTACCAACATTTTATGCGACACAGTGTCTTTGAAAAGTCCATATATACAACATCCACAGCGTACCCCAGATCTTACTGGAACTTACTTCCTCGGAGAAACCTAGATCAGATTAGTCTGCCAAGACCGTTCTCTCATAAAACCATGCTGACGCTGGGTTATTAGGTTGTGTACAGTGAGATACTCCAGGATAGCATCTCTAACAAACCCCTCAAATATTTTCCCCACCACAGAAGTCAGACTCACAGGTCTGTAGTTTTCAGGATCGCTTTTTGATGCTTTTTTTGTATATAGTGTGTTATCACTCTCTACAATGCTCCTGATCCGCCATATGGTTCTTGACTTAATTGTACTTGTACTGTATGTAACAAGATACTATTTTAAGATGCTCATGCCTGAGCGGAAGTGTATGTTAAAAAAGCTTTTTGTTTTTCTGAAAAATAAATAAAATGACTGAGCTTTAACATACAAACAGGCTGCATCCTTAAGGATTTAAGGTACATTAAACCATATAATCTTAAATACATAAAAAATAATACCCGAGTAAAAACATATAGAGGTACATACCGAGCTTCACAAAGGAGAACTAAAAACGAACTAATACCAAATAAAATCAAAGTTATCACACTCATCTTAGTGGCCTAAAAGATATAATATTCTTATATATAAACTCACTCTCCTAGTTGTTTGTAAGTGGTACAAAATGCTGTAGCGATGTTTAGTATCACTTAGACTATGGAAGCCGATGTGGTCCAAAAGTAAAATGGCAAACTGTCAGGATACATTGCACGAGTTATCCCCTTGAAGTGTCAAGGAGGGGTGGACCTGTGTTAACGATGCAGTGGTGAGTATTCTTTAGTGGAAAAATACTATTGTATGATTGCTAGACTGATCCTGTTGATTGTTACAAACATAATGAAGAAGAAGAAAGTAAAAGAATGGTATATTTGGACAATAAATATTCAAATGAGTACCGTCTCAGTCATCTTATTTAGACCTGATGGTTCTTTGGAAAATTACAAGAATAAAAGTACAAATAGTCTGAACTCCACAACCCCCCCCCCCCCCCCCCCAAATGCAATAGGTCTCACATCTGTTGAAACTACTATAACACATAATTCCTCAGAAGTGAAAATCACCGGGAAAGACCAACTATCCACTACAATTACAACAGAAGCAACCAATGTGCCTCTCCTGCATACTGACAAACCCCCGTCATCCACAGAGACTGACCCTTGTAGTCCTAAACTAGGGACAACCACTGGGTACACCAGGGATAGTCTCAGTTATTCCTCGTCTGAAGATTTACTCACCAAAATCAAACTCATTAGAGAAACGCTTAACTCAACAAACAGTGCGATGCAGCATAAACAATAGCCACACTCTGTCGCAAACACGCTCCCCTAGAATCACAAGCAGGGGCGTAACTACAGTGGTAGCATCTGTGGTATTGGGTGTATGCTGAGTGTGTGGCGTCTATAAAATGTATATTTGTGTGTGTGTGTATTTGCTGTATGAGAGTGTATATGTGATGTGTATATGCACCATAGGTGTATATGGTACTGTATCTATGTGTGTATAATGATTAAAATGTCTATGCACATAGGTTGTTTTTGTTTGTATATGTGTACTGTATCTATGTGTGGTATATGATGTATTGTATAGATGTGGCGTGTAACTGTACGTATATTCATCTTTATTGTGTATATTTATTTATGGAGGAATAGGCCCAATTCGAGTTGGTCCCATTGTATCCGACCATTTATAGAACCCTCCCTCAAACATCAAGTGATTACACAAACCCATGAGGAGTCCACCAACTGACAAACAGGAAAAATTTTGTCAATTACCCCAAAAGGACACACAGACTAAATATGAATCCCCTGAACTGACCACTACTTACTTTCACCAGTAAAAAAGAAAAATGGAGAGAGGAAAATGAGGGAGGGGGGTGGGGCAAAAAGAGGATAAAGAACCCATAGAGAGTAACTCACAACAACCAATAAAAATCTCTCTACCTATGAACTAAATCCATAAGAACAGAGACAAATATCTGTACTGTAGGTGAATGTAACAACGGAGCCATATATACACATGGAAGTCCAACCACCTTGTATGTTCGATCCTATTCATAATCAAAGTCTGTTCATAAAAACAACTTTTCCTGACCCTAGTACTAAATTGCCTTCAAGAACTAAACAAAATGACCGTATATACTTGTGTATAAGCCGAGTTTTTCAGCACAAAAAATGTGCTGAAAACATCCCCTCTGCTTATCCTGAGTCAATATAAAGTAAAAAAAACTAAAAATAATAACTTATATCTCACCTCCGGTGGCCCGATGTGCAGCGCTGCTCCCCCAATGTCCGCGTGGCTCATCTTCAGGCTTCCACCCCGTCTTCTTTCTTCTGCTGGGTGCCGCCATGTTTTTCCCCGGGGCGGCGCCTAGAATGACGTCAGCAGCGGCGCGTCATACTATGCGCCTGCCGGCGAAGATCGGTGGGGGCGCTCAGCAGAGGAAAGAAGACGGCGCGGAAGCCTGAAGACGAACCGTGTGGACATCAGGGGAGCAGCGCTGCACATCGGGGCCACCGGAGGGTGAGTATATGAGTTTTTTTGTTTTTTTTTTAATGCTGGGCTGGGCTGTATACTACTGGGATTGGCTGGGTGACTCTATACTACTGGGGGAAAGCAGTGTACTACTGGGGGCAGGCTGAGGTGGCTGTATTCTACTGGGGGCTGGCTGTATACTACTGGGGTGGCTGTATACTACTGGGGTGGCTGTATACTACTGGGGGCAGGCTGGGCTGGCTGTATACTGCTGGGGGCAGGCTGGGCTGGCTGTATACTGCTGGGGGCAGGCTGGGCTGGCTGTATACTGCTGGGGGCAGGCTGGGCTGGCTGTATACGACCTAGTGCCAGCTGGATAGTCCAATCCAGCATAGGGAATGACTTTTGGCTTTTGGCACCCCTCTTGGAACCTCTGCTATTGGTCAAAAATGGATGATCTTTTTTCCAGCTGCCAAGTAGGGAGGAACCAGACTGGCGTACTATAAGAGAAATACGGTGCACACAGTTGGCTGCTTGCCTATGTGCGCCATTGTCCATCCTCTGTCCGGTCTGACTAGGGGATTCCTGGCAGTCATCGCTCATGTAATACTGTCAATGCTGCTATGTGAAATGAGGGAGTACAAGCAGTATCAGCTCCATCAGCAGCAGCTTTTATCGGAGTCCTTATGAGCAGCTTCCTTAACCTGCCTGGGGAGGAGCGTAGCCACCAGCAGCAGGACATGGATGCAACCCTGCACCAGCAAGTGATGGCCACTTGGACAGTATCTGTTACCACCCCATGTAGAGGATCCCCTGGACTACTGGGCAGCCAAAATTGATGCGTGGGGAGTTTGCAGTAGTAGAAGCTGTCCTGCCCGGGCCAGTTTGTGTAGCATCAGAGTGGTTTTCCGTGGCGGCAAGAATACCATCGTTACCCCAAGGAGAACCCGCTTGCCACCCGTAAAGTGGAGAGACTGACCTTTTGTTTAAGATGAATCCGGCTTGGATCAGCTAGATTTTCAACCACACCAATGCCTTATATGCATCAGATTAGATCAGCCATGAACGCCTCCCCCAACATTGAGACATGAGTCTGTATTTAACTACCTGGATATAACTATTCTGATGCTGCAAGCAACCCGCCTGATCCACACACACATCTGCTGCCATTGCTTTCTCCATCTGCTTTCACCCATCTGGAATTGTCACCCCTTCCAAAATGTCATTGTGCCACTCAGTGTGGAGGTGTGCGGCAACATGGTAGGCCACAGTCATTTTGCACTACTGCTGCGGCCGACCTCCACCCTCTGTTCACTGTGCCACTCTGTGCCTGCTGCTGCCTCCACCACCCTATCATTGTGCCACTCTGCAGCTCCTACTCATACGGCGCCGCCAACTGAGGCGCTGTGAGCCTGTGATTTCCACATGCTGTTTTTCACACCCTCCACCACTCTATGATTTGCCACTATGTTTTGGTTTTCCCCTTCATTTCATCGTCAGCATGAATGAAAAGGCCTCAGATTGATGGCTAAAAGCAGGATTGGATACCGAACACAGCACTCGCAAATATCCCATTTACTGTCATCTCTGTTTTGATCTACTCCTTTTTGTTTTTGGCTTTAGCAATACTGATTGGCATTATTGACAGATTGAAAGCGGACACTGCGAATTAAAAGAAGGTCAAATGATCAGTAAAAAATACTGCTCTCTCACATCTTTTGGGGGGTTTCTTCATGTATCTGGCGCTTACAGAACAGGCTTGTCGTAATCTATGGAATCATCTGATGTCAGTGTAGGAAGATTGCACTCTTTTATGTTGGGTTTCTTGGCCCTCGGCTCATCCTTTCAAGCTGGCACAGAAGTTACCTTTGTCCAGGCTGTGTTTTCCCGCTTCACTTATTTGGTCGAAGTTGGCCTCTGTAATTGCACATGGAAGTGAAGAGTGAAGACAGCATTGTTTGAAGACCAAACCATGCTCCCTATGCATATTTGAGCATGGCACAACGCTCTGCTGGCCAGGGATCTGGTATTTATACTATTTCACATTATAAGCAATGTGATTTCTATTGTATATTCTTAATTTCATATTATGTTTGGTAGATGATAAATATTAGCTGCTGCTCATGATAGATGGGCTTGTTTTTGGGAATACCACACTAGCCCTAATATTAGTGTATGTGCATTGTACTACTAATATTCATAGTATCATGCACATAAGGCCGGAAAAGAGAGCGAGTCGATCAAGAGTCCACCTTTTAAGAATTAAATAAACTGTTTTAGCCCATAACTCATGATATTTATCTCTCCCAAAAAGGCATCCAGGCTCTCTTGAACATGTACATAGAGTCTCGCCATACAACCTCTTGAGGCAGAGCATTCCATAGTCTCACTGCTCTTACAGAAACCTGCCCCCTTGTCTGGACACAGGCTTGGTATAAAAGCTCTTTGGAAGAATCCTTGTACTGTCCGATCAGGTATTTGTACATTGTCATGAGTTTTTTCTAAACTGTAATAAACTCCTAATTTTGGAATCTGTATTCTAGTCCCCCCCCATTCCCCGATAATCGTTGGTTGCTCTCCCTGCACCCGTTCCATTCTACTATGTCCTTTTTATACACTGGTGTCCCAAAATATCCCCATGTGTGTTCTGACCTGGGATTTGTATAAGGGACAAACTATGTCTTTATCATGAGAATCTATTCCTCTTGATAAATCCCATATTTTATTTGTCTTTGCAGCACTGCTGGATCTGGTCACTAAAATTAAGTTTACCATCCACCATACCCCCAAGTCCCTTTACAGCTCCAGTTTCCATCCACAAGTAATTGAACTGTTTAGAAAATAATTATGCTTTTTTTTCCATGGCCAAGTGCATAACTTTACATTTATCTACATTAAACCTCTCAACCATACTCTGCTCACTCCTCAAGCTCCACAAATCCCTCTGTAATGCTAAACTATCGTCCTCAGTATTATTATTTTACACAGCTTAGTATCTGCAATATGGAAACTTGACTTGTGTAACCCATTAAAGGTCATTATAATGACTATTAAAAAGAAGTGGCGCCAATACTGAGCTCTGTGGCACTCCACTGTGGTAACGTCAACCCATCTGAGAATGTCCATTAATGATGACCCTCTTTTCTTTCCACTAAGCCAATTACTTGCCCACAATACACAGATTTTCCCCCTATGCAGGCAGTCTGATTTTATGTACCACATTTTAATTGCGACACAGTGTCTTTGAAAAGTCCATATATACACATCACACGTCCCCAAGATCTTACTGGAACTTACTTCCTCGAGAAACCTAATCAGATTAGTCTGCCAGACCGTTCCTCTCAAAAACCATGCTGACGCTGGTTATTAGGTTTGTACAGTGGATACTCCAGGATACCATCTCTAACAAACCCCTCAATATTTTCCCACCACAGATCAGACTCACAGGTCTGTAGTTTTCAGATCGCTTTTTTGATGCTTTTTTTTTTGTAATAGTGTGTTTCATCACTCTCTCATTGCTCCGATCCGCCATATGGTTCTTTGACTTAATTGTACTTGTTACTGTATGTACAAGATCCTATTTTAAGATGCTCATGCCTGACGTAAGTGTATGTTAAAAGCTTTTTGTTTTTCTGAAAAATATAAAATGACTGAGCTTTAACATACAAACAGGCTGCATCCTTAAGGATTTAAGGTACTAAACCATATAAATCTTAATACATAAAAATATCCCCGAGTAAAAACATAGAGTAGAGTTACATAGAGGACTTTAAACGACAAGGAGAACTAAAAAACACTAATCAAATAAAATCAAAGTTATCACACTCATCTAGTGGCCTAAAAGATATAATTTTATATATAAACTCACTCTCCTAGTTGTTGTAAGTGGTACAATGCTGTAGCGATTTTTAGTAATCACTTAGACTATGGAAGCCGATGTGGGCCAAAATAAAATGTGCAAACTGTCAGATAACATTGCACGGTTATCCCCCTGAGTGTCAAGGAGGGGTGACCTGTGTTAACGATGCAGTGGTGAGTATTCTTTAGTGAAAATACTATTGTAATGTTCTAGACTGATCCTGTTGTTGTTACAAAACATAATGAAAGAAGAAAGGTAAAGAATGGTATATTGGACAATAATATTCAAATGAAGTACCGTCTCAGTCATCTTATTTAGACCTGATGGTTCTTTGGAAATTACAAAATAAAGTACAAATAGTCTGAACTCCACAACCCCCCCCCCCCCCCAAATGCAATAGGTCGCACATCTGTGAAAACTATAAACCATAATTCCTAGAAGGTGAAAATCACCACGGGAAAGACCACTATCCACTACAATTACAACAGAACAACCAATGTGCCTCTCCTGCATACTGACAAACCCCGTCATCCCAGAGACGACCCTTGTAGTCCTAACTAGGGACAACCACTGGTACACCAGGGATAGTCTAGTTATTCCTCGTCTGAAGATTACTCACCCAAATCAAACTCATTAGAGAAACTCTAACTCAACAAACATGCGATGCAGCATAACAATAGCCACACTCTGTCGCAACAACGCCCCCTAGAATCACAGCAAGGGGCGTAACTCACGTGGTAGCATCTGTGGTAATTGGGTGTATGCTGTGTGTGGTGTCTAAAAATGTTATTTGTGTGGTGGTGTATTGCGTTGAGAGTGTATATGTGATGTGTATATGCACCATAGGTGTATATGGTACTGTATCTATGTGTGTATATGATGTATGTATATGCACCATAGGTGTATATGGTACTGTATCTATGTGTGTATATGATGTATGTATATGTGGCGTGTATACTGTACGTATATTCATGCTTTATGTGTGTATATTTTATTTATGGAGGAAGTAGGCCCAATTCAGAGTGGTCCCATTGTATCCGTACCATTTATAGAACCACTCCCACTCAAACATCAAGTGATTACACAAAACCCATGAGGAGTCCACCAACTGACAAACAGGAAAAAGATTTTTCATGCATTACCCCAAAAGGACACACAAGACTAAATATGAATCCCCTGAACTGACCACTACTTACTTCACCAGTACAAAAGAAAAAATGGAAGAGAGGAAAATGGGGAGGGGGGTGGGGCAAAAGAGGATAAAGAACCCATAGAGAGTAACTCACAACAACCAAAAAATCTCTCTACCTATGAACTAAA
Organism: Engystomops pustulosus; assembly: GCA_019512145.1. Lineage (NCBI taxonomy): Eukaryota > Metazoa > Chordata > Amphibia > Anura > Leptodactylidae > Engystomops > Engystomops pustulosus. Next base: position 75,025,717 of record CM033646.1, read on the forward strand.
TCCATAAGAACAAGCCAAATATATCTGTACTGTAGTTGAATGTAACAACGGAGCCATATATACACATGGAAGTCCAACCACCTTGTATGTTCGATCCTATTCATAAATCAAAGTCTTTTCAAAAAAAAACACTTTTCCCTGACCCTAGTACTAAATTGCCTTCAAGAACTAAACAAAATGACCGTATATACTTGTGTATAAGCCGAGTTTTTCAGCACAAAAAATGTGCTAAAACATCCCCTCTGCTTATACATGAGTCAATATAAAGTAAAAAAAACTAAAAATATAAACTTATATACTCACCCCTCCGGTGGCCCGATGTGCAGCGCTGCTCCGTCCCCAATGTCCGCGTGCTCATCTTCAGGCTTCCCCCGTCTTCTTTCTTCTGCTGGTGCCGCCATGTTTTTCCCCGGGCGGCGCCTAAATGACGTCAGCAGCGGCGCGTCATACTATGCGCCTGCCGGCGAGATCGGTGGGGGCGCTCAGCAGAGGAAAGAAGACGGCGCGGAAGCCTGAAGACGACGTGTGGACATCAGGAGCAGCGCTGCACATCGGGGCCACCGGAGTGAGTATATGGATTTTTTTGTTTTTGTTTTTTAAATGCTGGGGCTGGGCTGTATACTACTGGATTGGCTGGGTGACTCTATCTACTGGGAAAGCAGTGTACTACTGGGGGCAGGCTGAGGTGGCTGTATTCTACTGGGCTGGCTGTTATACTACTGGGGTGGCTGTATACTACTGGGGTGCCTGTATACCTACTGGGGGCAGTCTAGTAGTATAAGCCAGCCCCAGTAGAATGACAAGCACCTCAGCCTAGCCCCCGTAGTACACGCTTTCCCCAGTAGTTATAGAGTCACCCAGCCAATCCCAGTAGTATACAGCCCAGCCCAGCATTAAAAAAAAAACAAACAAAAAACTCATATACTCACCCTCCGGTGGCCCCGATTGTGCAGCGCTTCTCCCCGATGTCCACACGGTTCGTCTTCAGGCTTCCGCGCCGTCTTCTTTCTCTGCTGAGCGCCCCCCCACCGATCTTCGCCGGCAGGGCATAGTATGACGCGCGCGCTGAGACGTCATTAGCGCCGCCCGGGGGGAAAAACAGGGCGGCACCCAGAAGAAGAAGAAGACGGGTGCGAACCGAAGAGAGCACGCGCATTGGGGGAGCAGCGCTGCACATCGGGCCACCGGAGGGTGAGTATATAAGTTTATTATTTTTTAAGTTTTTTTTTACTTTATATTGACTCATGTATAAGCAGAGGGATGTTTTTCCAGCACATTTTTTGTGCTGAAAAACTCGGCTTCTAACAAGTATACTACGGTCATTTGTTTATTCTTGAAGGCATTTAGTACTAGGGTCAGGAAAAGTTTTTTTATGAACAGACTTTGATTATGAATAGGATCGAACATACAAGGTGGTTGGACTTCCATGTGTATATATGGCTCCGTTGTTACATTCACCTACAGTACAGATATTTGTCTCTGTTCTTATGGATTTAGTTCATAGGTAGAGAGATTTTTATTGGTTGTTGAGTACTCTCTATGGGTTCTTTTTCCTCTTTTTGCCCCACACCCCCCTCCCTCATTTTCCTCTCTTTCCATTTTTCTTTTTGTACTGGTGAAGTAAGTAGTGGTCAGTTTCAGGGGATTCATATTTAGTCTTGTGTGTCCTTTTGGGGTAATGCATGAAAAATCTTTTTCCTGTTTGTCAGTTGGTGGACTCCTCATGGGTTTTGTGTAATCACTTGATTGTTTGAGTGGAGAGTGGTTCATATAATGGACGGAACATGGGACCACTCTGAATTGGGCCTCATCCTCCATAAATAAATATACACACATAAGCATGAATATACGTACAGTATACACGCCACCCACATATAAGTTACATCTATTACACACTAGATACCGACCAATTACACCTATGGTGCATCTAAGACACATAGTACACAATAGATAACGTACCATATACACCTATGGGCTATACACATCACATAACCATCTCATACAGCCAAATACACACACACACAAATATACACTTTTATAGACAGCCACACAATCACATACACCCAATACCACAGATGCTACCAATGTAGTACGCCCACTGCTGTGTATCTAGGGAGCGGTTGCGACAGAGTTGTGGAGTTGTTTATGGCTGCAATCGCAGTTTGTTGAGTATAGCGTTCTCTAATGAGTTGATTTTGGTGAGTAAATCTTCAGACGAGGATAACTAGACTACCCTGGTTTGTATCCCAGTGGTTTGTCCCTAGGGTAGGACTACACGGGTCAGTTCTTGGATGACGGGGGGTTTGTCAGTATGGAGGCAGGAGAGGCCACATTGGTTCTGCTGTCTGTTGTAATGTGTGGTATAGCATTGGTCTTTCCACGATATTTTCACTTCTGAGGATTATAGTGTATAGTTAGTTTCAACAGATGTGAGACCTTTGCATTTGGGGGGGAGGGGGGGGGGGTTGTGGAGTTCAGACTATTTGTACTTTGATTCTTGTAATTTTCCAAAGAACCATCAGGTCTAAATAAGATGCTGAGACGGTTAAGACCTCATTGTGAATATTTTTTTGTCCAAATATACATTCTTTTTACTTTTCTTTCATTATGTTGTAACATCAACAGGGTCAGCTTAGCAACATAACAATAGTATTTTTCCACTAAAAGAAATACCTCACCACGCATCGTTTTACACAGGGTCCACCCCTCCTGACACTCAGGGGTATAACATCGTGGTGCTAACCTGCTATCTGCACAGTTGCAATTTATCTTTTGGACCACATCGGTACTCACAGGAGATCAGGCTAAGGCTGCCTTTCCATAGTGTTAAGTCGTGATAACTGTAGATACATCGCCTACCTACAGCATTGATGGTATCCACTTAAAAACAACTAGGAGAGCTGAGTTTATATATAAAGGAATAGTAGGATATCTTTTAGGCCAACGGAAGTATGAGAGAGTGGTGTGTTATAACATTTATTTTTTATTTGGTATTAAGTGTTGTTTTTCGTTCTCTCCTTGTGAAGCTCGGTAAGTTGGTACCTCTATATGTTTTTACTCGGGTATTATTTTTTATTGTATATATTTGTAAAGTGATATAGAATGGTTTATTTTAAATGTCATCTATTACATTAAATCCTTAAAAGGGGAGTGGCAGCCTGTTTGTATGGTAAAGCTCACGTAGTCATCAGTCAGTTCTTTTGTTTCTGCTCCACGAGTGTCATTTTATTTATTTGTCAGAGAGAGAAAAACGAAAAAGATTTTTTTAACATACACTTCCGGCTCATGGCCATTGAGATTTAAGTATATTAGAAATATGGTTTACATAAAGGACAAGTACAATTAATTAAGAGTCAAGAACCATATGGAGGATCAGGAGTCAATTGGTTGTAGTAAGAGAAGTTAGCATTTAACACAAATACTATATTTACAAAAAAAGCGTATCAAAAAAGCGGATCCCTGAAAACGACACGACCTGGTGATCGTCTTGATTTTGTGGTGGGATGAAAAATACTTTGAAGGGTCGGGGTTTGGTTAGAGATAGATGCTATCGTATGGCGCTGGTATCTCACTGTACACAAACCTAAGTAATGAGTGACCCCAGAGTCACGCCTCATGGTGGTTTTATGATGAGGATGAACGGTTTGAGTAACGGTTTCGCGCCCGGCAGTAATAATCTGATGTCTAGTGTTGTTCTTTAACGAGGAAGTAAGTATGTGGATAGTATAGTTCCGTAAAGATCTGGTGGTTGTTTACCGATCTTTGTGGTATTTGGGTTTGTGCTATTTTGTAAAGTACACTCGGACTTCCTTTCACATCGCGGAGGAGTAACAGCTGTTGTGTCGCATCTATGCATTATAATATGTTAATAAAATGTTTCCGGTCATAAAAGACTTCAGATGCCTTGCTACTACGGGGTGAACCCGTAAGGAGAAAAGAAAATTTCTGAGGGTATAGCGTGGGTGCGTAAAGATGTAATTGGCTTTAGGGAAAGAAAATGAGGAGTCATCAGTAATGGAACATTCTCAAGGATTGGAGTAGGTTGACAGTACGTGTACCAGATGGTGACGGTGTGCACACGAGCTTCAGTTTAGGGTGCGAGTGTAGTCCACTTCTTTTTAATAGCATTATGTAATGATACCTTTTAATGGCGGTTCGGTTCACACATCACAGTGTTCAATATTTGACGATACTTAAGCTGTTTGTTTTGTTGTAGTAAAGCTAATAAATACTGCAGGACGATAGTTTCGATTACAGAGTGATATTTTTGGGGAAAGCTGAGGAGTGGAAGCGGTAGTAATGGTCTGATGACTTTGGTTGGTACTTTTGTAATGTAGATATAGGTATACTAAAATTGTAAAGCTGTCTGCACTTGAGGCGAAGGAAAGGCAATGGAAAAAGAAAAATTGGAACTATAAAAGCAACTTATTTATTTCTAAACCTAAACAGTCAATTACAGTTTGGGTAATAAAACTGAGGACGTAATAGGTAAATGGAGCTGAGTAAAGCGGATCTTGGGACGGGTATTGGTGGATGGTTGGCTGTTGGTAATTGTAAACTTTCAATTTGGAGTGACCAGACTCCAGGCAGGCTGTGCTGCCTAAAGCACAAAAATACAATAAATTATGGTGATTTATCAAGCGAGAGAATAGATTCTTCATGGATAAAGCCATCGTTCTTGCCCTTCATACAAATCACCCGAGGTCGTGACCCGTAAAGACACACCATGGAGATTAATAGTTGTGTTGTATCACAGTTGTTTGTGGCCAACGCTAGTTGTTATAAAAAGGAACAGTTAGTAAGAACTGGAACGGCGTGCAGGATGGAGAGCAACCGAATGGATTACTTGGGGGAATGGAGGGGGGAGATACTGAATAATGGGACTAGACTTACGGATTCCAAAAATTGCGATTTATTCAGGTTAGAATAAATAAAAAAAAATAACCTCATTGGTCAAGTACAAATACCTGATCGGACAGTACAAGGATCTTCCAAAGAGCATGTTTTATACTAAAGCCTGTGTCCAAACAAAGGGGGAATGGTGGTTTCTGTAAAGAGCAGTGACGTGAGAATATGGAATGCCTCTGCCTCAAAGACGGTTGTTATGGCGCGACTTGATGTAACATGTTCAAGAGAAGTTGGCTGTCTGGATTGCCTTTTCTTGTGTTGAAGTCGAGGAGATAAATATCATTGAGGTTAGGGGGATATAAAATTTCTATGTAGGTCTTTCAAAGGTTGGGACGTTGTGGAATCTTTAGGTCGACTCGCATCTTTTTCCAGTGGCACTTTAATATGCTGATGATTACTAGTGAATTAGTTAGTACAATGGCACATGACACTAATACAAGGTAGGCTAGTGTCGGATAATTCCCAACGAAACAAGATGCCCTTCTATCATATGAGGTCATCGCAGCTATACCCAGTTATTATGGGCTGGCTGTATACTGCTGGGGGCAGGCTGGGCTGGCTGTATACTGCTGGGGGCAAGCTGGGCTGGCTGTATACTGCTGGGGGCAAGCTGGGCTGGCTGTATACTGCTGGGGGCAAGATGGGCTGGCTGTATACTGCTGGGGGCAAGATGGGCTGGGTGTATACTATAGAGGGCTGGTTGGCTATATACTGGGGGGAGTCTGTGACCAATGCATTTCCCACCCTCAGCTTATACTCGAGTCAATAGGTTTTCCCAGTTTTTGTGGTAAAATTAGGGGTCTTGGCTTATACTCGGGTCGGCTTATACTCGAGTATATACGGTAAATCAAATAGAGGCAAAAATTAATATAATACCAAAATGGGTCCAACACATTACCACACGAGTAACCTTTCCCAAAAGGAGTCTATAGCCCTCAAACAATTAGCTCAAAATATGAACCTCCTTTTTAGATCAGCAGACAAAGGAGTGGGAACTGTCATTCTGACTACGAAACTGAAGATACACGCAGCCTATCCAATAAAACATACTACACCAAACTCATTGAGGACCAATTCCCTCAGCTGGAAAAGTAATACAGAGAATTTATAAAATATTATGCCAAATTAGGCATCCTTACAAAAAAAGGAAAAAAACTTCCTTCTAATAGAAAACCCTAGCAAACCTTATTTTTATTACCTACATAAAATCTATAAAAGTCTTACCTCACCCCCTGATCACCCAATTATTTTAAATACCAATTGCTAGTAATCTATCACACTACCTTCATCTGTTCTTACAAGTATGTCACAACCATGAATAGCTATCTTAGGGACTCTTCTCATTTGATTAATATTTTAAATGTAACCCCTTGGGAAAAAGATTTCATACTCATACCGATCTTTTCTTACGGGTGTTCACCTGTGCTCACCCATGTCCCTCGCTGCCCGCCGGCGCCACACACCATCCATGCTCCTGCAACTGTCCCAGCTTCCCAGTGTTTAAGCAGCATTGATTGGCGCTGGCCATTTCTGGGATCGCAATAAAAGCCGGCCTCTGTAAGCATTTCCCATCAGATCTTCGTGCTATATAAGAGAAAGCTTGTTCCCTTGCCATTTGTCTGTGTATTTATCTCCTGTTGTGACTCCGAACCTGTTCCTGTCTACGCTCCTCCGCTGCCAGCGCTGACCTTCTGCTCTGCCTCTGTCAATGAACCTTTGCCACCTGTCTAGATCTTCCGCCTGTCCCTGACCCCGAACATGCCTTCTGACTCTGCACCACGCCTTGGCTGCCACTGCGGACAAAGTCACACCTGTGAAATGACCTGGTGGTACCACGCCGCAGCAAATCCAACCCGCTTTGCGGCAGGCTCTGGTGAAGACTGGGCCCCACTTAGACTCCAAGGTGTCAGCTTGTGTCATTGTCAAGTGGGTCCAGTGGGTCAACTACCCCTGTAGCAGGACAGTAAGATCCAGGCATGGACCCCACCAAGGTCCCGCTGTCTAAACTGGCTGATCTTGCCACAATTGTGGTCCAGCAGTCCCAGGAGATTGCTGTGCAGGGAGAACAGCTTGGACAAGTCACTGCCATGTTGCAGCAACTGATGGCTAGCCAACAAGCATCAAGCTCCTGCGGCTACTCCTGCTACTCTGGTTAGCCTGCCTGCTGCTGAACCTAGGTTGAGACTCTCCATGCCAACAAAGTATGATGGAAACTTATGCCATCTCAATTTGTCATAGAACAGTCTAAGGTGGCTTTTATCATCAGCCTCCTCTCTGGGAAGGCCCTGGCTTGGGCTACTCCTCTCAGGGACAGGAACAATCCTGTCACAGCTGCTCCTCACAGCATTCTTCGCAGAAATCTGGACTGTTTTTGAGGAACCTGCATCGGGCGTCTTCAGCTAGGACTGCACTGCTGAACCTGCATCAAGGGCACTCATCTATTGGTGACTATGCGGTTCAGTTCAGTACCATGGCCTCTGAACTCATCTGGAACGATGCAGCCCTGACTGTGACCTAAAAGGGACTCACTGGCTGCATGAGACCTGCCATCTACTCTGAGTGGTCTCAACACTCACCCGGATTGATATTCGGTTTAAGGAACATGCTGAAGAGCTACGTCTCGAGCAACCGCAAGCCCAGGTTCCATGTTTGCCTCACTTGGCACCTGTGCCAGCCTGGAATATTTCCTTCAGGCATGTCCACTCCATCCTCAGCGTCCGGGAAATGCTCGCACCTGGGGATCTTGGGAGAAGCGTCCCTACACATGACTAAAGCGTCTCTGTGTCTGTAGCTTCCCATTTTGTTCAGTACAGGAACTGGTGCTTGGTTCAAAATTTCTGCCTTTCTGTATTCTGGCTCTGCAGGATACTTTGTGGATGCCTCTCTGGTTTCCCGGCATGACTCGAGAAGCCTATGGTCATCTCCTCTATCATCAGCCAAATTCTCTCCGATCCGGTCTGGTACCACACTGAGCCTTTGTTACTGCAAGTCAAGCCACTACATAAAGAGAGACTGTTCTTCTATGTGCTACCACAGTCCACGTCTTCCCTCCTGCTAGGTTTTCCATGGTTGCAGCTCCACGCACCAGTCCTTAATTGAAAGACGGGGGAGATTCTTTGTTGGGGTTTTAACTGCCAGTCTCGGTTCTTGGATGCTCTCCATTAAGTTCCCGTCATGCTCTCTTCTGTGGACCTCAAGCCTCTTGAGGGTCTTCCAGCTTGCTATCAGGACTTTGCAGATGTCTTTTCAAAGAAGCAAGCAGAGACTTTACTACCACTCTGTCCCTACGACTGCCCTGTTGATCTGCTGCCAGGTTTTATCATATACAGAAATACAAGTGCAATCATTTTATGTGTAACAAAAGCTTTTATTGACAGAATGAGTTGATGCAGCAAGTCAATATTTGAAGTGCTGACACTTCTTCTTCAGGACCTCTGCAATTCTCCCTGGCAACTCTCAATCAACTTCTGGACTAAATCCTGACAGATAGCAGTCCATTCTTGCACAATCAATGCTTGCATTTTGTCACAATTTGTTAGTTTTTGTTTGTCCACCCGTCTCTTGATGATTGACCACAAGTTCTCAATGGGATTCAGATCTGGGAAGTTTCCAGGCCATGGACCCAAAATCTCTGTTTTGTTCCCTGAGCCATTTAGTTATCACTAGAGATGAGCGAACATACTCGTCCGAGCTTGATGATCGTTCGAGCATTAGCGTACTCGAAACTGCTCGTTGCTCGGACAAATACTTCGCCCGCTCGAGAAAATGGCATCTCCCACTGTTTTGCTTTTTGGCGGCCAGAAACAGAGCCCATCCCAGCCCAGGCATACTTCTGACTTTGTCCACCCTCATACGTGTACCGCTTACTACGTCGATAGCAGTGGTTGGCTGGCCAGATCAGGTGACCCTGGAATAGACTAGCCCCTGCCTGCGCTGCTCGGATCATTCTGTGTCTGGATGCCGCTAGGGAGAGAGCTGCTGCTGGTCAGGGAAAGCGTTAGGGTGTTCTATTAGAATAGTGTTAGGCAGGAGTGATTCTACAAGAACCCAACAGCCCTTCTTAGGGCTACAATAGCGTTATACTTTTTTTTTTTTTTTTTTTTTTATTTGCAGCTGATTGGTTTCTACGAGGAGGTAAGTTCAAGACTGGATCTGGGGGACTCTGTGGATGTTGTATACCTAGACTTTTCAAAGGCATTTGACACCGTGCCACATAAAAGGTTGGTATACGCTCTTAATCATGGAAGTCGTCTCCATGGCTGCCTCCACATGTCGTCCCCTTATTAAAAGAGCTGTGTCAGGCTCATTTTTCGGGTGTTTCACCAGATACGTTATGGATCTTGGTCACTATGTCGCCACCATGCTGTGTTATCGACTAAATATACCTTTTGTTCACATAGGAAATCATTTCAGCGCTTTTTGCTCACGTCCTTTGGTGAAGCCTGAGTCCATTTAGGGTATGTCACCATGACACTCTTTAGCCTGCCGCTGCTGCCGCTGCCTCTGCAGTGCCTCTGCACCCCCTATAGTGTCAGGGTCAAATATTGGATGTTTTAGCTGCTATCTAGCCTCATTCGGTCACTCTGTCATGGCCATGCTGTTGCCCATAATTTTGGCATGATGGTGCGATTAAGCAGCCTCAGAGGCATCCATGCATGCTGCCCCTGCTGTTTCCTGTCCATTTCCGTGGTGTTTCCATCCTTTTCTGAGGTTCCCAGGTGTTTGGCCAAGCTTCCCTGTGCAGAGCCTTGGTCCCCTTGAAAAATGCTCGAGTCTCCCATTGACTTCAATGGGGTTCGTTATACGAGCATCGGGAAAAGTTCGTCTCGAATAACGAGTACCTGAGCATTTTAGTGCTCGCTCATCTCTATTCTGATCCCATATTTCATATTTTTGATTAATAAACAAGCCTTATCATTAGTTAATGCTAAATCAATTCGAGATCTTATGCATCTGACTAAAACAAGAATAAGTCATTTTATTACCATAAAGGGTCCTCCAAACGTCCCTTAACCCAATCTCCTCACAAAAACCTGCCAACTGGGTATCCCGCAACTCACTCCTCTCCAAATGACACACTGATTCTCGATCTAATTAATTTACCAATACACTATTAAAATACCCTACCACGAACACCGGGTGCTCCATTCCATCATCCACAAATTCCAGAAGTTTATTCAAAACATGGAAACTGAAGGTGGGCAGGATATATATATAAAAGCTAGTGTAGTTCGTACGCCAAAAAGGGATCCCCTCAGGAAGAAAAATCTCCCTTCTTGGACGCAAAGAAAGCTTTCAATCTGAAAATTCACAGATTTATGTATGAGGACTGAGACACCCCGTGAGTATTGTGAAGAACCACAATCGCGAGTAGCTGCTTCTTAATAATATCGGTTAATATACATCTCTTTCTTTTTTCATTAAGTCCCCTAATGTTACTGCTGATGGTCAGGGATAGTGTAAGGGTGTCCTAATAGATTACTGTTAGGTAGGGGTGATTCTCCAAGAACCCAACAGCCCTTGTTAGGGCTACATTAGCATTTTTCAAAAGTTAAAGTGACAGTCATAGCACAAAATCCTTTTGTGTGCTGTCAGTGTTGGTTAGAAACTAACCATAGCAATCAACTTCTGAGGTTGCTGTCTGATTTATTCTGCACGTTTTTTTCTATAAAACAAACAAACAAAAAATTTACAGTTTATATTTCTGTTTTGTCTATAAAATAGACTTTAATTTTGAAAATGTTGAACCCGAGGGCTAAGGGTACAGGACAAGGGCGTGGGCATCCAATTACTGCAGGGGTCAGAGGCCGTGGTCCTGGGCGGGGTGAGACACCACCGGCTGATGGGGGAGCAGGGGAACGCCACAGAGCTCCTCTCCCTAGCTTCATGTCTCAAGTTACTGGGAATCGTGGTAGAGCACTGTTGAGGCCAGAACAGTGCTAACAGGTGATGTCGTGGATTGAGGACAATGCTTCAAGTAATTAGTCCACCTGTCAGTCTTCCACGTAGTCCACCCATGTTACCCAAGTGAGCACTCCTCCACCTCAACCTCCTTCCCCCCCAGTCTGCCCCCTCCCAGGAAAATTTGGCATTTGACAAGGCATACTCTGAGGAACTGTTTTCTGGACCCTTCCCAGAGTCACAAACCACTTGTCAGGTTGCTGCTGAGCTCTTTCCTGATGCCCAGGTTTTGCAACAGTTGCAGTCTTTGGGTCATGATGACATTGTTGACGTAGTGGAAGAAGTGTGTAATGAGGTGTCGGACGATGAGGAGACATGGTTATCAGACAGTGGTGAAGTTGTTGTCAGGGCAGGAAGTCCGAGGGGGGAGCAGACTGAGGGATCGGAGGATGATGAGGTGACAGCCCCAAGCTGGGTTGATAGGCCGAGGGAAGACAGTGCTTCTGAGATGTAGGCAAGTCCTATACAAGAACAGGTTGGAAGAGGCAGTGTTGGGGCCAGACGGAGAGGCAGGGCCAGAGCTGGTGCATCAGCGCCAAATGTTTCACGTAGTGAAGCTCCCGTGGCAAGGGCTAGATTTTCAGAAGTCTGGAGGTTCTTTAAAGAAATAGCGGTTGACCGACGGACTGTTTTGTGCAACCTGTGCCACACCACGATCAGCAGGGGTTCCCCCACTACTAGATTTACCACCACCAGTATGCGCAGGCATATGAATGCTAAACACCCCACTCAATGGAACCAAGGCCGTTCATCTCCGGCCGGGCCCACCACTGCTCCTTCCCCTGTGTCATTTGCTGCCTCTGCTAGTCAACCCCCTGCCCAGGACCCCGGCACAAACACCTCCCGCTCGAAAACCACACCTTCACCTCCACGATCCTCCACAGCGTCCACCAATGTCTCCATGTGCAGCATTCAGAAGCAGGAGCGCAAGAGAAAATACAGTTTCACCCACCCACACGCCCAAGCCCTCAACCTCAATTACTGAGCCTGGAGATGCTGCCCTATAGGCTTGTAAAGACCGAGGCCTTTCGCAACCTCATGTGGCGGCCGCCCCTCTGTATTCCCCAGCCGCCACTACTTTTCCCGATGTGCCGTCCCAGCCCTGCACCAGCACGTGTCAGACAACATCATCCGTGCCATGACCAACGCCGTTTCTTAAAGCAGCTCAACCTGAATAATTCTCATGTATGCACACCTCCTCCTCATTCTCCTTCTTCTCCTACTCTTTGTACACTAAAGCAGAGGCAACTGGCTATTTTTTGCCAGGGCCAACTGGCTCTAGCTATGGTACTCTATTTAATTTTTTTTTTTTTTCTGGAGGGCCACCTACTCGGTCTTCAGTATTGCAAATGTTTTGGACTGCCACACACAGGCACTATTTAAATGTAATTGTCTCCATAGCAGCCTCACTTGGACGCCATGCTGTTGCCCATAATTTTGTCATAATGGTACGATTAAGCAGCCTCAGAGGCATCCATGCATGCTGCCCCTGCTGTTTCCTGTCCATTTCCGTGGTGTTTCCATCCTTTTCTGAGGTTCCCAGGTGTTTGGCCAAGCTTCCCTGTGCAGAGCCTTGGTCCCCTTGAAAAATGCTCGAGTCTCCCATTGACTTCAATGGGGCTCGTTATTCGAGACGAGCACTCGAGCATCAGGAAAAGTTCGTCTCGAATAACGAGCACCCGAGCATTTTAGTGCTCGCTCATCTCTAGTCTTGACATTTTTCTTTCAGGCCTTCAGGACGCTATCGAGAAGGCCTTGTTCCTTGTTTGTGGGGGTCGGAGCATAGTGTAGGGGTACACTGTTCTCCTAGTGGCCTATGGCGGAATCCTTGACCCTCTCGGGAATGAGATCATTCACCTGACGAATCAACGAGGACATGCCCCCGCGGAGGCGGGGCCTGGCATGCGAGTTGGTAAGAGGAGAGTCTCGGGTTCCCCATTTGGACCAACGGTTAATTTGTTTAAAGATTAAAGCTGTGGCCGACCCCCCCATTTTTATCCCAATTTCGAGTCTGTGTTTTTTGTCCGCTTGCCGGGTGGAAGGTTGGGGTACAGTGACGTTAGTACGGCCAGTCTGAAGCTTAGAGAGGACATTTCTGCGGTTAAGGCACCTGAACAAATCCCTCCTTAAGAAGTACCTGATCAACGAGGAGCTCAGTGCATCCCTAAGGGAGTATTTTCAGTTTAATTAGGATTCAATTGCCTCTATATCTATGATGTGGGAGGCTCACAAAGCAGTCTTTTGTGTTCATTGCATAGAACAGGGGGCTAGATTAAATAAGAAAAGGTCCCACCTGGAAAAGGAATTGAGGAAGGAGATAGGTTTAGCCAGCAGTGCCGCCTCCTGCTTGCCTAACAGGAGTCATCTTCGGCAATTGATAGAGACAAGGGAGCAGCTCTGGTAAATTCAAACCCAAACGGTAGAGAAGCTACTGGTCTTCACCCGGCAAAGATATTATGAGCAAGGGAATCAGCCTCACTCCCTCTTAGCAAAGCAACTAAGGGAAAAAAGGGATCACCAAGTCCCCCATGTTATACTGGACTCTAAGTGGGGCTTACTCCATGACCCTAGAGCAATTGCGTCACGTTTCCATAATTTTTACTCTAAATTATACTCTTTGCTGGACACCCTACCTCTGGATGAGGGCCTTAGAAATCCAGTCCTAGTGGATTTTCTGGGATCCTGCTCCCTCCCCGAACTGGAGGCTATTGAAGCCCTTAGCTCAGATCTAACATCAGAAGAGATTGAAGAGGTGATAAAGGGAATGCCTAATGGGAAATCCCTGGCCCCAGACGGGCTGACATATCTATACTATCAAACCTTCTTTGCAGTGTTGTTGCCTTGCATGCCAAAAGTGTTCAATGCTTTCTTAAGAGGTGAACCTATACCTACAACCATTACTCGTTCCTATATTACTCTTATCCCCAAACCTGGGAAAGACGCAACTAATTGTGCCAAATATAGGCTAAATGCACCTTTAAACACAGATCTAAAAATATGCACAAAATTGCTGGCTAACCGCCTGCTTCAGTGCATTCCTCAATTGATTCATAAGGACCAAGTTGGGGTTTGTACCATGTCAGCAGGGTGGCAACAACACTAGGAGGACAATTGATATTATAGATTTTGTCAATAAGCAGTGAGACCAGGCTCTTATCCTCAGCCTAGATGCTGAAAAGGCGTTTGATCGTCTTAGCTGGCTTTTTATGTCCCAGGTGTTGGAACATTTTGGAATAAGAGGTCCCTTCCTCCAGGCTCTAACGGGGTTGTATTCAAACCCCACAGCTGAAATCAGGACCCCACACACATCCCCTCCACCTCTACAGATAACAAATTGTACACGCCAGGGCTCACCTCTTTCCCCTCTCCTGTTTATACTTTGCATAGAACTCTTAGCCTCCATCATCCTACAGGACCCCAATATCCATGGTGTTACACTCTTAGACAAGGAATTTAAATTGCCACTATTTGCAGACTATCTTTATCACTATAACCCAACCCCTAATCTCCCTGCCTAACTTAAAAGCGCGGTTACTACAGTATGGCCGACTCTCCGGCTATAAGGTTAGCACTTCCAAGACGGATGCTTTGCCTCTAAACCTCTCACAAACACTGGTAGATCAACTGAAGACCACATTTAAATATAACTGGAAACTGAGGCCAATAAATACCTTGGAATATTGACGACCCCTTCCTACTATTCCCTATATGGGCAGAACTTTCCTGGCCCTTGCTTAATAACTGGAATATCCTACCCCTGTCCCTAATTGGCAGGATAGTGGAGGTAAACATGACTATCTTGCCTAAGCTGCTTTATCTTTTCGAAACACTGCCAGTGTCGGTGCCCCTAGGGTCTTTGAGGTCTCTACAGGCGTCAATATTACACTTTATATGGGCCAAGAGGAGACGCAGGATCTCTAGGGCTGTATTGATTTCCCACAAATCAGGGCGGGGGGTTGTCCGTACTGGATATAACTAGGTATTATTGGGTGACTCACAGCGTATTCCGGCCTGGTGAACCCTGTTGGCATTCTCTACATGGATGGAGATCAAGAAACTATGGCTGGCTCCGTTCCACCGTAACTCCTACATTTGGTCCAAAGAGGTACCCTCGTTGCCCAGCCCTATATTAGGCCCTATTTCTTTCAAGGTAAAACTTTGGAGAGCTTGTTTGGACAGATTCCCTCTGATGTTGCAGTGTTTCCCTATGCAGTCCTTCCTACACACTCCCTCTATGCAGCATGCAGGAACTGGACAGGAAATTAAACCCTTGCATGAGAAGGCAATATTCAGGTTTGCAGACATCGTAGACTACAGAGACAGGAAGATTATTCCCTTTGACACCTTGCAAGACAAATTTCACCTCCTGCCTTCTGCCAACCTCCACTATATACGCATTAGACACTTATTGCAATCCTTGGACAGTACTGAGATGGTTTCAACACCCACCGTTTGAACGTCTTTGCAAAACTGCTACTCACACCGCAGGCCTCATATCAGATATTTACATGACACTACTGCATCCGGATCCAGATGAACCTATCACACATCCATCTAAGGCTAAGTGGGAGAGCATAGTAGGAGAACCAATAACACAAGAAACATGGCAACTGATTTGGCAAAGGGCAGCTAAGACCTCCCAATACACCGCACACAAAGAAAACCAGTACAAGATAATGTTGCAGTGGTATCACATTCCGTCTTTACTTCATAAATTGTTTCCGGACACACCAGACATTTACTGGCGCTCTGGCTCAGCAGGGGGTGCCCTCTAGCATATTTTTTGGACATGTTCATGTATACAGCATTTCTGGCAAGAGGTGAGGGCTAGCTGTAGATATTCTTCATTCCCCCTTATTTTACCTGCTAAATGTTTCCCTGCTCTAAATGTGGTAAATACCAATGTCTATGCTGTAAAATAATAAAAACATCGGGTGATCTACCTCATCGAATGCCAGTGTGGCCTGCAGTATGTGGGAAGAACATTGCAAGCCTTACACTGCAGAGTTAATCAACATAGGTATAGCATCAAACATAAGGTCCTTGAGCACGGATGCTCTAAGCACTGTGCATTAAAACATAAGGGGGAAAGAAAAATCACTATCGTCCTGATCGACCATATTGGTCCTAAAACCAATGATAGGTTTTGGACATTAAAGAATAAAGAGATTTACTGGCTTTATAGACTCAACACTTTAAAACCATCAGGTCTAAATGAGATGACTGAGACGATACTCATTTGAATATTTATTGTCCAAATATAACATTCTTTTAATTTCTTTTTCTTTTATTTTTGTAACCATCAACAGGATTAGTCTAGCAACCATACAATAATATTTTTACGCTTAAAAATACTCACCCCTCCATCGAAAACACAGGTCCACCCCTCCTTTACACTCCGGGCCGCACATAACTCCCTTGTGCAATGTAACCTGACAGTTTGCGGTTTTACTTTTGGACCACGCCGGTATCCATAGTCTAACTTCGGTTAGAATTTCAGGAAAAAATTTGATTCGTCACAAAGCCGTAGTTTACGGTGACTCGTGGAAACAAAGTTTTTTTTCCTCCTTTATTACCGAAATGGGTGTGAGTACAACGTGTTAAATGGGGCAGAGAAATCTGGGAAGGAGAAAGGAACACCCTTGATCACATGTGCAGACCTGTAAGCCTATCAGCAATAGGCTGTAATGTCACACAGACTATAGAAGAGGCAGCCATTTTCTAATCTTGGCACTTCACACTGCATGTGCTGGCTGTAGCGTCCAGCTGCTTCTACTGTACTGTGCTGTTGTGATTTTTGCTCCAAGGGTGACTTTCTTTTCTGTTCCTAAAGTGAATAGGAAGAAATCATTTTGAAATCCACATACTTTCTGTACTGATTTCTGCTTCAATCCCAGGGTGTCAATTCTTGAGCTTCTGTATACCCCAAATAGCCATTCTTTTTTATTACTGAAGTAAATAGGAAGAAATCATTGTGAAATCCACATATTTTCTGTACACATTTCTGCTCCAATCCCAGGGTGTCCATTTTGGGGGATCTGTATAACGCAAATTCCAATACTTTTTGTTGCTAAAGTTCAGAGCAAAATTTACGTGTCAAATCCACATGCTATATCGATTGATTTTCGCTCCAATTACAGGGTGTCCGTTTTGAGGGATCTGTATAACGCAAATTCCAATACTTGTCATTGCTAAAGTTCAGAGCAAGATTTACATGTAAAATGCACGTAATATATAGAGTAATTTTCATTCCAATTACAGAGTGTCTGTTGTGGGGTATCTGCATAACGCAAATTTCAATACTTTTTTGTTACTAAAGTTGAGAGCAACATATAAGTGTCAAATCCACATAGTTGATTAACCACTATGTCAGACAGAAACATGGCAGGTGGAGCAGGCAGAGGTCGCAGCACAGTCAGGGGACGTCACAGCAGGGGTGACTCTGCGATGCCAGAACTGCCGCAATTTTTTTTCCAAAAAGGCACTGCCAGCCCTTCACCATTATGTACAAAAGAAGGTGGTCCCGTCCTTGATCTTATCAGTTTCTTCCAAGGTGCGCAGCAAGCGGACATGTACAGCTGTATGGTCAGGGCCAGTACATGTCCCTTACAGCCCACTGGGTGAATGTGCTTCCCGTCCAGCCACACCAACAACTTCCACAAGAGACGGCGCTTTATCCTCCACGTTGTCAAACTGCTGCTACTATGCCAGTGTCTGCTTCCTCCTCCTCCTTCTCCACCACCACCTCAGTCTCCACAAGTGCTGCTCCATCATACCACATGTGCAGGGCACAGCGGTGTCACGCAGTTCTACACCTGGTTTGCCTGGGCAAACAAAGTCACACAAGGGAGGAACTGCTCCGCGTCATGCAACAAGAAATCAATGTGTGGCTTTCTCTGCAACAACTTAAAATCAGAACCATGGTGACAGACAATGGGAGGAACATGGTGTCCGTGCTGAAACCGAGGAGGGATGGTCCATGCGCCCTGTTTAATCCTAGTTGTCAACAGATTCCTTAAGTCTTCTACCCATCTGCAAAATGGCCAGCACTTCAGCCATTCTTACAAAGCCAAGCACACCCTCCTCGAAATGGAGCATGATAACGGCCTACCCCAACATAGCCTTATATGCGATGTTTCCACCCGTTAGAATTCCAGCCTCCATATGTTAGACTGCCTGTATGAAAAGAGAAAAGCCATTAATGATTTTTTGATGATGCAAGCGGACCGTAATACTCCCCTGTGTAACTTTGATGTCAGCCACTGGCAGCTCATGTGTGACACCTGCCGTTTGCTCAGGCCCTTTGAAGAGTCCACGTTATTTGTCAGTCGCCAGGACTGCGGGATGAATAACGTCATTCCACTGCCCGGAACTCATGCTGCAAAATCTATCTGGTCAGGGCACTGGAGAAGTGGAGACTACATCTCATGGCCACATGAGTCTGGTGGGGGCTGAATTGGAGGAGAATGAGGAGAAGGACATTGAAGCACTAGCAGAGTCTGGTGAAATCAGTGGTTTTTCCACTCAGGTGAGTGGAAGTGAAAGAGAGGAGGAGCAGGAGCATCCGGAGGAGGTAGAAGACGAGGCAGATGAACCAAAAGCACCGTGGCAGTACACTGTAGAGATGAAGGCTGGGAGTCCCTCAGAGTAACTTGCTGAGATGGCCCGCAGCATGCTGCTTTGCCTAACTAGTAACAGACGAATAGTCAACATCCGCCATAGGCATGACTTTTGGCTCTCCACCCTCTTGGACCCTCGCTACCGGTCAAAAATGGGTGACTTTTTTTCCAACTGCTGAGAGGGAGAAACAGCTGGCATACTATAGAGAAAACTGTGCACACAGTTGGCCACTGCCTATGTGCGACATTGTCCATCGTCTTTCTGGCCTCCTAGCAGTCATCGCTCGCGTATGACTGCCATGGCTGTTGTGGGGACCTGGTGGGGGTAGGAGCAGTAGCAGCTCCATCAGCAGCAGCAGCTTAAGTCTGGATTCCTTATTGAGCAACTACCTTCACCCGCCTAGTGAGGAGGGTAGCCGCCACCAGCGGCAGCAGCAGGACATGAAGCAGATCCTGCACCAGCAGGTGGTGGCCTACTTGGACAGCACATTACCACCTCAGGTAGAGGATCCCATGGACTAACGGGCAGCCAAACTTGATGCGTGGCCAAACTTGCTCCTGCTGCTACTGATGCCACCTTCACACTATATCATTGTGCCACCCTGCGGGCTCCTTCTGCTACTGATGCCACATTCACTCTATATCATTGTGCCACTCTGCGGGCTCCTGCTGCTTCTGATGCCACCTTCACACTATATCTTTGTGCCACTCTGCGGGCTCCTGCTGCGGCTGCTACTGATGCCACCTTCACATTATATCATTGTGCTACTCTGCGGGCTCCTGCTGCTGCTGATGCCACCTCCACACTATATCATTGTGCCACTCTGCGGGCTCCTGCTGCTACTGTTGCCACCTTCACACTATATCATTGTGCCACTCTGTGGGCTCCTGCTGCGGCTGCTATTGATGCCACCTTCACACGATATCATTGTGCCACTCTGCATGCTCCTGATGCTGCTGCTAGTGATGCCACCTTCACACTATATCATTGTGCTACTCTGCGGGCTCCTGCTGCTGCTGATACCAACTCCACACTATATAATTGTGCCACTCTGCGGGCTCCTGCTGCTGCTGCTTCTGATGCCACCTTCACACTATATCTTTGTGACACTCTGCGGGCTTCTGCTGCTACTGATGCCACCTTCACACTATATCATTGTGCCACTCTGTGGGCTCCTGCTGCGGCTGCTATTGATGCCACCTTAACACGATATCATTGTGCCACTCTGCGTGCTCCTGATGCTGCTGCTACTGATGCCACCTTCACACTATATCTTTGTGACACTCTGCAGGCTCCTTCTGATACTGATGCCACATTCACTCTATATCATTGTGCCACTCTGCGGGCTCCTGCTGCTTCTGATGCCACCTTCACACTTTATCTTTGTGCCACTCTGCGGGCACCTGCTGCGGTTGCTACTGATGCCACCTTCACACTATATCTTTGTGCCACTCTGCGGGCTTCTGCTGCTACTGATGCCACCTTCACACGATATCATTGTGCCACTCTGCGTGCTCCTGATGCTGCTGCTACTGATGCCACCTTCACACTATATCATTGTGCTACTCTGCAGGCTCCAGCTGATGCTGCTACTGATGCCACCAACACATGATATTATTGTGCCACTCTGCGGGCTCCTGCTGCTACTGATGCCACCTTCACACTATATCAATGTGCTACTCTGCAGGCTCCAGCTGATGCTGCTACTGATGCCACCAACACACGATATTATTGTGCCACCCTGCGGGCTCCTGCTGAAAATTATGCCACCAACACACTATATCATTGTGCCACTCTGTGGCCTACCATGTTGCCGCCGCCTCCACACCTCATGCTGCTGCTGCTGCTTGTGTCACCTTTGCAGTTCTTGTTTGTCAAAGGCCTGATATTTTCAGGAAAACTGTAATGTATAATGGATGTGGTGTTTCGAATCTACAAATTAAAATTTACAATGAATATTTCGAATTCAAATTCATTTCAAACTTCATTGTTGTGGCACAATGTGGCCTCCTCTGCTGTGGGTTTTGTGGGCTTCTGCTGCTGCTGATGCCACCTCCAAGCTATATCATTGGGCCACTCTGTGGCTTTCCCTGTTGCTGCCACCATGTTGCTGCCACCCGTGGGCTCCTGCTGCTGCTTCTTCTGCCGCCACCTCCACATTCTTAACATTGTGCCACTTTGTGGCCTCCTGTTGCTGCTGCTGCTTCTGCTGCCTCCACCACCACACACTTATCATTGTGCCACTTAGTGGCCTCCGGTTTCTGCTGCTGCTGATTGCCACCTCCACACTATATCATTGTGCCACTCTGTGGATTTCCATGTTGCTGCCACCTGTGGCCTCCTGTTGCTGATGCTGCTGCTGCCACCACCTCCACTCTCTTATCATTGTGCCACATTGTGGCCTACCATGTTTCCGCCACCTACATAATTTGTCATTCTGCCACTCTGCAGCCTACTCCTGCTGCTGCCAACTAACCAATGTCTCCCTGGAACACCTTGTGATTCCCACAATGCTGTTTTCACCCTCCACCACTGACGTTTCCACTGTTTGGTTTTCCACTTCAGAAGGATGAAAATCTTCAGGATTAATAGCCAAAAGCAGGAGGTGATATAGAACACACAGGGCATGTAAGTATCCAATTTGCTGCTCATCTCTATTCTGGATCAACTCCTGTTTGTTTTTGGCTTTAGCAATACTGATGGATTATTGACCGATTGAAAGAGGACACTGACGCATGAAAATTTGGGAATTTATTATGAAACAACACAATGGAAAACTGTCTATGTTATAACCAAAGAGAGGGATGGCTGCTCAGAATGTGATTTTTCTATGAATATATAGCTTAGACACTGTAGATTTCTTTGTGTTTACATCATATTAACTAGATAAAGTGCACTTTCAAGGACAAGATGTTTGAGATGTCTCCATAAAATATACTGTTCTGAAGATGCAATTCACAGCTCCAAATATGACCCCATGGAAGTATGCAAATACATTTTCCAAGGTGTTAAATGGAAAACCATGCCTCCATGAAAGGCCACCCCTATAACACCAAGTATGACCTACAAGAAGTCTAACAACATGATTTGGTATTAAGCCAAACCAGAATATCTATTCCAGAAGGAACAGACTCCCAACTGTACACAGCACTCTTTTGACCTGGTTGGGTCTCCTCAGAAGAGCTTAGGGAACTGGTTTGGCTGTGTGAGAGGCTGGTTTGATATACTGGTTTGATATACTGGTTTGGCTTAATCCTACATCATGTTTTTAGACTTCTTGTAGGTCATACTTGGTGTTATGGGGGCTGCCTTTCAAGGTAGCAAAAGGAGGCATTGTTTTCAATTTAACACCTTGGAAAATGCATTTGCATACTTCCCAGAATTCCCTAGTGGAAAATCTAAGGCTTTAAGTCCCCACATGCTTTTAAGGTAGCCTTAATTGGCAATCTCTCAGTAAGGAGAATACCTACTGTCTGATCCCGATATGACCTCATAGCAGAAAGAAAGCCAAACCCACAAGCTAAATGCTGTGTATTAAACATGAGAATATGGATCACATTTTGGCATCAGGAGCTTTGGGTGACATCACTTTACGGCTAACTATTGAATTGAAAACTGACTTATTTGCAATGTTTCCCATTAATTAGCCCCATCTACTACCATCAGCCAGTCAACATTATATCTGGTCTCTTTATATCTGGTGAGAGCAGGAGGTGAATTTATTTTTTATGTATCACTCATCTCATAATTAGAGTTGCAAGTTTTTCTCAAAAATGCAATTCAATGAGGATGAAGGGGATGACACAAGAGTAGAGATGAGCGAGCACTAAAATGCTCGGGTGCTCGTTATTCGAGATGAACTTTTCCCGATGCTCGAGTGCTCGTCTCGAATAACGAGCCCCATTGAAGTCAATGGGAGACTCGAGCATTTTTCAAGGGGACCAAGGCTCTGCACAGGGAAGCTTGGCCAAACACCTGGGAACCTCAGAAAAGGATGGAAACACCACGGAAATGGACAGGAAACAGCAGGGGCAGCATGCATGGATGCCTCTGAGGCTGCTTAATCGCACCATTATGCCAAAATTATGGGCAACAGCATGGCCATGACAGAGTGACAGAATGAGGCTAGATAGCATCTAAAACATCCAATAATTGACCCTGACACTATAGGGGGCGGCATGCAGAGGCAGCGGGAGCAGCGGCAGGCTAGAGAGTGTCATGGCGATATACCCTAAATGGACTCAGGCTTCACCAAAGGAGGTGAGCAAGAAGCGCTGAAATGATTTCCTATGTGAACAAAAGGTTGACGGTATATTTGGTCGATAACACAGCATGGTGGCAACATAGTGACCAAGTTCCATAACGTATCTGGTGAAACACCCAAAAAATGAGCTTGACACAGCTCGTTTGATAAGGGGACGACATGTGGAGGCAGCCATGGAGACGTCTTCCATGATTAAGAGCGACAGTATGGGGCATCCATATTGCGCTGCTATGATTGCAACTTCAGGTCTCCAGCATGGCGGCGACAGATGGGCCGAGTTCCACTATGTATCTGGTGAAACACCTGAAAATTCTGCCTGACACAGCTCGTTTGATAAGGGGATGATGTGCTGCATATCCTCTCGTGCTCCAGCGTCTGGGGTATAGAGAGTTGAAAGTTACGCATGGAGACATTGGTGGACGCTGTGGAGGATCGTGGAGGCAAAATGGACAGGAAACAGCAGGGGCAGCATGCATGGATGCCTCTGAGGCTGCCTAATCTTGGGATGGAGCTGGCGCTCCGCTGCCAGGCGAGCTTATGCCTGTCCAAGCGCCTGTCTCTCGGCTCCTCCCCACCTAAAATGGGCCTGGGGGCCAGAATCGTTTACTTTGAAAAAATTATAATTTTCAAAGCAGGCCGGGTCGTTTGAATATTTCACCTAGGAATAATGGAATAGCATAGTGATTCTATTTTTAATTGTTTTTTCGGAAATGGTTCCATGATTAAGAGCGACAGTATGGGGCATCCATATTGCGCTGCTATGATTGCAACTTCAAATCTCCAGCATGGCGGCGACAGATGGGCCGAGTTCCACTATGTATCTGGTGAAACACCTGAAAATTCTGCCTGACACAGCTCGTTTGATAAGGGGATGATGTATGGAGGCAGTGAAGTAGTAGTAGATTAAAGGTGCTACAGTTAAAACTATACTAGTTGGATCTTGGAATGGAGCTGGCGCTCCGCTGCCAGGCGAGCTTTCGCCTATCCAAGCCCCTGTCTCTCGGCTACTCCCCAAACAGCACTTCTAAGAACCTTTTGTATAAGATCAAGTGTAGTAGTGTTCTTATAAGTTTGGGTTATGGCGGGTGAGGGGAATGTAAACAGATGCGCAAGAAGCGCTGAAATAATATCGGTAAATGATAAAAGTTTGCCAGTATATTTTGTGGATAACACAGCAGGGTGGCGACAAAGTTAACAAGTTTGATGTGGAAGCCATGAAAACAACCCAAAATTCTGCCTGGCACAGCTCGTTTGCTAAGGGGACGATGTATGGAGGCAGCTATATGGACAACTTTTGGAGGCAGCTATGGCGATGACGTGTGGAGGCAGCTAAAAAGACGACGTGTGGAGGCTGCTATGGAGACAATTTAATTTGGATAGTGTCTGTATGTGGCAGTCCAAAATAGTTTTCAAACCAGAGGAGCAGGTAGGTGGTCCTCCAGAAAAATAAAATAGATTGAGTGCCTGTATGTGGCAGTCCAAAAACATTTTCAAACCAGAGGAGCAGGTAGGTGGTCCTCCAGAAAAATTAAATAGATTGAGTGCCTGTATGTGGCACTCCCAAAAATTGTTTAAAACAGAGGACCAGGTAGGTGGCCCTCCAGAAAAATTAAATACATAGAGTACTATAGCTAGAGCCAGTTGGGCCTGGCAAAAAATAGCCAGTTTCCTCTGCTTTAGTGTACAAAGAGGAGGAGAAGGAGGAAAATGAGGAGGAGGAGTGCATACCTTATTCAGGTTGAGCTTCATTCACCTGGTGGAGAATGGAAATCCTGGGAAATCCAGGCTTTATTCATCTTGATAAGCGTCAACCTGTCAGTGCTGTCAGTCAACAGGCGTGTACGCTTATCAGTGATGATGCCACCAGCTGCACTGAAAACCCGCTCGGACAACACGCTAGCGGCAGGGCAGGCAAGAACCTCCAAGGCGTACAGCGCCAGTTCGTGCCATATGTCCAGCTTTGAAACCCAGTAGTTGTAGGGAGCTGTGTGATCATATAGGACGATGGTATGGTCAGCTATGCACTCCCTCACCATCTTTCTGCAAAGAACAGCCCTACTCTGCCGAGACTGGGGACAGGTGACAGAGTCTTGCTGGGGTGACATAAAACTGGCAAAGGCTTTGTAAAGTGTACCCCTGCCAGTGCTGGAAAAGCTGCCTGCTCGCCTACTCTCCCTCGCTACTTGTCCCGCAGAAGTACGCCCTCTGCCGCTAGCGCTGTCAGAAGGGAAATACTCTTTTAGCTTGTGCACTAGGGCCTGCTGGTATTCATGCATTCTCACACTCCTTTCCTCTACAGGGATGAGAGTGGAAAGATTTTGCTTGTACCGTGGGTCCAGGAGAGTGAATACCCAGTAATCGGTGCTGGAATAAATTCTTTGAACGCGAGGGTCACGGGATAGGCAGCTTAGCATGAAATCTGCCATATGCGCCAGAGTACCAACGCGCAAGAATTCACTCCCCTCACTGGCCTGACTCTCCATTTCCTCCTCCTCCAACTCCTCTTCTTCTGCCCATACACGCTGAACAGTGAAGGACTGAACAATGGTCCCCTCTTCTGTTTCGCCAACATTCTCCTCCTCTTCCTCCTCATCCTCCTCCACCTCCTCCGATATGCGCTGAGAAACAGACCTGAGGGTGCTTTGGCCATCAACAAGGGAATCTTCTTCCCCTGTCTCTTGTGACGAGTGCAAAGCTTCCGACTTCATGCTGACCAGATAGTTTTTCAACATGCCAAGCAGCGGGATGGTGAGGCTGATGATGGCGGAATCGCCACTTACCATCTGTGTTGACTCCTCAAAGTTACTCAGCACCTGACAGATATCAGACATCCACGTCCACTCCTTATTGTAGACTTGAGGAAGCTGACTGACCTGACTACCAGTTCTCGGGAAAGTTGACATCTGGCAGTCTACAATCGCTCTGCGCTGCTGGTAAACTCTGGATAACATGGTTAATGTTGAATTCCACCTCGTGGGCACGTTGCACAACAGTTGGTGAGCGGGCAGTTGGAGGCGATGCTGCGCTGCCCTGAGAGTGGCAGCATCTGTGCTGGACTTCCTGAATCGCGCACAGATGCGGCGCACCTTCGTGAGCAAATCAGACAGATTGGGGTATGTCTTGAGGAAACACTGAACTATGAGATTTAACACATGGGCCAGGCATGGCACATGTGTCAGTCTGCCAAGTTGCAGAGCCGCCACCAGGTTACGGCCATTGTCACACACAACCATGCCTGGCTTCAGGTTCAGCGGTGCCAGCCACAGATTAGTCTGCGCCGTGATGCCCTGTAATAGCTCTTGGGCGGTATGCCTTTTATCACCTAGGCTCAGCAGTTTGAGCACCGCCTGCTGTCGCTTAGCGATGGCACTGCTGCTGTGCCTAGAGCTACCGACTGATGGCGCCATTCCCACGGATGCTAATTCGGAGGAGGAGGTGGAGGAGGGGTGGGAAGAGGAGGAGGCATAGTAGGCCTTTGAGACCTGGACCGAGGTAGGCCCCGCAATCCTCGGCGTCGGCAGTATATGACCAGCCCCAGGGTCAGACTCGGTCCCAGCCTCCACCAAGTTAACCCAATGTGCCCCGTCAGCGATATATAGTGGCCCTGCCTGGCAGCACTCGTCCACGTGTCCGTGGTCAGATGGACCTTGTCAGAAACGTCGTTGGTCAGGGCACGGATGATGTTGTCTGACACGTGCTTGTGCAGGGCTGGGACGGCACATCGGGAAAAGTAGTGGCGTTTGGGGACCGAATACTGAGGGGCGGCCAACGCTATGAGGTTTCGAAAGGCCTCGGTCTCTACCAGCCTATAGGGCAGCATCTCCAGGCTAAGCAGTTTGGAGATGTGGACGTTAAGGGCTTGGGCGTGTGGGTGGGTGGGTTGCACTATACTTCCTTTTGCGCTCCAGCGTCTGGGGTATGAAGAGCTGAACGCTGGTGGATGCTGTGGAGGATCGTGGAGGCGAAGATGGGGTTTTCGCACGGGAGGTGTTTGGGCTGGGGTCCTGGGCAGGGGGCTGACTAGCAGATGATGGGGAAGGAGCAGTGGTGTGCCCGGCCGGAGGTGAACGGGCCTGGTGCCATTGAGTGGGATGTTTAGCATTCATATGCCTGCGCATACTGGTTAAGCTAGTAGTGGTGGAACCCCTGCTGATCCTGGTTTGGGACAGGTTGCACACCACAGTCCGTCGGTCATCCGGTGTTTCTTTAAAGAACCTCCAGACTTCTGAAAATCTAGCCCTCGCCACGAGAGCTTGACTACGTGAAACATTTGGCGCTGGTGCACCAGCTCTGGCCCTGCCTCTCCGTCTGGCCCCACCACTGCCTCTTCCAACCTGTTCTGGTATAGGACTCGCCTCCATCTCAGAAGCACTGTGTTCACCCGGCCTATCAACCCAGCTTGGGTCTGTCACCTCATCATCCTCCGATCCCTCAGTCTGCTCCCCCCTTGGACTTCCTGCCCTGACAACAACTTCACCACTGTCTGACAACCGTGTCTCCTCATCGTCCAACACCTCTTTACACACTTCTTCCACTATAATCAAATACCCTACAAACAAGGGAAACTCGAGAATGATAAATTTAGAAATATTTTCAATTTTTATTTCATATATATTAAAACTGATCAAACATTGATCCATACAAAAGCTAAAAAATTATCCCAACATAGTAGGGGAGACTTCGACAGCTCAGCTAACAGCAAGTCAATTGCAATTTTAAACCATGCATGAAATAAAAGACATTTCTTTCTATAATGGATAGTGTATAAGTTATTACCTTCTTGCTCAGGCTGTTTTGTCTACCCCGCGCCCCGACGCGCGTTTCGCTTATTGCTTCCTCAGGAGGCGTGTCTAACTAATAGGAATGTCCGGCTATTTATGGCCATGGGTATCGAGCATGTGATTTCAGGGGATGCTGTGATAGGTGGAAATAGATGTCAGTGATCTGTTAAATTAAATCACCTGTTACATGGCGCATGCCCTTCCACTGCTTCCGCCTGTAGCAAGATGGCGACGTCCCTCTTCCGGCCACCTAAACAGGGCCAACTAAAGGTAATAAATCTATCTAATCATACTCTTACTGAGACTCAGAAAAAAGTCTTAACTAGAGGCTTGAGCTTCTCCCCAGCAAATAATCTTGATCTGTTTACAGTAATGAAAGATTTAAATCTATTCGCACGGAAATTAATCCTGAAGAAACTACATATGAAAGGACCAACCTACATCACACAGCAAGATCAGGAAGTAATTAAATTACTGGAATCCTTGATAAACGAAGAAGATGAGGTTGAGGTAAGTGAAACTGACAGGGGTCAGGATGGGGAGCTCCCCAGTGGCAAACTTACGGAGGGAATAGTAAGATTGAAATCTACAAAATGTCCCCCTCTATCACAATGCCCTGTGGTTGAAGCATTTGTCAAAGCCATAATGAATGACCTTGAAAATAATGACTCTAAAGGGAGATTCAATAATATGAGGAAGGAGGAAAGGGAAGCCCTTAGAGAGATGGAAAAATGGAAAGATGTTGAATTTAAACATGCTGACAAGGGGGGGAACCTAGTCATCTGGGCAAAAGAAAAATATGAGAAGCAGGTATTTAAACTATTGAATGATAAAAATTGCTACAGACGACTAGATGTTTCTCCCCTTTTCTATTTTCAAAAGGAACTTCTAAATATCCTAACATCTGCAGTACAAACCGGGATTATTTCTAAAAATACCATGTATGGATTGATTAATAAAGCAGCAAGAATACCGACATTTTATATTATACCAAAGATTCATAAGGACAAGGAGGACCCACCTGGGAGACCCATTGTCTCAGGGAATGAAGGTATGTGTGAAAAATTCTGTCTGTTTGTAGACCATTTCCTTAAAGAAATAGTGAAGGAATTACCCTCTTTTATTAAGGACACAACAGCGGCTTTGAACAGGCTGAAAGATATAGCAATGGAAGACAACATGCTTCTCGTAACGGCTGACGTAGAAGCTTTATACACTTCAATTAGACACGCGGACGGCCTGACAGCAGCGAAATTCTTCTTGGAATCAAGTAATCTCCCTAAAGACCTTTCGGAATTTCTCATAAAATTATTGGACTTTATTTTGACACATAACTTCTTTACATTCAAGGACCGTTTCTTCCTTCAAATCCAAGGAACGGCGTGCGCCCCCTCATATGCCAACTTGTTTTTAGGCGCATGGGAAAGGAAAATCTTCCAAACGGACCCCATTCGAGGATTTGAGCATGTGCACAATTGGATGCGATACATCGATGATGTACTATTCATTTGGCAAAGGACTTTGGAAGAACTGCATGACTTTATGCAAAATTTAAACAAAAATACAGAGAATATAAAACTGACATACAAAGTAGGCTCTGAAATGGATTTTCTGGACATCAGAATGAAGGTGGACGAGGAAGGTAAGATCAAAACCGAGGTATATCGGAAACAAACAGCCACCAATTCATTGTTGCATGCTGAGTCAGCACATATTCCCTCAACAATAAAAGGGATACCGGTAGGACAGTTTTTAAGACTAAAGCGGATCTGCTCTGATGAATCTAGCTCCGAACAACAAGTGGTGGATTTGAAGGAACGCTTTAAAGAACGGGGATATTCAAAAAGGAACATCAAGAGGGCCTATCGTAGGGCCAAATTCACACCCAGAAAAGAGCTACTGTGTCCCAACGAGGGGGAATAAAAATGGAAAATAGCTAAAGAAGGCAATACCACACACCTAATCACAACATACAATAATGATTGGAAAAAACTGACCTCTACGATATCTAAATATTGGCCCATTTTACACACAGACAAGAATTTAAGTAAATTAATCACAAAACAACCAAAAATGACAGCACGAAAAGCACAAAATCTGAAAGACCGGTTGGTCCATAGTCACTATATTCCGGAAAAAGTGAATCCCTTCGGAACTAAAGGCCCAAGATGGGGATGTTTCCCATGTAAAAATTGTAAAGCGTGTGATAATATCCAAAGATGTGATACGTTTTGGGACCAAGAATACAAAAAGGAATACAAGATCACACAATATATCTCATGTAAAACCCCCGGGATAATATACCACGACACATGCCCGTGCGGCAGGATTTACATTGGTCTAACAACAAGAGATTTCAAATTAAGAGTTGGTGAACATCTAAGGGACATCGAGAACGCAAGATCAGAAGAACATATTGAATCCTTGAAGACATTACCAAGACACTTCAAACTACATCATCAATGCAACTCCAAAGGACTTGTCTTCAGAGGTATTGATAAGGTACATCTGGGTGTGCGGGGGGGAGATCTGATGAAGAAATTGGCACAAATCGAATGTAAATGGATTTTTAAGTTAGGCACAATGGCACCTTCGGGACTAAATGAATCTCTGAGTTTTGGATCCTTTTTATGAAATATTTTTGTGATAGGTATATGTATGGTTTTAATTATGGTTTCTTTGATTCCAGTACTATGAAATGTCCAGCTGGCCATGGGGAACAGTACTTACCAGGGAAGGTGGAGCTGGTTGGTGGAAGATTTTGACGAGATCGTAGCCCTATACCCGGAAGGAAGAAAAAAAGAAGATTAATCGAGATGAATAAATGAAATTAATTCTAAGATATATACGCAAAATGGACAATCTTGCTGTAAATAACCACAATAGAGATAAACAAGAATCGAGACATCCAGTCATCCAAGAAGGACTTTGAACATGTTGTACGCTTAAGCAAGAAATCCAAAGCCAATGAGAAAAATCACAAGAAAAGGAATTGAGCCGCTATCTGGGAGGAAATGATCCATCAACTATATGTATGTAGTTACTTCACATTAATTTTTTCATTACTAATGCAAAGGCCCTTATATATATCGCCGAGTTTTCAACTCATTTAAATATGCATCAGCCAAGAAAAATGTCAGTGCATTCAAAAATTGAGAGCAACAAACCAAACTATATAATTAAGGATAGGGGAAAAAAGAGTATTGACTCTCAATGTTAAAATAGGGCTTATGAATCACCACTATATTTATCACAAGTAAATATCACAAGCACACTTTTAGTATAAACATATCACAGGCACAACATGCATACACAATATTTTGGGGAGATCCATGGATTGGATAGCACAATCACTAGGTATTAATCGAAGGTTAGTTAGTATAGTTTTCTACACTATTGAGCACCATTGAACAAGGATAGTCACATTCTAATTGCTTAGTTGGACACTCAGGGAGAATAAACTTACACTATTGCACACTATGGAACTAGGATAGCCCCATTTCCCCCAATTTAGTATAATTTGACAACACGTAAGTTAGTTGAACACTTATGCCACATGGTTTACACAGGGGTAAGTAGGGCACTTAGGGATGATTTAATTTTTCACACCATAAATTCCCTCGAACCTCCTTTCACACATACTCCCGATCCTATTAATAATATTTTTTTCACTCCTGGCACTGTTTTTCACCAATATTAGGTTGATTAGGTTTAGCACTTATAGAAACATTTGCAATAAGATTTATAGCTATGAAAGTCAATCTCTCCTCATTCCCCCTTTTTTCTCTTTTTTTCTCTTCTTTTTTCCTCTTCTTTTTTCCTCACCTGTGAGCGCATCCCGACCACTAATTCCGCTGGTGACGGCTTCCTCCGGCAAATACCTATGCGCTTGCACAGTCCAGGACGGAAGAAATGTAATTTCTCTCTCCGTCTCGGGACTGCGCCTGAGCGGCGGTGGCCGGAAGAGGAACGTCGCCATCTTGCTACAGACGGAAGCAGTGGAAGGGCATGCGCCATGTAACAGGTGATTTAATTAAACAGATCACTGACATCTATTTCCACCTATCACAGCATCCCCTGAAATCACATGCTCGATACCCATGGCCATAAATAGCTGGACATTCCTCTTAGTTAGACACGCCTCCTGAGGAAGCAATAAGCGA